>JAPMIB010000057.1:509149-1193030 GCA_034770305.1 Trichogramma dendrolimi
TTCAATCTGAAGTGCCTTTTTTTTCTTGTGTTCAGAGTGCGCAGTGTAAAATAAATAAAAACATAAAAGGTGCATTCACCTGTAAATATAAATATCAGTGTTATTAGTGCAGTGCACAAATTTATTTTCCACCTCTGCCCACCATAATAATTACATCAGGTTATGGCGTCCCAGCAAATTAGAGGTGACGATGGCAAGGGAAAGGAGGAAAACGATTCGGAGACGAGGAACAACGACGGTAAGTCATTAAGATTATTAACCGTCCATGTACAGAGTTCTCTTTTTTTTTTCCCCGCGTGAGATATTCGGTGGAGCCGAAAAGAATCGCGAGTGTGTCTGATTAGAGAAATTCCGAGTCCGTTTTTTTTCGTTATTCCGAGTAAAAATCCAACTTCAGATCAAGAGGACTGAAAATAATGTCACGAGAGAGACTATCAGAGCCCAATTGTATGCGATGAAGAAAACTCCTGAGGTGAGCGCCAAAGAGTTTGTTGATATTTTTGATGGTTTAGTAAATGAATTTGATAACAGCCACACTCCTAAAATGACTGAAGATGAAAAGAGTTCGATTCTATTTCACACAGTCAAGGAACACTGTCAACAGTTTCAAACGATCTATCTTACCCGGAAAACATCGAACCCTATGAATTATGACGAGATGAAAATTTTATTGTTGCAGTTGGAAACTAAAACCCCAATTTCGGGAAATTCAGAGAAAACACCTGTGGTACAGTTTGTCAAACCAACAGCTGCTGATAAATGCCACAGGTGTACCAAGCCTGGTCACTGGGCCAATGATTGTCCCCTCAAGGCGTGGAACTTGTGGTTCTGCTATACGTGTAACGACGTGAAGAAACACAAGTCCGAGACCTGCCCCAACAAAACTCAAAAGTACGTATCTGATTCTAACATTACGACTAACAAACGCACTAACTCATTAAGAGGAAGAGGTAATGGCAGGAGTAGAGGTAGAGGTAACCTTAGGAGAAATAACCGTTTTAAACCTTATGAAAATCATCCCAAGGCTAATATAGCAGGTGAGTCAAAGTTTATTAACAATAACCTAACAAATATATCATTTATCGCGGATTCGGGGGCCACAGAACATATTATTCAAAATAAAGAGTTACTGAGCGAGTTCGTCACGAGTAAACAAGGGTGATTAAATGCGCAAATAAAGATAGCTCGGCCAATATTAAGATTGATGGAACGGGAAATCTGACTTTCATTACGAGTAATGAGGAGATAAAACTATGGAACGTACTAGCCGCCGATAACGTTGCAGAAAACCTGTTGTCCCTTAGAAAATTCGCGGACGCGGGCTATGGTGTATACCTTGACAATTCAGAGTTGAAAATATTCGATAAGTTAAATAAGAGTGTATATATTAAAGGTATTTATCGTAAACCAAACTGGATAGTAACATGTGACCTTTCCGAAATTAACTTGAAACACCAATCCCATTACGAGGTAATAGCTAGGTTGACTGATACTGAGCTTTTACAAGCTGCTGAAACACCGCCAGTTTCAGAGCTTGGGAGGGAGAATTCAGAGCATGACGATTTATATATTCCGAGAAAAATCACAGATTTAGATGAAGAGATCCCCGAAAGCGACATAGAAAGTTAACATGGAACTATCCCTTGCATTCAGACTTAACACATGATAGTGAGGGTATGCTATGGCATAGAAGGCTAGGTCACGCGTCCCGAGATTATCTTATACGATTACAAAAACATATTGAGGCACTAGAAAAGGTAAAATTTGGCAAGGAAATACTTGATTGCGATATTTGTGTACTTGCCAAAATGGAAAGACAACCGTTTGAAAATATGAGAACTAGGTCTGATAGACCACTCCATACTGTACACACAGATACCATGGGCCGATCACTCCTAATTCATTTCCAGATAACGAGATGGATATTAGTTCTAGTAGACGATTTTTCCAGATACGCGAAAATATACTGCATGACGAATAAATCGGAATCGGGAGAGTGTCTGGAAAAATTCCTACGAGAAACAAGAAACTTGAGAGGTAAGAATGAGAAACTATGTTTCCTGCGGAGTGATAACGGGACAGAATTTACTGGTGGTAAATTCGCTGAAATAATTGATCGTGAAAAGGCAACTTTCGACTTTGCACCCCCTTTTACCCCCCAGCTGAACGGAACAGCTGAAAGATTCAACAAAACAATTCAGAATAAAATCAGAGCTCTTATGTTCGATTCTGGACTTCCAGAGTCAATGTGGAGTCTTGCTGCAGATGCAGCTACATACATTTATAATAGAACTCCCCACAAGAGCAACGGGTATAAGACACCTATATCGCTGATGAATGCAAATATTAAGAACAATGTTGATAAAATCAAGAGATTCGGATGTTTAGCCTACGCAAAAATACTGACTAACACCAAGAAATTTGATAAGAAGGCAGCAAGGGAATCCTGGTAGGATACAGACCAAATAGCTCTCTGCTGTGGCAACCAGATAGTAACCGATTCCTGGTATCAAGACATGTGAAATATAATGAGAAAGTAACTTACCGGAATATTAAAGAAAGTCGACAAAAACAGAGTATAGTCTGTGAAGAGATAACAGAGTCGGTTCATGAAGAAGAAAGCAAATCAGAAAAAGAGAAAACCAATGAAGAGATTAACTCCGTGTCAAAAGAGATAGAAATCAAAAAGGCACCGGCAGTTAAAAGAAAAATAGAAATTCAGACCAGAATACTTCCCAAAAGAGTAGCCAAAGACAATCCTCGAAGAGATCCAAACTTCGTCTATCAGCTAACATCAACTAAGCATACAAATGAGTCAAAGGAATACCAAATATACAGAGGCATCGCTGAAGTATACAGAGATCCTACATCTTATAAGAGTGCCATGAATTCCAAAGAATCACTGGACTGGCAAGCAGCAGTCAACGAGGAACTGAGATCAATGGAAGAAAATAACGTCTGGAACTTAGTTGAAAGACCATCGCAAGAAAACATCATAGACTCCAGGTGGGTCTTCAAGAAGAAAATGTCACCAAATGCAGAAGCTATATACAGAGCAAGACTGGTCGTCAGAGGATTCAAGGACACTAATGACTATGAGATCAGAGAGACTTATGCCCCGGTATCGAGAATGACAGTAATTAGATCCGTTTTCGCAATCATCAACAAGTATGATCTTGAAGCCATACAATTAGATGTCAAGACAGCTTTTCTTAATGGAATCCTAGAAAATGATATATACATGGAGATTCCGGAAGGAGTAAATATTGATGAAGAGTCAAGAGAGAAATACGTATGCAGATTAAATAAAGCCCTTTATGGACTGAAAGTCAGTCCAAAAAGGTGGATGGAATGAAATTTTCAGAGGTAGCTCGTAAACTAGGACTTCAAAATGACACAAATGAGCCATGCCTGTACACTTGGAGATTCAAGGGAAAACTCGTCATTCTAGTGCTGTATGTAGATGACATAATCTTAGCAAGTAACTGTCATTTAAAAATGACAGAAATTCGAGATAACTTGTGCAGAGAGTTCAAAATGAAAGACCTGGGTGAACCAAAATGTACCTTGGCATGGAAATACAGAGAGATAGATCTGGTCGAAAAATTGTGTTAAAACAATCAGAGTATATCGAAAGATACTGGAAAAATTCAAGATGACTGAATGCAAGCCTCAAGAAACCCCTATGATTACGAGACAAGCCAAGAAGATTGAGAGTAAAAATTCAGAGAAACAAAAGGAAATGATAACTCCGTTTCACGGACCCTTCAGAGAGGCTATTGGCAGCCTTTTGTATCTGGCCGGAGTAACTCGACCGGATATTGCCTACGCAGTCAATCTACTCTCGAGAAGACAAATCGCTCCCACGACGGGTGACTGGATCGAAATCAAAAGAATTTTCAGATATCTGAGGGGTAGTATAAACGAAGGTTTGGTGTATAGAGCCAATGAGGACGAAATGAAGGTCTATACAGATTCGAGCTTTGGTGATTGTGAAGAGTCAAAATCGACGAGTGGTTATATAATCAAACTCTTCGGCGATACAGTAGCCTGGAGAAGCAAGAAACAGACACTTGTGACTAGATCAACATGCGGAGCTGAATATTATGCTATGAGTGAGGCTTGTCAAGAGATTATTTCTTTAGACAAAGCTCTGAGAGATATGATAGGAAGAACCCTCTACCCCGTTACCATACAATGCGATAATAGGTCTGCTAAGAATTGTACAGAAATGGAAGGGAGTAATAAGTTAAAAAGCTTTGATGTGCCCGTTTCAGAGATCCAGAGTATACTTGATGAAAGAGAGAGAACGGGTGTCAAAGTTCCCATGACTGAAATACACGGGGATTTTATCAAACAGTGCGTAAAAGATAATAGGGTTAAAATCGATTGGGTAGCCTCTAAAGAAAATCTAGCTGATATAATGACTAAACCATTACCTCTTCCTATTCATAAATATTGAGAGGAAAAATAGCTAATATGAAATTTTAAGAATAATTTAATTTCAGAGTTCATTAATCTAACATCTTGTCTGTGTTTTCTCTTTGTTTCTTCTGTTACAGGATCTAGTGATGGCAGAGGTGATGAGGTGCTCGACCTGGGAGGGAGTGTTGGCGACAGCTAGGTGTCACCACCTAGTGGCAGGCCGAGCGCGCGTTGAGAGAGAACTCGGCGGGACGAAGCGAATACCATGGCGCACGAGTCGGTTCTCTCTATCATGCGTGCGCCGCGCCTGCCTCACTCTAGTTCGAGCCGGCAGCGCGAATACACGCAGCCATCGCAACGCAACTTATTTTTCCTTTTTTATTACTACCACTCATTTGTTCACTTCAATCTGAAGTGCCTTTTTTGTTCTTGTGTTCAGAGTGCGCAGTGTAAATATAAATAAAAACCATAAAAGGTGCATTCACCTGTAAATATAAATATCAGTGTTATTAGTGCAGTGCACAAATTTATTTTCCACCTCTGCCCACCATAATAATTACATCAGAGTCCCAAAACCAAAATTTTAGACCCCCTTCCCCCCTCCTATCCCCCACACACGCTATAAACGTCTATTTTCTATTTATATTTATTCTGAAGCCCTGAAGTGATAAAAAAAACTGAAAAAATTCATGAAGGCACTTTTTTACAATCCAAACAACCTTGAATTTTTTCAGATTTTTTGAGTGCTTCAGGCCTTTAGAAAAAATCATTGAAAATTTAAATTATTTTATTTTCGGTAAAATGGTTCGATATACCAGACAGGAGTATATTTTTGGGTTCCAGGAACCTTTTTTGTTAAAAATAGCGTTTTTCGGCTCTAGACGCTATCCCCTTTAATTAAAAAATCTGAAAAAATTTGAGAACATGTATTTTGATGAAGAAAAAAAGAAAATATTTTTTCCAAATTTTTTGAAGCTCCATACGGTCTTAAAAAAATTATTTTCGTGAAAAAAAGCGGTTTTGCAGTTCTAGGCTTCATCGGCATGAATGAAAAATTCTGAAAAAATTCAAGGTATCGTTTTTTGGTGTCAAAATTAAAAAAAAATACTCCGGTCTGGTATATCGAACCATTTTACAGAAAATAAAATAATTTAAATTTTCAATGATTTTTTCTGAAGGCCTGAAGCTCTCAAAAAATCTGAAAAAATTCAAGGGTGTTTGGATTGTAGAAAAGTGCCTTCGTGTATTTTTTCAGATTTTTTAAGCACTTCAGGGCTTCAAAATAAATATAAATAGAAAATAGACGTTTATAGCGTGGGTGGGGGATAGGAGGGAGGAGGGGGTCTAAAATTATGGTTTTGGGACCTTTTTACTATGTACTATAACATACCAAAATTTCAGGAAAATCCATGAATCTCGTCCGCAGGTTTATTTTAAAAATTCTGAATCTGACCCATACGGATTTAAAGAGGAGGTACTAAAAAATCACCTACTTTGCCTATGTACTACTTTGGTTTCAATGAAAAATATGTATCATTCTTTTCAATTAAGTTTAGAGATCGTGTGATAATAAGTGACGTGATAAAAATTGAAGGCTTTACTTTTGTTAGGTCTTTATTTTTGAAGATTGTCCAAATTATCCGCGTTAACTAATACTCGGTAAGAAGAGAAGATTTTTCAAATTTGACGAATTTATAATAAACGTTCTCTTTCCCATCTCGTCTCAAAGGTATCAAATCAACTTTCGATAACTATGAAATACAAAAGTAACAATTTTTACGATCAAGTAATTCAGTATTTGGAATTTAGAGACATGAGTTATAAGTATGTGACGAGTGACAAGCTGATTTAACCACAGTTATTCATACAAAATAAGACAATTATTCACAGAGTAAAAGTAAACATCATTTTTTTCAGATTCAATTGAGCAATGATATTATAATTAGTGACATGATAAAAAGTGAAGATTTTTTCTATTTTGTATAACCTTTGGGCTTTGTCCCAATGCATAAATTTAACATATCAATTAAAATATTTTGTGTAAATATATAGCACTCTATAATAGTTTCTTAAATAAAAATAAAAAAGAAGCAAACAAATAGTCTTACAAATGAACTTCTGTGTAAAAATGTTCATTTATAATGATTTTGATTACATCTATAATAATATTTAATACAAGTAAAGAATTGTAAATTATAAAAAACGCTTATGTTGAATTTTTATTTTTTGGAATGTAAATTGCTTCTAGCTGTTGAGCCACTTTGTCAAATTCTGCTTCTTTTGCCAAGTATTCTGTTACAAAAGGATGTTTGGGATGCGAATCTTTCAATTGCATGAAGTATCGCTGAGAAGCCTCCTCTGGTTTTCCAAGATGAGCTAATACGACCATCATATTAACTAACGTATTTGGATTGTTACTGTCTTTTTTCCAGTGCCTCTTGAAGTACTTCCTCAGCTTCTTCAAACTTATGTTGCAGAGCTAGAGAATTAGCTTTACCATTTAATAACAGTGTTGTTGGGGTATATTTATCAATTAATTCCTAAAACAGAAACCAGTTATTAATTGGATGGAAATAGAATAATGTATTTTGCTAACTCCAATCATCTTACCTGGAAAATGTAAAATGCTTCTTGGAATTTATTACCTCCTAGAGTTAAGTTTACATGAGCAAGAGAAAGCTGTGTGAGAGTAGCATCTTCATCTTTCTCTTGCATTGCTTTGACTTCACTTTGAGCTAAATCAGATCTATTCATCTTCAGGTAAATTTGAACACTGAGTGCCATACACTCAATATTGTCAGATTTCCATAATACTCTCAAAGCATCATCAAAGTTTTCTCTTCTTGATAATAGATTAAAGCAGCAACTAATCTAAAACTGGCACCTTTTTCTGCTACATGATACTTATCTTTTTCTAACTGCTCAAGAATTGTTTCCTTTTTTTCTGGTGAGGCAAAGTACTGCGCCAATAATTTAAGAGGTTGAAGTTCCTTTGGGGAATTATCTTTGATTTCATTCAGTGCTATACTGTATTTCTTTTGTGCCAAAAATGATCTGAACACAAAAATATCCCTTTCCACAGTGGCTTCTGGAGAAGAGAGCTAAAAAATAATATCATTGCTATAAATAAACATTCTATAATTGTCTCATACAAAAGTTAAGAATTTATTTCATTATTAAAAATATTTCGATTGTTCATGAGAGTTGCATCATAGCAGGTGACGCATAGCATGAATACCGTTTCTCGATTTGAAAATTTTAAATTTAGTATCAAAACATTGATGCAGTAACCTATCAAAAGCCCAAACATGTCAAACTATTTTTATTCCAAATCCGTAAATACCACCCATACTGACTTAGTAAAGTTTTCACTACTTTGTAAATTTTTCAAAAAGCCATAAACTTCATTAAAATATGTACACAATAGACAGCACGAAAGCCAGACACATCCTCTGTACAATACTTGTCACCATCTATGGCTGAGCGAACGTCATGTTGATCCCGCACGCAGGCACACACAAATCACTTTGGGCATTTAAATTACCTTCAACTTTTGGGCCTCGTTGATGCATTGCTGGTAATTACCGATGTAGAAGTAATTCCGTACGTTAAACAATTCGTCAACCTCGTTTTGTTGCTGCTGACGTGCCATGTTTATCGCGCTACTGTGTGACTATTACTGCTCTGCCGTCTGCAACAGGCGCGCAAGCAAAAATTAGCATATGTAAGGTGAACCGGCCGCCGCACCGCGATGACGAGTCGATCGTAATATGCCCCGCTTACGCTAATGTGGGCGTTGTGTACATTGCGAAACGATGAACTTATATAGTGGTTCGCGAGCGTGAATGGATAATTGCAAAGTGGGTTTAATGACCCTCGCGCCGATGCCTTCTTAGGATAATTCAAATATTCTTAATTTCAACAATTATACCTTCATAATAAGATTTGCTTCATTAATACTATTACAATATTGCAGGTACTATTTTTTGGCATCAAATATTTATTTTCAATCATGATAAGTTCATACTTAATTGCAATGTTAAAATAAATAAATGATTACACCTTTTTGCATGGATAAAGAATTGTCTCTATTATATAAAGAGTTCTTAAAAATCGTTGAGTTACCATCATAAAAAGTATGAATGTATTTAATATCAGCTATAATAAGTGATTTTTAATTCATTTGTCAATACTATGATGAAAATATATAATGATTGAGTTTTGAAATTTTATGACACATTAGTTTATGTAATCTAAAAGTTAATCTACATCTTCAGGTCGCACAGGATGTGTAAGAGGAACTACTGATTTTCTTTTGACATCTATAGACAAGGCTTTTCTCATGTCTGAAAAAATAAAAAACACAAGTTTTAAAGACAGTTTTCAAAAGCAAAAATTAGTTGAAATTGTAATATAATCTTACCATAAGCATCTTCATCAGGATCACCACTATAATATTCTAATACAGTTCTATATACTATATCCTAGTTGTTCATACATATTTATTGCCACTTTGTTACTAACTCTAACAAACAAATCTACAAAATAAGCTCTTTTCCTGAAAAGAGTAAAACCAATAGTTATTTGAATTTTTAATCTGTAACGGTACAAAATAATATAGTAGCAAAAAGTTTACATACTTTTCTGAAACTTCTTCCAAAAAGTTCATGAGTCTTGCAGCAAGACCTAGTCTTCTATAATCAGGAGAAACTGTGAGAGCTGTAACGTGTCCATGCCAGTTCTCTCCGTGTCCTTCTGCTTTACCCATAACTTTAAAATATAAAAAAAATAATTTACAACAAACAATAAGATCCATATCTTTACCACAGTATTTTAAAATTTATCAAAACTTACTGTAACCCATAATTTCACCACTAGGTGATTCTGCTACTTGGAAGAATTCAGGCCAATGAGCCAAATATTGCATGTAAAAAGATAATCCATACTAAATAAGCATAGTCAAGGAATTGCTGTCATATTTAAGAATTTGATAACGCATATATTATTTTGTAAAGGATACAGTTTCAGTAAGAGGATCTAAATTTCTGAAAAATAATTAAATCAAACATCCATCAGTATATTCAAGTTTCCACTCAAAATAATTGAATAAATTAATACATACACATTGTTAAACTTAAACAAGTCATCGACTGTAAACGGCCTTAAGGTAGACATAACGACGATTTATAATTTGTTGCAAATAAAACTTGCAAAGGAACTTTAGTTTTGGTATGGTTTAGAGCGTGGTGTCTGGGCACTGCACGTAAAATATATACAAAAGTCTGCCTGCACGCTGTTGGTTGGCTTGGCCGAAAGACGAAAAGCCCCCTTAGACACTTGGCGTAAATAAAGCGTCGCGAAAGCGCTTGCGCGAGTCGTCTAATGGAATTTGGTTTGGAATTATTTGCACGACAAATAGGTTAGTGTGCGAACAGGCGCGTCGCCCAATCGCAGTACCCGCTGCGTCCGTTCAAATGTAATTGAAAAGAATACGTTGTAATGTTTAGTTGTCTGCATTGACAATGTGAGTGATCAATTTTTTTTAAATTCTACAAAAGAATGACCGACTACTCATCGATTTGCAAGTAAAAGTGCATTCCATATAAAAAAAATTAATTATTTGTTCTGGGATACTCGCAGTGGTGCAAAAATTTGTTAAGGGTGTCGCTCTTTATGCTTTCATGCCGGTAGGTCTGTGTGGAGGTGGTTGCAGTTTACTTTAGCAGGCTATATTATTTATCTGTTTGAATTTCTATTTATTTTTACTATTGTTTACATTCACTTTCCGAATACACAAGTATAGCTCGGAAAGTTTCATTGTCATCTTGATCATATGTTAGTAAACATCATTTTATTTGACAGTTACTGTGAATTCTGCAAAAATTGCATGGCAAGTGATTAATGAATTGAACTGAGTGAGATTTTGTGTGTATGTGTGTGTGTGGGGGGAATTACAGTGATTTTCTGTGCGATTTGGGAACAATTTTAATATTGTTATAGCTTTCAACAGCTCTAACATTATATTATTATTCTTCAAGGGCTGCTGAAAAATAGATTATAAGGAATGACAGATTATGGCAGACTTAGCTGATTTTAATGCTTGGTTAAAAGAGCTTCACTGTCCTGAATCACACGCATCAGATCATGTCAAGAGAAGGTACATTTTTTGATGTGATTATTTTAATTTGTCATAATTTCAACTCATAATTTACCAACTTTTTCAACAGTCTACACAAAGGCGTACTAGGCTTAATATGGGATGATTTACCACAAATTATACGACCATTGTCTGAAGTAACTGAAGTTAGAAAAAATATTTTACTTTACAAATTGAAACATGAACCAAAAGATCCTCTCATCCAATGTGTCAGGAACACAGTTAATCTCAAAGCAGAAAGAGCAAGGTTCGATGCTAAAATAAAGAATGCAGAAAAAAGATGGCACAAACAAGAAATTATCTGCCGGCAGAAAGGTAATCAAAGTAGTTTATTAAATAAATTTAATTTATTTTAAATACTTATTTTTAAATTACAGCCAACTTATTGGAAAAGAAAAAAGCTGAAAAGAAATCACACGAGTTGAAAAAAAATGTTATCAAAATTAAAAATGAACAAATGTTGGATCAAATTCAAGACTGTGCAAAAATGCAAGAAATATGCCAAAATTTAATGCCCCCTACAGTAACTGAAATACCTCAACAAACGATAATGGATTGTCTTTCACTTGTTAGCAACTATTTTGGAGGGCCTGAAAAGCGCAAAGTAATTTGAAAATTTTCTACTGAATATTGAAATGTTCTATTTCTACTACTCCGGTCCTTTTTTCAGGTTTGGAATAGGATTGCAGAATCATTGTGTCCTGTTAAAGTACAAGTATTATGGAATGCTTTGCTACAAGCTAGATCATATTATACAGATTTTCTTATTCATTTGGATCTGGAAGAAAATCAAAGTAGTTCAAGTAAACCAAAATCTAATATAGATGTTGGTATTGCTAAAATATGGAGTGAACATCTTGACAGTGTATCAAAACGTTTTATTTATAATGGCAGAATGAAGAATAATGAAGTTAAAACAATGGAGTATGTTCAAAAAATTGAAGTAAGTAACTATATAAACTTTCATTATTATAAATCAACTTACACATAAATAATTTTTTTTAACTTTTAGGAAGTAATAGAAAAACAACGCCCCGAGTTGATGGATTGGTTACCTTTGGCCTTGGAAGTAAAAAAATTGGAAGTTTTACAAACAGAATTGCAAAAAGAATTAGAAAGCACAGAAGATTTACCCAAGGATAATATGTTAGCTGATGACGTTCTAGCACAATTGATCATGGAAATTAAAACTATGGATAGTAAAATTGTAATTATATCCCAAATTATGGTAATTTCATTATGAAAATTGATCATAATTACAATATTTATTTTCTTGCAGTACGACTGTGTTCAAGAAATTCAGAATGCATTTGGTGTTCTGAAAACCGCTGGTACGGTAATTTCAAAAACAAGGGAATCTCTTCACTCCGAAATGGAAAAATTCCAATTACTCCAAACAAGGGAGGAAACCAGCAGATGGTCCGATGTAGAAACAGAATTAATGATTTTCCATAACGATGTAGAAATGGAAGCTCTACGGAAAATTATGTTGAAAGGTGATATTGGTTCTTATAAGCACCTGCGTACGTGCTACAATCAAGCAACAACGACGATCAAATTTACAAATAGAAGCGACATAATATCAAGTTTTCCTATGTTACACATGCCAATCTATTATCTCGTTGATTTTTATAAAACTTACATGGCAAATAAAACATTGACCAAACGCATGAATGAAGAAATTACTCAGATTCAAAGTGATAGTTGGCAACCATTAGTTGAATCATCAACAGTTACTGTAGATTCAGTGCAAGGACTTTTTGAATTATTGCGTTTAGCAAGTGTAGCAAATGGAAGAACTAAAGAGCACAGCGAAGAATTTGAACGTGTTTCGAAAGCTTGGTAAGTATCTTCGAAAAATATTTCAATCAATAATCCGAATATCAAATGTTTAAATCAATATAAAACGTGAACATTTTTTGCAGGTCTAACCAGACTTTACGTGAAGTAGCTTCCAAACTATTTAGTGATAAAACTGTTCACGGAGCCACACTCGACGAGTGGCAGAAACGTTTCGCAGGAATTGTTTATGTTTTACAAAAGTCTAACGTAAACGTCGCGTAATTTAGATGTTTATGTGAATTGTTTTTAACTTAATATTAAGAAAAAATAGATTATAAAAATATGTATATAAATAAGCTATAGAAAATGTTTCTTATGAAATTTCATCAATTTTTATATAATAAAAAAAATTGATTTATACAAATATAAACTCATTTATATTTAAAGAAAAAAAATGTTATACATTGACTTTGTTTTAAGTATTAGTTTATATTTTATCGTTTACAGAGATAACACTCGTTGGGTACGTATTATTTTAACAATACTATCAAACGATTTTTACGATTGACTGTAAACCGATATCAAATTCACTATATATGTTTTAAACTGTCGCTTTAAATTCACTTTGAACTAAGTTGAGTACAGATAACGACTAAGTACGCGATAAAGAAATATACATTATAAATCTACGTTAAAACTAGAGAAACTTCAACTAAACATTATAAAGATCCATGCAAAAAAAATAATATAATACTATCGCACTGGAAAATATCAATATTCTAAGTTAATATTCGAAAAAAAATCTCTTTCTATAACATGCATTTTCTATGCAAAAATAATTATATATAGTTTTAACTGCTGCCATTTAAATTAAGTTCATTATATGTAATGGCACGAATATCAATTGCATTTTCCAATTTCTTTTCGTTTTTTTTCTTGTCAGGATCACTAAATCACAAACTTTATACAAAAACTTGGCAATACAAAACATTAGGCTTTTTCATCAGCAAGAACTTCCAGTCTTTTGATAACTTGGGCCATGTCAAAGTCCTTAGCCAACTTAAGATAATCTACTTTCCGAACATGGTGCACAGCTGTCCAAAGAGGAATCAATTTACAAATTAGTCGTATGTGTTCCTCTAATTCAGCAGGCGTGAGTTTAGTTCGATATGAATCGTCAAGTTTCTTCACAACTATTTCCATTGTTAAGACATTTTTCTTTTCAGCAACAAATATGTTGCGTATAATTTTCGCCATTTCTGGCAATCGCGCATACACTATCGCATCTTTGTCCATGTTCGAGGTTCTTGTCATCCTTTCCAAATCTTTGGCTGCTTGTTTCGCCCGGATCTTTTCCAGTAAAGACGTTGGAATGCCCTTGAGAAGAGCACTGTTCGTTGTTGCCGGAGTTCGGGGAGTTGCCGGAGGTGTGTCGATTATCGATGAGTTGAGATGTGGCGTAGTACTTGGCGTTGCCGAACCTGATAAATAAATTTTTCATTTTTATAAAAATTATCGCATTAGTTTGATAAAGGAAAATGTAGGTAAATTGAAGTTACCATTAACAAGTGTCAATTTAGTTGTAGGAGTCTGCGTTCCAGCAGCAACTCGTGCTTTTTGTTCGGCAAGAGCTTCGATCGCTTTTTTCATTCTAGCGTTGTCGTTTATGTATTTGTTTGTCTTTTCCAATATTTCTCTGGCTGTAGTTATTTTTTGAGGCTTTGGTGCTTGAGGCAGCTCAGCTTTGGGAATTTCTCTGCAACTTTCCACATCGAATGCCGGATGCCATCGCGTTAAATTATTTTTATCGACCTTCATGGGCGTACCGAGTGTTTGCAAGAATTTTTCATGACATTCTTTCGCTATGTCGATCAAAGCTGTCAAGAATTTACGCTTACGATTCAAAAGTACGATCGAGCTCATGCGAGCGTTTAGATCAGACTTAAGAATATCTTCTTCGTCCGGAGTGTTACGACCCGATCTTTCATTAGATTCTAAAACAGGTGTTATGACAAGCTCATAGGTCTCCTCTCCTCTCAAACTGCCGAACTTGCGTAATTTCTCTTGTTTGAAAGTGTATGACTCCGGATATATAGTTTTAATCTGCAAATGAATGGGTAAAAAAGTATGTAATGTATTGCAATGTAAAGATACAAATTTTGAAAATTACTGAAATGAATATTAACCTGTGCAAGATGGTCCAAATTGAAATCTTTGCGCGTTATTTCTTGAACTGCTGGTTTTACTTTACTAAATGTGGCATTTTCTTTCCTGTTGTATAACATAGCGACGACGGTATCCAAGCTGCGGAATGTTTCGTTTAGTAGCCTATAATGGAAAGGCAAGATTAGACCAGATTTGCCATCATCGATGAGTCCTTGGTATCTATGGTAAGCAGGAGTTTTCGTGGGACTAGCTTTTACAGGACTTGCCGGTTCCTCTTTGGGCTCGAATAATAGTCGCTTAGCTGGACTAGCTTTAGGAGAAAGTATTAAATTGTTCTTTGTAGGAGTTGTGAATTTCTGTGGAGATTTCATAGCTTTTTGAGGACTAACTGGCACTTCTAGTTCAAGTTGATTGAATCCTTTGAGCTTCAAGTTATTCTTTTTAGTTTCTACTTTTTTGTTTTTCAATTTATCCTCGAGTTCCTTTACTTTGTCTTCACTAGATTTAAGTTTATTTATCCTTTCGCGTAATTCCGATAATCTGGAACTTTTGTTAAGTTTGGTTTTGATTTCATCGATATTCATCTGTACCAATGGTTTGGCTTTGGTCGGGGTCTTGCATATGACAGGTTCATCTATTTTCGTCACCTCTTCTTCCTCCTCCTCCTCCAATGCTTTTTTCAAAGCTCGCGTGGTGCGCAAACGTGTCTTCTTTGGGCTCAAATTTCCGAGTTTGGCGAACAGGACATTCTTATTGTCTGATTCTTGAGTCTGCTTCAGAAGTGCCTCGCGAATATCCGTCTGACTTTTGTCTTCGGTGACCGAGCTGCGGCGCGTTCTCGGCGTTCTTGCACGCGGTGTCGAGGACTTGGTCGTTGTCTTTTCGTCGGCATCGAACTTTAAATTTCTCACCACGGATCCTCTCTTGGATTCCAGTTTATTTTGCTGGAAAAGAAGACACGAGCAAAATTTTATTCATGGTTTCTATCTTTAAGAATAAATAAAAATGACGAGTCTAAGTCGGAGCGTGTCGAGTTGGACGCTCGAACGCGAGTGAATCGGAGTCGACGACGGTATTTTTAATAATCGAATTCATTCGATGTTATTTAATTTACCGAGCGAAATGTCACGAGGAAAATTTATTTTACGCGACAGTTTGGCAATATTAATGCATCGTAATGCAAACAAAATTCAAGAGACAAAGGAGTTGTATTACATTGCAGTTACGATGTATGTCAAACTCGATGCATGCTCCAGACGTAAAAAATTGAGGCCTTGAAAATTGCAGTTGTGTTTTGCAACAACGAACTAAATACCATCTTTTGTTTATTACGAGTTTACGCTTCGATTGAGAAATATAAATTATATCACGATTATGTCGTTCGAAAAATTCACATCAGCATTTTCATCAGTTATTGAATCGAAATGACGATTGCATAAGGAAATTTAGACAATGAGAATTTCATTCATAGAACATTTCTCGTTCGTCGTCACGCTTGGTGACCATTCAAATTCACTTAGATATCATTTTACTTTGGCTATCAAGATGAGCAACATTTAAAATGTAGTTACGCCTCATCGAACGAGTGAAAAAAAGTTTCTCTCGCTCGCCATTATCATTAAGACAACAATACAGGCCGCGTTGAAGTCTTCGGGTTATCTGTGAATTTCATTAGACTCGAAAAAGCGCCGAGTAAGATTATAGAATTCCATTATAACCCGACGCGCGTCCGACAGAGGCCTGTATCCGTGTGTATAACACAAAATTGGGCATATTCACACATATATACGGGCTGTGTTATGTGTGTGTATATTAAGGCGTCTAAAAATATGTGCGAGGGTCCGATGAGCTTCGAACTCACGACAACGACGGGCGACGACCCATTTTGTGTACACGTAGCACAGCTGGCGCGTAAACAAGCCTCGCAGCTATTCCTTTTAACCACCCTCCCTTTTGTAGGATGCTCGAGGGGGCCCTTTAAATGTCCGTTCGTCCTCGCATCGATGAAATAATAACGTACAAGCGTAACGATTAGACTCACCAGACTAGCCATGTTCGTTTGCTGCGTCTCGTCTTCCCTGATAACGGGCAAAACCTTTTGCCGTTGCGTCTCATTGCCGTCGAGGATTAGAACCTTCGACTTATTTCGGAGATCCTCGCTGGCCCGCCGCTTCCTCGTGGCGAAGTACTCGGTGACGACGGACTGTTGCGACATGATGCTGCTGCTGTTGCTGCTGCGCTGCGATGTGTATACGCGTCCAACAGAATACCAGAATACCTCCTCTGACAAAAGGTTTCCAGCGAGCCACTAGGATCACCCGAAATTAATTTTCTTTTACGGCACTGCAGAAACAACCGATGCACACCAGGGAAAACGCTCGTGAACTTTGGCAAGGTACAAAACAAAGGTTAAAAACCGAGTTGAAAGAAGTTAATGGGAGTACGTGTCGCGAATGTGTGTACACTGGACGGCCGACGCGCGATGTCTGAGCACGTAAAAACGCGCGCGAGTCCGCCGCGTTTTCCCGCGCGAAACAGGTGCAAACAAAGCCGACAACGCCACCTCGGTCGTGGTAAACATCGCTGTCGCGTTACGTCCAACGGTCGCGCGACGACTCGTATCGTGACGGCGGGACTTTCGAACTGCGCAGTTCGCAAAAAGATGCGGCAAGGTTTTGCTCGTTATCAAAATATCAATAAATAAAATTACGTTCGCGGTGCGAGTTATGAACAAATCATTGCGTCGGATATTTTAATACTGCGATTTATTGTCGTCGTCGTATTTTTCACGCGTCTGACATTTGCACACCGATGGATGCAAAAATACTTCCTCGTTTCTCGAAATAATATATAAACATCCTCGTACGCGAAAAAAAAAGCACAGATGCGTCGAGTGACAAAATTAAAGCTTCTGCATATTAAGCCGGAAACGCGACGATCGCGCCTCCGCTTCAACGTGATTATAGATGAGTCATGATACGGCAAAAAATGAAAATAAAAATAGACCCGCTGCGAAGCTCTTTATCGCAAAGAATACCCGCGCTTTTGTTGGCCGTATCATCGTCGACGCTCTATGCTTCGTCCGCTCATCGCGAGTTCACGTGATACCAATTGGAGTGCCAGCTCGACATCGAACGATGAATCGCGTAAATATATCGCTCCGATTTCTTAATCATTTAATATTACAGATTTGCATACAAAGATCTATATATTGATCCACAATGTACACGTATTCCGCTTTAGCGACTGTTTCTCGGGGCAAAACTACCTTGCCGACGCGCACTCTTGCGTGTCCAGCGCAGTTCATATTCGCACACATGATATATATATATACATATTGCACAGTTGGCGTGTATATCAGTTGCAGCCAGCAGCAGCAGCAGCGCTGAATTTTATTTCTAAATATAACGATAACGACAATAGGCGCATACGTATGCGTTTATGCATTCTCGGTTTCTCCGCCCTGAATCACCGCGTCGCTGTTAGCTTTTCCTACTTTTCAGTTGACACAAGCGTTTAATACGGGCCGAGTGTCAGCTGGTGTCAGTTATAATATCAAAAAGTAGGGTGCTTCTGTCTAAAGTGTTTGTGTATATAGACGTATTCACGTATCGTTATACTCGGTGCTGTGCCTGCGTTGTTTACTCCCCGTTGCTCTCAGAAACACACATTTATGTGTCGTAGTGGAAGAGAGTGAGCATAGGAGAAAGAGTAAGAGAGGAGCCGAGCGAATACCGTCTTTGCTCCGAAAATATATCATGGGAAATTTTTAGAACTGATACGCGTAGGCCAGTTATACGCTTATAAAGATATCAGGCATTAATTCAAAAATAATATCCCAATGACGTCGCCCGCTGATTAGTCGAAGAAGCATGAATGGGCTGAAAACCGAGCCAAGTGAATTACTCGTACGAAGCATGTGTTGGAAAAATAGCTTTTCTTAAATGTCAGTGGAATCGTGCGTGCGTGCTAGTGAAGTGTGTTAGATATATTGCACTAGTTTGTTATGTCGTATGCGGTATAGCACGAGCATACTTCACTTACATATACACACACACAAAAGCACAACGACACAGCACTCGCGTATATAGATATATGCGAACTTGTTCTATCTTAACACTCAATTAGTCAGGCCTTTATTATCATTGTTGGTTGCATCACACAATGTGGCAAGTACTGGAAGACTCAGCGCTGGTAGCCAGCCTCAGTAATATCTCTGATCATCAAGCTGATCAGGTTAACGCTGAGTTAACACCTGACCAACAGAAGCTTTTAATAGACATAAGGAGGAAAAAGTCAGAGCTATTGCTGGAGATACAGCAACTGAAGGATGAATTGGGTGAAGTGGTCGCTGAAATGGAGACCATGGACGGTAATAATTTCATTAGCGAAGAACAAATCAAGCCTTTAAACAGAACAAAACAGACATCCATCGGAAGGAAAAAGTTTAATATGGATCCTAAAAAAGGTATTGAGTATCTCATTGAACATGGTCTACTGATCGCTAATCCAGATGACGTAGCTCAGTTTTTGTATAAAGGAGAAGGTTTAAATAAAACAGCAATTGGTGATTATCTTGGTGAACGTCATGAATTTAATGAACGAGTTTTAAAGTCCTTTGTTGAGCTTCACGACTTTACAGATTTGATATTGGTGCAAGCTTTAAGACAATTTCTGTGGTCTTTTCGTTTGCCTGGTGAAGCACAAAAAATTGACAGAATGATGGAGTGCTTTGCCCAGAGGTACTGTCAGTTGAACACCAATATATTCACCAATACAGATACATGCTACGTTCTAAGCTTTGCCATCATAATGTTAAATACATCGTTGCATAATCCAAGTGTGAAAGATAAGCCCTCTGTTGAACAATTTATCAGTATGAATCGTGGTATCAATAATGGAGGTGACCTTCCACGAGAGCTACTTGTAAGTTTATATGAGAGCATAAAAACTGAACCTTTCAAAATTCCTGAAGATGATGGCAATGATTTAATGCACACATTCTTCAATCCTGACAAAGAAGGCTGGCTATGGAAACAAGGTGGACGATACAAGAGTTGGAAGAGACGCTGGTTTATTTTGAATGACAATTGTTTGTATTACTTTGAGTACACAACAGATAAAGAACCTCGTGGTATTATACCACTAGAAAATATCAAAGTTCGTGAAGTTCACGATAGAAACAAACCACACTGCTTTGAGCTTTATGCAGCAGGCTCAGAATTTATTAAAGCTTGCAAAACTGATAGTGAAGGAAAAGTTGTTGAAGGTAAACACACTGTATATAGAATGTCCGCCGCAACAAGTGAAGAAAAAGACGAATGGGTCAAATGCATAAGGCAAAGTATATCTCACAATCCATTTTACGACATGTTGGCGGCTCGCAAGAAAAAAGCGCAAAAAACGAATATACACGTCAAAGGTTAACGACAGTACGATCAAAAAATGAAATAAAAAAACAGTTAATCACCAAAGCTTTATTAATTACAAAAAAATGTCTCGTGGAACTGTCTCGAAATTTTTGTGATGTAATGATCAAGTTAATGAGAAAAATATTATTTATAAACGAAATAAGTAGCTTCCAAATCAGCTGAAGACTGATAATGCAAATAGAAGATATACAAATACCAAAGCCTCTAAATTATAGTGAAAGACTTATATACAACTGCCTCTATCTGATTTATTAAAAAAAGAAAAAAGAAAAGAAAACGTTATGTATCGAAACAAATTTTAAACAAAAACGACGAACTCGAATTAGTTAATGTGATGCAACGAAGGCGTCAAAAAAGTTTGACTATTGTTGACAATTTTTATTTTTTATTCACGCCTTGGTTGCATACCTTATTTTTGCAATATAAGTCTGTGAAATTCTATCGAATGCGTTATCGTATCTGTCAGTCACTTCGAAGTGTAATTGATGAATTTTACACTGTCAACTGCAAAAATGAAACTAGATGCCTGATTATAAATCTATGAAAGATTTTATAAGGTTTAATAGTCTAATAGACTGAATCAGTCTGCAAACATCAAAAACGTTGATATATTTTATGTAATCTGTACAATTAGTCATAGCCAGGCCAAATGTGCCGGAATATTGTAAATACACGTGCCGTTTGAAAGTTAAAACAGCAAAAAAACATTAATTGTATTATAATAGAAAGTACACGCTTATGTAGTATAAATTATTTTATCTTATAGATATGTAAAAATACATGTGAAATTTAACAAATGTATATAATGTGAATTATATTAATAAATAATGAAGAAATAACGATCAAAAGTTTGAAGTTTGATTTCATACAATTTATTATTCATTAGTATTATGCTTGCTTGATTTAAAACTCACAGACTTTCTATCTGACGCGTCTTATTAGTACAATATCATCTCACTCTGTCCACAGCTATTGATGCCGTTTCGTTGGTCTTTAGTAATCTACAAATATAATTGTTGCTTGTCGAACCCCATTACTTTTTTTTCACCTTCCGCGATAGCTTTGTAAAAATACATTATGTTCTACACCGTCGTCGTTAGACGTTGCATTTTTTGTCTTATTTTTTCGTTATTAACTTACGAGGAAAAATCGTGAATCGAAAGAAAAAACAGTGATATAATACATTTGAGAACCTTGAAACAATTATGAACGTACACAATAAGTATTTTGCGCATGTCTCATTGCTTTTACTTTTTTATAATACATATGCTTAAGATTTTTTTATATATATTATTTACTGTACACTGTTGATACTTTTAGCAGTAAATTTTTAGTACTTGCTTATCATACGATATCGTTTATAAAAGCACATGAACGGCTGAAGTTTTTTACGCATACGTGCATAACTTTTCGAAAATTCGACCTTTAAAGACAAAATCAGTGAGGAAAATTACGTGAAAGCTAGTAAATATCATACCAGAACTTATAAAAAATTGGATTCATAAGTAGAAAACTTAACAATCTGTAAAGAAATGACTAACAATATTATTTGAAAATCTACAGAAATTATGCGCACGAGTGACTTGTGATATTATGCATTTACAATCAATAATAAATCGAGATAGGTACATCATATGATACAATGATTTACTTAAATTCAATTAATCACTGCACTTTGATCCTTAATATTTATACACACGCAACTCACAACTCAGAAAAAATTGCTTTGATGCATATTATACTAGTATATAAAAACAATAAAATCGGTAATAATTTCCGTCGATCTTGTGATTAGTGAAGCTTATCGTGTAAAAATTACGACAAATAGTATAGTAATCCATATTCGAGATTTTTATACACCTACGTTTATGTGATGTTAACACAGAAAAAGATACGCAATTATCACACAATTTTCGAAAATATTATTTATAAAAATATGTTAAAAACAATTAACTTCTATAGTTCTGAATAGTACACAAAGCTAAGTGAATCGTAAATAGATCGTAGAAAAAAATTAAAAGCTCTTCTTTTCAAATAATGCAAGATTATCACGGAAAAATTGATGAAAACTTTTATAAAGTTACGTCAAGAATCCACCAAGCTACGAACATCTAAAATCTTTTGTTATGAGCTCATTGATAATAAAATATACATTGAATTAATTATTAGTAGTCATAGCAATCTAGTGAATTATTTGTAAGATGGTCAGTAAAAGTTTTTTACTTTTTTTCGCTCATTTTTAATAGGTACGATTCCCACCATAATTATCTTCTTTATTTTGCTAGAGTGAAAAAACTAATTAACTCTTGTAATTTTCCATATAAAGAATCACTTTTTTATCGTTTTCGACGCATCGTAAACACATCGATTTTTCTATTTTTGTTTTGATTCGTGTGTACATTGAGGCGCACATACATTTTCATTTACGTAAATGCTCATTTATACACTCGTAATATGTATAACGCATGTATACTAGCAAAGCTCTTGGAGCTTACGAAAAAATTCTATTTACAAAATGTGATATACTGTATACATATAAGTATATATAATTGCTAGCAAGAGCAAGGCACGATCAATTTGAAATGTCGTCATTATAATTCACAGCAAATAACTTATTGATTGATAGAACAACCCTTCAGTTACAATTATAGATGAGAACAAAAATTTACAAGATTAATTCATCCATTGTTCCGTTAAAAGTATAATTTTCAATGAATCATAAAATCTCTGAATCAATTAGTATTTTTTTTCGTTTTTTCTTTTTTTTTTTTTTTCAATTTAAACAAACATTTCATGGCAGATATATTAGTAATACGTGCATAGAATTATATTTCGTTTTATAACTATAATATACGATACGAGATTAAAATCAATTCCTGGTTGTGATGATTTTTTTATTCCTGTACAAGACTATTTATAATAAAGCTAATTGACAAAAAGTTGTCTTTTTCCATACAAACTTTGTTCCAGCGCTTTTTTAACCAATTCAATCTGTTGAGACTTTTGTTTAGTGTTATTGAGAAATCACTTTTTTGTAGGAAAATGAATGTCCTGACAATGCGTAACCGCAAGGACAAACTTTTAATCACATATTCATCCGTAAAGATTATTAATTAATAATGTAAAAAAAGCCTCGGCATAACCTTTAGCGCAGTGTTTTGGTAAAAAATAATTGTTAAAAAATCTGCTAAAATATCTTTTCTTCCCTTTAAACTAGGGCTAGTCTGTTTATGCTGAAAAACGTTTGCTTTCGCTCAACAACATTATGCTACATTTTTAGTGCAATCACACATTTCAATTGGTGTTCGTTACAATAATTTCATAATGATATTTATGCTTTTAAAATTTTATTTTCAAATCTCAAGCTTTATACGGATTTTATTCCAGTACTTTCAATACTGAATCGAAAAACATTCATGCATTAATGTTCCTTCGAACTGTAGGAACTTTAAACTCGAAAAACGCGTAAATAGAAATCAAGAAAAATAAGCTTAAATTAAATAATTTCAATTCAATCACACTAATCGAGACGAAACAGAATTAAACTTAGTTTTACATCGTATCAAGATATATCAGATAATTGTATTTCATTTTAATCTCGGATATTTTTGGCTTATTTAGCAAGTTCGTTTAGTATTCATGTTCATGAAAAAATTTAGGAAACACGAAATTAAAATTTAATTGTTAATTATGGCTTGATTATATCAGCATTTCAAACACTTTACATTAGTACCTACCAAATAATTACTCACAAATCATTTGGATCACAAAGATAATAACTATTCTTTGCACAAAGGTAATAATTTTAAGATTCATTGAATCTTTGTCATCAAAGTCTTTCATCTTGAATTTGGTCTATTCATTGTATTCAAATTACCAAAAATAAGATAACACATATGAAAACATACCATAGTGAATGTAACTAGACGTAATGAAGAATAAGTGAATAACTAGATAACGTAACAGATCTTGTTGAATTTTCGAATCTTCAGTATTTAGTGTTTGAGTACCCTCAAATGTTCCATATTTATAAAAATTGTCAAGAAGGGCTTCTTTTTCAGCCCACCTATCATACAGCCACTTAGATAGCTGCTCAGGCTCTTTAGGTACCTTAAATGATAAAATAATCATTATTTTGCATTCACCAATAATATAAAAATTACTCTGAATTATAATGTACCATTGATGTAGGATAAATTCTATAAAATAGTACAGTTTGGCAAGGGGGTCGATTGCCAGTAATAATTGTTAATAAATCTATTGGTTTTCCTTGTGGATATGCAATTGTTATATCTAAAATCCATCTTATTTCAGGTTTGACCACTGACATTACTGCAAATAAAATTGTTGTTTCATCAGATTATTAGTACTTAAAATTTTGTCATTTGTTACTAATTCCTACCAGATCTTGTATTTATCTGTTGTTCAGAAGAGTTATTATTTTGAACAGGACCAACAATATCGAATATTGTTTGTAATGCTCCTACTCTTGGTAAAGTTACATTTTCCAAAATAGGAAGATTGTTTTTCTTAGCATACTTTTGTGACGTTTCTCTTCTTTTACACAAAAATCCACCTTCTGGAAACAATACCATCCATTTTCTTTGTAATGGTACGTACGATTCCTTCAGATGTTTTTGTAGCTGGCGTAAGCTTTCTTCCCTTTTTTTTCGGCCCTGGAAAAAATTAAATGTAATTATTTAGTTACTTATTGAAACATCATTTTATCTGAACTTACGGATGCAATGAAAAAATCATGATGTAAAAGAGATACTACTCCAAAGTTAGTATATTTAAATATCCTATCCATGATCCACATGAGATTAGGCAGCACATTAGGTTTAGCATTGAAAGTGGCCATTAAAATAGGAACATCACCAGTACTCTGGTGGTTTGATATGACCAGCGTTCTATCATGAATGATTCTACTAATATCATCACCTTGTTCCACAACTATGAAAAAATATTTCAGAATTATAACTTTTATTATTAAAAATTCTTAGTAAAAAATATTGTAAATCATACTATCATAACCAGCTGACCAACTCCACATAGATACCATTGCTAATAGCCAATGGAAAAAAAGACCCTCTATGCGCCAATACATTTGTGGGTGATATGCTTTGACAGGCAGCAGAAACATCATCCAAATAACATAAGTGGGTATGCAGTAGGCATTGTTTATCAGTACAAATGCCACTCTGCAAAGACATTTTAGAAAGTGTAGTACGTTTTTCATTAATCTGAAACATAACAAAAAGAAATCATTGAATTAATAAAAACTGTTATAATTATTATAATATAATAATTTGGTATTGACTAATCCAAAAAATAGATAAAAAATAAAAAAATAGAGCAAATAAGACATAACAAACTGTCTGCTGTCATTAATTTTAATATTTAATAAGCAGGATTAGATAAAACAAGAAATTTTCTAAACAAAGCAAGATAACATTGAGATTAAGCAGTTATGCAAAGTCAAGCTGCTACTATCACTTTCCTCCCCTGTATACTGTCAACATGTATTGTATTGAAATGCGTATTTTTCTGAATTATCAACATAATAAATACGATGATTCATAATGTAGTTGAAAGGGAATTCTAATTTATTGTACAACGAGAGCAAAATCCTACTCTGATCATTTGTCAAAGATCATCAACCCTGGCAACCCACACCGTTCAATGATATCTATAAATAAACTAAGTTTCCTCTCCTACAACAGTACAATAAAGCAGTCGAAATATTGTCAATTGCTCATCGACGACCCATAAACAAAATTATCTGACGAAAAAAACTCAATGCCTTACGTGCACAACAAGTACAACGTAAACAAGGTGAAACTCCTCGAGTCGGAGAAATACAGGGAGGAATATTACCATCGTCGTCACGCGACCGTATCACGTTATAACTCTGGCACGCTACGAATGTAATACGTAACGATTCTCGTTATCTTCGCTCCTAATTGAGTCACCCGAAATTTCCGACTCAAACGTCGTTCTTACGTCAATTCTCTCGAGTCGAGTCTATGATAATTTCGCAGGCGCGACACACTGAGCAAACACCGTGACACAAAAATGATTTCGAGGAATGAAAGAGCCATCGTGTGCACGGGGGCGGGCGGAGAAATGTCTCACCTGGCTAAGGGCGAATCGTTGGACGTTGACGAGGACATCGGAGCGGTGAGACCCTGGCGTTTCGACGACAACAAGACATCACCCTCGGCATCGGTATTAGGCCGTTGGCCCATAATTGTTCGATTGCGTCACGATCGAACTATTATCACTGCACTTATCGCCCGAACGATTATTCTCGCGTCTTTTTTTTTCTCCTCTAATGAAAAAAAATTCAAAATAAAATAAAATCGTGTTTTCGGCCTGCGAGCGAATTGCAGCAACAAATCGATGTGTTTTTGCGCTCTCTCTCTCTCTCTCTACTATCAAGCCTTAACCTCACTTTGCTCGCCGACCAGCACGAACATCAGCATCGTAATACGGACGTTGCGGATTTATCGCGAATTTCTTCCTCTCTTGTGCTCTCTATCTCGGCACGGAGCTTCTTGGCCAGACACTCGGCGGCTCAGCTGCTGCAGCATGCCGTTTTGTTGTCTAACATCTCTCCTACGCCACACACGTACACTACAGCAGCACAGCGCAGCGCAGCGCAGCTTCGTCCGTCGTCCCGCTTTAATGTGCGTGTAATTAATATATACGCGTGTATTTACATACATGCAACAACACACCAACTGACATACACGTAGCCCGCACACAAACACACGGCAGCACGGCACCGAGAGAGATAGATGGATAGAGAAAGAAGAGCTGCCAAGACAAATTACGATATGTAAATGGTCCAAGTATAATGCACCACTTTATCGCGACGCATGCCACGATGTATCAAACGCAGCGAGTGTTGTAATCTCAATCGAGTCGAGTTGAAATTCTGCGATTCAATGTAACGAAGAAGAAGTAAGTGTGTGTCGCTTTTTCGATCGTGCACACTCGTGGTGTGCAGTGGCGATCGGACTCGTTGCCAACTTTTTATATCCTATCTATCTATGCTGTATATTATGCACACCGCACTGCATGGATACAATAATATAAAGCGCGCACTTTTTTTCTCTCTCTCTCTCTCTCACTCGTAGCAGCACCAGCAGCAGCAGCAGCAACAGCACACGCACAGTCGGTATTATATACTGCTCCACCGCCAGTTCCTCGGTATATATATTGGCGCGTGCAATGTGTACGCTATATACATACAATACACGTCTGCAGCGCACACACACAACACACACTGCTATGTGTATAGCTGCGTGCTGCTCCGAATTAGTTGGCTGTGTCTCGCGCGTACACGACGATATCCTCCATCCGTGCGCTATATATGTAACGTCTCCTCTCTCGCTCTCTCTCTGTCTGCGTCTATTTCTTCTTTTCTTCTCCGTGTTTTTTTTTTGCGCCAACTTTTATAAAATTATATAATCCGACGACGATGACTACGATGATTTCGCGCTATTAAAGCTTTATAGTCGACGAGACGGACTACAAATGCGGGAGCTTCGCGGCTGCGGTGGCGGCAGCGGCAGCGGCGTCAGGGGCTTTGACACTGTTACTCGAGCGAATAATCAAACCGAGTCTTATAAACTAGGCAGACATCGATTACAGACGGATATGTTTGATATTGTAAAACGACGACGACGACGAGATGTCGTCCGATGTGTGCTGATGCATAAAGGCAATTTTGGAGCAGAGATAGATAGTTGCTACCCACGCTCCTTTTCGTGTGTATAATAGGTATAATGCACGATGACAACTGTCGTATTATTATCGAAGTCTATGCTGCTGTATACACTGTGTCGAGATGGCGAATGTAATAATGGATATAATGGTATCGTTGCAATATCGTTGCCTTACCGCGTTCTACTGCTAAAAATCTGCGACTCGCGCCTTGTATATATATATATATATATATAAACGAGAGGTAAGCGCGACGCGACAACGACGACGACGATTGGTTATGACTTTTTTTTTGCCTTTTCTTTCGAGGGTATCGCGCTATACATATAAATATATATACACGTAGACCTCGGTGCTGCTGTGTACCTACGTTGTATGTATAGTAAGTACACAAGCGGTGTACATGTATTTATGCACGCGCTGCATATTACCTATGTACTACGTATATACACGGTCGCAGGCACGACGAAACTGCATAGCAGGCGTTTGCGTGTCGCGCGGGGGCTGCTCTCTTTATATACGACTGCTCGTACACTATGGGCTTTTATATACATTATATGCATTATACAGTATATACACACCTACACGCATGCTTTCGAATGCGTATATATATGTGTATTTTGAGTCGTTGCCGCGGCAGCGCAATTGTCATAAACGGCTAGCAAATGTCACAGTATGTACACAGCGGATTGGAGTATCGAGAAAAAAACCTTTTTTAATGAATTACAGTTTTTTTTTTTTATTATTATTGTGCCCGGCGTTACTATGTATTAAAGTATCGCTGATCGCGACGCGAGATTGGCACGCGCCAAGCAGCTCATTGAGCAATCGCGTACAAATATTATATGGATGACGCGCAAAAAAAAATATAAGTAATACTTATTTTTATATATAAACAGGCAGGGATGACACGCGTCGCGATGTGTGTCTCACTTCTTCAGCTGTCGATCGCGGCATTACAATACCTATTTATAGGACGATTAGGTATACATGATAATCGTGTAAAGAAGCTTGCGGCACGATATAACAAAAAAAAAGAAAAAAGAAAACGTGACTAAAAGCTTCGCACGCGTGCATATGCATAATGCAGAGTCGCGACGTCGCCGCATAGAATTACAATACGCGTGAACGATGAACGCGATCGGTAAAACTTTTGCAGATTTTTGAAATTACGTGCGAAGCTTTTTGTATGGATTATGTGGAGGCGCGGCCGATCGCTATAAATATATATGCGCGAATTTTTATGCTCGATCGCCGCGAGAACGATTGCATCTTTTTTTGAGACGCTCGGAAAAGTTGATGCGAATCGATTCTACGCAGGCTAGTCCGATTCTCATGGGTTAAATGACAATGACATCATTGGTTTGTAACTGGGGCTCTTGTAAATATACACGTGTGCGATCGAAGTCCCCGATATTAATTCACTGTCCGACTAGTCATTGGAATGGATCGAAAGAAAATTGTTTCGAGCAAAGAGTCGATGAGCGAACTTCGTTTTGCGGCCTTTGTCGCGGTGTGCGCAATCGTTTCCGTGAAATCGGCTACTGTAACCTCGAACTTTTCATTTTTTTATGCAAAATTTTCGGAAAAATCTGGATGTCTTTGCTTTTCCTTATACTCTATAACGATTTTTCGCGGAGATACGAAATGAGCTTCGACAATTGTAAATAAATTGGACACAATGTAAATGTGTCGCGTTTTAATAAAGTTACATTGATGTATCATAATGCGATGGCTTACATAATCTAAGGTTAATTTAAATCTATCATAAAAAAACATGCAATGTATTATCAAATACTAATAAGAACGATTCTGCATCGGAAGGTTAATTTTCTGGGAAACTGAAGCATTATAATTTTGTAATTATTGGTCAGTATCGATTTTCAATTACATGTTTGAATTATCATTTATATTTTTTTCGGATATTCTATAAACTATATTAAAGATATCAAAATGTACTTATATCGATTGAAATTTCAACGATATATGAAAGACAATAACTAATATAGGAGCTGTTGAATAAATACGTAGCTATGCAAATGAAGGTTTATCGATTCAAATAATCATTGGCGCGGTATTTTTTTTTATAAAGTCAATAGTTTCAGTTGTTCAGTAAAAAACTAATGAATTTTTGTACCGCTGCTAGGTATAACACGGCCATTTAGAAACATAATAGGTTTAGTTAAATACCGTAACAATACATTTCTTGAAGGTTCATAGAAATTAAATATAAATTTTTTTCAATTTTATTTGCCTGCTTGTCGTACGAGGTTTGGCAGATCAGAATATGATAAGCAGTAAGCTTGATATATATATATATATTGTTACTAATAAGTGTAAAATAAATAGAAGATATAATAATAAGAGAAAAATTAATTTTATTATTTAACCTTTTTTTCGTAAAATGTAATAAAATTCCCATTTTCTTTTAAGAATTGACTTCTTGACACTCTACCCACACATTTACATTTTGGCCTGAAGCATTTCTACATTTTTTTTGTTAAGACAACCATAACTTTTTAATTAAGCATCAAATCTTAAATCTGAGCCCGATTCTGAAAAAGCGTCAAATTTTACGTCCAATTATGTAGATGCAAAGTCTTTTCAAGGCCAAAAACATTAAAAAAACGCATTTTTAAGCGTACTAACACATTTTAAATCTGGCCTAGCGTATCATTACATTCGTTGTTGATTTTTTTTTATCTTCGTGTCTTTGGCCTGTAGCCGCCAAGCATATATTATATAAATCCTCGTTCATCAACTCCTCGATGATCATATCACAGCAGAGAATCGGCAGTCGGTAGTGGATCAGCTCCGAGAAACAATCCAGTGCCCAGAACTGGAAAAATCTTCTTGAAATTGTTTCGCACACGCGCACTATAAAATGTGCGAAAACAGACATTTTTCGTCATACTATAGTATAAAGCTTTTTTGCTGCATATTTAGTTTTAAAAGGTCAAATAATTTTTTCGACGAGATCATCGCCAAGTTAGAATTTTAAATCGGTTCAAATATTGTTATGATTATGTATAAACAGATGAATATGTAACTTAATTGTAAACAATATGATCATAAAAGATTTTGACATCCTCTCAAGTATTAATCGTGTTATATAGTAAAATCAAATTAGTTCTAATATTGTCTTTTTCGATGACACAAGCTATAGTACCAAAATAAAAGTTTTACTCATTCAATATCGTTTATTTTAAGCACCAAAATGGATAAAAACAAGAAGAACTCCGAAGAAGTTGTCTTGGAAAATAATTCAAATGAACATGACATTGTTGTTTCAGACGACAAAAAATACATTTGTGATATTTGTCAGGAATCTTTTGCATTAGAATCAAGCATGATAATCCACCGAGATACAATTCACAATGAATCAAAAGATTACACTTGCGACCAGTGCGAAAAAAAATTTGAGTTCCGAAGTCATTTGAGTAGGCACCAAATATCAGTTCACAAAAGCCGCAACGATTTTGCATGCGACAAGTGCGAGAAGAAATTTGTGAAACAATCGAGTTTGTTTACGCATCAAAAATTAACACACAAGAATCGCGAAGATTTCACGTGCAAAAAGTGTGAGAGGAAATTTGAAAATAAATCAGCTTTGCTTAAGCACAAAAGAATATTCCACGAAATTTTCAAAAATTACTTATGTGAAAAATGTGCGAAAAGATTTGATAATAAACATAATTTTCTCATGCACGTGAAAACAGTCCATGAAGGTCGCAAAGATTTCGCATGCAACAAGTGTGAAGAGACATTTAGAAAAAAATCGCATTTACTTTTTCACGTAAAAACACTACACGAAGATCAAAAAGATATCGCCTTTAAAGTCTGCAATGATTACTTATTTGACAATTGCGAGAAAAAATTTGGACAAAAATCAAATTTGCTTAGACATGTTAAAACAGTGCACGAATGTTTCAAAAATTTCACATGTGACGATTGCGAGAAGAAATTTGGAAAAATCAAACTTACTCTTGCACATAAGAACAGTCCATGAGGGCCGTAAAAACTACTCATGCGACCAATGCGAGAAAAAATTTGGACAAAAATCAAATTTGCTTAGACATGTTAAAACAGTGCACGAATGTTTCAAAAATTTCACATGTGACGATTGCGAGAAGAAATTTGGAGAAAAAGCTAAATTAATCATACACCGAAAGCTGGTCCACGAAGGTCGCAAAGATTATTCATGCGATAAGTGTGGGAAGAAATTTGGGCAAAAAGGGAATCTAATTTTTCACCAACAGACAGTCCATGAAGGCCGGAAAGATTACTCATGCGACGATTGCGAGAAGAAATTTGGACAAAAATCGAAATTGACAAGACACCAAAAAATAGTTCATGAAGGTCGTAAAGATTTCACATGCGACAAGTGTGAAAAAAAATTTGGAAATCGAAGCAATTTGAACGCACATCAAAAGGCTGTCCATGAAGAACACAAGGATTTTGTATGTGAAAAATGTAAGAAGAAACTTGGGCACAAATCGCATTTGTTTATTCACCAAAAGACAGTCCACGAAAGTTGCAAAGATTACGCATGCGACAAGTGCGATAAAAAATTTGGACAAAAATTGCATTTGTTAATCCACCAAAAGACAGTCCACGACGGTCGGAAAGACTACGCATGCGACAAGTGCGATAAGAAATTTGGACAAAAATCAAATTTTATTAGACATCAAAGGACAATCCACGAAAGTAGAAAAGATTTTTCATGCGACAACTGGTAGAAAAAATTTGGACATAAACAGATTTGGCTTTTTCCCCACAAGTCAGTACTAGAGGGTCGCAAAGATTACCCTTGCGGCAAATGCAAGAAAAAATTTGAGCTTCCAGACAATTTAACAAAATACCAAATAATGACCGTTAACGAAGATCATTAAGATTTTGTGTGCCTCCATCGTATTTGAGCTAATTCGGAAAAACAGTCTATAAAAGTCACAGAAACTAGATAAGAACCTATCAGAAAATTCTCAAAGTTTGTTAAGATTATGTATATTATTAATGTGTTTTTACTCATTGTTAAAAATATACGCAAATGTATCCGATGTCACTTCAGATGATAATCTAGTTTTTATGAATAATTTGTCGCTTATAAGAATTTCTCAAACTCATTGCAGTCATATGCTTGGAATAGTTCCTCAGAAAATAACGTATCTCATCAGTGAAATAATAATAAGCGCTGATTTTTCTTTCACAATTGCATATATATATATATATATAGTACATAGCTAGACTGTCCTGCTGCTAAAAACCTACAACTATTGCGCTCACTATCTGATCTTGCTATCATGAACCTTCGTACGATTTTTCGTAGGAGCAATAGAACTTAGACCGCGGGGGCGACAGAGTGATCTTCGGTGAGAATCGCTCTTCTGTGCAGAAGCGAGTAGTGATCACCCGTCCCGACTCGAACGAAAAAATAGTGATCCTGTAATTTTCGTGAAAATAAAAATTAAGTAAATAAAAAATATCTTAAATTGTAAGCGATCGTGTTTGTGTGTGAGTGCATAAAATGATGTTCAACTTCAACGAAAAATCTGGCGAAAGTTTCCGTGGCAAAGGCAGAGTTGGAGGCGACTATGTTTTGGCTCAAGTTAACCAAGAAAAATTAGAAAAATTAAACCAATTACGAAAAAATATCAACTGGGAGATCAAAGAAGAGCGACGTGAATTTCTTCATAAACTTCACCCTTTAATTAACGATTGGAGTGACAAACTTCCTGATCTCCGATACGTTTTTCGTCCCAAAGAAATTGAACGTCTTCTCTTGGATTCCATAAATTTTTACATAGATGAATACCTGGATAGCGATGAAGGAGAACGATTTATCAAGTTTGTCGCTCGCACTGGCTACAAGGACGAGCCTGAAGTTGACGAAGGCGGCAAACCTTTGTTGCGACGAACCACGCCAGTGCATTATGCAGCTAAATACACATTTTTTCATTGGGTTAAAGTACGCCACGAGTTTTTTAAAATATACAATAGGTTCGACGCTAATTACGTCGACGAATCCGGCCTTACACATTTCCATGCAGCGTGCTGGTATGGCTGTTATGACGTCGTTGAAAAATTCCTCAAAGCTTGGGCAGGATCCTAATTTTCTCGTACAAGAAACGGGCGATTCATCATTACAGTTGGCTATAGCCCATAGTTGCGAGACGACGGTACAACTGCTGCTGAGATATGGGGGCAACACTAATTTGACTAACATAAGGGGATCGACAGCTCTGCATACTATTTGCAAGAAAACATCTGATATTAACTTTGTTGAGACGTTATTCGAGCTTAGCAACGAAAAATATCAGCCAGTGCAGGTCAATGCTCTGGACATGTTTGGTAACACGCCATTGCACTTGGCTGTGCGCTACAATAACAAAAAAAAACTGAATCATTGTTGAGGAGAGGATTATTTGCAAAAGTGTTTACGACGATGGTTTAGCAAAAAAATTTTTCACGATGAACAACGATATCCAGCAGATGGTGCAGATCGACGCCCGCGACAAGTGGGGCCAAACGCCTCTTCAATGGGCCGTAGCGAATCTTTTGCCAAATACTGTCGATTTTCTGTTGAATAATGGCGCTGATCTGTCTAACTTCATTTTCCCCACTGAGAGTTACTTTGGCAAGAGATTTGAACATCATCTTTTTTTTAATCATTCTATTGAGAGTAGCATCTGGAGCTCTGGCCGTCGTCGAGCATCTTGAGAAAAGAGGATACCAACTAGATCGAAGCGACGCCCTAATCATCATGAAATTGTTCGCCGAGCATGGATTGTTCGAGAAGTCGATGAAACTTGAAAAATATGGTCATGAGGACGACGAGGAATTCACCGGTATAGCCAAAAAGATAATGATAAATTCGGACCAGTCGGTTTACGATTTGATTCGATTACAACCCAAAGAGGCGGCAAAACTACTGAAATTTTCGGACTTCTTCGAGTTCGCGCAATCGCGAAGATTAAGTCATCTCCCGGAAAAGCATAAAGATACATGTGTTGTGCACCTGTGTGAAATAATTTCGAGAAAATTTTTCTGGTCCTGGGCACTGGATTGATTCTACGAGCTGATACACTATCGACTGCTGATTCTATGCTGTCACATGATCATCGAGGAGTTGATGAATGAGGATTTATATAATATATGCTTGACGAGTACACTACCCTTTGATTAATTCTGCCCACTGGAACATAGAATGCTGCACGTTTATGGTATGAACATGTCTCAATTTCTGCTCCAGGAACAGAATTAATCGAATCTTTGTGTGCAGGCCAAACCTCATGTTATAAGCATGTTGGCAATACTTTTTAATATCTGACGTTATAAAATGTTGAAGATTTTCTATTTCTATGTTATTTAAGTAAATGAATATAAAAAAATTTGAGTTCATTCACTTTCTTTTATTTCAATTTTTTTGTGTTCTAAAACTTGTAAGTAAAAACTTGAACTTGAGTAAAAACTTTTTTTCTTGCAAAAATACGAAATGCACTCCAAAAAATGACAAATTACATTATGGGTCGTGAGGAGCACAAGTTTTATTAAATTGTACTGATGTATCATAATGTGATGACTCTCATAATCTAAGGCTACACGCAATGTATTTTATCATATTCTAATGAGAACAATTATATATCGGACGATACATTTTCTAGAACACTCATTTATTCAGAAGGCATTAATATTCGAAATTTGTAAATTGTAATAATTGAGCAGTGCCATTCTTCAATTACATTTTTGAATTATCATTTATATTTTTTTCGGATATTCAAAACTATATTGAAGATGTAAAAGTGAACTTATAATTCGATTGAAATTTCAACGATATATGAAAGACAATAACTAATATATATAGAAGCTGTTGAATAAATACGTATGCAAATGAAGGTTTATTGATTCGAATAATGCAGCGGTGACTTATACACTTTAATTTATATTGGACGAGTATAAAATCGAAGTACAATTTTACGAGGGAAAACAAAGATGTTTAATCCATTTGCGTACAATCTTAAATTTGTCCTTTTTTTAAACCAAAATATTAATAGCAAATTGCATGTATAAATTATGGGTAGTTTTTTCATTACTTCAGAATTACTTATAGCCGTAAACGAGGATTGATTTCTACGAGGAAAAAATATTTTTACGAAGTAAAATGTACGCTATGGATTGATGATCAGCATTCAGGTTAAATTTTTCAGATAATGATCATGACGCAAGAACTCAAGGAATTGACTACCAATGTTTTTTTTTTTAATCATAGCGATGTGATCTTAGAGAAACTTAAAAATAGATTTTTACTAAAAAACGCATAAAATAAGCGATGTACTCGAAATAATTTATACGATTTATATCACATAGATAGATTCTCTCTAAATTGATTGAATTCTCTCTCTGAATTAATAATGATGATTGCAAGAGAATGATGCTGAAAAGTTTCATTGAGCTCGAGTAATGGGCCATCTTATGTGGGGGCTGAATAATTCGATCGATTCTATACTTTCCAAGGAAAAACGATTTATTGAATATCGATCATAAATCCCGAAAGAAATGTAATTTAAGTACTTTTTGAAAAGTTGCAGATGCGCATGATTTCATTATTTTGTACTTTGCGCACTAATGTGGCGCTATGAACGGTAAAAAATGTCTAATTAAAATACCAGAAAACCGCATAACCGTAATTCTAAAAACGTGGTCTGGAACTTTATAAATACAAATTCCGATAATTTCTTTTACCTGTGTTTTATTATTAGTGCCGTCGACGACATATCATGGCAGGTTTGACACAATTTTTCACACAAATTTTGTAGAAATTATTGATATTTTTTGATTACTTTAAACTTGAATTAATTTCACTTTTTTTGTATAATTTTTACTCTAACTCATTATTTCAGAACGTATCAAGGCACTTTTATTTTTACTGTAATAAATAACTGCGGAAAAATTAAGAAACATTGAAAAGTTAAAAGTTTTCGTGAGAACTTCGTGCGTGTGAGAGACGAAACATAAATGCACAGTGTACCCTAGTTTTTGGTCTGCTACGAGCATAGATTGCAGACGGCAAACCGCAACATTTGCGAGAAGCCGATTGTACACACCTAAGTGACAGGGCACTGTCAGTTGGGTGGGTGTGCGAATCTCACGTACTTTCACGCCCGAGGTTAAGTTTGAAGTTCTCGGTATTTCGCATGAGTACATTTAAATGTTAGAATCCATGGATTGTATGATTATTTTATTGTTTTTTCATATAAATTGACTTATCGTAAAATGTTATTAAAATACTTTCAAACATTTTTTTCCTTTTTTGAATAAACAATATACGTTTTATGACTATTTGCAATGTGTCAAATTTCATGTTTTAATTGAAATCTTTCAGGTCCCAACGATGCTTCATCACAACCTACCTTGTATGATATACTTGGTTGCCCACAAGACTCATCAACAGAAAAGTTGAAGGAAGCTTATCATACTTTGATCTTAAAGCATCACCCAGATAAAAATTCAGATACAGACATTTCAACATTCCACAACATTCAACGAGCATGGGATATTCTCAGCAATCCTGAGCAGCGTAAAGAATATGATATAAAAATAGCACAGGCTGATTTTGATTCTGAAAGTGTTCTTATTTTTGCTAAGATAAGCTCAAAGGAACTAGAACCTACTGAAGATAGCGAAATACTTTCATATCCTTGTCGTTGTGGAAGTAATTATCAGGTACATATAGATGATTTACTAGAGAAAAATTGTGTATTACATATTCCTTGTGAAGATTGTACTTTTGTAATAATTGTTGATACGTAAAACTTTGTTTGCTTTACTAAAAGTTTATTTTGTTATAAATTTGGTTTATACATATTCATCAAAATGTCTGCTATGCTGACAGCAGATTGGTTCCCATTGGGAAAAGATGTCTACTTTAGGAAATTCGAAATTTATTCATTAAATTTTTTTAATGAATGTAGTTCAGAAAATCTACTGGTCGCTGCACCATATGGTGGTTCTATTGCAGTCACAAAAAATCCTAAAAAATTAGTTAAAATTAAGGGTTCTGCTAAAACTATAATATCTCTGTATTCGTCATCTGGAAATTTAACAGCAAAAATACACTGGACCAGTGGTCAGTTGATAGCAATGGGTTGGTCTCATCAAGAAGATTTATTGTGTATTCAAGAAGATGGTATGGTTTTAATGTATGATATGTTTGGTACATATCAACATACATTTGGTATGGGCGATGAGGCTAAAGAAACAAAAGTAGCTGAAGCTAAATTTTTCCCTAGTTTGGACAGTACTGGGGTTGCTATTTTGACATCTGCGCATAGAATATTCTTAGTAAATAATGTTTCAGAACCAAAAGTCAGAAAAATTTCAGATTTACCAAAATTTGGTGGAACTATGGACAGTTGGTGCATTGTCAGACAAGAACGGGACAGTGTAGTGATAATGGCAAATCAAGAAGGTATTCATCAACTACATCATTCTTATTCACCGATATCTACACCTTATCATAAACTGTTCAACAATAAAGTGAACACAGTAACAGCTATGTCTGTTTCTGGTAATAGTCGTCACATAGCTTTGTATGCAAATACAGGATTTCTCTATCTTGGATCTGCAGATCTAAAAGAAAAATACCATGAATTTAATACAAACATAAAAGATATGGTGACAGAAATTGCATGGTGTGGTTCAGAAGCTGTTGTATGTTGCTGGGACAAAACCATGATGATAATTGGTTGTTCCAAAGATGGGGATACAATAGCATACTCTTATGATGGGTTGATACGTTTGATCACAGAAATTGATTGTGTTCGGGTGTTAACTGCTACATCCCACGAGTTGATACAGAAGGTTCCAAAAGTTGTTCAAAAAATATTTAGAATAAACTCCACTGACCCTGCTTCATATCTTTTGGAAGCTTCAAAACAATTTGAAAAAGAAAGTCATAAAGCTGATAGCTACATTGACTTGATAAAAGACAAATTGGAAGTTGCAGTTATAGATTGCATAAATGCAGCTAGCCACGAATTTGATTTTCATACACAAAAACTACTGATGAAAGCAGCTCAATACGGTAAAGGGTTCAGTAAAAATTTTAACTCTGATCAGTTTGTTGACATGTGCAGAACACTGAGAGTTCTCAATGCAGTACGTCACCCAAAAATTGGAATACCCTTAACATACATTCAACTAAATAAGCTCACTTATCAAGTAATGCTTGATCGATTAGTGGCTAGAAGGCACTATTATCTAGCTATACAGATAGCTAAACACTTGAAATTATCAGAAATCGATGGCGAAAGTAGAATTCTGGCTCATTGGGCATGCTACAAAGTCAAACAAACTCAATTGGACAAAGAGCAAATTGCGGAAGAAATAGCTGATAAACTGGGTTACACTCCCGGAGTGTCATACAGCGAAATTGCAGTTAGAGCAGCCGATTATGGGCGCAAACAATTAGCGATTAAATTGATCGATTACGAACCCAATGCTCATCTTCAAGTACCTCTGCTCCTTCGACTGGGCGAAGAGAGAACTGCTCTGAAGAAGGCGGTCGAGAGCGGCAATACCGATTTGGTTTACACGGTCATTCTTCATTTGCGAGAGCACAAGCCTCTGTCCGATTTTCAAATGTCGATTATGCACTGCCCATTGGCAATGACATTGTACATCAAGTACTGCAGAAATCACAATCGAGAGACCCTTCGTGATATTTACAATCAATACGACGACTATCATTCCCAAGCTCTGTGGTTCGTGCGCGAGAGCTATCAGGAATCGACCTCGAGGGACGCGATGCTAAAATCGGCCTACGACAATTTCAAACTGGCCAAGTGCGACACCAATGCCAGCTTGACGGACGAGCAGATCAAATTGCTGAGATATCAGCGCTCGCTCGAGGAGACGCTGCACGAGTCGGTCGTGGGCAAGTCGTTGCACGACACCATCAAGATGCTGCTCATGAACAACGAGATCAAGCTGGCGGACAAGCTGAAATCCGAGTACAAGGTGCACGACCGCAGGTACTGGTGGCTGAGAATACAGTGCCTGGCCGATCAGAATTCCTGGCTGGAATTAGAGAGATTTTCCAAAGTCAAGAAGTCGCCGATCGGCTACGAGCCCTTCATCGACCAGTGCTTGAAGTACAAAAAGGACATGGAGGCCATGAAGTACCTGCCGAGAGTGAGGGACGATTTGAAAGTAAAATACTTCGTGAAGTTGAACATGTTCTTGGAAGCTGCTCAAGTCGCGGTGGAACAAAAAGACCCGAATGCTATGGACTTTGTGATGGCTAATTGTAAAAATGCGGATAAATCTTTGCAAGACAGAATCAGCGCCATGATGATTAGCCTCAGAAACAATACGAGATAAATTGTAAATAAATATAAATTCATCACGAACGTATCAATCGAGAATTATTCTTCTTTTTGTATAAAGTTTTAAGCATCTTATAATTTTTCTATACTGTATATAACGAATAAATAAATATTCTTTGATAAAACAAAATTATTATGTACTATCATAGAAGATTGAATGGAATAAAAGAAATGAGATTTTGTAAAATGCAGTAACATTTTTTGTTTTCTTATAAAAAAATGATACAACAAATAATTCATTCTCACATTATTACAATCTATCAATCGGTATGTACAAATCATAAAACACCAAACTGTAAATTATCTGGGCTCAGCAATAACAGACATTCAAATCACACATCGTTCTTGCAGTTTGCACTATTTAATGCTAAAATTAAAAACAACATAAGTTTGATATAAAGCTCATTGGTACAGTAACGGCGAATAGAATCGATTCCCCGCAGAGAAGAAAAGTTCTTACGTACTTTCACATTACAGTTGCATCAATTGTATACAACGTTCATATATTGCACTAAAATTATTACCAGCTGTTCACATTACTGAGCTATGGCAAAACCAGATAATTACAAATTCATTTTTTATATTTATATCGTGTCGTGTTTTCGAATCGACATTCGTGAATGTTGTTTATTGCAGCACGCATTGATGCTGATTGTTCATTGCTGGTTGAAAAAGAGCTGTTTATCAAAACAAATTTTTTCAATTTTGAACTAATTAATTTACCAATTAATATACCTTATAAAGAAGTGAACTTTGTTTTTTCCCTTTTCACAATTTACCTCTTAATTTGATGAACTTGTGAAAAAGATTGATTTTCGCTTATTTACTAAAGATACAGAATTTTCATCATGTTTGAGTAATTATCGATTATAATTAAATAATTAGTTTTTTAAATAATTAATTTAATTACAAGTAGAAAAATTATACATGACTACAATTATGTACAGAGAGTAATCAAGTTTTTTTAACCTTCCAACCTTCCAGCTCTTCTTAAATTTTAAATGTATCTTTTGAATGAATTTGAAGGAAAAAACAATTGTCATATTTCCTAATTAAATTAAATTTAACAATTTTCTTGAATTTTGCTTTCAACATTTTCATGATGGATAATTATATAATCTATGTAGATGCTTTTGTAAAAAAATAAATTATCTACGTTCATACAATAGGATAATTATTCATCATGAAAATTTATTGAAACCCTAACTTATCGTAACTTTTTCGTTAACGATAAAGTTCTCAAGAAACTTTTTTTTTTAGAAAATATACAAATCAACTTTATTGGTCATAAATAATTGACACATGGCGAAGGCATGTGCGCTGCAGAACAAAAACGTAACAACTTTTACGATAAAAATCACAATCCAATTCATTTCCTAATTTGTTTTTCAGACTCAATGCTCTCGAGAATCATACAATATCTTGACAACTATAGTTAATTATTATTTTTTAAAATTCAAACAGGTATAAGCGTTAAAGCAATGATTAATTGCTTTGGAAAAATATCAATCTAATTTGTCAATTTAAATAGCTTTATGAACCTGCTCGAATTTTGAAAAAATAAAATTTTCTCGGCACATCATATGACAGATATTGTCGCATTCTACCTAAAGTCAGTGAATTTATTAATGCTAACTTTTCATTCAATTCTAAACTAGTTAATTAAAAATTTACTCTATTTCATTTGCATCGTTCGTTATTCACTTTCCAACAAGTAAATTAAAAATTGTTAATTACTTCATTCACATCAGCTTCATCTCTAGTAACTCATTTGAGACTGCTCGACGTTCAAAATATGATTTGTAATTCATCAACAGCATTTTTAATCATTCCAAGTATTTGTTAATGAGTTACATTAAAATTAATTCAATGAATTTCTAACTAAAATTTTATTATTACAGTCTATGATTTTCAAATCAGTTTGAAAATTTCAAAGTGCGTTCAGAAACCTTTCCTACAAAGCCACGGCTCAGCAAATATACTTTGAATGAAAGTACCATGCTTAAGTTAAAAAAGTATGAAACTATTGTATTATCACTTTTAAATTCATAAAATATCCTATAATAAATAAGTGTATAATTATAGAACACATAATTTACACTATACCATTTAATTGATTTCAGTTCTGAACATACACTTTGAACACAAGTTCTCTAAAAACAATAAACTTACAAATTAAGCGCAGATGTTAATAATTTGTTGCTAACAGGGAAATGAAGCACCTTACATCATTTTGAATAATCATCAGAACATTTAACAAGTAACATAAAATCAATCGAAAATCACATTTTTCACAGTGAAAAAAGTATCTAAGCTGTAATCACTAATTTTCACTAAGCAAGACGTGGAAAAAAAGAATTAAAAAAGGTAGGCAGAATCCAAACAACCAAGTATAAAAATAGTTATATTGGACAAACTTAAAAAAGTTTTTCATCCACCTGGGACTATTCGAATTTCATTTCTATGTACAAATTCTAAAAAAAATTAATAAAGAATCGAGGACTATACATACACACTATGATTCAAAATGACGAAAGCTGCAGCAAATCGTATGCTGTTACTGAGTATCACACTTTACTGAAAAAATTCCTTGCACATTAAGCAGTCTTATTCACAGTTACACGCATTTGAACATGCGATGACAAACAATATACAATTATTAGAATCAGTTATTCTAGCTAATGTTTAAATTATGTACAGGCTTAAGTTTTTGCATGCGCGCGCGCAAACACGCATGTTTTCGTATGTATAATTATTTATAAGTTTAATGCTTTGTTTTTCGCTTCAAGACAATTCGTTGCGGTGGAAAATAAATAATAACGATAATAGTAATCATAATTACAGTAGTTAGGACTGCAGCGGCTGAAGTTTTGGTACTGACATAAGAACTGTTTCACTTGTCGACGTCGAAGTCGAGCACAAGTAATTTCGTCTCTTCGGTACCATTGCGACTTCCAACTGCACAGACAAGCTTCGTGTCACTCGCGCGAATCCGCCAAACTACACCACCGCTACCTCCACTCTCCAGAGCAACGAGATTACGAATGAATTCCCCTATTAATACGAAACATCGTCGATTAGATATTTAGCTGATTTTGTCAATTGCACCGTTAAAACCGCGTACTTACCTGTGTTTACATCCCATAGCTTAACGGTGCCGTCATCCGATGACGTTATTACAAAATGGTTATTGAATTGCAGGCAGGTTACAGCGGACTGATGTTTGTGGGGACCCGAAAGAGTCTGTAGGCAGTGGCCAGTAACTATATCCCAGACCTTCACGGTCGAATCAGCATTGCCCGAAACAAGAATGTTGTCTCGCAGCTCCATTCCAGACGTCAAGCTTTGGTGACCCATCAGAGTATGTCGACAATGTCCCGTCTCGACGTCCCACACTCGTATACTTGTATCTAGCGAGCCCGACACGACGTGTATACCATCAAACTGCAAAGCAAAAAGAGACTCTCGAGCGTACTGCGATTTCTGTCAAGGATGAATCGCGCCAATTTCGATCGACTGATTTACCTGCAGGGAGTAAACCCTGTTCGTGTGGCCTTGCAGCGTGTGCAGGCACTCCTCTCGCTCGGGATTCCAGACCTTGACCATGTAGTCGTAGGCGCCGCTGACGACCAGCTTGCCGTCGTACTGGACGCAGCGCACGGCCGCCAAGTGGCCCACGAGCACGTGCAAGCACTCGCCCGTGTCGATGCGCCAGACGCGCAGGGTCGCGTCCCGGCTGCCGCTCACCACCTTGTTGTCGTGCAGATGCATGCAGCGCACAGTCGACGTGTGCCCGAACAACGTGTGTATGCAGTCGCCGGTCTCGGCGTTCCAGACTTTGAGGGTGCGGTCCGTGCTGCCCGATATCACAGTTGCGCCGGACATTTGCGACGACCAGACACCGCCGGTGTGACCGCACAGCGTACGCAGACACTGGGGAGGAAAAACGAGAGACGGAGATGAATTCTCTCAACAGATCGGTCGAAAGAACGGAGAGACAAAAAAAAGAAGCCATTGCGAAATCGTCGCCGATAGACGCGCGCGATAGAGTCGGTTACACGATTGGTTTTTTTGGTATTCACCTTTCCGGTTATGGCTGACCAGACTTTGAGAGTGTTGTCGTCGCTGCCGCTGACGATCCTATTGCCGGAGAACTGCAGGCACGTGATCACGTGATCGTCGTGACCTTTGAGCACTTTTGGCGGCCTTATCGGCTTGGTTCTCCAGTTCATTTTGATGTTGTGCTGGCGCATGTAGGCCTGCTTCCAGGGCGAGGCGACATTGAGTGCGGTCGTCGGGTGGCAGTTCGCCGGACCGCTGTACTTCACTTTGCGCTTGGGCTGCTCCTTGAGCTCGGTTATGCCCTCCCTGCGGCACTTGGCCTTCCACAGCAGATTGTCGTCGGCGAGAAACTGCCAGCTGCGACAGGTCTGGGCGGCTCGCAGCAGGTCCTTCGGCTCGAGAAAGGAGAGGACGCAGAGGGCCAGCTCGCGCGGCAGCAGCGATATGAAGTCACGTTGGAACTGCGGCTCGATGACCTGCATCATGTGCCGTACCTGGGTCGGTTCGCAACACTCTATGAGCTGGTCTATGGCTAGCAGGCGCTCGACATTCGTCCATTTCTGCAACGACGAGAGAACGGAGAACAAGGCAAATTAATTTTTATAATGAACAACGCTTAACCAATAAACTAATGAGTAAACCAAGACAAAGTCGCAGTACAAATATGATACAGCTGGCTTCAATGAAGGCGATGAAAGTATAGTGAGCCGCGTATGACTTAAATTAACGTGATAACATATCTACTTATAAATTTAGCGTTTTTTTTATTGAGCTTGCTCACACAGACGGCTGATTTCCAAATAGCTGCACTTGATATAACTTAGCGAAGAAAGATTTGAGTTTAACTCAAGAATACTCAAGGCAAAATTTTTTTCTAACAAAATCGAAAAAAAAATTACGGCTTTTCGATGACAACAACTTATATCTGAACAATAACGAAAATCATTCCATTCATTTTTTTAAGATATAACTTATCTTTTAACAATAATGAGTGAAACATGATCATAATTAAGATATTAATATTTCCAATGAGTTTGATAAATCATTTTCTCTTTTTAAAGAGTGTTTTAGATAAAAGGTTTGTGAATATGAAGTAATATGAATTTTCAATTGCACATTGATTTTCAATGATAATTAGAATCAAATAAATTAGAAGCTTTAAAAATTGATATTTGAACAAAATACTCACTTGAAATTGATAAATCCAATCATTCAATTCTGGTGGAGGATTGTCCTTGGTCGGAATGACTGGTCGACCAGGCTTGACTCTTTCCTCTACCCTTTTAAGGGATCTTTAAAAAACATAATATTTATTTTACATACAAGGCTTTTGAAATATTTACTAAAATTTAATAATGAAACTTACGTTTCAAATTTATCATTTGGAGCTTGTTTTTTACTAGGTAAAGTTGACTCTGTCTCACTTTTACGTTTTCTAGGAGGCAGTACTTCATTCAAGGGCACACAAATAGTAGGACTACTTGGTGTTATAGGTGCATCAGCCGGCAAATCCAACTGATCTTCTAGACGGATCTCTTTTTCTACACTACCTAATCCAGATAAGTCATCGCACTGAAATGAGGTAAACATTTTATAAATATGAAACTTCCACACAATTTGGAAGTATAGATTTATTACTCACACTGCAAGATTCATCAAGATTTTCTTCCTCTTTCTCCTCGTATGCTGAATCTTCACAATCTTTGTCATCCTCTGGCTGAGGAGAGATTGTTGGTTCTTGATTACTGGGTCCTTGCTCACTTCCAATTTCTGCATTAATAATACCAGATTGGCTATCACTATTAGAAGTTACTTCCTCTTCTTCTTTGGGCGTTATTATAGATTCAGACATTACTGACTCGAGCTGCAAAGAAATAATCATTTTGTTAAAACTCAAGCGTACAATTTTTCTTATCCAAATTTAGTTGCATAAAAATATCCTAAATCGAAATATTTTTAAATTGAAGTGAAAAAAAAAATCTTAAAAAACGAATTTATTGATTCGAAAAAAAAAAAACTAATCTCGCCGAAATTCTCGTTTCAACTAAGAACATTTTCTGTGTCAGAAAGTTGAGCATTTCGACGTTTGTGCATTTCAATACTTGCGCTCGCACTTTGGAACAGTTACACACGCGCCACAATAAGAGATTAGATCACGCACACGGGGCGATTCTTTTCCAAATAGAGCAAACGAATGCAAGCCAGCTCCGCTGCTGCTTCTTTCTTTTTTTTCTTCTTCTTCTCTGTTTCGCTCCGAAATCGTAAGGAGAGAAAGGAATGAAAACGAGCGCGTTGTGAGCAAACAATATTGTGTCAACGTAATATTTTTTCGATAATATTATTCTTCCAATACGTATAGCACGTTGCATGCGTGTAACCTTAGCAACAAAAGCCACGAGCAAATCGGTGGTATAACTTATTACACCACACAGGCATACACCGACGACGACACACCACGCAGCAGCGATACACATTACACACGCGTACAGCAGCATGTTGGCAATTTAAACACATTCTTGAATTTCTCGTATATATATATGTGTGTGAATTGGCCAAACACGATCGAATCCAAAACAAGATGACGTATGCAAAACAAAAACAAAACAAAAAGTCACCTTACAAGGCATCCGAGCACATCATCACACGATCATCGTCGTCGACACGTCGAACGCATCATTGAATGAGCTATACGCGCCGCGCGACGACGCGATATGCACATTGCACACACACGCGCTCACACGCAGATCTATATCTACATATATATGCGCTGCAGACACGATCTAATGGAAACCTGTCCCTTTAACTCGCCGAATCACGTTGTCCTCGCTACTAGCTCGTGTGCGCTCGCAAATGGAGTTGGGTGCACTTTTTTAATGCGAATTCACTCGTCAATGAATCCCGCGGCGTTTACTTCTATTGAACGTTTTTCGTTCAATGGCTTTAGAAGTGGGACGCGCGAGGCAGGTGGATTTACACGAGCAAAAAAAAAACCTTTTTCAAGGTCGCGGTCAGGACGATCCGCACCCTCTTTCTCAAAACGAGAAGAGAGAGAGAGAGAACGTTTGTGTGAGAAAGAGAGAGAGAGAGAGAGAGAGAGAAAGAAAGAAAGTACATGCAATATAATGTACCACGTGATCAAGCAAAATGGCGATCTAACGCAGAAAAACAATTCGAATTCCTTTTTGGAGTTCCACGGTTATTCGAGATCCTTGAATAAGTTTGCCAATCGATTGGAATGACTACGGGAGAGGAGACGGTCGAGGCAAGCATAATTTTATTCCTCCGTCGAAAACTTCAAGTTCAAAGATGTTTTATTTATCAATAAAGCATGCATTTGAACGCAGCGACGTCAGCAAAACAATAAGTAAATTGTTGCATAAAAGAAAAATCGTATATCGAGCTCACGGCGAAGTGAAAAATGATGTTACAACAAAACCAGCTCGCGAAACCGCAGCAGCTTCGTAAAACTCAAAATATCCCATGACGTAAGGCTCCGAAAAACAAAGTTTCGGTCTCTCGTTCTCTCCTCTTTCATTCTCTCTCTCTCTCTTGAATCGTATGTTTTTTTCTCTTATCGCAATCGCGTATACGCAGGATGCACGCTATTAGGTAGGCGCAGCGAAAATTTAAAGCTCACCTCGAGCGAAGAGCAAGTGCGTGTGTGTGTGTGTGTGTGTGTGTGTGTGTGTACCTGCAATATGATATGAGCACACGACGCGTCGCCAAGTATACACATTTCTATGTTTGTTTACTTATTATATATATCGAGCGCTTTGCCCCGTGCGGGGGGCAATGGACAGCTGATTGCTTTGACTCGTCGCGCGAGGTAGCTAATTACGATTTTTAACGAGAAAGAAATAATTAAAACGTTGCAATCGTTGATTTTATCGAACAGCGGAAATTCAATCGAGATCTCGCACACATCCTCGTCGAATTTCTTACGCGAAAATCCTTCAAAATCGAGTTCCAGTCTCGACTTTCCTATCTATGGCTCTTCGTTCTCGCGCCCGGATCATGTGATGGCCATGAATCGAAGAAAATACTTCTTATCCGCTCGTATACGCGTCATAGCAATTACACGCAAGCCCATACAAATCGTATACCTTTAAATCTAACCTGAAAATTTCAAGCTCGCCTCTCGCAGGACTCGATACTATCTCGGTGAGCGTTGAGTTACACACACACGTACACCGATGTAGTCCTGCACTTGAAACGCGAACCGTGCGACATGCATTTTTTTTTTTTTTATAAGTGGATACCCTACCCCGTGCAGGTGACGTCCGCGCTCGTCACGATATAAATTTTTATGAGAAAGTATAATGATGCCACTTTTTTTTTCTCACGCACACGCAAGTAGCAGTAGCAGCAGCAGCAGCAGCAGTCGGGCCTGCCTCGGTGTTCGCTGTGCTTATGGGTTGCGGGGCTGCGTTTCAAAAGTCGAAAATGCACCTCACTCTCCCGCAGCAGCAGTAGCAGCACTCAGGCAGCAGCACACACGCTCACACATATACACTTTCGTTGCTCCACTATATACTTATATTCCGATCATGAAGCGTATATCATAGCCCGCACGACGTATAAACCACCTACGTAATAATACACACCTTCGACTCAATGCACCGCAGAGGACATGGGCAAGGCCTGTCCCTATCAATACAATATCCGAGAGTAACGAAGGGCTAGGCCGAGATATCGCCGAGAGAGATCTATCTCTCTGCTGCTGGTCCGTACCGTACACCTGTGCAGTTCGATTAATCGACGCACTCTTTTATCTCGTCCTCTCTCTCGTATTATAAATACGGAGGCGATCTGCGGCACTGCGTGGACTAGCTATGCATGTACACGATTATATACGTATATATTTTTAGCGTATATATTATGTTAATCACACTCGCGATGTTTGATCACAGTCCACACTGACTTGTACTATACAACCGCACGGGCCACCACAGGCGCACTCAGCCAACCAGCAGCAGCAGTAAGCTCGCTTCGCTAATTCGCTATATCGCATATATATATCGCACACACATGAACGCGAGTTTCGTGATTCGTCGTCGTCGTAGTCGTGAACGATGCTGACCTCTGCACGGGAACGAGAAACTCGTTCGAGGGCGCGCGAGATTCGAATTCTTGTCAATGCATGCAAGAGACCTCGTGTTCGACTGCACAACGTATACATGAATTGCGGCGGTGCGCGCATTGCTTCGTGTGGGGGATAAAAATCTCGCTGCTTATAACCAGAGTTATCCCACTTGGTGCGGTGTGTCTTTCTTGATCGTGGGTAATTGTTCGTCTTTTAATTTTGGAGATCGAACTGTCTCGACCACTCAGAGTTATATTTCGAGTGTGATTTTGACACTGGTGGGCGGAGCTTACAAAACTTTCATGATCATTGGCACTTGCAGTCTGCAGATAGTGTTAACCTCACATTCTCACGTGTGCGTGTGTTTTTATTATTATTTGTGTTTTTTATTTTTTAGACCATTGATTGATCGACTGGAAATGGCAAAAGTCATTAGGAAGAGGAAAATCACGTCTCGAGAAGAGTTGGAAAAGCTTGATAAAAATGTGAGTACAGTTGTCGACTAATTCATTTGTATTGTGACTTACAATAACACACTGCACTATCATTACAGGAGTTGATCGACAGACTTTTGTCACTGGAAGCTCACAACCAGCAACTCAAAAATGTTATTCTCAAGAGTGAAAAAGGAAAAGACAGTCCTGTAAACAAAGAAATCCCACCGGGACAAAGAAAGTTTGATTTTACAAAGTATGTAATACAATCCTATTGAAAGTGTTTTGATGTGTCAGTGATTGTTAATCATTACATTTTTTCAGATGCCATAAACGACACATTTTTATGAAACTATATTACTTAGGATGGGATTACCAAGGGTTTGCCACTCAAGAAGATTCCCCAATGACCATTGAACATCATTTGTTTTGTGCATTGACAAGAGCCTGCCTCATAGCAGATAGAGAAAGTTCTAACTATCACCGATGTGGTCGAACTGACAAAGGTGTAAGTGCATTCTCACAAGTGATATCGATAGATATAAAAAGCAAACTTGAACCAACAGAACAAGACAAACTGGATCAAGAAATAAAATATTGTAAACTTCTTAACAAGATTTTACCCAAAAATATTCGTATAATATCCTGGTCACCTGCAGATCCTGAAATATCTGCAAGATTTGATTGTAAATGTAGAAGCTACAAGTATTTCTTCCCCCGAGGAAATTTAGATATAGATGCAATGAACCAAGCTGCAAAATATATTATTGGTAGTCATGATTTTAGAAATTTATGTAAAATGGATGTGGCCAATGGTGTTACTAGTTTTATCAGAAATGTCAAAGATGCTTCTGTAACTTGTATAGATAGCGGAGAAAAAAAAGTATCAGGTAAAGTTAATTTCTTTTTTTTACGTTACATTGAAATTCTATATGCAACTACTAAAAATTTTTTTTTATTTACACAGGTTACGATATGTGTGAATTATCTATTAAAAGCAATGCTTTCCTTTGGCATCAAATCAGATGCATAATGGGAATTTTACTTTTAATAGGAGAAAGGAATGAAAAACCAGAAGTAATTAAAGAATTGCTGGATGTGGAAAAATGTCAAAGAAAACCTCAATATTGTTTAGCACATTATATACCATTAAATTTATTCTCTGTTGAATATGATAATACAAATTGGTATATTGACACAGAAGAATTTGAAAAAGTAATAAAAGATCTTCAAGAAGAGTGGGGTGAGGCAGAAATAAAGTGAGTAAAATCAATTCAATAAAACATGAAATTCCAATAAAAAAGCAAAGTAAACTTTATTATATGTAATTTAGGGCAACAATGATGAAATCTATGCTGAAAGATTTAACATCATCACTTGGTACAGATGAAGAAACTGTTTGTCAACAAAGCGGTTGGTTACTACAAGGAGTAAAGTCGAAGATTTATCGTCCACTAATGGAACGTGATACTTGCGGTAAGTTTTCACTCTTTTCACAAATTTTTTAACAAAATTATTTTGCCAGATAAATAAATTAACTATTATTATGTTTCAATTTCATGTTGCGCTGCAGAGAGTTTAGAAGAAAGGATCGATCATTACACAAAAAAACAGAGATTAGAAAAAACGAGTTAACATTGTACCATCTGCTATTCTCTTGTTTCAAAATTGTACATATTCATATATTGTATGTAATTACGAAAAATGAGTAATTGTGACTGCAAGAAGAATTATAGTGAAACGGAATTATGTTTTTTTTTAGTTTTAAATGTAAATATACAAAGTGTCATATGATGCTTATTAGAAAATTAATTTCTATACTAAAAATATATTTGTCATTGCGACATTATGTTATAATGTACATAATATTTCCTTGTAAATAGTCACGGAAACCCCGTTTTCAATACATGTCGCAGCTCATTTTTGTTACTTTTCGAAAGAAGTGCTGGCTACGCTTTTCAATTGAAGGAAGTAAAAATATAAAAAAATTACAAAGAATCAATATCAACTCTTTCAGTTATTATTATTGTGAAAATATTGAATTATTTTTAAGTATAAGGTATGGCTGTGTAAATACATTTTAGAAACTTAGAAAAAATATTTTCACCACAGATAAAAATTCAGATTTCGAAAAATCATGGACCTAGTTGAACCGAAGCAAATTACTGCATTCCGGCGTGAAAGTTGTTTCGCGCGATAAAGGGAAGATTAAGAAAACCGCAAGAAATACGTATATTAAATGCAACGAAATTGCCAAGTCACTGTTCATTGTGAGTCAATCTGCCTCGGTATTAATAATCAACTTAAATATTTGTTATTCTCATCAACGTTTGTTCGGCCTGTTAATGTTGTTGTATATCTTTTGTGCCTATAATTTCATTATCGATGCTCAATATCGTTATCATTTTTTTTTATGCCAAATATCTCATCTAATTGTCTTTATTTAAACAAAAAAAAATTCGAACTCAACTCTCTACGATTATTGATTATGCATCATGAAAAGAATTTCGCGTATTATCGTTTTGAGGGATGCAAAAAAGATGACGCACGCAATGACTAATTAGAAGTAAGTTGGCGAGAAATTTTCGATTACTCGATAAAAAACCGAGGCTCCTTTTTATTGTCAATTTTCGATGTACTCGAATGTAAAACTGGTAGTTTTCTATGAATGCAGGAGAAAAAAATTTTACTACAAAAAATCGTTGTCTGTCAGTCCACATCTACGTGGTCTATAATTAAAAATGTTTAAATTTTACTTTCTCGTCAAAGTTGAAAAAACTGACGAAGAAAATCAAAACAATATTGAAATTACTAAATGGAATATTTGATAGTTTGTCGGTCTTTTTTCATTCGAATCCATGTCATATAATGTAGACAAGTGTTGATTCTGCATATAATATAGTAATCTCGAGTGCAGATCGCCACAAAAAGACTCCACGAAGATGATACCTTCGATTTTTGGAAATTTACAGAAATGGCATTGACAAAAAAACCTACGTATAAAAAAAACGAGAGAAACGACTTCTCACCTGGCGTGTGCAGTATAAAATAAAGGCAATGTCACGCATCGTGTCCATTCGGCTAAACGATATATTTTGCATTTTTGCTTACTCTCGATGACATTCTACTTTGTGTACGCCCAGTGTCAAAGTCCAAAAAAAAAAACAAAAATTCAATAATGATACACGACTCGCAAGCTCCGCGCAAATCGATCTATCGCTCTCGAAATCGTATAACAAAATGATTCACGCTCGGCTTTTTTCAAAACAATTGCCTCGTGGATGCTGTCAAGAGAAAAAAAACAGCAACAAAGCTTCTCTCTCTCTCTCTCTCTCTCCATAACACGATCGCAGCTTTGACAGTTTGGCTTCGCGATATAACATAACGATCGACATCATCATCATCATCATTTCTGTTGTCTTTTAGGTACTCTCATTCCTCGTGCTGACCGAGAGGGCATACATCGTCGAGCGCGTCATAATCGTCGAGGAGTCGATATACGTACACATGATAAATTATGTACTCTCACACACACACATTTAAAAGACAACAACAGCAGCAGTGCGAATCGCTGCTCTCGGGATGCGATCGCATATTATAGTCGCGAGGCAAGCGGAGCGATGATCGTCGTCGTCATGCCCGCTACTACTTGAGAAGAAACTCGACGACGACAGTCGGCCGGCAGAGACACACGCGACCACTTCGTGCCTCGTGCCTCACTCTCTCTCTCTCTCTCTCTCTCTTTTTTCACACTCTCTCGCGCACAAGCTCTCGTGCTGCTGCTCCGCTTCGCTCCTATCTGCTATATCTCCTTTATCTCTTCGGAACATTTTTTTTTCTCCTCCGGGGATTGTAATTGTGATTGCTCTTTTGCCTTTCCTATATGGACACATTTTATTGTAAACGAGAAAAAAGTGAATTGCCATGTATCGATGACTCGTCGCGTGGTATAGAGAAGGCCCGGCGCATCGAGAGAGCTTTCGACAACGAGGAAAGGAAATCGTCGACGATTACATCGGGGGTGAGTCGAGAGGATAATATTTTATTATTTTTTCACGCGCTTACCTCGAAAATGAATGAGGGTTCGATGGATTCGAGATACATGAAAAAAAAATGAATGCCAAGTGTGTGTTTATTCGCCGTGGAAACTTCAATGCGCGGGCAGGTAATGCGCCTCCGATCGAGAGGAGTATCGCGTATAATCATTCGTATTCCAGTTTGGTCGGTCTGCGAGCACTCGGTATAGCAGTAACAACAACAAGAATCATACCGATGCATATTTCGCAAATATGTTATTCGGAATTCTCTTTTTCTACGAGTATATTATTTTTAGATCGATCGGCCTTTTTTTGACTATACTTATGTAGCGCGCACCGCGAGTCGAACGTTATTATACAACTTTATAAACTACGTGTGAGAGAGTCTCCGGGAGATAAAATCGGATAGAAATTGAAATTGTAGCGCGGAGATCTGAAAAATCGATAGCGGCGAGCGAATTTCATTGAAAAAAAAAGAAAGAAAGAAAGAAAAAAATAAAACGCGTAACCGATCGTCATCGACAATTAGACAGATCGACTAAAAATCCATCCCCGCTATAACATCGTCGTCGTTTTTTTTAGTTCGAACGATAATAACGAGGCACAAATCAATCGACCATGCGACAGCGGTGTCTATTTCAACATATTATTATATTACAATAATCTCGGTCTTGAATTCCCATGAGGTTTCATTATAAAAATTATCGGCAATAATCTCTCTCTCGGCGATTCGATATCGATAAAAAGCGACATATGCCTCTGTGCGTACCTGTTGGCTGTATATGTGTACGTACATCATTTCAGAATTACTCTTAGCGCGTCGACTTTTTAAATGAAATATTCATCGGTAGTGCAATATTCTAGCGAATGACGACGATCAAACGCGTAGCAGCAACAGCGAGCGAGGCTGCGATAAAGCCAATATATTTTCTTCTTCCGAGCTCTCTGCATCTGACGCAAATCTCGTTCATTTGTATATTGCCATCATCGCATCGCTTTCTTCTCCCTTTGCGCATTGCATTCTCGCATTGCGCATCGCTGCAGCTCGGCTCGGCTCGTGCGCGCCTATTGTTATACGGTTTCAATACAACGATGATACTCGCCATCAATCAATTCACATCAATTGTGTGCACGGAGAGAGATGCTGTGCGTTTTACGATCCGCATCGTATTAATTATATTGTGCACGCGTACCGTATATATACATATAATGCAAAGATCCGAAGCGGCGCGCGCGCGCGCGCGGCTGAAAATCAAATGGAATTTCACTCGCGCGTCGAAGGTTACACTTCGTTGTAATATCGAGTTTTTCACCTCGTGTTTCTTCTTCTCTTCCCGTTGCAAATTAATGAAACAATTCGCCTGCGTAATGGAGACGTTTTTGCGCGAACGAGCCGAGGAATAAAAATTAGAATGTGATATCTGTGGTACGACGTCGAGAGCGCACTGAATTATAACATGCTTACGAAAGCTAGAAATAGAAGGAAAGCGTATTAAAAGTTCCCCGATTAAATATAATATATACGCGAGTTTGTAAAAACGCGCGCGTTTCGTCACACATATAGTCGCGCGAATTTTCACGTATAATTTTCCGTTTGACCTCCGAGAACTCTATTATAAATCGAGAGCAGGTCCTCGACGCGATTATTATTAGTGCGTCCGAGTTAGGCAACGAAGAAACTCGTATGTGCCGCTGCCATTGATTCGCGCGCGTAAACCGAATCCTTCGCGCGCGCCGGTTTTGTGTTTGTGTGTGTGTGTTTGTGTGTGCACCGTGAGTAAGCAAGAAAAGTCGTGTCGCGTGGATGATCGAGCAGAATTTCGATAAGTGCGCCGCGGACAGCGCATTTTACCGATATACCTCGAATGTGGAATAAAAAAAGAAGAGGAGAGACGAGATTAGCCGTGTCCGAACGCGTGCGCGAATCATGAATATACATTTGCGATAAATGCATTTTGCGAGGAAAAAAGGATGCGCGAATTGGAAAAGCGATTTAATTGAGACTATCGATCATCGCGGCTAAAAGGAAAATGTGACAAAATATAAGCTCGAGTGCGCTCGGCGTAAATTCAATATAATTATGGATTTTATATATATACATTGTGTATCGGCCGCGCGTTGCACGCGGCGCACATTATCTCGAGCGTGTAAAAAAAAAGAGCAATACACACACACACACACAAGTTATTTTCATTGTCCATATACACACGCGTACACACGCACGTTATATTTATCGTGTATATTTCTTGCGCTGGATGCGCGATCGGATAATATTTCGTAAATTCAATCATTAGCGCGCGCGCGAGCGAAATTCATATACGCGATCAAAACATTGCGTCAAGTAATCAATTTCGCGCATTTTAACGCGTTTCGATAAGTGTATATTATATGTATGACAAGCGATGCAACGGACACACGCACGCACGGTGGCACGTGCACACACAGAGAGCTCGCGCTCCGGATAAATAGATCTTATCGTTTCGTATAGGAATGGCCTTGCGCTCGGCGATGCATTTTCACATATATCATCTTTTTTTTTTCTATATTTCTTTCAGCACGCGAGAGAGAAATATAGAGATACGCGCGCGAGATGTGCTGCAGCCGATATGCGAGTGCGCGCGCGACAAAGCACATGGAATCTACACATGTGTGTCGCGCGCAGCTTCGAAATGATCGGCGAATCCGTGTTACGCGATGACGAACAAACATTTACGACTTTCTACGGTATAATTATGCATCGTTTTTTTTTGCACGTTTTCGCGTGTGCGTTGCCGATAATGATGCATTACACATTATAGAAATTATCATTTGCAAATGGCAATTCGAGCTAAAAAAAATCACGGAGCTTTCGGCATTATCGCTAATCTGATCGGGGACATTAATAAGCCACTGTGTCGATAGGCGATTATCTGTGTTGCTCCGACTCTCTTTTGTCTCTTTTTTTTTTCTTTCTCCTTCTCTGACAAAATAAATGTGCTTTACGCGCCTCTTTTATCGCGAACACGGCTCGAGGTGATGTGCGCGCGCGCGCCGCCACTTTCTTTTCGATTTATCGATATTGTAACGGCATGGATGTAATTTTGTGTATTATTCCAATTTGCTCAATAATATCGCTTAACAAAGATCTTCGAGATTTTAGGTATTTGTGGAAGTAAGACTTTTCACACCCTTTTGACATCAACGGAAAATACCATTACAGTGTATCACTGTGGCAACTATTGTTGTTTGAACAAAGCCATGTGCGCATATAACTATTTTTCTTAAAATTTGTTGGAAAAAAATTTATGTTCGGTTGGTAGTAAAAGTTGAGAAATGAATCATATACTCTATCATAATTGAGTATTAGATACGTTTTTCAACGTTTATACGTTCGAGCTGTGTTTATGAATATTCATGCCGATATCAAAAAAGCATCGGCTATGATGCATCGCTGGCGCAGTATACAAAATTCATGTCACAATTCCGATGAAGGATGAAAAATTCGCGATTCAATTGACGCAATAGAATTGTTGATCTCGCATGTGCTTTTTTTTTTCTTAAACTTTAATTGTCGCAACTGAATCGCTGCGCAGATCATCTAGCTCGATACAGCGCGACCATATATATTTCTCTCTTTCTTTGTCGAATGTTTTGCTTTAGACGCGAAATTTTTTCCCCCCCTAAATTGTCAACGACGACGATACACAACGTAACCTTGCGCGCGTTCTCCAGAAGTACTCAATAATCGAGCCCGCAACACGATAAAATGAAAATCTTGATTTCAATCAACATAATATATCCACGATAAGTGCGATAAGTGTCGATATAGATATAACTGTTGAAAGAAAAAAAAACGATTTCTCTTTTGTTCGGTGTCACAACCTGTGGCTTGTAAGAGAGAGAGAGAGAGAGAGAGAGAAAAAAGGAAGAAGAGGATATCGTGTATTCTAGAAATCAAATATAGAGTTTTTTCGAAAAACTGCATCTTTGTATTATCTATAGCTACAACATACGAAATCTTGATGTGTCATGTACGCGTTTCCATTTAACCCGGCCTCACTCTCGCGCGCGCAAGTTCCACTTGTGGCACTTCTCGAGTCGTGCAACACACACACACACACACATGCATATAATTGTGTGCTGCGTGCGATAATCGTGAACTCGCGAGCGGCTTTGATGACTGTAATAATATGCGCTGGCATCAATCATGATACACATTTATAATGCTTTGTGTCGTACAGCGCAGCAATGACCATACACGGAGTCGAGAGAGCTTTTTTGTTTTCTGCCGATTCATTTACCGATTTCATTAACTTCGTTAACGATTCGACACGATCGCCGGTCATTATTGCAATAATTTCTAATTTACAGCTGGTCATAATCGAGTCGATTCATTTTCATTATAAACAATGATTCCCGTATCTTTTTTAGTACATTAACCGATTTTTTTTACAAAACTTCCGCAATGACGTATACCCACGCTCTCGCGTAAGATTAGATTTGCTCCGTATAGAGCGCACGAGAAAAAAAAAAGTTGGAGGAAGCTTGCAGTGTGCATCGAGCTGTGCTATCGGGCATCGCTTTTCTAGGAAAAAAAGAAGAAGAAGAAAAGAAAAATCGAAATCTTCGCGCACAACGAAACACAAAGCGCGCAAAGTACGAGAGATGGAGAAAAAAAATAGAAGAGGAGCTCGAGTGCGGCGAAACATCTAACGGCCCAGCTCACAGCCCCGCAGGCAGCAGCAGCTGCGGCACACGCTCGTTTGTGTATCATCGCGAAAGTATCGCGGCGGAACATCATCTCGAAGCTCGATCGCGGCTCGCGCAGCGCAGTGGCTAATTTATTACAAAAACAGAAAACAGTATAGCCACGTAGAGAGGCGATCTGTGTATGTACGTGTGTGTGTGTACACGATCGGAGAGTAGGAGGAAAAAAAAAAGAAGAACGCAAGAAGAAAAGAAAGTATATAAGTAGGCTATAAGCGTTGGAGATAAAGCTCGAGTTGCTGCTGCAGCTGCCACACACACACACACAGAGCACAGTTGTTATCGGTTGCAATGCGAAAATTGGCACGTTCCACACCGAGTGCAGCGCATCATCATCATCATCGTCGTCGTCGTCGTCAGTCGTACAAAAGGCATCCGCAGCACACACGCATGTATGAACACAACGACACTACGCAAAGTTGAATGCGCTTCTCCGTACGCCTTATTACTATATATATATGCAGCGAGTTATTTTTTCTCACTCGTGTTATAATCGCAATGCCAATTTACTTTAACACGATGTTTACAGAGCGCAATCGGTATTATTATTATTATTAACACGTACACGGTATTGGATGCTGCGCGCAAGCTCGAATCGTGCGCTTGATTTTTTTCATAATATCGCAATCGGACTGATTTTTCGCCTACGTATGAACGGTACAGTTGGTAAATAAAAAGAAACATGTAAGAAGAGAGAAAGGAAGAAAGAAAGAAATTAATTACGAGGCATTAGTTATGCAAACGGCGCAATAATGTATGTGTTGATTTATTTTGACATTTAGCGTGCGCGCAAGCTCCTTCTCTCTCTCTACACTTATTTGCATGACGGTATATATCTTTTGTTTGATAAGGCCAATTGCGAAGTTCGATCGCTTTGGTGACTCGAAAATTCTGCCATGCATCGCAACAAAGAGCAGCTCCCGGAGCACGATGCGAGAGATATGCACACAGTATTAATAGGCAACATCATCGATTAAGGTTACAGATTTTTTCTTCTATTTTTTTTTCATCGATTATCGAATTCATCTTTTCTTTTGGAAAATGCGATCGCTATTGTGCATGTGATATTATTTATCTTGAATTAACTTCGAATAAGCGCGCGCGCGCGTGCATACACAGCGCAGATAAGATCCGAGAAAGAAGAGAGAGATTATAATTGGTATATTATGAAAGAAACAAAAAGAAAGAAAGATATTGGCAGCTCGAAGCGAAAACGCGGAAGAAGCTCGTTAACGAGCGAAGTGCATTTATTGTAAAGGACGTCGTGAAAATAGAAATGGGCAATGAAAAAAAAAAATCAAAACAAAGTGCGCGTAGTGTGTAACGTGTAGGCATCGTACTCGTCTCAATTGTTTCTCCCCCTTCTGGTTCTGTTTGTGCACTGGTATAAACTGCTCGAGGAGTGCAAAATATATAAGTGACAGTTCAGCGTGCGGTACATGGCATAATTGTATCATAACTCGATAAATGTGAGTCACATGTGTGGGCGTGTGTATTTGTGTGTGTGTGTGTCAATCGGACTTTGACACCGTGGGATAGCGTCATTATAATGTATATACTTTAAATTGCCATTCACGAAAATGCGCATTACGATCGATAAATTCGTGCACTTGTTTTTCGCGGGATCGATCGCTTAGCTCGTCGCGCTCCTGTTATGACAATTGCCGCGGTGCGTTGATATCGAATCTCTGCACCACAGCACGCAAATTCGAGCAGCAGTTCGATTGCGTTGCGCTATTTTTCGTAATTACTTATTAATTATATGCGTGTAAGAGTGTATATTATAATGCTATTTTCGATACGTACAATCACTGCGCGCGAGTGCGGAAGTGGCCAAAAAACAAGGAAAACACGAGTTATACCCACTTTTTGCCAATAAAAATTTTTTGCTTTTCGATTTCTAATCAATTTTTTGTCGCTGTCGGATAAAACAATCGAGGCTCGTCCGTGAACGTAAATGTTTTTTTTTCTCGCTCTGGCTCGATTTAATTAGACGATGAGCGCGTAAACAATCTATGCAGAGATCGGCAGCATTGACGATATCTCGTGCGCGGTACCGATCTCGAGTAAACAATTAAAAGCGCACGAGATATGTATAACAATATATATGTCACCGCGTGTCATTTATTTTCTCGGACGGTCAAGGTCCACACGCATAAGATCCAGCCGAATGATTTCTCTTGTTTTATTCAACAGGTACTGTCTTTATAGCACACGATAAAGATAGAGAAGAGTCCGCAGCCGCGCGAGTAATCGAGGGTCTCTGAAAAAAGACGAATAACGCGATAAAGCAATATCATGGAAGTGCTGATACACGAGGCGAGCGGCGCCGCCAAGCTCGTCCGCACCAACGACCTCGACGAGTCCTGCGAGCAGCAACAGCCTCTCGTCGTCGATCGCCACGACAACGCTACGATCGTTCCCATTTATCCGAGCCAACCGTCCACCAGCAGCGGCGGCGGCAGCGGCAGCGGCAGCCGAAGCATCAGCAGTCGCAGCAGCCAGGGTGGCCAGGGCGAGGAGAGCACGGGCGGCGACACGGGCAGCCAGAGCACCGGACCGCTGTCCAACACGAAAAACGGCGAGAACATGGACATCGGCTTCGAGCGCATCAGCTACGACGTGTCGCTGGGCTGGCGCGGCGGCACCAAGACGATTCTGCGCGGTCTGCACGGCCGACTGCCCGCGCGCCAACTCATCGCCCTGATGGGTCCGTCGGGCGCCGGCAAGTCGTCGCTCCTCGACGTGCTCTCGGGCTATCGCATAACCGGCGTCGAGGGCAGCGTCTACGTCAACGGCCGGCCCCGAAATCTCGAGGCGTTCAGGCGCTCCTCGGCCTACATCACGCAGGACGATCGACTGCAGCCGCTGCTCACCGTGCACGAGAACATGCGCGTCTCGGCCGATCTCAAGCTCGGCACGGACACGCCCAAGAGCGAGAAGAACACCATCGTGAGTATCGTTACTTTTGGATGAATTCTATATAAACTTGATTATCTTCTCACGCAAATGTACGAGTGAAAATAGTTACGACTAAACATTATTAACCGAATTGACCCTTTTTTACTCTTGTAAAATATTTTCAGTCCAAACGTAAAGGCCGATCGCAGATGGTAATTAAGCTCAAATTGCTGAATTATTTTTTCTATTGCACATATGAAGCGCACCCTTGTGTTTAACATTATAAATAGTATATATGTAGAAAATTTTGTCGATGAGCGTCGATGTGAATAATGATTATGTGGCACGATGTACACTGCACTTGCTGTGAAAAACGTTGATTCTGACTATTTTTACACTGTTGAAAAAAAACTTGAAATCGAATGCTGATTTAATGTAAAAACAGGCATTAAAACTAAAGTAACCGATATTAAATTTTATTTAAACTACTTTTTCTGAAATTTTTGTTGAAAATGAATATATTGGTACTGATTTATTTTCTGCGCTAATTTAGATAAACTCGATCATAATTTGAGCCAGACTCTGCCGCTGGATGGCGAGTACCCTTAAGTGTAAATCTGCAAGTGGCAAAGTCAAAATAATTGTATAAGTCAAAACACGATTTTGCAGATTTTGATTGCAATCGATTAGATTTGTTTGTCTTCTAATCACATTTATTTCAATGGTTTTAAATGACGTTTAATTCACCCACGTGAAGGCAAAAAACCTTTCCGTTCACATTCGTTTCAATGCGAATATTTTAAACACCGTATCTCTCGTTTCGCCCGCAGATCATGGAAATCCTGACGACTCTCGGACTGTACGAGCACTTGAACACGCAGGCGGGCCGTCTGAGCGGCGGCCAGCGCAAGAGGCTGTCCATCGCCCTCGAGCTCGTCAACAATCCGACGGTTCTCTTCCTCGACGAGCCGACCACGTAAGTCAATCGACGCGTCGCGACGTACACTTAACGATCGAATTTTCTTTATCCTCGCATAATGCATGTAAATTTGACGAACTCTCTCGCGGAGATCGCGACTGAGCGACAAAAAATTCTAATGGCGATTCGTTCTGTTTTTTTCTCTCTCTCTCTGTACATCGTTTTTTTGCACGAGAGCAGCGGTCTAGACAGCTCGTCGTGCACGCAAGTCTGCAACCTTCTGAAATTATTGGCGCACCAAGGCAGAACGATCATATGCACGATTCACCAGCCGAGCGCCTCGCTCTTCCAGCTCTTCGATCTGGTCTACGTGCTGGCCGCCGGCGAGTGCCTCTATCAGGGCTCGACGGCCAATCTCGTGCCCTACCTGGCCCATCTCAAGATGCCCTGCCCGGTGTATCACAATCCCGCGGATTACAGTGAGTTGACGAAGAAAATTTTTTTCAAATTTAAACTTACGTTTCGTCGCCTTTTTTTTTCATGTAAAAAATAGTAATCGAGCTGGCTTGCGGCGAGTACGGCCACGAGAGCGTCAGGACGCTGGTGGAGGGAGCTCAGAACGGAGTGAGTCTCAAATGGTTCGACAATCCCGATGAGCTTCTGGACAACGAGTCTCTCAGAAGTAAGATAAGCGAATTTTTTTTAATTCTCATCCAATATTCCAATTAAAATTAAAACAAAAATCGTTTCGAGCAGAAAAGTATCCACTGAAAAGCAACAAAGAGCAAAAGCAAGGAGCCCAGGCGACGAGTCAGGGTCACCAACTGAAAGTATTAATGCAGCGAGGCTGGATCAAAGTCAAGAGAGATTCCGTAAGTTTACGATACAACTTCTCCGCGCAACGCAGCGCCGATGCGCATAATAACATCGACCCGAAGCTCGAATCTAAATCTAATTTATTCTTTTTTTTTTTCGTTACCACGCAGACTCTGACGTATCTCCGAATGTTGGTCAACATATTGACGGGCATGATGCTGGGCTCGCTGTTCATCGGGGCCGGCAACGACGCCACTCGCATCCATCAGAATTACAATCTGTTGTTCGGTTGCCTCATTCATCATATGATGTCCACGCAGATGCTGACTGTGCTGACGTGTGAGTTTATCTCGTTGTTGTTTTTTTTTGCATAGAAAAAAAATGTATAAAAGCGAGAAAACAAAAATGTCAATCGCTCGGTGCATAACGTATACGCGCTCGCGATTTCTAAATTTAAACCGTATATGGAGCTAACAGCGATGAGATGCAATTTAATCGGTTCAAGGATAAAAGCGGCGCTTAAGTGCGGACAACAAAAGAGAGAATAGATCGAGATACGCGGCAGAGATGTAATTGAAAAACAATCGGAGCTTTGTCGCGTTTCCTCGTCCCGCGTTATCATTTAAATATGTATACTACGCTCGTCTTCTCCACGAGCAAACCGATTAATTGTTTTTTTTTTTTTTTTTTGGGAAATTACAGTCCCACAGGAGATGAACATACTGAAGAAGGAGCACTTCAATCGCTGGTACAGCCTCAAGGCCTACTACACGTCGATCACGCTGCTCGACATACCCGTGAGCGTCGTCAGCTGCTTCTTCTTCTCGGTCGTCATCTACTTCATGTCGGATCAGCCGCACGAGAACAACTGGCGATTCCCCATGTTCTTCGTCACGAGCCTGTTCGTCGTGTTCGTCGCCCAGAGCTTCGGCCTGATGATCGGCGCCTGCTGCGACGTCGTCAACGGCACCTTCCTGGCGCCGACCCTGTCCGTGCCCATGATGATGTTCGCCGGCTTCGGCGTCATGATATCCGATCTGCCGGCCTATCTGCACTGGGGCAGCTACATCAGTTATCTGAGATACGGCCTCGAAGGGTAAGAGAGTTGAAAAAACATCTCGTGCTGCTGTTTTTTTGCCGCAACCAAAATTATATAATTCTGACGCGATTTTTTTTTTTTAGCTACGTCAACGCCATATACGGATTGAATCGACCTGCCTTGAATTGCGTCGACGTAGACCCAGAAGGCCCGGGTATCGATTTTTGCTTCTACAAGGAACCGAAAAAGTTTGTGCACGACGTCGTGGGAATGTCGGAAAATCAGTTCTGGAACGACATGATCTGCTTGACCGTCATTCTCGTCGCCTTGAGGATAATCGCCTTTGTCCTGCTCCGTTGGAAGCTCATGTCGACCAGATAGGAAAAATCCTTCGATTGTTGTTGTTGATTTTTGTTTATAATTTTTATTGCTACAACGTAAGCGACGAAAATGTGAGTTTGTTTTTTATTCATTTTTTTTTTGTATTTTTTTTTTATACAAGTGTTTGTTGCCTCCAAGCACTGTCAACGGGAGACGCGATTTTGAAAGGAGTTCCTATAATTTTTATCGCCGTTCATCGTGCTTATTGTACTTGGGAGTACTTACGTACATAATGTGTATCATATTGTTACGAGGAATTTGCAAACGACTGTGATTATCCCTGATCGTTATCGAAACATAAACATTACTGCCCGAACAGTCCACTTGTGATTTCCCATCGCAACCTAGTCACGATGTCCATCGGACTATTATTATCATATACTCCGTTTTTGATATTTTAAAAAATTTGCGAAACTTTCGAAAATTCTATAGGCCAAATTTTAGTGAGTATTTCTTTTCAAGATTTTCTTTCCCCAGTGCTGCAAACATATCGTAAATGATTATTATCGTAAGAAAGTTTTTTTTTTAAGCAATCACTCATTTTTACACAATTTTTCAATGTTATTTTAATACTTTAAAGAGTGCAAAGACAATGCAATATAGTCAAGTAGCGTTCAAGAGAAGATTCATTCTTTCCACATGTACATTCCTATAAGATTTTAAATGTAAGAAATATTTAAAATTTTTGTTCAAGTGTCTCGTATGTGTAATTTTAATTGATTAATGGGTCATCGATTCAACCGGAGTAAATGTGATGATTTCGATTTTCAAAGCTACGGAATACTACTGGGGAATATTCGATATTCGACATCTTTTTTGGATGTATTCATTTAAACTTTAATTTGTTTTAATTTCCGCGATGTTTTTATTAATTTTAAATGAAATTATGAAGTTAGGAAATTATTTTATTAATATACGGGTTACAGGATAAATTAATTTGTTATAATAAGAACAAAAAATGCATGTATAAATATAACAATTATATATTATAAAATTTATAAGACATAGCCACGTAAGTTGTAAGATTTTGTATAAATTTATTCATAGTTACATGCGCTCTTATAATTCAATTGTGCAGAAAAATATGTGGATCAAGCGCAAAAAAATTCTAATGGCTTTTTTTCAGTGCAATCGAGTTGTCGCTCTCGTTGTATGCGCAGAGAGCTTAATTAAATGAATTGTTGTTTATTCTCATTTTATTATCTTTTGAGTATTTGTTTTGTCTCGATGGACTGTAATAAATGCGCATTTTATTACAATTTTGTGTATAAAAATGGCATACATGTATGAGGATAGAATTGAAGATAAAACAAACATTTTATATAAAACATAAATAATGTATATTTTTGTATGATAATAAAATATTTCTCTCATAATACATGGTCTTTTTCATTTTCATGACAATTTTCACGTTTCAATATGAGTTTGTAATAATTATATGAAACGTGACATTCAAAGTTCCGATGAAACTTTCAAGAAGATTAACGTACTTTTGCACAGGATTTCATAAATAATGTTTCAGTTAACTCGCGCGAAACTCTTATTAAGAGATTGTATCAAAAGTTTCAACGAAAGTTTCAAAAAGCTATCTGGAATCATATATTGCCGATAGGTGGCGTTTACATGAATTTATAGAAACTCGCAAGAGACTAACGTTATATTTTTGTATAAAGATACTGTCCATGTCCAATAATATTATGTAGAATACAAGCTCCTTTGATTATTTTAATTACTGTTTCGGGCAAGGTCTTGACGGGAGTATAAATATTTCCCACTTTTGGCAAGTGTGCCCAGAAGCATTTTCGACCACTGCTCCAGCCCTTGACAATTTTTGATTAAATAATAATTGTTTTCTGCTTAATTTTTCTCCTGGAAATGGCTTCATGATATTACTAGATAATGGATAGGCCCCATCACTGACAAAAAAATATGGAACTTGAATCTGTTGGTTCGCCTTGTTGGATCGATGATTCATAGGGTATATCCAAAAAGTTTTGGTCTAAAGCTTGTTTAAGTTCAGAATTTTTATAAACGCCACCGTCACTTTGTGAACCGTATGCCCCAACGTCGATAAATATATATATCTGTAGTTTCCGTCTACGATCGATTGCTATACTATAGAGTGATATTTCTTGTAATTATAATATAGTGAACGCGAATTTGGAGGTTTTTGGATTCGCACGTGTCTACCATCGATTGCTCCCAAGCAATTGTTGTTTATTCTCAATTTACTATCTGCTGAGTATTTATTTTGAAGACAAGTCCTCTTCAGCCGCGAAACTTGAGCACGCAGTGCAAACTGCCACAAGCTTTCGCTACACTTCCACTATGTCGGGAGATCGCTAGTCTTACTTTTATGCGCGTGCGAAATCCGCGTCTACGCCACGTAGCGGCGACTAGTTGAACCACTAACATTTTATACAAAACGTAAATAACATATATTTTTTATGGTAATAAAATATCTCTCTCTTATTACATGGTCTTTTTCTCATTGCGATAACAATACGTACGTATCGATACGAGAATTTGATTCTATAAAATAAATTGTCTTTTCTACAAAAAAAAAATTGTATACAAAAAACGACGATCCACCTTTATCATGCTTTTGTTATAAAAAGTACTGTATAAAAATGATTTTATAAAAATAAACGATAACGTTACAAAGATATATTAAAATATAATTCTTATGCATTAATTAATAATATCACATTCAATCATGATTAATTTTTTGTACACGCTTAATGAGTATAAAATAACGAGTATGTTTTCGATAACAATTGCTCGATGCCAACTTGTGAAAAAATGTTTGATTAAAAAATCACATTCTCAAGGCGCTCATATATATATTTTTTTCGAAATGTTCTATCATAGATTGCGCGGTCGATATAGAGACGAGAAGCAAAAACGAATCGATCCATCGTCGCGAGGCGCGTTATCTCGATCGCAGGCAGAGCTTCCACCTGAGAACGGCGAAGATCAGCGCGTGCAACACGACTATCCAGACGAGCAGCGCCACGACCGTCATGGAGTAGGGCACGGACGGCATGCCGACCTCCTCGAGTATGCGCTCGGAGGTGCGCAGGTAGCAAAAGTCGGCCTTGACGCAGTCGAGCTTGCCCCGGTCCAGATAGATCGCCTGGAGAATGCCCTCGTACACGTAGCGGAAGTAGCTGACGGTCGAGCAGAATCGCAGGTAGACCGGCACCTCGTCGAGCTTGAGGAAGAATCCGGCGAAGAGAAACATCGGTATGTTGAAGGCGGGCACCAGAAACATTCCGGCCTGTAAAATCGTCAACAACCGAGTCATAAACATGTGTTATTATTATTATTAAAACTAATCTATACCGATCTAATCCGCGAACGCGCTAGCATCATTTTAGATCTACTTGTATTGTTATCTCATCGATCGAAGAAAGAATCTCGAAACGATCCGAGATCTTTAACTATCGCGCGTACAAGGATACAGCCCGCTTTTGGCCGAGGTAAAACATTAATACTATTAAACTTTTCCCCGTGCGAGCTTGCGCGCGCACGTGTTACGTACATGCGTGTCGAAGGCAGCGCCAGTGAGTATGCCGAACGACTGCGCGAGCACCGTGAACAGCGTGCATATCAGCCAGACTTGAAAGAAGCGAAAAACTTCCATTGGCTGACCCGTCATGTAATAAGCTATCGCCAGAAAGCCGCTCGGACAGATGATCTGTGCGGTGGTGGGAAATTGATTTATTAAAACTTTGCTGTTACGTATTAAAGCTTGCTTTTCTGACTGACTGTCACGAATCGCGTACCTGCAACGGTAGATCGGACAGAACTTTGGTGATGTAATACGAGCCCAGAGAGTACCAGTGATTCGTGTTTTCTCGGATGAAAACCGTCGCCTCGGTCGGAACTGCGGATAAAAAGAAAATCATGAATTATACAGCCGCAAAAAAAGTCTTGATCGGTTATATTGTGCTTACACATCTGCACGACGGGCATGGAATTGGCGAAGAACAAGAATATGGCGAAGAAGAAGACGCAGGCGACGTTGCTCTGCACGTAGCTGGCGTCCTGGCCGAAATTGTAAAATACTATTCCAATGAGCACGCCGACGATCAAGTGCGCCGCCAGCCTCAGGGTCGTCAGCGTCTAAAACGTAAACGAGTCGATATGAAAATTGGCAACCTCGAGCTTGCGATGGAAGAAACGCAAGAAAGCTCACGTTATCCCGAATGATGCAGATGGAGGCTCGATAGAGCAACACTTTGACCTGCTCCCATTGCGAGACGGCGTAGCGACTAAATTGTAAACTGTTGTTGGACGAGTCGACGTCGTCGGAGCAGCTCGTCAGCGAGTATTGGCAGGAGTACTCGTCGCTGCCGGACGAGTCCTTGCTGCACAGAGCCTCGTACTCGTCGCCGCCGGATCTTTGGCCCGTCACCACTTCCAATACTGCAAGCAAAAAAAAATCAACGATAATCAATCGAATACCGATCAAACTAGGATATATATAAAATATGCGATACGTGGGCCATACCGAACTCGGCGAGATTGTAAAAAGTCGGACAGGCGAAGCCGGCCCGGGCGAAGTGGTCGAGCACGCGATCCCTGGGCCCGCAGTACCTGGCGCGGCCTCGGCTCATCACCAGCAGATCGTCGAACAGGCAGGTCATCTGGCTGCTCGGTTGATGCACGGCGCAGACGACGGTACAGCCGCCCGTCCGAGCGATCGACCACAGCAGACTCGTTACCTATACATACAGCATGTATCGTGTAGTATATATGTTGATTAATGAGAAAAACGTGAGGTACGTCACGTGCGCGCGTTCGAGTGATGAAGCAAAAAAAAAGAAGAAAAAGATGATGAATTAATAATTAATCAATATACCTTGTTGGAGGAAGTGCTGTCGAGACCGCTGGTGGGCTCGTCGAGCAGCAACACCGACGGACTCGTGATTATCTCCAGGGCGATGGACAGTCGTTTGCGCTCGCCCCCGCTCAGACGGCAGCTCAGCGTCTCCATGCAGTCCTGCAGTCCCAGACGCTTGGCCACGTCGTCGATCTGACGATGTGTTATATAGGATTTATCAATAGAGTCGCGATAATTGCACGAACGAACGATCCGAGATGAGCGATTCCGCGCGCAAGCAGTAGAGTAGTCATAAACAAGGTCAAACGCGAATTGAGCGCGCGGCATCGTTATTAACTTTATTCTCATTATTGCGGTATATACTCACGATGTAATCTCTGGCCTCTCGGTCGCCGCAGGGCAGCTTCAGCCTCGCCGCCACGTAGATGGTCTCGCGGCACGTGAGCAGCGGCATGAGGGCAAAGTCCTGCGGCACGTAGCACACCTTGAGCCGGCGAAACAGCTCGGGCTGCTCCTCGTAGCCGCTGCCGTTCAGGCGCATGCAGCCAGCCACGCCGTTCCTCGGGCCCTGCTTGGCCAGCAGATTCAGCAGGGACGTCTTGCCGGCGCCCGAGGGCCCGAGGATGGCCGTCAGGCGGCCCGAGCGAAACTCGCCGCTCACGTTCTTCAGTATTTCCTTCCATTTTCCTGTTGTGCCGAGCGATTATGTTATTGTAATTTATGCTAATTTTACGAGAGCTTGTCATATAAATGCATGCATTAACACGCGTTGTGTTTCGGCTCACCCTTTTTTAATCGGCACCGAGTACGAGACGTTCTGAAACTGAATGTCCACCTGCGGCGACGAGCCGACGCCGGAGCCAGCCGTGCCACTGCCGCCGCTGCTGCTGCCGTTCGAATCGACGATCACGACGTGACTCGTCCGGCCCTTGCCGTTCGGCTGCAGCGGTATGGTAGCCGAAAGATCATCCGCGTCCTTCGAGCTCATCTTCGCTGGCTGACTCGACTGCTAGCCTCGTTATCTGAGAAAGAAAATGAAGGAAAATGAAGTTGCGATTTTCCAATGAAGAAAAATGCACGCGTTTCAATGACTTTGTATGCAATGTGTATTCAGCGGCTTTTCTTTATCGATACTCGCGGCGATTTATCAATCTTTGTCCCTGATACATATAATATGAATTCACGCAGACAATGTACTAATTTTCAATCGAGATCGATAACGATATGTATATTATTCGAGATTATGTAATTTTCAAATTATATTGTAGCGAGCATGCGAGTGTCACGCATGGGCTTTCAAAGGAGGCAAATATTTTTGTTGATTGGTACGTATAGAGGCAATGAAATTTATGCGTACGCGGCCGTTACGATCGTCGCATTGAAATTATACCAATGAAAAAAGTAACGAGATTCATTGCGCACGAAACAGTTCCTCGATGATAATTTGTTGCGAGAAATATGGTTGCCTTTTTTTGTCGGTGAAAAGATTTTGAAAAAAAAAACATATCACAATCTACGACGTGTCGTTGGACTGTGCACATTTTTATACACACACGCTATGTGTAATAGCAACGAAGGCTAACAACTTCTAATGGTATAAATTATAATTTGCTTCGATCGTCGTCATTCTTCGCGCGCGCCTACTCTTAGATGAATGATTCTCTATGTTTTTCCTCTCTCTCTCTCTCTCTCTCGCGATGTCTTTTCATCCTTAAGTGCATGCCTCGCACGTGCGACAATTGCGAAAAATCGCGTAGAAAAAAAAGAAACATTGCGAGTATACGCGAGCAGAGAGAGCGAGAAATGTGCATATAAATAGCCACACTAGTGCGAATAACAATTTTTTTCTTTCTCTCTCTCTCGTTTATGAATTATTATTAACGAAGCGTTAATGTTATTATTAGTCTCTCTGATAAAGCATAGACGCGCGCGTGTCTGCGTAGCAGCGTATATTATATATATTACAATATTATAATATTGTTATCGGCGTTGTTATTCGCCGATACCGCATCGCGCGCGCGTCGTCGCGTACATGCTATACGAAAAAAGTCACAGTAGCAGTAATCTCGTCTTTGATAAAATTTCAACGCAAAAATTACTTATTTATACTTGTAACGCGTATAATAACGTATGTGTGTGCGTACTTACACGCTCAGGCCGTTCACCGTTGCGCACGAAAAAGGAGTCGTGCAGTGCTGCTGCACCGGCGCGCGTATAACTGCGGCTCAAGCCCTGGCACACATATCTCTTGCCCACTCGCGAGAGCCGTGTACTTTCACTCGGCTTGAAACTCGTCGTCGATCGAAAGTGTATACGAAAAAAAAACAACAACAAACGTCCTCGCGCCTTACCGATCGCGTTTGGCCATTCGCGCTAGCGCGTTAAAGATTCGCGACGCTCGCACTGTGCGATGTATCAATTCACAAAATAGAATGCGATTATCACAGCTTTTAGCGACACGCGCGCAAGATTCGCTATTACTCTCGAGTCCGCGGTATATGCGACTCGCCGCTGCCTGTACGGTATCGCGCGCGGACGGAGGAGTTGAATCGGCGGCGGCGGCGGTGGCTCGTACGTCGCCGTACGTTAACACGTACATCAAGCTGCACAAGTCCAAGCGACCGCACGAGTGGTGGGGCTCCGCGTCGATGTGTTGCACGCATACATAGTCGCAGCTTTACACGTTATATATTATAATATTGAATGCCAGCTATTGCACGCGACTCACGCGTACACACGCACACACTCGAATGTGTCTGCATACAGACAAACGGGTCTTGCGAGGATGCAGTCGGGCGCGGGGTGAACGCCCGGATTCGACTGGGTGTAGATGATATGTGCAGCAGAGGATGGAGTGCGAGACGAACGGAAAAAAAAGAGCGCGATTGCTGATTTATCAATTCGAACTTGATTCGCGGGAAAATTTTCGGAGCCACGAAACGAAATCGAGTTATTTTTGAATTCCGATCAAGCTTTAATATTCTCCAAAAATAATATCATTTAATAATTGCCATTTTTACTAATTCTAGTGTATTTGTTTCAAGACGCCAAATAATTATTTGCCTGAATATTTGGTGCTCTTTACTGTGCAATTGCTATTCGTTTACGATTGGAGCGGCGCGCTTGTGGAACGGGTTGCCTTGCAGTCTCAGACGGAACTTCAGAAGTCTGAACTTCAAGACTTCTTCTTTGTTCATCTCTTTCTTTGTTTATGTTTATTTTTATTTTGTTTTCTTTTTTTTCCCAATTTAACGACTGCTCATGCCTTGTGCTACTGTCTGCGTCCACGTAGCGTCTTATCTGTTATATGTTGTACTTAAGTAGCTGTAAGAGCCATGAAGGATTTCTGTCCTTGGCTAACTCCATACACAAAGAAATTCTAATTCTAATTCTAATTCTAATTCTTTATATTTATATGATTTCAAATTACCACTTGCGGAATTATGTGTTATGATCCTCGACATCTAGTGGTGGAAAGCGGATTTAATTATCAATTTGATTTCAAGAATATTCAGGACAGTTTACTTGGAAAAAAATTCAGTTCCTGCACATAAAATTTCCATCATATTTTTGGAATTTTAAATAAAATAAAATTCTTTTCTTGCAGGTTACTTCCATATAAAAAATTATAATTAAAATTTCGTGAATTTTCAATTGAAAAAATATATTAATTCTGAAACATTAGTTATAGTGAAATTTCATTTAAGAATACCTTGAGTAGATATGATTCGGTATATTTAACCCATTAAGTCCGGGACGGACACTTTTTCGATACTTTTTTGAGGCGTTATATTTTTGATGAAAATAGGTCCTGAAAAAATTGCGAGTAAACATATTCTACGCGAAATTTAATGAACTTTTTGAATCCGGTGTCAGATTTTCAATATAACCAACCGGTCAAAAGTTATGGATATTTTTATCCAAAAAAACGTGGTTTTGAAAAAATAAATTTTTTTTCTTTTCAAATTTTTACATGGAAATCGTTGAAGTCCTGGCGTCTCGGGTAAAAATTAAGCGTCCATGGACCCTAAACTAAAAGTTATCGGGATTTAGATTGGAGAAAATAAAGTTTAAGTAAACAAAATGGCGGTTGGAACACCAAAATTTGTTTAAAAACTTCTAGAATTTTTAACTCGAATAATAAGGGCTTAAGGAAAAAATTTTACTGATGAAAAAGTTCTTAGAATTAATCACAAAATACGCTAGAATTTTTCCAGATTTTTTTGAATTTTTTTTTGATTTTTCAAAATTTTCAATCTTCAAAAATTAAAAAAAATTATTCAAAAAAATCTGAAAAAATTCAAGCGTATTCTTTGATCAATTCTAAGAACTTTTTTATCAGTAAACTTTTTCCCTTAAACCCTTATTTTTCGAGTTAAAAATTCCGCCACCAAAAGATATTGAAAAATTTTCGGAATTTTTAACTCGAAAAATAAGGGTTTAAGGGAAAAAGTTTACTGATAAAAAAGTTCTTAGAATTGATCAAAGAATACGCTTGAATTTTTTCAGATTTTTTTGAATAATTTTTTTTAATTTTTGAAGATTGAAAATTTTGAAAAATCAAAAAAAAATTCAAAAAAATCTGGAAAAATTCTAGCGTATTTTGTGATTAATTCTAAGAACTTTTTCATTAGTAAAATTTTTTCCTTAAGCCCTTATTATTCGAGTTAAAAATTCTAGAAGTTTTTAAACAAATTTTGGTGTTCCAACCGCCATTTTGTTTCCTTAAACTTTATTTTCTCCAATCTAAATCCTGATAACTTTTAGTTTAGGGTCCATGGACGCTTAATTTTCACCCGAGACGCCAGGACTTCAACGATTTCCATGTGAAAATTTGAAAAGAAAAAAAATTTTTTTTTTCAAAACCACATTTTTTTGGATAAAAATATCCATAACTTTTGACCGGTTGGTTATTGAAAATCTGACACCGGATTCAAAAGTTCATTAAATTTTGCGTAGAATATGCTTATTCGCAATTTTTTCAGGCCCCATTTTCAACAAAAATATAACGCCTCAAAAAAGTATCGAAAAAGTGTCCGTCCCGGACTTAATGGGTTAACTTTTATCAGTGATTTTACATTATCATGATAAAAATGTTTTCATTTATGGCTGGTGACCATAGAAAAGATTTCTTGGACATATAAGTAGAAGCAGTAATCCTACTGACTAGACCTGTTTCGCACTTCAATAATGTTTTTAAATAAGAGTTTTTAACAATATAGTATAGAATAACTATTTCAAACGATGTAACTGTAAATTCAATCTACTCTAATTGGAAATACAGTAAATCTCACTATACAAGCAGCCTTCAATTTGACTCATACAATTTTTTTTACTTTGCTACTTGCAGATTTACAAATAATTATACTCACCATCTAGTGGTGGAGGCTCAAAGTAAAATTATCGGATTTAAAGTGTCTCAAAACTGGTCTAGACTTATTGCTCTAATAAAATAGTCCTTTTCATTATTTGTAATCAGAAAATTAGAATCGAAAAATCGCTTTATACAAACAAATTATTGGTCGTGCATTCTAAAACATTTCAAATTGTCTTTTTTTGGTCGTTAGGCCATTATTATAATGTTAAACATAGCTATCAGGATTAATACTGCATTAAATTCATGTTTTTGTAGCTGTATGAAGATAAAAATTAATGTTCTCTCATTAAAATATATTCAAAATTCAATGTTATGGCCAAACGCCACGAATTATCGCTTTCATGCAATTTGAGATAGTACATTTATTTTTTGCTCGACTATTTTAAACAATTTTAATTTATTTTAAATATCATTATTTATGAAGAAGCTCAGTGGATGTACATTTTTTTCCATGTAAAAATAAAATTCACGTATCAAAGTATCTACCGCGATAAAAAAGAAATGTATATCTTTGCTCGTTCAACACTTGGTCCATTTCATTTGTAACTAAAAAATTTGCTACCAGTTGAAGTTATAAACGATTTCACTTAATCAATTAGGCGTGATTTTGCTGCTACAACACTGCACGCGGTGACACTCATTCATATTTATTTTTAAGAGTATAGATATAGCACACGCACACGTGGTGCGTGGCGGTATCGCATTTTAATTTCATTGTGTTTGGATTTGAAACGTTGCATCAATCAATCCTTTAATTGCTAGAAAGTAATACAATTTACGAATGATGAGACGAAAATCTATATGAGCAATAATTCCGCGCTAATGCAAAAAATCGGAGAAATCCCATGATGACTTGCTTCCTTACCATCGTGCGGGAACGCGATCACCGACGGGGGCTCGCAATTTTATTCCGTAAAAACTAAAAATAAAAATTTCGCACCGCGCCGCAACGTCGCCGCATCGGCTCGGGGCCGCGCTCGTGACGCGCACATAATAGAGACTCCACAATCCACATCCACGATCCGCTAAACCTAACCTACCGCTCGTTCAGCACTACTCTGCCTTCGTGTGCGTGTGTGCGATCTCGAGACGTTGTTCGTTAACGACAATTACGAAAATAAATAGAAAAACTTTTTGCGTACAATTTGTTTAACTAGAGGTAAAATCGTTCAACATGACGATGACAATGGGCAACGACAGCAGACGCGGGACACGTCAAGCTTACAAGGACAAGACCAAGCCCAACGATATTCGCATGAGCAACATCGCTGCGGCCAAAGGTTCATTTTTTCACGTTTCATTTATGATGAATATAGAGCTGCTTACATTAACAATTATGCACGATTTACATTTCGATAAGCTATCGCGACTATGCAATGCCGGCCTGCTAAGCGTGAATAATGTTAAACAAAAACTATGAATATTAGGGATCACGATGATTGACAATGGCGAGCCTTATATGGTCATCGTGCCAATTTCTCCAGCACATTTATAGATTTATGCAATTTTTTCGGGAAGTTCTTGCGATTGGTTTGATTAGTTTTGAAACTCAAAATGTCGGTACGTCACCCAACTCGAATAACATTTTCCAAATCGCACAATTTCATGCATTCTAAATTTGGAATTATAAATGATAGCCTACATGGTTATATTTTTTCTGGAATATATATTGAGAAAATAGCAAATGATTCGATCAATTTGCCAATAATAAACTATTTTATTTGTCTAAAATTGCTTTTAGATACATAAAAGCATTATTGACTATTAGTTTGTTGTTTACTGAACCAATTTTAAAATTGCAATAATTAATTTTGATTTGTTATTTCAGCTGTTTCTTATGCTATCAGAACTAGTTTGGGACCCAGGGGAATGGACAAAATGGTAATTTGGTCTTTCAATTCATTATATATTATTTTGAAAAACTTGGATAAAAAATTTATGGTAACTATTATTTTTAGATCCAAGCTGGTAATGGAGAAGTCACAATTACAAATGATGGAGCCACAATTTTGAAAGAGATGAATGTTATTCATCCAGCAGCAAAAATGGTACAAATGATGTTTTTCAAATGCATATTAAAGTTGTCTCAATTAAATCATCAATTTTTTTTATATTTTTTAGTTGGTAGAATTATCAAGGGCACAAGATATTGAAGCTGGTGACGGTACTACCAGTGTTGTTGTTATTGCTGGCGCCTTATTAGAAGCTGCTGAGCGTCTGCTTCAGAAAGATATCCATCCAACTTTGATCAGTGAATCTTTCCAAAAATCATCCGCCAAAGCTGTAGAGATCCTTATTTCAATGGCCAAGTTTGTTGATATGACAAATAGAAATGTACTAGTCATGACCGCTGCCACGTCTTTGAACTCCAAGGTTGTATCTCAACATTCAAGTCTTCTAGCTCCAATTGCCGTGGATGCTGTACTGAAAGTAACAGAACCTGGCAAGGAACAAGCTGTCGATTTACAGGTACTAAAATTATTTTTAATTAAAAAACATGACGAAAAAAAAATTAATTGAAAATATTGAAAATGTTTAGGACATCAAAGTAATAAAAAAACTTGGGGTACTGTTGAAGACACTGAACTTATTGATGGATTAGTATTCACTCATAAGTCATGCAACATTAATGGGCCAAAACGTATTGAGAAGGCAAAGATTGGTTTGATTCAATTCTGCATCTCTCCACCAAAAACAGACGTAAGAACCATAACTATTTTCATTTTTTCATAATGACTGCAGTTATAATATGCAGTTATAATAATTCACATGAAATTTTATTTTTAGATGGACCACAATGTAATTGTTTCCGATTATACAGCTATGGACCGAGTACTGAAAGAAGAAAGAGCCTACATCCTCAACATTGTTAAACAAATTAAGAAAGCTGGATGCAATGTTCTCCTTGTTCAAAAATCTATTCTTCGAGATGCTGTCAGTGATTTGGCTATTCATTTCTTAGATAAAATCAAATGTATGGTCATCAAAGACATTGAAAGAGAAGACATTCCTTTCATTTGCAAATCTCTTGGTATCAGACCTATTGCTTCCCTCGACCACTTTACTCCTGAAAATCTTGTCAATGCTGAGCTTTGCGAGGAAATTCAGACTGGTAACTCCAAATTTGTTAAAGTAAGTAATCAAAGGCGTTTTAAAAATTAAAACAATGTTTATTTATAACAAATGCAACAATAACGTTATTTTTCTTTAGATTACTGGTGCTCAAAACCCAGGAAAAACTGTTACCATTGTGGTTCGTGGTAGCAACAAACTTGTTTTGGAAGAAGCTGAACGATCTTTGCATGATGCTCTCTGTGTCATTCGTTGCTTGGTTAAACAAAACGCTATTTTGGCTGGCGGTGGTGCTCCAGAAATTCAAATTTCTATGCAACTGGGAAATCACTCTAGAACACTCACTGGTGTTGATGCTTACTGCATGAAGGCTTATGCTAATGCACTTGAGGTTCGTTAATTTTGTTCTCAACTTGAATCTTTTGGTATCGTTACATGTAAAATTTAAATTATTTTATCCCGAGCATAATTAAAACTAAAATATTAAGTTTATCCGCACACTGAAAATTCGGCGATTATATAAATATAATGACGTGTTATAATTTGGAACCTATCCAATATCAATTAAATACATCTAACTATAACATCTTAGCTTTGGCATTTTTCAAGATACTTCTGTAGTTAACATAATTTTTATTCGCTTCCAGGTCATCCCAATGACACTTGCTGAAAACGCTGGTTTGAACCCAATCTCGACCGTCACGGAGCTGCGCAAACGTCACGCCAACGGCGAAACCGGCACGGGCATCAACGTTCGCAAGGGTACGATAACGCGTATGTACGAGGAAGACGTCGTTCAACCTCTGCTCGTTTCGAGTTCCGCCATTACTCTGGCTACAGAGACAGTGAGGAGTATCCTCAAGATCGATGACATTATCAATACATTCAACTAAGGGGCTAGATCGAATCACTTGTTTTTCATTGAACAAGCACACTTTTTCTCATTTAAGATGCATTTAACACCCATAATCAATGCCCACACATCTTCAACGCTTACTTACATGCATTTTTTCAAAGAAACAAAGTTTATATACAGTATATAAAAAAAAAGTTCGGAGAGCTTAGGACGTTGTATGAAATGTTGTATTTTACTCACCTTTTTGAAGGAGAGACTTTGGTTAAATAAAGAAGTACAAGTTTTTATATCACAAAATTGTGTACTCATTTTATTTGTAAAAAAAATATGTTAAATCATAATTATAAAAACATTATGCTTTCAAACTCACGTTTTTTTTACTTGATTGACGTGCTTTTCGCACATAATATTATTTATTGCACAAGCAACGCGTTCATCTTTACAAATGCACAAAATAATATGTTCACTTACTGCTATAATCTGAATTATTTTTTCATACGTTTCACGTATGAATAATAAGCTCTGTTTTTATAAATATTAAGAAAAATTAAGTATGCCAGACTTGAATCAAATTTAAAATTTAAATTCTATTCTGGCTTGCGCTCCACGGAGCTTAATAAATCACATTAAAATAACTAATTAAATTCAAAGACAACTATCAGTAACAAGTAATTTAAATGACGCAGTATTCATCTCAGTTTCAATAAAAACATAATAAATAGAGATCTATGTATAAATATTTTTTGCATCTGTTAAGTTTAAACATTTTACTACCACCGCATGCTCATATCCCTTATTTATGTACGTGATTTACATACTCTATATGACAAACAGTTTAAATAACTGTTATCTTGTATTACGGAATGAATAACGGTGGAATTCTTATATCAGATCATGTAAAAAACTGTATAAAAATTAACAATATAATTTTAATATACTTAGTCCGGAGTACTTCATGTAAGCATTAGCTTTTGCAAATCAAATCATTCACACGAAATTGTCCTAAGTGGTCGTGTGTGGATGTTATTAAGTATCTTTAGTTACATTATAAACATTTAATGTCATTTTTCCTTAGTATATCCTTCAAGTCAATGGAATCTGATAGATTACCAGCGTGGGCTAATTTGAACAAACTGCCACTGTTGGTAAGCATTTATGAAATCGCATGGCATTAGCGATAATATATGCGTTTGTGGATGCAGGGCCATACACTTCTTTAGTACTCTATGAAGTAAAGTCTTTGATTTCTAAGAAAAAAATATTATTCTCCAGTTAAAGTCTTTCCCAAGTCAAGGCATTGAATTTTATGTTTGTAAAAATAATACGTACTTCATCATATTGCCATGGTCCGTCTACTGTTCCTACTCTGCAGAATGTCAGTTTAATGCCTTGTCTATCGACTTCTATACATCTCTCACCAACGCCAAGTTGTCCTTTAGCATTGAGCCTAATGAGCTGTAATTATTTTTACATTATTAATTTACATTTAAAACAAAAATCAAATTTAATATTGCAATAACTACCTGATTGTTGCCATATCCATGACAATGAGATGTGGCCATAAGATTAGGGGGTGCGTGACCCATTGTGTCAAGACATTGGGATGTAGCTACATTTCGTAACTAAAAGATCATATTTTTATAATTTCTGGTTGAATGAAAATTTAATTAAATCAGTCTATTCATACCTCTCCCCAATGAATATTTGGAGGTAACTCTGGAAATTTATCTAAAACATCATAAGCTACATTTTCCATAAACCATGCAAAACTCTTGCAACGTTTCCTCCTTTTGAAGTCAAGTTGTTCACTAATGTCCCCATGATCCAATAGCCTTGCAAGTGGTTCTCGTGTATAGAAAAATTCTTTGTACTTATCATCAAACCAAGTTTCAATAACGCGTTTATAATTCTGAGAAAAAAATTGACCAATCATGAAAAATAATGTATGATTGTAGTTAAAATGAAAAATAATTTTTTAGTAGTTCTTACAATAGTAATGAGAGGTCCTTTCTTTTTTTGAGAAAGTTTTCCAAAGTTGTAAGGCATGAAGCCTCTGTACACATGTCCAACATGAGAACAAGGTACCCACAATATCTGTCCTCCACATTGCCAGATTTTAAACGAGAGTTCAAAGTTTTCACCTCCCCAAACTAAGAGACCCTCATCATATCCTCCAAGTGACAAAAAGTATTCACGATTGATTGCAAACAGACCACCAGCATGAGTAGGAGATCTATAATTTGACATATAATGTATAAAGTTACTACTTAGTTAAAAATATGTTTTTCTACCAGTCAAACAAAAAATTTTCAAACCTGTATGGCATGCTCTTGTGTTTTCTGTACTTCAATTCTCTGGCAGGCAATTCATTTTCTTTGTATAACATACCCCATTCAAAAATACCTCGATGCAATCTACCCTCCTGGTAGACTTGTCTATATTCAAAAGTTTTATGGTCTATACCATCAATTACAGGAACTGTCATAACATTACTGAGAAAGAGTATCGTTATTAGTATTTTATTCGTTAGATAATTAATCATTTTAATATGGTTCTTCTACTTTACCTATTTTCAGCTATTGGAGAAAGTAACGGAGGAAGCCAGTTTACATTCACTTCACAATGTGCATCTAAGAATACAATTACTTCACCTCTAGCCTCTCTAGCACCACGAGATCTAGTTCTAATTAAACCTTCTCTTTCAGTATTTCTTATTAGTCTAACTTTACCGTCCCATCTTTCTATGTAATTTTCTAGTTCTCCTTTTAAATTTTCTACAAGAAATTTATAAGTTACAGTTTAAATCTTTGATTAGTGATATTTTGTTTTTAACAACTGTATAATTTCTAAGTACCTTTATCAGAGAAATCATCTACAAGCAGAACTTCTTCAAGGTATTGTGGTGGTGTTCTGTTTATAACACTGTGAACTGTTCGCATAAGAACTGACCAACCCTCGTTATGAAACACTATAATGACACTTGTCTTAGGTAAGCTTTCAGTGTACTTCCAATGTTTGCATCTGAAGTAAAAATCATTTTTTATGTAATAATTTTAAATACAAAAATAATGATATCGTATTGAAAAATACTAACTCATCAGGGCGCGTATCAGGTATTGTACGGTCCAGTGATATTTCATCAGAACAGACCATGTTCATACCATAAGCTTGCTCAGACTCTTGGACATCATTTTGTTGATCGTCTCTAAGTACATGAGGTTTGCCTCCTTCACCTGGTCCAGTTTTTTCTTCAAATTTAGGTTCAAAATTTCCCATACCACTAACGAATTCTGGAGGTTCAACCTGATAATATTTCATTTTATTATATTAAACATCATGCTATAATTGAATGTTTCTTAAAACAGCAAATATTCACGAACCTTTTGCATTTTGAAACTGTCAGCGAAGTACTTATTCAGGTGCTTCATGTTGACTTTACCTTTGGGTATGGTATACAAAAAGTAAATAACTAAAGACAAAGCTGCCAAGCCCATCAGCAGTTGAACCATACGGTTCCTTCTGAGCTGAACAATCCTCATCTTGATCCGAAATGCTAGAGCTCTAACATCTGCGAGACATAATCAATGACAGGACAGGTTGTATCATCAAGTGGTCGAATTAAAACTTGAAACCGTGTATGCAGCGAACATCACCGACTGTATACTCACGCAGATAAAAATGATCTTCCCTTCTGCTAAAAGTGTTCCCGCTAGCAGATCATCGTTTCATCGAGAGGCGAGATTCACCGTCGTCGAATCGCCTTGACACTGCACAGGTGATCGTATACGCGCGGCCCGGCTCTAGTCTGCCACTATTATAACCGCAATATCAATATGCCATGCAGCAAGATATCGCGGCGTGTCCAATTCGCCTTGTACAGCCTTATACATAAGGTAAAGCACGCGCTCGAGAAAGAGAGAGACGGCGAAAAATAGTCAACGTGGATGATCTTCTGCAGCCCCCGCCATTGAGCTTGTGTTATAAAAAATATAATGTATGTATAGGTAAGCGTCGCGACGTGATTTTATAGGTGCGCGAGCCTATATATATTATACGAAATAATCTCTTATTTTTTTGCCTTCGCCACGGTGTCAGTGCGTGCCGCCGATGACGATAAGCACGCAGCAAGGCGGCAGCTCCAAAATGTAGCTGTGCTCCTATAAACAGCACAGCACCGTATCGTGAAGTTGAAGGGCAATGCCTGTATATATATATATATATATATGACATCTTTTAACATACAGGTATGCACTGTTGCATTGTGTAGAAAGAGAGAGGATGATCTACAGGTGATTGTTGGTGGCTGTGTATACAGAGTTGGCGGTGAGTGCGTCGCGTGCGCTCGTATACATATGTATATAGGTTTATTCAACCGAATATGGGATATATGCCGATTATATTTATACCTAATACACTACTACAGAAACTGAACCATTCATATTGAAAATGAGTCAAGTACGCGTGAGCCGCTTAGCATAAGTCTAAATGAAACATTCAAAGAGTCCTAATACAGTCTAGAGGTGAATAAACTGCGGTTTATTTTTTATTTAATCCATGCCTAGACCCAACTTTTTTTTCCATTGAAATAGATGAAGTCGAAAGGATTATTCTAAGCAAAAAATTGTATAATATTAAAACATTAAGGGGAGTCATACACCAATTTACTACTCTTTGTCATTTTTGTTATATAAACCACAGTTTAATGTCAATCGACATTTTCAACATAAAATTGAAATCTTTCAGCCCTAAAAAATGTGAAAAAAGTTGCAGAATAGGCTTTTGCACCTAAAAATAGTTTATTTTTGTTATTTTATCCTTTAAGCACTGTGCACAAGGTTTAGATCAGAGTTATTCAGGTGGAAATCCCTGATAGGAACCAAAATTTTCAGTCAAGTACCCTTTAAGGGCTGAGTTTTGTGGAATTCCGGGACGGACACATTTTTGATTCTTTTTTCAACCGTTGTACTCTTGCTAGAAATGAGGTCTGTAGAACTTGCAAGAAAGCATTTTTTACGCAAAATAAAATGAACTTTTCGAATCTGATATAAGATTGAGATATAATCAACACATCAAAAGTTATGGATGGGTTTATGAAAAAGCAGGAATTTTACAACAAAATTTTCTATTCTTTTTGAATTTTCATTTAAAAATCGTTCAAGTTCTGGCGTCTTGAGAGATTTATAACAATAAATTTTTTTCTGAAAAACTTTCTAAGCACTTTTTATGTATTTGAAAAAAAAGGACTCTTGTTTTATTTTCGTAAAATTTATAGTTTCACGAATACAAGCGATTCATTCGACGCCCCTTACAAAAAGTAGGAAGATTTTTCTTACGAAGATCTTACGAAAAGATAGATCGATTTTTGATTTTAACAGAAAAGTAGGAAGTTTTGATATTTTTTGTCAAAATCAGGACGTTTCAATTTTTTAACGAAAATTAGGAAGTTTCAGATTTCTGAACGAAAGTTAGAAAGTTTCAAATGTCTGGACGAAAACTAGGATGTTTCAAGATTTTAAAAAAATGCCAGAAGTTTTATAATAAAAAATTTTTATTGCGATAAAATATTAGTAGAAAAGTTATGATGTTCGAGAAAAATCAACATCTTCTCATACATTTTATTGAGATCCTCAATTTTTTTATTAGATATCTTACCATGGTAAGCCCAAGAGACCTGCATTTATTAATTTTTTATTTGTTTTACCTTTTCTTAAAACATTGATTTCTTCTAACTCTCCTTCAAAATTGAATTTGATATTAATCAATTCTCTTTGGGAATCAAATATTACTTCGCGCACTTGCGAGATTTTGAAAGTGTTCCGATTGAAATTTTTGGAAAAATTTTCAATCGATAAAATGTCATCTTGTTTTGTGGTCAAAAATCAGGATAAATCCTAAGATTTCGAGAAATCATCCAATAAATTTAATTGGAATAATATAAAAATTTCACATGTGCGTGAAGTTATGTTTGATCAAAAAGTTGTTAAAATCAAATACAATTTTGAAGAAGGAGAAGAAGTTAAAACTTTATATAAAGGTAAATCAATGTAAAATTTCATTGGGACGGAAATCTCTCGCGTTTACGACAATAAAAATAGAACTATCCACAAAAAATTTTTGAATATCAATGAAATGTGCTAACAAATGTTAATTCATAATGAACACCATACTTTTTTATAACATTTTATTTCAATAAAAAATTGTTTATCATAAATCTTCTTATGTTTATTCAACGAACACCTGAACTATGCTAATTCTCCTAGAGACGATCGTAGCAAACCCTTTACATATAAAATTTTTCACAAGTCATTTGCGTACAAGTTTAGCCTCAAATTTCATAATACATTAAAAATTATTTAATACGTAATAAATGTGAGATTTATCAAAAAACATTAAGTTACCAGAGTAATGATGCTGCATAATCAGAGCAAACTCTTCAAATGTAAAGTATGTCACAAGTACTTATGCAGGCAATATAGTTATTTCAATACATTCATAGTCGAAGGTCATTTTTCGAAAGCATTTGGAGTAAAGAAACATTAGTTTGTGCATAAACGTAGTTCAATATGAATTAATAATAAGTAATTATTATATAATAACAAGTAATGAGGGCACTATGCATAATTACTTTTATGATAAAGATTACTTATCTACATTAAACCATTAACGTGTACCTGTAATTTCTTGTGCATGAATTTTGCATTGTAAAAATTCATAGATGATTTTAAAATCTTTTCTTAAAAATCTATATTCTAAAGTTTAAAAATGTCAAATGATTTACCTCCACCGTCGGAGCAAGACGATATCATATTTCAAGACATCAAATAATTTCCCTCCACAGGTGGAGAAATAAGGTAATGCGTGTTTGAAAAAATCGAATAATTTACATCGACATACGGAGCAAGGCAATTGAGATATAAAAATATCGAAAAGTTATACAGTCCAGGAACGGATCAAGCAAAAATCGCATTACAATACATCAAAAAATTTTCCTCCACCAGCGAGCAATTCGATATCAACATTCGAAACGTCAAATTATTTTCCCTTACCAAAAGAGCAAGTAAAAATCGTATTTTGAGACATCGAAAAGTTTCCCTCCACCAGCGTAGCAATTCTATATAAACTTTCGATCAGTGGAGCAATTCGATATTATCATAGGAAACGTTAAATATGTTCTCTCCCCCACTTGAACACGTTGACATCCTCTTTCGAAACAATAAATAATTTCTCTCCACCAGCGTAGTCATTGAATATCGTATTTTAAGTCATCAAAAAATATCCCTCGATCAGTGGAGCAATTGGATATTATCATACGAAACGTTAAATATGTTCTCTCCCCCACTTGAACACGTTGACATCCTCTTTCGAAACAATAAATAATTTCTCTCCACCAGCGGAGTCATTGAATATCGTATTTTAAGTCATTGAAAAATTTCCCTCGATCAGTGGAGCAATTGGATATTATCATACGAAACGTTAAATATGTTCTCTCCCCCACTTGAACACGTTGACATGCTCCTTCGAAACAATAAATAATTTCTCTCCACCAGCGTAGTCATTGAATATCGTATTTTAAGTCATTGAAAAATTTCCCTCCACCAGTGAAGCAATTCGATATTATCATACGAAACGTTAAATATGTTCTCTCCCCCTTGAACACGTTGACATCCTCTTTCGAAACAATAAATAATTTCTCTCCACCAGCGTAGTCATTGAATATCGTATTTAAGTCATTGAAAAATTTCCCTCCACCAGTGAAGCAATTCGATATTATCATACGAAACGTTAAATATGTTCTCTCCCCCACTTGAACACGTTGACATCCTCTTTCGAAACAATAAATAATTTCTCTCCACCAGCGTAGTCATTGAATATCGTATTTTAAGTCATTAAAAGTTTCCCTCCACCAGTGAAGCAATTCGATATTATCATACGAAACGTTAAATATGTTCTCTCCCCCACTTGAACACGTTGACATCCTCCTTCGAAACAATAAATAATTTCTCTCCACCAGCGGAGTAATTGAATATCGTATTTTAAGTCATTGAAAAATTTCCCTCCACCAGTGAAGCAATTCGATATTATCATACGAAACGTTAAATATGTTCTCTCCCCCACTTGAACACGTTGACATCCTCTTTCGAAACAATAAATAATTCTCTCCACCAGCGTAGTCATTGAATATCGTATTTTAAGTCATTGAAAAATTTCCCTCCACCAGTGAAGCAATTCGATATTATCATACGAAACGTTAAATGTTCTCTCCCCCACTTGAACACGTTGACATCCTCTTTCGAAACAATAAATAATTTCTCTCCACCAGCGTAGTCATTGAATATCGTATTTTAAGTCATTGAAAAATTTCCCTCCACCAGTGAAGCAATTCGATATTATCATACGAAACGTTAAATATGTTCTCTCCCCCACTTGAACACGTTGACATCCTCTTCGAAACAAATAATTTCTCTCCACCAGCGTAGTCATTGAATATCGTATTTTTAGTCATTGAAAAATTTCCCTCCACCAGTGGCAATTCGATATTATCATACGAAACGTTAAATATGTTCTCTCCCCCACTTGAACACTTTGACATCCTCTTTCGAAACTATAAATAATTTCTCTCCCACCAGCGTAGTCATTGAATATCGTATTTTAAGTCATCAAAAATATCCCTCGATCAGTGGAGCAATTGGATATTATCATACGAAACGTTAAATATGTTCTCTCCCCACTTGAACACGTTGACATCCTCTTTCGAAACAATAAATAATTTCTCTCCACCAGCGTAGTCATTGAATATCGTATTTTAAGTCATTGAAAAATTTCCCTCCACCAGTGAAGCAATTCGATATTATCATACGAAACGTTAAATATGTTCTCTCCCCCACTTGAACACGTTGACATCCTCTTTCGAAACAATAAATAATTTCTCTCCACCAGCGTAGTCATTGAATATCGTATTTTAAGTCATTGAAAAATTTCCCTCCACCAGTGAAGCAATTCGATATATCATACGAAACGTTAAATATGTTCTCTCCCCCACTTGAACACGTTGACATCCTCTTTCGAAACAATAAATAATTTCTCTCCACCAGCGTAGTCATTGAATATCGTATTTTAAGTCATTGAAAAATTTCCCTCCACCAGTGAAGCAATTCGATATTATCATACGAAACGTTAAATATGTTCTCTCCCCCACTTGAACACGTTGACATCCTGTTTCGAAACAATAAATAATTTCTCTCCACCAGCGTAGTCATTGAATATCGTATTTTAAGTCATTGAAAAATTTCCCTCCACCAGTGAAGCAATTCGATATTATCATGCGAAACGTTAAATATGTTCTCTCCCCCACTTGAACACGTTGACATCCTCCTTCGAAACAATAAATAATTTCTCTCCACCAGCGGAGTAATTGAATATCGTATTTTAAGTCATTGAAAAATTTCCCTCCACCAGTGAAGCAATTCGATATTATCATACGAAACGTTAAATATGTTCTCTCCCCCACTTGAACACGTTGACATCCTCTTTCGAAACAATAAATAATTTCTCTCCACCAGCGTAGTCATTGAATATCGTATTTTAAGTCATTGAAAAATTTCCCTCCACCAGTGAAGCAATTCGATATTATCATACGAAACGTTAAATATGTTCTCTCCCCCACTTGAACACGTTGACATCCTCCTTCGAAACAATAAATAATTTCTCTCCACCAGCGTAGACATTGAATATCGTATTTTAAGTCATTGAAAAATTTCCCTCCACCAGTGAAGCAATTCGATATTATCATACGAAACGTTAAATATGTTCTCTCCCCCACTTGAACACGTTGACATCCTCCTTCGAAACAATAAATAATTTCTCTCCACCAGCGGAGTAATTGAATATCGTATTTAAGTCATTGAAAAATTTCCCTCCACCAGTGAAGCAATTCGATATTATCATACGAAACGTTAATATGTTCTCTCCCCCACTTGAACACGTTGACATCCTCCTTCGAAACAATAAATAATTTCTCTCCACCAGCGGAGTAATTGAATATCGTATTTTAAGTCATTGAAAAATTTCCCTCGATCAGTGAGCAATTGGATATTATCATACGAAACGTTAAATATGTTCTCTCCCCCTTGAACACGTTGACATCCTCTTTCGAAACAATAAATAATTTCTCTCCACCAGCGGAGTATTGAATATCGTATTTTAAGTCATTGAAAAATTTCCCTCGATCAGTGGAGCAATTGGATATTATCATACGAAACGTTAAATATGTTCTCTCCCCCACTTGAACACGTTGACATCCTCTTTCGAAACAATAAATAATTTCTCTCCACCAGCGTAGTCATTGAATATCGTATTTTAAGTCATTGAAAAATTTCCCTCCACCAGTGAAGCAATTCGATATTATCATACGAAACGTTAAATATGTTCTCTCCCCCACTTGAACACGTTGACATCCTCTTTCGAAACAATAAATAATTTCTCTCCACCAGCGTAGTCATTGAATATCGTATTTTAAGTCATTGAAAAATTTCCCTCGATCAGTGCAGCAATTGGATATTATCATACGAAACGTTAAATATGTTCTCTCCCCCACTTGAACACGTTGACATCCTCTTTCGAAACAATAAATAATTTCTCTCCACCAGCGGAGTAATTGAATATCGTATTTTAAGTCATTGAAAATTTCCCTCGATCAGTGGAGCAATTGGATATTATCATACGAAACGTTAAATATGTTCTCTCCCCCACTTGAACACGTTGACATCCTCTTTCGAAACAATAAATAATTTCTCTCCACCAGCGTAGTCATTGAATATCGTATTTTAAGTCATTGAAAAATTTCCCTCCACCAGTGAAGCAATTCGATATTATCATACGAAACGTTAAATATGTTCTCTCCCCCACTTGAACACGTTGACATCCTCTTCGAAACAATAAATAATTTCTCTCCACCAGCGGAGTATTGAATATCGTATTTTAAGTCATTGAAAAATTTCCCTCCACCAGTGAAGCAATTCGATATTATCATACGAAACGTTAAATATGTTCTCTCCCCCACTTGAACACGTTGACATCCTCTTTCGAAACAATAAATAATTTCTCTCCACCAGCGTAGTCATTGAATATCGTATTTTAAGTCATTGAAAAATTTCCCTCCACCAGTGAAGCAATTCGATATTATCATACGAAACGTTAAATATGTTCTCTCCCCCACTTGAACACGTTGACATCCTCTTTCGAAACAATAAATAATTTCTCTCCACCAGCGTAGTCATTGAATATCGTATTTTAAGTCATTGAAAAATTTCCCTCCACCAGTGAAGCAATTCGATATTATCATACGAAACGTTAAATATGTTCTCTCCCCCACTTGAACACGTTGACATCCTCTTTCGAAACAATAAATAATTTCTCTCCACCAGCGTAGTCATTGAATATCGTATTTTAAGTCATTGAAAAATTTCCCTCACCAGTGAAGCAATTGGATATTATCATACGAAACGTTAAATATGTTCTCTCCCCCACTTGAACACGTTGACATCCTCTTTCGAAACAATAAATAATTTCTCTCCACCAGCGTAGTCATTGAATATCGTATTTTAGTCATTGAAAAATTTCCCTCCACCAGTGAAGCAATTCGATATTATCATACGAAACGTTAAATATGTTCTCTCCCCCACTTGAACACGTTGACATCCTCTTTCGAAACAATAAATAATTTCTCTCCACCAGCGTAGTCATTGAATATCGTATTTTAAGTCATCAAAAATTTCCCTCGACAGTGGAGCAATTGATATTATCATACGAAACGTTAATATGTTCTCTCCCCCACTTGAACACGTTGACATCCTCTTTCGAAACAATAAATAATTTCTCTCCACCAGCGTAGTCATTGAATATCGTATTTTAAGTCATTGAAAAATTTCCCTCCACCAGTGAAGCAATTCGATATTATCATACGAAACGTTAAATATGTTCTCTCCCCCACTTGAACACGTTGACATCCTCTTTCGAAACAATAAATAATTTCTCTCCACCAGCGTAGTCATTGAATATCGTATTTTAAGTCATTGAAAAATTTCCCTCCACCAGTGAAGCAATTCGATATTATCATACGAAACGTTAAATATGTTCTCTCCCCCACTTGAACACGTTGACATCCTCTTTCGAAACAATAAATAATTTCTCTCCACCAGCGTAGTCATTGAATATCGTATTTTAAGTCATTGAAAAATTTCCCTCCACCAGTGAAGCAATTCGATATTATCATACGAAACGTTAAATATGTTCTCTCCCCCACTTGAACACGTTGACATCCTCTTCGAAACAATAAATAATTTCTCTCCACCAGCGTAGTCATTGAATATCGTATTTTAAGTCATTGAAAAATTTCCCTCGATCAGTGGAGCAATTGGATATTATCATACGAAACGTTAAATATGTTCTCTCCCCCACTTGAACACGTTGACATCCTCTTTCGAAACAATAAATAATTTCTCTCCACCAGCGTAGTCATTGAATATCGTATTTTAAGTCATTGAAAAATTTCCCTCCACCAGTGAAGCAATTCGATATTATCATACGAAACGTTAAATATGTTCTCTCCCCCACTTGAACACGTTGACATCCTCCTTCGAAACAATAAATAATTTCTCTCCACCAGCGGAGTATTGAATATCGTATTTTAAGTCATTGAAAAATTTCCCTCGATCAGTGGAGCAATTGATATTATCATACGAAACGTTAAATATGTTCTCTCCCCCACTTGAACACGTTGACATCCTCTTTCGAAACAATAAATAATTTCTCTCCACCAGCGTAGTCATTGAATATCGTATTTAAGTCATTGAAAAATTTCCCTCCACAGTGAAGCAATTCGATATTATCATACGAAACGTTAAATATGTTCTCTCCCCCACTTGAACACGTTGACATCCTCTTCGAAACAATAAATAATTTCTCTCCACCAGCGGAGTCATTGAATATCGTATTTTGAGTCATCAAAAAATATCCCTCGATCAGTGGAGCAATTGGATATTATCATACGAATCGTTAAATATGTTCTCTTCCCCACTTGAACACGTTGACATCCTCTTTCGAAACAATAAATAATTTCTCTCCACCAGCGTAGTCATTGAATATCGTATTTTAAGTCATCAAAAAATATCCCTCGATCAGTGGAGCAATTGGATATTATCATACGAAACGTTAAATATGTTCTCTCCCCCACTTGAACACGTTGACATCCTCTTTCGAAACAATAAATAATTTCTCTCCACCAGCGTAGTCATTGAATATCGTATTTTAAGTCATTGAAAAATTTCCCTCCACCAGTGAAGCAATTCGATATTATCATACGAAACGTTAAATATGTTCTCTCCCCCACTTGAACACGTTGACATCCTCTTTCGAAACAATAAATAATTTCTCTCCACCAGCGTAGTCATTGAATATCGTATTTTAAGTCATTGAAAAATTTCCCTCGACCAGTGAGCAATTGATATTATCATACGAAACGTTAAATATGTTCTCTCCCCCACTTGAACACGTTGACATCCTCTTTCGAAACAATAAATAATTTCTCTCCACCAGCGTAGTCATTGAATATCGTATTTTAAGTCATTGAAAAATTTCCCTCCACAGTGAAGCAATTCGATATTATCATACGAAACGTTAAATATGTTCTCTCCCCCACTTGAACACGTTGACATCCTCTTCGAAACAATAAATAATTTCTCTCCACCAGCGTAGTCATTGAATATCGTATTTTAAGTCATTGAAAAATTTCCCTCCACCAGTGAAGCAATTCGATATTATCATACGAAACGTTAAATATGTTCTCTCCCCCACTTGAACACGTTGACATCCTCTTTCGAAACAATAAATAATTTCTCTCCACCAGCGGACTAATTGAATATCGTATTTTAAGTCATTGAAAAATTTCCCTCGATCAGTGGAGCAATTGGATATTATCATACGAAACGTTAAATATGTTCTCTCCCCCACTTGAACACGTTGACATCCTCCTTCGAAACAATAAATAATTTCTCTCCACCAGCGGAGTAATTGAATATCGTATTTTAAGTCATTGAAAAATTTCCCTCGATCAGTGGAGCAATTGGATATTATCATACGAAACGTTAAATATGTTCTCTCCCCCACTTGAACACGTTGACATCCTCCTTCGAAACAATAAATAATTTCTCTCCACCAGCGGAGTAATTGAATATCGTATTTTAAGTCATTGAAAAATTTCCCTCGATCAGTGGAGCAATTGGATATTATCATACGAAACGTTAAATATGTTCTCTCCCCCACTTGAACACGTTGACATCCTCCTTCGAAACAATAAATAATTTCTCTCCACCAGCGGAGTAATTGAATATCGTATTTTAAGTCATTGAAAAATTTCCCTCGATCAGTGGAGCAATTGGATATTATCATACGAAACGTTAAATATGTTCTCTCCCCCACTTGAACACGTTGACATCCTCTTCGAAACAATAAATAATTTCTCCACCAGCGGAGTATTGAATATCGTATTTTAAGTCATTGAAAAATTTCCCTCCACCAGTGAAGCAATTCGATATTATCATACGAAACGTTAAATATGTTCTCTCCCCCACTGAACACGTTGACATCCTCTTTCGAAACAATAAATAATTTCTCTCCACCAGCGTAGTCATTGAATATCGTATTTTAAGTCATTGAAAATTTCCCTCCACCAGTGAAGCAATTCGATATTATCATACGAAACGTTAAATATGTTCTCTCCCCCACTTGAACACGTTGACATCCTCTTTCGAAACAATAAATAATTTCTCTCCACCAGCGTAGTCATTGAATATCGTATTTTAAGTCATTGAAAAATTTCCCTCCACCAGTGAAGCAATTCGATATTATCATACGAAACGTTAAATATGTTCTCTCCCCCACTTGAACACGTTGACATCCTCTTTCGAAACAATAAATAATTTCTCTCCACCAGCGTAGTCATTGAATATCGTATTTAAGTCATTGAAAATTTCCCTCCACCAGTGAAGCAATTCGATATATCATACGAACGTTAAATATGTTCTCTCCCCCACTTGAACACGTTGACATCCTCTTTCGAAACAATAAATAATTTCTCTCCACCAGCGTAGTCATTGAATATCGTATTTTAAGTCATTGAAAAAATTTCCCTCCACCAGTGAAGCAATTCGATATTATCATACGAAACGTTAAATATGTCTCTCCCCCACTTGAACACGTTGACATCCTCTTCGAAACAATAAATAATTTCTCTCCACCAGCGTAGTCATTGAATATCGTATTTTAAGTCATTGAAAAATTCCCTCCACCAGTGAAGCAATTCGATATTATCATACGAAACGTTAAATATGTTCTCTCCCCCACTTGAACACGTTGACATCCTCTTTCGAAACAATAATAATTTCTCTCCACCAGCGTAGTCATTGAATCGTATTTAAGTCATTGAAAAAATTTCCCCGTCAGTGGAAGCAATTCGATATTATCATACGAACGTTAAATATGTTCTCTCCCCCACTTGAACACGTTGACATCCTCTTTCGAAACAATAAATAATTTCTCTCCACCAGCGTAGTCATTGAATATCGTATTTAAGTCATTGAAAAAATTTCCCTCCACCAGTGAAGCAATTCGATATTATCATACGAACGTTAAATATGTTCTCTCCCCACTTGAACACGTGACATCCTCTTTCGAAACAATAAATATTTCTCTCCACCAGCGTAGTCATTGAATATCGTATTTAAGTCATTGAAAAATTTCCCTCCACCAGTGAAGCAATTCGATATTATCATACGAAACGTTAAATATGTTCTCTCCCCCACTTGAACACGTTGACATCCTCTTTCGAAACAATAAATAATTTCTCTCCACCAGCGTAGTCATTGAATATCGTATTTTAAGTCATTGAAAAATTTCCCTCCACCAGTGAAGCATTCGATATTATCATACGAAACGTTAAATAGTTCTCTCCCCACTTGAACGTTGACATCCTCTTTCGAAACAATAAATTTTCTCTCCACCAGCGTAGTCATTGAATATCGTATTTTAAGTCATCAAAAATATCCCTCGACAGTGGGCAATTGGATATTATCATACGAAACGTTAAATATGTTCTCTCCCCCACTTGAACACGTTGACATCCTCTTTCGAAACAATAAATAATTTCTCTCCACCAGCGTAGTCATTGAATATCGTATTTTAAGTCATTGAAAAATTTCCCTCCACCAGTGAAGCAATTCGATATTATCATACGAAACGTTAAATATGTTCTCTCCCCCACTTGAACACGTTGACATCCTCTTTCGAAACAATAAATATTTCTCTCCACCAGCGTAGTCATTGAATATCGTATTTTAAGTCATTGAAAAATTTCCCTCCACCAGTGAAGCAATTCGATATTATCATACGAAACGTTAAATGTTCTCTCCCCCACTTGAACACGTTGACATCCTCTTTCGAAACAATAAATAATTTCTCTCCACCAGCGTAGTCATTGAATATCGTATTTAAGTCATTGAAAAATTTCCCTCCACCAGTGAAGCATTCGATTATCATACGAAACGTTAAATATGTTCTCTCCCCCACTTGAACACGTTGCATCCTCCTTCGAAACAATAAATAATTCTCCACCAGCGGAGTAATTGAATATCGTATTTTAAGTCATTGAAAAATTTCCCTCGATCAGTGGAGCAAGTCGATATCGTACTTGAGAAAACAAATAATTTTCCTATATAGGCGATTATTTCGTTGACCAGATACCAACACATCGGCTCCCGCAGATCGGCCTCATCCCACTGGAGCATGTCGTTTTTTGTTCTATTCGATCACCATCAAGCTCTAATTACCATTCAGTAAATTACTCTGTTGACCAGATACCGACACATTTGCTTCCGCAGATCGGTCTCATCCAGCTGAAGCATTCGTTATCTGGTCTATTCGATCATCATCAACCTCTCATCAGCAATCAGTAAATTATTCAGCTGACCAGATAGCGACAGATTGGCCCCGCAGATCGGTCTTATCTAACCGAAGCAAGCAGTTTTGTGTTTTTTTATCACCAGTAACCTTTCATCAGCTATCAGCAAATTATTTTGCTGACCAGATACATTAAAAATTCTGACGGGCAAAATTTGTAAAACCTTATTTAAGGGTTAAAAAATATTACGCTTTCGTCAGATGGGCCTCATCTCACTGGAGCAAGCCGTTTCTCGTTCGATTTGATTACCAGCAACCTCTCATTCCCATACTTACGTACGTCAATTGAATTTTTAGAACGGATATCAACTATGCTCGTTTTTACGTGATTAATCGAAAGAGTAGCAATATTTTCACCTCTAAAAGGGCCTTTTCGTTTCTTTATTTTATAATTTCACTTATTGTAAATCGATAAAGTGCAAAGTAGTTTTATTTTTGTCTCAGAACCATTCTTTTCACTTTGTTCATCAATTCAATTTTTTCGGCAAACGGAATGCCGGCTTCGTCATCTTACCATGACTTTTGATATTCGCCTTGCTCAAAAGCTCATGTCTGTTTTCACTCGATCTTCGAGCAGACCTATTTTCATATCACTATTTCTTCTATCTTCTACGACTTGATTCATCATAAATCAGCATTTACATAATTTACAGAACGTATGATCGATTCTACCTCTCCTAAAAATTGCCCCGTTTTTTGGACAAAAGGGTAGCCGATTTTTTACTTTATTCGTACTGATATTTTGTTGTTGTTGATAGAGTAATCTTTTTTGTGCCGATGAATTCAATTACTCGGGCCGATCTTTGTGTTATTAAAAGTACCGAACTACTACGGTAGTTAAGATAAAAAAGGGTCAAACAACCTTGATGTGCTCAACACTTATCATGTAAGTAAAGTCAGAGCAGAAAAAGCACGAATGCATTATAATTCAGTAGTAATTCCGTGCACGTGTATCGATCGATAGATTTTTTCGTCTTCGGAAGCATATACTTTGCCTTCATCTCGTCTCATAATAATGCATATTTATCGCAATGTGATTTGCTTCATCGTTACGATCTCGTATATACGCGCATACGCACGAGCTCTCTACGTCTGTCTTTCTTCTTCGCGATTTCACAAGTTGGCAACTCTCGCTAACTCTATCGATATTGTTCGCGATGCTTTATCCTATATCTTTTATTTTCGTTCCACCTATCTTCTCTCGAAGGGGTACTTTAATATACTTTACATCGTCTCACGCACACTCGTCGCTGCATAAGGCTGCGAGCTTTTCGTGTATACGTATTGAACCGATCGCGAGTGAGGTTCACACGGACGCACACAAACGCAGTGCGCATGGTATAACGCACGTGCGCGCACTGCAATGCACACATAGGCGATGCATAGGCAGGCCTGCATGTATATACGTACAGTGCGGTGCACGTGCTGCGACGCGCATCCTTGTCCCTCTCTGTCTCTCTCTCTCTCTCTCTCTCTCAAATGATCGTCCCCGCGTCGGTGCAGCCATCTTGCATACCTGAGCCGCATTGCTCGCGATTCCTCGAGGGCAAAAGGTATATCTCTTGGTGCAGCGAGAGAGAGAGAGGGAGAGTGCGTTCATATAGTATGTATGTATAGATATATATAGGTGTACGTATATTGCAACGAGACATAAGTTGTGTGTCGGGGAATGAGCTGCATATATATATAGTACAGAGATATAGGTGTGTGTATACGCGCCTCGCTCGCGCGGTGAGGGGATACAGAAACACACACACGCACACGCACACACGAAGGTATATTGCAGCCGGTCCACACGAGAAGTGAGACAAAAAGGGCCCTATAAGACAAGCGGGTGGGAGAAGGAACGCGATACATACATACACACATATACGAGCGCGTAAAGCTATAGACGCGATTCCTATATATACACGCAACACACACTCGGCGCTTATTATTGCCGTGTGTGCAGTGCCTGGTATATAGGCGCAGAATCGCGCGCTCGCAGGTGAGTGCGAGCGAGAGAGAGAGAGAGAGAGAGAAAGAGGCAATAATGCCCGTTGGGTCCGATAGATCGGAGAGGGACTATACGGCGTTGGTTGCAGCCGCAGCAGCAGGACTCGCGCTTCTCGCTCTCTCCCTCTTCTACTCGCTCGAGATTGTCCTCTCTCGGTCTTGTGCGCCCTCTTTCGTTTGCGAATCGTAGGCTTGCACTCACTCACTCACTCACTCACGCACACGCACACACACACACATATACCGTATATAATATTATTATATATACGGGGACCGCTGCCGCTGCGGCGCGCCGTCCGCTTTCTGCACTTTTCGCATGCTGCGCTGCAGGGACTGGTCTCCAGTCAAGTTGGGTCAGTCCTTGAAGAAGGAGGCAGAGAGGCGCGCGCTCCTCTCGCACACACATATAGTTAAATACAAACGAGTAGAGAGAGAGAGAGGAAGTGTGTAAGGGCAGCAAAATCCGATGCTGCTGGTGTGTGCGCGCGCGCGCGAGACAGATTATATATATAATATATGTGTACATTTCAACGCGTATTTCGTGCCAAAAGAGTCGCGAGGTTACAGATCGTTCGTTGCCGATTTTACCGTATATATAAGATCGCATCGTTGATAGTACTTTGTGCATCGATCGACCGTCGAAGAAAAACAAGTGACTGAGTACAGTGCGCGTGTGTTACCCGAGTTAAGAAAAATAATCGCGTGTGTTGTATCCCCCTTTCGTTAGTAATCAAAACGTGATCCAAAAAAGTTTAGAGAACGAACGATAAGTAATAGAAAGAGTTGAATTTAATATATCGCCGAGAGCTTCGAAGAGAGATCCACTCCGACTTGTGTATAAATCGCTGGTGTGTTGTGTTGTGATTTTTACCTGCGTGCTTATATATGTTGTATATATACAACGCACGCATATATATATATGTGTGTATAGTTCCTCTTACGGCTCGTCTTCGGCCGATGCTGCACAGTGCGTATACGTGCCTACTACTCTCCGCGGAGCCGAGCAAAAGAGGCTTCTGCTAAAGTGGAGGAGAGCAAAAAAGGAGAATAGCAACAGCATCCAGCATCCAGCACACACACACACATTATACACAGTGCGTCTGTGGAGAAGCAAAAGAGAGAGAGAGAGAGAGAGAGAGAAAGCCGGGCGTGCAGCGTATATACAGACACACACCAGGACTCTCCTCTCGCTCATACATATATACGTATCATCATCATCATCGTACGTATATAGACGCACGAGACGCAGGCCAGAGGAGGCTCTCGAAATAAAATAAAAAAATTAAAAGAGAGAGAGAGAGAGAAAAAAGAGGTGGGGGCCACAGCCGGTCGCGTGTTCTTGGTATGCCAAAATCGCGAATCGCCGCCCTTCGGGAATTTCAAGTTTGTGCTATGCTGCTGCTGCTGCGCGCTTAAAGTCCTTCGTGCGCGCGCGCGCGCGAGATCTTCGGCGAGAATTACGCGAATACAACACTCGCATTATATTGGCCCTGCGCGTTGCGAGAGAGAGAGAGAGAGCACGATTGTCGCTGTCAGATAAGTGTTACAACCACACGAGCTTTTCTCTCTCGCTCTCGTGACTTTATTTTCTCTCTGGCCGGTGTATATTTATTTATGCACGTGCAGAAGTGACTCTCCTCCGATCTCTCTGGTCTTTTACATTTCGTTCGCGTTGCGTTGCTGCGCTTTTATTTCTTCTTCGCGGCGCTCGACGAAATCGAATTTCGGAGAATCGTCGCGGTGGATTATAATCCTAGTGAGATTTTCGAACCTTCTTCTGCTGTTGCACTCGAAAAATCGGCAAATATGAAGCCGGTGTCAGATTTCCCCGTCGCGTGCAGTGCATCGCTGTACACGTGCACATAGACAGAGGCAGCAGCGGCAACATGACTGCAGCAGCCGGCACCACTGCGAGAAATTGAAGCCGTCTAGGTGTGTGTGTGTGTGTGAGTGCGTTGACAGAATGATAAAGCACTGTCACAGGTAGCAGACACTGCTGGTCTGCTAGAGAAGAAGGCCCACGAGGCCGAAGAAATAGTAAGAGAGAGAGAGAGAGAGAGCGATAAAAGATTTATTAGAGATGAAGACGAAAACGAAGAGTAGAAAGATGTTGTTGAGAAGACTTTTAATAATGCCATGGTGGCTGAAATTACAGCTGCTGCTGCTACTGCTGACGACAACGACGACTGTCAACGCAGGCAGCAGCTGGACGAGCTTCAAGAACGAGGCGTTGCGCAGCGTGCCGAGGCGATCGGTGCAGGGCGCCGGGGGCGACGCCACCACGCAGATCAATCTCGCCATGCAGAGCCGCGCCGTGGACAAGCGGGTCCAGCTGCAGGTGAAGGAGGGCGAGCCCGTGGGCACTCAGGTGGGCCGCATACCCGTGATGCCGGGCTTCAGCTATCGCTTCAACGAGCAGCCGCGCGAGTTCGGCCTCGACCCGCTGAGCGGCGACATACGCACGGCGGTGGTGCTGGACCGCGAGGCCCTGGCCGCGGATCGCTTCGACCTCGTGGTGCTGTCCTCGCAGCCGACCTATCCGATCGAGGTGCGCATCCTCGTGCTCGACGTCAACGACAACGCGCCCGAGTTCCCCGAGCCGAGCATCGGCGTGCGATTCAGCGAGTCGTCCGTGGTCGGCACCAAGAGCCTGCTGGACCTGGCCACGGATCGCGACAGCCCGGCCAACGGGGTGGGCGACGACTACAGCATCGTCTCGGGCAACGTCGACGACAAGTTCCGTCTGCTGGTCACGGGCAGCGCGGCGGCCAACGCGGACAACGTCGAGTCCGTGGACGCCGCGGCCGCCACCTATCTGCATCTCGAGACCACGGGCAAGCTGGATCGCGAGCAGCTCGAGCACTACCATCTGAACGTGTGCGCCCGCGATCGGGGCCGACCGCCCCGCGTCGGCTGTCTACGGGTCAACGTGACGGTGCTCGACGTCAACGACAACGCGCCCCAGTTCCAGCAGGCCGACTACGTGGCCCGGCTCAACGAGAGCGCCCCCGTGGGCTCGCACGTGCTACGCGTGCGCGCCACCGACCGGGACGCCGGGGACAACGCCCGGCTCACCTACTACCTGCCGGACAGCGAGAGGCGTCAGTTCCAGATCGACGCGGACACGGGCGAGATCACGACGGCCGAGGCGCCGCTCGACTGTCCGCAGCGCCCGAGCCCCTGCGCCCAGCAGGGCCGGGCCAACGGCGCCTGCCCCAAGAGCTGCGTCATCACCGTGTTCGCCCGGGACCAGGGCTCGCCCTCGCAGCACAGCCGGGCCTACGTGACGGTGCAGCTGCTCGACGCCAACGATCACGATCCGCGCATCAATTTCACGTACGTGCCGAGGACGGCGGGCTTCGCCACCGTCGACGAGAACGCGGCGCAGGACTCGATCGTCGCTGCGGTCAGCATCGAGGATCCGGACGAGGGCGCCAACGGCGAGGTGCGCGTCGAGATACTGGCCGGCAACGAGCTCGGCCACTTTCAGCTCGTCGAGAGCAGCGAGACACTGTACATCGTGCAGGTGCGCGGCCGACTCGATCGCGAGGAGATCTCCACGTACAATCTGTCGATCCTGGCGCGGGATCGCGGCCAGCCGCCTCGCTCGAGCGTGGCCCATCTGGTGATACACGTGAACGACGTGAACGACCACGAGCCCGTCTTCCAGCAGACCGAGTACTCGTGCGTGCTGTCGGAGCTGGCGCCGGTGGGCAGCTTCGTGGCGAGCATCGTCGCCACCGACGCCGACACGGGCCTCAACGCCAAGATCTTCTACGACTTCGCGGCGGGCAACGAGCAGGCCTGGTTCGCCATCGACAAGAACACGGGCCTCGTCACGACCCGGGCCAGTCTCGATCGCGAGGTGCGCGGCAGCATCGAGCTCAAGGTCGCGGCCCGCGACGGCGGCCCCAATCCCAAATTCGCCTCGTCGCATCTGCGCGTCACGATACTGGACGAGAACGACGAGGCGCCCGAGTTCGTGCACCCGGTGGTGCGGGTCACCCTGTCCGAAGCCACCCCAGCCAATCGTTTGGTGGCGACCCTCTCGGCCGTCGACAACGACCAGGGCACCAACGGCAGCGTCGCCTACGCTCTGCACCCGGCCACCCAGCGCGACTATCCCAAGCAGTTCTCGCTGGATCAGCTGACGGGCCAGCTCTGGACCAGGCAGTCGCTCGATCGCGAGAAGATCGAGGACTACCGGATCCTCGTGATCGCCCGGGATCAGGGCCAGCCGCCCCAGAGCTCCACCGCCACCGTGCTGCTGAGCCTCGAGGACGTCAACGACAACGCCCCGGCCTTCTATCCGACCAGCTACTTCTTCCCGATCGCCCAGGACGTGGGCAGGGGCGCGAGCGTCGGCAAGGTGCACGCCAGCGACCCGGACGCCAAGGAGAACGCGCAGATCCGCTACGTGCTCGAGTCGGGCGGCGACGGCTTCTTCGCCGTCGACGAGCGCACCGGCGAGATATTCCTGCAGAACTCGCTCAAGAAGTCGAGCAAGGACATCTTTCAGCTGGTGGTGTCGGCCAAGGATCTGGGCGACAAGCAGGCCCAGCGCAACGCCCTGGTCGAGATAGCGCGCCGCGACAAGCTCAAGTACGTCGACTTCAAGATGCCCAACGGCTACCAGTTCAAGATCGCCGAGAATCCCGAGGAGTGCTCGGAGAACGGCCTGGTGGCGGAGCGCGAGCTCGGCAACGTGCAGCTGGTGCAGTCGCCCCACGACGGCTCCAAGGTCAGCTACGCCATAGTCCAGGGCGATCCGCGCGGTCGATTCAAGATCAACGAGTTCACCGGCACCATCGGCACGGCCGGCTGTCTGGATCGCGAGGAGCAGGCGCACTACGGTCTTCAGGTGTTCGCCCGGGCCGGCCTGGCTCACGGCCTCACCAGCGTCAACGTCACCGTGCTCGACGTCAACGACAACGCGCCCGAGTTTCCCGCCCCCGAGGACGAGGTGCCGCTCAAGGAGAACGCCGCCGTCGGCCAGGAGGTCTGTCTGGCTCGCGCCCGGGATCGCGACGCCGGGGCCAACGCGCGAATCACCTACGCGCTCACCCAGAACCCGGCGGAGCAGTTTCGCATCGCCGACGCCACGGGCGTCGTCTACCTGGCCAAGCCGCTGAAGCAGCGCTCGGCCGGCAGCGCGTTCGATCTCGAGGTCACGGCGACGGACGCGGGTCAGCCCCAGCAGCTGCAGGCCCGACAGCGCATACGAGTCCTCGTCGAGGACGTGAACGATCACACGCCCGTGTTCGATCTCGACGGCTACGAGACCTCGATCGCCGAGACGACCCCCGTGAACGAGCGATTCTTCGGACTGGCGGCCCAGGACGCCGACTCGGGCGCCAACGGACGCGTCTACTATCACATCAGCGGCGGCAACGTCGAGGGTCGCTTCGGCATATTTCCCGACGGCCAGCTCTACGTGAAAAATCCGCTCGATCACGAGGAGCAGAATTACTACGCGCTCGAGGTGACCGCCAGCGATCAGGGCTCGCCCCAGAGACGCAGCTCCAGCGTGCCCGTGGTCGTGCACGTGCTCGACGAGAACGACAACGCGCCCCAGTTCGCCAACTCGAGCTTCTCGTTCCGCCTGCTGGAGAACCAGCCCGAGGACACGTTCGTGGGCAAGCTGCTGGCCTCGGATCGCGACTCCGATCGCAACGCCGAGCTCACGTACTCGCTCGCCCCGGGTCAGCAGGACTTCCAGGTCGATCCGCGCACCGGCTTCGTCAGGTCGCTGCGATCCTTCGACCGGGAGAAGCTGCAGTCCACGGGCGGCGGCAGCGTGATCGCGTTCGAGGCCAGCGTCGAGGACAACGGCGCCGAGGTGAGACTGCGCGACCGGGTCCAGGTGCAGGTGCAGATAATCGACGTCAACGACAACGCGCCCCAGTTCAAGCGGCTGCCCTATAAAGTTCAAGCGAGCGAGGCCACGGCACCGGGCACGCAGCTGGTGCGCGTCTACACGAGCGACGCCGACGAGGGCCTCAACGGCGACGTCTACTACTCGCTGCTGAACGACGACGAGGGCAGATTCGGCATCGACGAGGCCACCGGCCAGATCAGTCTGGCTCGGGCCCTGGATCGCGAGCGGCGCGACAGCTATCAGCTGACCGTCGTCGCTCAGGACGCCGCGGCCGTACCGAGCCAGAGGCTCAGCTCCAGTGCCCTCGTGCACATAGACGTGCTCGACGAGAACGACAATCAGCCGCAGTTCGTCGACACCGTGGCATCGATCTCCGTGCCCGAGAACGCACCGATCAACGTCGAGCTGCTGCGTTTCCGAGCCCGAGACGCCGACCTCGGCGCCAACGGCGAGCTCTCGTTCGCCATCGCGGCCGGCAACAGACGCGACGCCTTCCACCTGGACTCGGCCACGGGCTCCCTCTACCTGCGCCGGCCGCTCGATTACGAGGAGCTCAAGGTCTACCATCTGAACGTGACGTGCAGCGACGCGGGCCACCCGCGGCTCAGCTCCAGCCTCACCCTCGAGGTCGACGTGATCGACGTGAACGACAACGCGCCCGTCTTCCCGAACACGGCCATCGTCCGGCAGATCGTCGAGGGCATACCGGTGCATCGTCCCGTGGTCACCGTAACCGCCGAGGACCCGGACTCGGGCGACAACGGCGTCGTCACCTACGCCATCGGCCATCAGGAGCCCGAGGATCAGCAGCGCAGATTCGGCATCAATCCGACCAGCGGGGTGATTCACACGCTGCTGCCGATCGATCGCGAGGAGATCGACACGTTCAAGCTGACGATCGTAGCCACGGACTCGGCCAGACCCCCGCAGGCTCGATTGTCCACGGAGAAACTCGTCATAGTCATCGTCACCGACGTCAACGACAACGCGCCGACCTTCTACAGCATGTCGGCGGCTGTGTTACCGATACGAAGCGGCCAAGACGCTCTTCTACCGGGCAGAGAGATGCAGGTGGCCAAGCTCGAGGCTCGCGACCCCGACTCGAACAGCAACGGCCTGGTCACCTACGAGCTGCTGCGCCAGCCCAAAGACAGCCCGGAGGCCAATTACAGCAGCGACCTGTTTCGCGTCGATCGCAACAGCGGCGCCCTCGTGCTCACCGTGACGAGCAGCAGCAGCAGCAGCGGCAGCAGCCACCAAAACCTGTTCGATCGCGTCTCGAAGCTGCGCGTCGGGATACGCGCCACCGACGAGGCCGTCCAGTCGGAGCGCAGATCGAGCGAGACCCAGCTCACCCTGATCATGCCGGGCGAGGGCGACGACTCGCCGATCTGGGAGCACGGCGGCCGCCTCGAGGGCAGCGTCCACGAGAACTCGGCCGTGGGCACGAGCGTGCTGCGTCTGCGCGCCCGTTCGCGACGCTCCAACGAGGAGCTCGAGTACTACGTGACCAACGTGACCGCGTACAGTAGTAGCAGCAGCAGCAGTGCGCGTCGGCAAGCCGATCGACTGTTCGACGTGGAGGTGCGCAGCGGAGTGCTGTCCACGGCGGCGGTGCTGGACCGCGAGGCCGGCGTCGACTGGTACGAGGTCGAGGTCTACGCAATAGTGGCGGCCGGAGGCAAGCCGAGCACCCTCTCCACCAAGGTAAGAGAGCAGTTGCTGCATATTTTCTCCACTCTATTCGTATTATATTATGTTATATCTATATCGAATTGAACTCGGCGCGGTGAAAGTTTATATTTGTACCGAAATTGATTGATACAATATTCGCGTGCAGAGCAGCTGCGCACGCGCGCGAGCTTTGTTATTACGCAAGGAATTATGGTAATTGCGCCGCTCATAACGGCGCCTTTATTTATTAAGTCAGTTTTAATTGTATCGATATGAAGTCGGCTTTCGGTGGGGCCCCCCTCGACAACGCATTAATATCATAAACGTGTATACAGGTATAAGCTTTCTTTATAGTCTCATTAGCGGTGCTATACGTACAGTCGGCGCTCCAAAGTCTTTCTCTCTCTTCTCTCCATAATGTCGAGTCGGTGTTGTACGTCATGGCCTCGTAATAATAATTTCAATGCGCTCGTTCCGCGCAGCTAGCTCTGTTTATGTTTGGGTGCATGATCAATATTAGCGAATTGTAACGTATCTATTATCATCCGAGCTCTCTTTCTGTACGTTGTCGTTTAATTATATATGTCGTATAAGATGTATTTATGCATGTTACATACTCGCGCGCGCGCCTTACTTAGAGGAAGCCATAAATTCTCGAACGCCGCGATATAATAATCGTAGAATCAAGGCGAAATAAATTCAATTGCCGAGTGCACCGCGAGCACTGCTTAAAATGTATAGGAAGAGGATATATAGTACTGCTCTCATTACTCTTTTGCATTGTGCGCTGCAGCAGCGAGTACATAATACATATGGAGCTGCTGCTGCTGCTACTGAACAACAATTAACGCGCGCGCAAGCGAGCGAGCGAGCGAGCTTGCTCGTGACCTCCGAATTTCAAAGATTCCTCGAAACGCGCGCCATAATAAATAAAGCTCGCCTGGCCTGTTTGTCTGTCTTTCGTTCTCTCTCTCTCTCTCTCTTATTCTCTCTTCGCATGTAAGAGTAATTTGCATAATCAACGACTAGGTGTACACGCATGTATGTGTGTGTGTGTGTGCGCGCGCGGGTATATATGATGGTAAAAGAGCGAGAGAATGAAAAAAAAAGAGTCGAATTAAGTCATCAGACACACTCGCACACAGATGCAGCGCGATTTGCACTTGTGCTTCGATACACGTACGTGTGTGTTCTCGTCGTTGGATGTGTGTGTGTGTGCGTTGTAATGCACGTCGCGCGGGCTACACACTTCCCACGCGGTGCACAACACAGTATATATACTGCACAGGGAGTAATACTCCTTCCGCTACGCTCAAAACTTCGTACGAAAGACGCGCGGAGAGAGAGAGAGAGAAGACGCTCCCGGGCTTCATTATACGTGTGTGTGTGTGTAAGAGTGTGTGCGCGTGTGTATACGTGTGTCCGCGTCCGTGTGCGTGGATGAGCGAGCGCAGCATAGCAGCGGCGATGGGGTAATGAACCAGAGGCGTAAAGAGGGAGGAGAGCAAAAGAAAGGGAAAGATTGTTGCATAATGAGACCTTACAGTGTGAAAGGACAGAGAGAGAGAGAGAGAGATGCGCCGGTCTTATACATATATATCTATATAGATGAGCGAAGAGCGAAGAGAAGCACACCTCTTTTTTTTGCCACGAAAGCCGAGCTCGCGAGAGAGAGCAGCTTATAATACATTATTAAATGAGCGATTAATCGGTTGCAGTGCGCAGCTCTTGTTCGAGCGATGCTCCGATCCTGACGCTGCACAAGAGAAGCGATTTCTTGTACGATGTGTGCACACACACATGCACTGCCGAATAATTAGTAGTAGTATAAGTACATGACTCGTGTCGCGCCGCTGCATTATTGCAAATTAAAGACACTTTTTTCTTCTACGATTGCAAAATACCTTCGGTACGTTACATTTTTTATTCGAGTGCGTAAACGCATGATATGTGTTTATAGGGTTGAGTAGGAAGATTAGTTTTTTTTTGCGCTAATTCACACGCGATCGGTTGGAATACTAAAAACGAAACAAACGATCGAACGCGACAGAATTTTGGCGCGATGTGACTGGTCTGCACTATACGCAGCGGTCGTTACCCCGTTCCCTCGCTTTTGTCGCGGCAAGTGGCAGTTGGCAGTTGAACTGCTCGCACTGCTCAACGCTCGAATCTGTGCGTATCGTCTTCGTCTATGAAGCATCACTTTAATCTCAGTCTCGCTATTGCCTGCATTGCTCTCGCTGTGCGTGTTCATGTTAGTTGTTCCATTTGCCTACAAATGTAACGGTCAAACCACGCAGTAGCTCGCTAAACATCGTAGAGTTCAAATATTAGTAATAACGGTCGGTGGAGGTTACGTCGCTGCAGCGTCGACAACAAAAAGAACATCGCATCGACCGATACGAGTGATTCGCGTGAAAAAAGTGAAAAATATTTCATACCGTGAGTGACCGTGTGTTGCATGTGAGTGCGTGGAACGATGGCTCAAAATAACCTAGTTTGTTTCGAAATATTGAAAGAGTTCCGAGGACGAGTCTTCAATTGGGAAATCGAAGAAGTACGAAATATCATTCTTGTGGCATTTCGTGTCTTGAATGAAGAATGGCACGGCCAACTTCCAAATCTCCGAGATATTTTTCGGCCTGAAGAAATCAATTTGGTTCTCAAAGATTGTGTGAGCACTGATTGGGCAGAATCAATCATTGACTTCGTGATCAAAACCGGTTACAAAAACGAGCCCGACGTCGATGAAGACGGCAAGCCGCAATTGTTTCTTACCACGGCAGTGCATCAGGCGTCAAGACGCAGGCCTCGTAACAGGGACGTCGTCCGTCGACTTTTCGAGATATACGACAGATTCGACGTGAACTACACCGACGAGTTTGGCTTAACACATTTCAACGTTGTTTGCGAGTTAGGCCTCGACGATGTCGTCGAGAAATTCCTCGAACTTGGGCAGGATCCCAATTGTCTCGAGCAAGAAACAAGCAATTCACCACTGCACTTGGCTCTGGGATTCGGCAACAGACGCATATTCGAATTGCTGCTGAGAAACGGCGCCAACCCGAATTTGGCCAACAAGATCGGATTAACACCTTTGCATATCATTTGCATGAGATGCGACGACGACGGCTTAGCGAAGATGTTGTTCGAGCTCAGCAACAAAAAATATCAGCCGCTGCAAGTCGATGCCCAGGACGAATTCGGTAACACGCCGCTACATTACACTCTCGTTTGTGAGCGCAAAAACTTGTTCGAATTACTGTTGAGAAAAGGCGCCCATTCGAATTTGGCCGATTCCAAGGGATCGACGCCTCTGCACATCATTTGCCAGAGATACCACGACGATGACTTGGTAGAGATATTCTTCAAGATAAATAAAGAATTCAATCGGCTGGTTAAGGTCGATGCCGTGGACAACTTGGGTCGGACCCCATTGCAATTAGCTGTGGCGAATCTTTTGCCGGAAACTGTCGATGTAATCTTGACTTATGGCGTTGATCTGTCTACTCTTGTCTTTCCCACGGAGAGCCAATTCGACGAGAAAGTTGGAGATAATTCGATTTGGTTCATTCCAAATTGAAAGTAGCTTCGACCTTGCTGGCCATCATCGAGCGCCTAGAGATAGGAGGATACGACTTGAGCCAAAGCAACGCCTTGACAATCATGAAATTGTTCACTAAGTACAATTTGTTCGTTTCGCGGTGGTATCATCAACAATGGTATAAAGACAAGGTACTCGAGAGAGAAGCAAAAAAGAGAATGATACGTCCGAATCTGTCGTTCTACGAATTGATCCAGTTTCCACCCAAAGAGGCGGCAAAATTAATCACACCTGGCGAATACTGCAAATTTGCACGCGCGAATAATTCTTGGCTCTCGCGCATAACGTTCAACAATGCTTCGATTGAGCATCTGTACGAGATACGATCGAAAGGATTTTTTCGTCGATGGGCCGTGGAATTTTTTTTGACGCTCACGGATCAACAGCTGCCGATTCTCTGCTGCGAAATGATCATCGAGCAGGTAATGAACAACATGGATTTATGCCATATTTGCTTAGCGACTGAAGAACAAAACTCGAAAAGTCGATAAGCATACTTGTAGTATTTTTTCAATGTTTGGCCTTGTCAAATGTGGCAGATTTTTCACATCATTCAAATAAAAAAAAAAAATTTAAAAAAAAACAGTTATTATTTTTCTATTGAAATGCACTTGATAATTTAGTAGTGCAGAGGTACAAGATATAAAATTGTTCATGTATTTACGCGACACTTTCGTCTTTATTTTGTTGTTCACCCCAGCCTTGCGTGTTTTATTTCATTTCGAGACATAATAAAATTAACCGAGGTCGCAGAGATTGAGTCTAGAGAGACAGAGAGTCTGGCGCGAATACGCCGAGGATAATTGTGGGCGTCGCGCGAACGAAACACGAGTTCAAGAGTCCTGGATTGAGTGGTCATTAGCACGCACGTCTGCGCGCGTATTACGCATAAACACGTCGTTGGCTAAGCCTGGCAATTATTTGGTCTGTTGAGTTTTTTTTCACGCTATCGTTTGTAATAATATTTATAATAAATCCCACAGCTGTCTCATACAGGATCGCGACGATCTATTCGAACTCGAGTGTTTTTTACGAACATCTCGCCATCTGGGATCTGTGCAGGAGAGAAAATTTATCCGACACTCTCGACGTAATTTCCCCAACGATACATATATACGCACCATAAAAGGAATACGCGTGCATTATACGTGCCTTACGCAGCGTTATGGTATAACTCTCGTCGTCTCGCGTATTTTTATATAAAAATATATATAATATATATCTCGCAAAAAGTCCTTCGCGCGCGTCGTCGTCGTCGTCAGTTGCAGTCAGTCAGAAAAGCAGAGGCAGTAAATATGTACGGCTTCCACGCGATCAGCTTCGTAAAAATCTATCTTTCTTATATAGATTTATATACAGAACTGACACGCAGAAGGTCTCCGTTTGAATGAATATAGCAGCGACGACAAAAAAGAGGAACGATAAAAAAAAACGTAACGAAAACGACAAAAAAAGGCGAGAGAAGTAGATCTCTCGGTTGCTGCCGCCGCCGCCAAGCGCGTTGTGAGTTGCCTATTGCTCGTGTGCTGATCGTGCTGCATCTCGCAAAGCTACACACACACACACACACACGTAAGAATGGAAGATACATAGGCTACTCGTATTATGGGAGAAAGAGAGAGAGAGAGAGATCCAAACGAGAGTCTGTGCAGCCAAGAGAGTTGGTGCACACACGAAGGTATTATAGGGCATCGCGCGGAGTAGAGAGAGAGAGAGAGAGAAGAAGTTCCCCTGCGTGCCAGGAAATCGCTTGCGTGTGTGCGTCTCGATGTATGTGCATATGTGTGCTTGCGCTTATGAGTGTGTAGAATATATACTATACGTTTGTGTATGCCTGTGTGTGTGGGTATGAGAGCGATTGAGCGAATGTGAGCTGCAGAAAAACTTGATCTCCGACGAGGATTCATATAGAGGATATACGCGCTCGCGTCCAGAGCAACAGCACCACCACCATAGCCACGCAGACCAACTCGAGCGATGCTTAATTCTCCGACGCATATTACACTGCAGCTAGCAGCAGCAGTTCGAAGTGGTGACATTTCATCTCTCTACGATGGGAGCCTTATTTTTACCTCGCACATGCATTATACATGGACGGCGGCGACGAACTTTGCCGGATATCGTCGCTGCTGCAGCTTGTGGTGCGTGTGCAGTGCACACATGAATTTTTCACCGCGCGCACGGCAAAATTAGATATTATGTTTATATTATGCACTAGTCTCACTGAAGGCGCTAACAGGAAGGGGATGCCGGTCTCCTTGTGCGTGCGTGTGTATGCATGTGTGTATACTTAATATACCGAGGCGTGGCGCTTGTTCCTTTATAACAGCCTCATTAGACGTCATTTGCATAAATATAATCTCGCGCGCGCGCGGCGGAAAAACTAGTTGAGATACGTCAATATTGTCCAATACCTTCGAGCTTTACGAGAGTCGAGTACAAAGTCGATCCTCGAAACTCGATATTAATAGTCGTTCGGTACGCGTGCGGGATATATATAAAAACGAGCGAAAAAAAAAGGAGTAAAAAAGAAACAAACGAACCAGTCGTCGTCGGCGCGCGTGATCATATAATATTTTTTCAAATTCACGTGTCGCTTATAATACTCGGGTATTTTAAACGTGCCTATAATCATAAGCCTCTCTCTCTCTCATCTTTTTGGCCTTTTAATGCATTGTTCGCAGGCAATTGACATCTCTTCGAGAACAATCATTAACGTTTCTGCGGCTCTTTCGCGTCGCTCCTCTTTCTCTCTCTCTTTTTATTTTACCTCCTTTTCGTTCTCTCTTTCTATTCGTTCGCGCGCTTCTTTTTACGTTTATTTCCTTTTTATATATATATTATGTACGCGTTTACGCTTAAAGGGCCCCCGAGACGAGCACGAATTGTATCGTCGAATCTCGCAACAAATTTTACAGAGCAATATAGCGCACGTACGTATATGCGCCAACGGACAAATAATTCCGACGAACACGGTGACAAATATTCACTCGCTCGCTCCAATTACCCGCGTCCCTTTTTAAAAATCGCTTTAAGAACAGACACATGCACGTATAACGATCGTTGCAAGTGTTTATACACACTTGGACACACAGACATACCGAGAACTGTGGATATAAAATGCTGTATGTGTGTGTGTATGCGCGTTCGATTGAATGGAAAAAAGTCTCTTTCCGCGCGCATAGTGAGAGAGAGAGAGAGAGAGAGAACTCGCAAAAGATCGAGTTAATAATCGCCGCTGAGTAAGAGGGAGAGAGAAAGAAAGAGAGAGAGGAAAACGAAGATAAAAAAAAAGTCGAAATACAAACGCTATAAACAAATATCCACGCCCCGCGCGCACTCAGTGCCGGGCCTAAAAAGCTGCGATAATCACGTGTTCATTTTCTCTCTCCCTCTCATTCTTATAGGTAGTTATCTCTCGCTAATCATCATCATCCCCCGAATTATGTGCTCACATATATGTGTGCTTTTGGCGACTCGAACTCGCTCCCGACTGTTGGTGTGTGTGTGTGTGTGCGTTTGCTCGAGTGGATTCGTGTATATTCCACAGCATAGGTGCATGCGTATAAAAAAAAAGGTACACGTATACACAACTATATGTATAAATCGTGAGAGCCTTTTTGTGCCGGGCTCGAGCGCAGGTAGTTATCGCTGCGCATGGCTCTTCGATGTATATGCGCACGCATTATATACACATATACACGCATTCGGCTTCGAGGATGCCATTGGCCTTGCGCAACGATCGGACTCGAGCGCCCAAAGGAGAGAGAAGGACCTTTTTGTGCGGGGGTCGCAGCGGCTCTCTCTCTCTCGCTCTCTGAAATATTCGGAGAATGATGCCCGAACTTTTTGTCCATCATTGCTTATCGCGCTCTCGCGGACTTTTTCTTATTTTTTGCTTTGTTGCCTGCCGCGTATAAGTCACAACGTACTTATGTATTTCTTTCTGCGTATGTGTGCGTGCTCATACGTATGTTGTAGTCGCGAGGGACACTGTCGCACGGACTTTTTCGAATCGTCCAACGAGTAATAACCGTCGCTTCTCTAAATATAATATGTATGATCCTGCACCCATGGCACATGCTCGGAATTGATGCACATTTTGGGTTGAAGTTTTGAGCATTCACGCACGGGGTCGAGCCATAAACCGGATAATGCCGTATTCAGAACTGAATCCCAGACCTAATCCGGGTCAATTTGGACCTCCCAGTCCAACCAAACCTTAATCAACTATTCCAGGGCACGGTACATTACAAAGAATGTATTACTACAATACACGTAAAACACGTGACTTACTTATTCACGAATTTTTCCTTTTCTCTTTTTGGTTTGGGCATGCTCCATCTAGTGGCATCTTGGGTACTAATTAAAGCTTGAATCGATTAACGAGGTTGACCGAAGTCTCATAGAGATCTGCACTCACTTCAAACAGCACATAGATGATTGTTTCGTCCCATGACGATGGATCTAGAGAAATGTCGCTCAAAAGTAATGATAAATTTCATGCGATTTCATGTTCGAATCTCCCCTGAAGATATTCATTTGGATATAACAATGCATTCTTTTTACCAAAAACTTACTCATGCGTAATGCTCGTTGATATTATTCAAATTTATTCGGTCGTAATTACTTATTTCAAAGAACTCTGATCAAAACACTTCAACGCGATTTCCATAGGACGTTTGGTGGTAAACACGCGTGTGTCGGCGCAGAGCGCATTCTGTAAATTCCGCGCGGCTTGCTCTCTCTCTCTCTCTCTCTCTTTGCTCTTCCTCTCTTGGGTGACTTAACTATATATGCACGCGGGGCTCTCTTGGTTTAATTTATACTTCATAACGCTATCGAAGACATGCATTATTGCAATAACACGTTTAATATATTTAAAATGTCACGGTGCATTATCGACCGTGATGCGCGCTTATGGTACGCAAGCGTGCATATACAAACACAGAGCAGAAACGCATGTGCGCCGGGGGTATTTTTGCGCTCGTAAGGGACATTTTATATTGTCGTTATTGCGCGGAACATTTGCTCGTAAAACGTCGCGGCGCGAGCAACGTGTATGTGCGCGCGTGTTGCAGGCTTTTACTGCGGCTCTGCAGTGTACACACGTATACACGTACGTATAGGCACACATGTAAAGCGCGTATCGCTAAATTTTATACAGGCAGCTCGCCGCGCTCGCGTCTTATCAGCTCCGTATGCCATTACATTAAATCCGCGAAACTTGAATTCTCCGTACTGCAGCGGCGGCAGGAGTGCAGGGGTGGCGCGGCGCATTTCCGAGGATCTTCGCGACGTATTTTATGTAATATAAACTTTGTCAGTGATTCGTGGAGTCTCGATCCAGGTAATCTCGCTTGACTTTTCTCGGTCGCGCGCGTCCGGCTTCTTTTTAAAACGTTGATGACGAATCGTTGCGCGGCGCGCGAAAAGAATCCCATCTAGATCACTGCGCGAGCACGGTACAGAAACTGTATATAATAATAATACACCATCACCGCGTGACAAAAAAAGTCGTTGAAAATTTCATTTTGTCGATCGAGATGTGAAGGACTTTCGAAACTTTCTTTCTGTGCGCGCGCAATCGTCGCGGAAAATTAAAACGAATCAAAGCACAAAACCCACTTATATATTTATCAAAGCTCGAGTAGAAAGAGTCGGTATTATTTACCGATTTAATTGAATCAACCGCTATCCGTCATCGTCCTCGCGCGCGTGCACACGATATACACGCGCGGCTTTTATAATATTATATACACACACAGACAACGTGCTACATATCGCGCGCTCGCTAACGTTTCATTTCTCCGCCTGGCTGAATCAACTAATATATAATATACGCGGGGTATCCTTGTCGTCGTCGTCGTCGTCGTCGTCATTGGCGGCGCGGCTGGCTCTAGCTTAAATTATCCCCGTATAGTGTGCCGGTGCAGGCGCGCGCGCGATAATATAAACGTAGAGTCGTGTCGCGCGCGCGCGCGAGCTCAAAACGGTACTGTGCATACACATGCACGGCACAGAGAGACAGAGAGAGAAGTGTATATACGTCGCGGGCAATTTGTGCATTATATATATGATGTAAGCTAGCCACACGCGCCGCCGCCGCTCGGTATTTTATCTCTGTGTACTATCTTTCTCTCTCTCTCTTTTCTACCTATCACTGTCTCACGAGTCGTCCAACCCTTTCCTCCTCTTCTTCTTCCTGTATCTACTAGTACTACTTCTTCTACTACTTCTCTCTTTCTCTCTCTCTCTCTCCTTCTGCCCTTTTAATCACGCGCGGTCGCCGCCGCCGCCACAGCCTCCCCGCGCTTACCGATCTCTCAACCGGCACACACACTGCACATATGTGCGGCAAGAAAAAGAGAGAGAGAGAGACTAAATGCGACAAGGAGGAGGATATATTGACATGCAAGCGTGCTCGGATCGGTTCTCTCTCTATATGTGTGTATGTGTGTCTGTACAGGTATCTGTTCTACCGCTGCCGCCGCCGCGTGCACTCATGCCCAGCAAGCATAGAGTTCATATATGTATAGAGGCACGACGCGAGCCAACGAGCGCGTGCCGATCTAATTGTCGAGATTTTCATGCGGATGCTTGTGTTTCTCTTCTCTCTCTCTCTCTGTGTATATATATAATAGCAATGCGACGTGCGACTGCGCACTCGGACGTACGTATAGGAAAATAGCGCAGCTTCGCACACTTTTAACATATAGAGAACTCGACCCCTCAAAATTGATTTGTTACACGAATACATTATCCATCGGCTTCGCGGCGTCGGCTGACTTTAACGATTTCGTTCTTTTCTTTTTACGGTACAAATATATTGAGTAAAATTCGAAATTTCTCTCCCGTCCGTGTAATGACGTGAAAATATTAAACGGAGCTTTGACGAGTTGTAAATCAACGCGGTAACGATTTTCTAATATATCTTCGTCTCGTTTGCCATTATTAGGAAGGGTAGTTGTATATTGCCGTGCACGTCGCACACGTGTCGTGAAAATCTAACTCTCGGTGTCGCGACCTCGATACCATTATTATGCTCATATACCGAACAACGGCAGCTTATAATTATTAATCATTATATCGCAGCTCCGCAGCTTGCGTTTAAAATATATTTTATTATTGCGAGACATACCGATCGCGCGCAGAACAAAAAGTCGCGGCTCGCCTTGAGAACGCGGCGCGCGACTTTTTGTCTGCGGATGTGTGGCTGCTGCTGCTGCTGCTGCCGTTGTGCTTATAGCATATAGTAGGTACAACATTTCATATATAAAAATTCGATATATCTCGAATTGTTTTATTTCGCTTCGGGCGGCTCTGCATCGTACACTCGCATGTCCATCGCACATGTCGCGCGTAATAATACTCGCTCGCGCGCGCGCACATTCGCATTTATGCCCGCGAGAGCGACATTGAAAAATGAGTCTCTTTCTCTCGTGCCTCGGCATATGCAGCAGCATATATATATATACCGAACGATGACGATCATTATCTGCGCAAATTCGCGCCAAGACGACGATTTAGCTACGATTGGCCACCGATCCTTCTTCTTCTTCGTGCTTTTATATTCTTTCTGTTTTTTTTGTGCGAGGACTTGGTTTTCGGTTGGCCTTCCTCTCGTACGCCATGCCACGCCATATCGTGCAAAAGAGAGAGAGAACGCGATCGGATCGCATTGTAGCACCGAGCTATAAAGAAGAAAACGAGATGCGAGGAAGAGAGAGAGAGAGAGAGAGAGAGAGAGAGAGCACACACAGGATATGAACTGATTAAAGTTTTTGGCTGCCCTCGGTGCTTGCTGAATCGAAGCTTTGATGCTTGATGGATCGATTTTTCGCCAACTCTCACTCACGGACTATATTATTGTCCCGAGCGTTGAAAAAAGGTGTATTGTAGAAATCAAATGCCTTGATTGCCTCTTGAAAGGCAAAAAAGACGATCTATATAAGCCCGTCGCGCGCGCGATATTTTTTCAAGTATCAAAAGCAGCTCTCGGGTAGTACAACGCAGCAGCTCGTCTGTTTATGTAACGCGAGGCAGCAGCAGCAGCAGCGAGAGAGGCGCATAAATCAATTTTTATATACATAATGCGATGATCGAAATACATATATAAATTCGCGTTTCATTTCGCCGGGGCTATGACTCAAAGACAAGTTCCTCCGCAAAAGAAATTCAATGAGAGGACTTTTTATTATTTATATACACGCACGTGTTCTGTGTGGCTGCGTGCGAGCGAGCCAGAGCTCTCTTGCGAATCACGAGGAATAAGAAAGAAAGCAAGATATGCGAGAGCGGGAGAGAAGAGTTCTCTCCAAAGCACATAGCGATCGCAATATAAAACGCGCCGAAGATGAGAGAGCCTCGAATTAAAAGAATGCGGCGATGATCGCGTCGTCGTCGTCGTCTTGGTCCTCGTCGTCCTCGTCCTTTGCGCGCGCGCGCGACTATTATCATTGTTATTATTATGAAATTTTTGTGCGCTGCTTCTCCCGATGAAGCCAGCCCGGCAATGTGGGAGTCGCGCGGATGACATTAATCATACGGGAACGAATCTTAAGTGCCGCCATTAACGTTTATCTAAAAATGCAGTGTCGCTATATATACACACACACGTGAATGTGCGTAGGACAGAAAATTTCGGAGGATCGACTTAAAGCCTCGTGTGTATACACACGTATTTGTGGCATTATACGAGAAATATAAGAAGCAGAGAAATAAGAGAGAGAGGGGAGGGGGATCGAACGAGGAGATCGCAGATAATGCGCGCGAGAAACCGATGATGCACTCGGAAAAAAGCGAGTCTTTCTGGTCGCATAACACACGTTTGTGCGTGAGTGTGTGCGCGCGAGCCGGCAACATTTCGCATAAGTGCACCGAATCAATGCCGAATGTATAAATTTGTTTTGTCGTAAAATTACGTGTTTATATTGTAACGAGCAGCATCGAGAAAACTCTTTACATTATACCATCATCGTTTCTTAATAATAATAATCCTCGTGCGAGAGAAGTCTCGGAGCTCTGCAGCAGGCATTGTCGCGCTGCGACCGCTGTGCAGTCCTGGCAGCTATTAATATACAGAGTCGATTCATAATATCGCGTTCGATTTTGTTTGGTTTATATTTTACTTTTCTTTTATTTCGTTTGACCTCCCCCCCATTATATACACTACGCGCGAGATCGTGCGTGGCTGTAGGTCGCGAATATTATTATTCCGATGATCATCGTCGCGACGACGACGACGACGAAGACGACAATAATAATGCTTCTTTTATTTTTTTAATTGAAATTCAGCGTGATTTGTCATTTTTAATCTGGCATATATACACTCGAAGCTCGGGATCTCGCGGGGAGAGGGAGCGAGAGAGAGAGAAAAGGGTATTTATAAGCGTTCGCGACGCTGCCAAGACAGAGCGAAAGGCATCTTTGACATATCGCAGATGCTCGGCTTGCAGAAGCAACAAACGCAAAAAAATAAAAAAAACAAAAAGGTAAAGAAGACTAAAGCAATCCATTTCGCATGGCGCGGGAGAATAGAGTCATCCGCAGCGGCAGCAGCGTGAGACGATACATAATAGGCAAAACAGTTTGTACAGTCATTGGAATTGAAATTTCCGTTTTAAAAATTGCTCTCGCGCGCTCGATGCAGAGAGAGAGGCTCTTTTGATATAAAACCTGTCTCGTCCTGTTCCTCGTCTTCGTTAAAGGTAGCTTGTTGTTCTTTTTTTTTATATTCACAATCGCTCGTGTATAGTGCGTCGCGCGCGCGCGCTACGCATAGAAGCATTTTTTCAGTTCCGATAAAAGAAATCACCTCTTCTCTGTCTCCGTCTTCGTCCTCTATCCCGACAGTGCTGTGTGTGTATTATGGAAAGAGATCAGCGCCAAAAGACTCAGGAATTTATAATGCATTGCGCAATGAAGATATCACAACCTCCGGAGTTTAGGAGTTATATATTTATGCGCGTGCGTACGCGGGTGAATTTACGATTTTAAATACGTTGATGCACACGGATGTGCAAGCGCATACACGTGTATACAAAATGAAAAGAATAAATAAAAACAAGGCAACGATTAATCCTCGTAATTACATCCTCCGTGCCTGCAGCCTTATAATATGCACTCGCAGCGACGTCGAACGTACCTTTCTCACCTTCGTCTTCACAAATATCTCCTCCCTCGCGTGCTCCCTCGTACCTTCGAGTTGACGAAAAATCTATGCTATGCGACTATTCGTCCGGTCGAAGAGATCTCCATATATATTTTTATGTAATAATGTACCGATTTTTTGCCCGCATATACGCATATAAAACCGCCTGTTCTCGCGCGCTTATATATAGAGAGAATTAGTGGCCGGCTTTAACGAAGTTGTAAAAGGAGAGAAACATCTTCCTCTTTCTCTCTCTCTCTCTCTCCGTCTCTCCCTTTGGCTTTTAGTGTACATTATAACGTGTATACCTGTATATATATGTATAGCGTGGCCCCGAGTGGCGGCGCGTGTTTTTACCATTAGCGGCGGCGACGACGACGACCACTATACCTTTTCCGGATGACATACATACTCGGGCGCGCGCGCGAGAGGCGGCCGCAATATACTAATGAGGCCTAAATTTCGCTGCGCTTGACACCCAACACACACAACTGCAGCAGTGCGGCAGAAGCAGCTGATAGCTTTTTTATCGCGTCGTCATTGTTATTATGAATAACGAGTTTGATAAATGGCTGCACTGCACTGCTGCGGTCGGTACATATAATACGCAAAAGTTTGTTTTTCTCGCGCGACGTTTGATTGGAATGAATGTTTATTTGTGCTTCGTTTGTTTGTTTGCCTCCTTTTTTTCTGTTGATGTTGCGTCGACCGCACGATTATTAATTCGCCGGGGCCGGGGCCATGCGGTGTACGCGCGGCGGCGGAATATCGCGAAAGTCTCGAACGTCGTTGAATTGATGAACATGTCATAGGCGCGCTATGTGCTTTCGGCACACGAGCCCTCTATATACGTTATAATATATATAAATATACGCGCGCCGCGCGGCTCGTGAGAAAAAGATCGCAATCAACGGGATGATTTATAATTTCGGTATTTAATATATGCCGCGGAACTATATACATATCCGAACGAGCTGTTGCTGCTGCTGCTCGATTGATTTTACATGAAAAATTTTCATATTACGAGCTCACGAAGCCAATGCATAAATTATATCAGAATATATCCCCCGACAGAGCCAACAGCCAACAGCAGCAGCAGCAAAGCATAATAAAAAGCTCGCTCTGAGTTGCTCGATTTTGTTTGCAATATCTATAAAAAATTGCTGCTCTCCCTCTTGTCTCTCTCTCTGCTCAGCGGCAGCCAAAGCTGAATAATTCAGCCGGCAAATCGAGTGATTTACGCCGTATAAATATAAATACAGCATGTCGCGAAGCAACAGCAGAAGCAGAGCTCTACTGTGGCCAAACTCTCTTCAATTTTATTACGCATATATATACGTGCAGTCGTAAAAACCTCTGCCTGTACACCAGGGCATCATCATACTCAATTCTTCAGCTAGTCCTTTTTAACTTTCTCTCTTCCACTCCGTCTTTCGGTCTTCTTGGTGGATATATATGATGTAAAAGGGCTTTAATACATCGATTGTCTCATAGATTTGTAAGTTGATATGCATCGCGTTGGACGATTTTATGCGCGCGCGCGCCTTCCTTCGCAGCTCTTTTGTTGAATAATGCGCGCGCGCGTGCACGAGGAGAAGGATCGAAACGACGCATGCGTTTGCACGCGTTTATGAACAGCGAGGAACGACGAGTGACCCGAGCTCGAGTCTGATGCCCGCGGGATTGTTTTACGATTTTTTTCTTCGCTTGTAAAATATGAGTCGCGAGTCGCATATATAACGCGCTTGCGTATTTATATATATGATTTGAATTGTCTCCGCGCGCGGTTGGGGTCACGCACGTTATTATATATACCTATATACATGCGTATATCGATAAAAATTCGTATGTATAAACGAATGCAAGATAATACGTGGGAACACAATTTTTGACGATTGTCATAAAAGTGATACGTGCAGTATTTCTTCCTCGAGGCTCGATTTTTTTTTTATTCCAAGTCAAAAACGTCGAGTCGCTTCTCTTTCTCCCTCCCCCTCTTCTCAATTTTTTTACTTCTCTCGATTCGACGTATTATACGTATATAACGCATATACGAAGCTAAGTCATTTTTATAAAAATGTCTCTCTTCATTAAGCTGCTATTCAAGAAACGCAGAGTCGAGAGAGAGAGCCGATCAAAAAGCTCTACAGCGGACTTGCACACATACATACAGACAGACACGCGCGCGCAGCAGCGGCAGCAGCAAAACGATTCTATTCACGCGCCGCGTGATTCTGTACTAATACCAGCAGGAATTCACTCGAAATTAATAACCCTCGGCGTGTGCGTCTACTATACGGTCGCATCGAGGCAGAGAGACTCGACGTGCGTATTTGCGAGAGTGGAGCTGCCATCATGCCAAGCTAGTCAAAAGCGGGTTTAGAAAAGAGAAATAACAAAACAAAAAGCAACAAAAAAATAAAGAGAGAGAAAGAGAAAGAGAAAAAGGAATAAAGTTTTTTGCAAGCCACCCAAAAAGTTTGTGCGATTCAACGGAGAGCGAGAGAGAGAGAGAGAGAGAGAGAAGCCAGAGAGAAGAGTAGCGACGATTAACGAGGTCTCTCGCTTCTTTCATATTTTTCGTATACACACATAACGTATATACCTATATACTCGTACGCCGGTGGACGCGATTCTCGTCCTTCTTCTTTAGCGAATAACTCTTATAATGCGCCTTTGAATCTTCGAACTCGCGTATACATACAGCAGAGAGCGAGAGCCCCGGCCCTCTCTCGCGTCTTTTCATTCATTGCTTGAATATTTCTTCGTTATGCGCCTTCGTAGCCGTATAAGTAGTAGTAGTAGTATGCGCGTGTATGTACACGCCGAGTGTGTGCTAATTTTTTCAAGGTGTTTTTTTTAACGTAGTATATAAAATACGCGCGTATAACTTATGCACTCGTTGTGGTGGTGGTGGCGGTGGCGGCGTATATAACAATTCCTTCGGCGATACAGATTGATTTTCGCCATTAGCAGTTCTCTGAATACATTTGCGCGCGAGAACAGAGAATAAAATTGCGTACTTTATTTACGCGAGGAGGGCTATACGCGGATCGAGTATTTATATTGAAAAGTCATTATTATCATAATTTTAGTATTCACTTAAGCAATGATAATCAGCTTAATATATACGGTTCGCAAGAGCTGTCAAAAAATTAAAGTAACCAAAAGCAGCAAAAAAAGAAGAAGAAACAAGGAGAAGAAGCATAAGAAAACAAGGAAAAAGCTCGTATACGCGCGCCGTATTCATTAGCCATTCGCAGATATCCTCTCGCTCACTCTCCTTTTTTTTTGTTTTGTTTTGTCCTCGCTGCGCAGTTCCCCGAGTACTAGTAGTAATAACGTGTAACGAACATAACGCGCGCGTGCATATATATATATAGGTGCATATATGCACATATTGCACACGTACGTACACACAATCTGCGAGCGCGTGTCATAAACAAACTGCACCGCGGACGATTCCTCGTATACATACGTACATACACGTATATATGCGCCACGCACGTTACGAGACGCGAGCGGCCGGCACACAAGGCGCACAAAAATCCCGACGACGACGACGACGACGAGTCCCTCCTCTCCCCTCTTTTTCTTTTCTTCTTCGGCTTCGGCGCTGCTGATGCTTTTTTTTTGTACGCCTTTTTTCTTTACTTTAGCTTGTATATTATTTACGATATATTCCAAGAGAAAAGAGTCCTGGGTGCACTCTATATGCGCGCGTTCCGGAGCCTTATATAAAATGAACCACAACTCACACAGTTCTCTTGGAGTTATGCAGCACGAATAATTGTCGAGAGAGAGAGAGAGGAGAGAGAGAGAGAGAGAGAGAGAGAGACAGAGAGTCCGAGAAGAAAATTTTGCGAACTCTATCGTACGAGGACGAGCGAAAAAAAGGCAAGCAGCAACCAAACGCATTATCGTATCTTCTCTCTTACTTTCTGCATAATGAAGATTATAAACTATATATCGCGAGAGTATATATACGTGCATACAAAAGAGAAAGAGAGAGAGAGAAGAGTACCCACTAGCATATATTGACTCGATATTGCTCGCAAAGATCTTTTGTGCCACATGGGTAAATATTTTACTAATGTTTATGCGAGGCGGAAAAAATCGGGTATTATTCTTGGTTGGTTTTTTTTTCTTTCGATCCAATATGTCTTTCGAACACATAATATACACACTTACGTATATATGTGTATGTATAAATTGCAATAAACGTATAGAGCAACGTCGAGAGATCGCGAGGTGAAAGTCGCATGCATAGCGATCGGCGCGTGTTGTGTTTGCACCTCCGCCCGCACGAGAAAAAAGCTGCACCGCGAAAGAGAGCTTTCTAAACGGCTTTACTTTCTGCCTTTGTTCTCGAAATACTCGATACGTTGTATTGCATAGGCAAGAGTATCGACAATACGCCAATTTTCTCCTTTTTCTCGCTCATATTGTCGATAACGCGAGTCTCTATTGGAGGCTGCACGCGAAGCGCAAGCCGATAATTTGAGTTGAGTTGGCCTATTTTCGTCCAATAAAAATGTATTACGTATGATACACTCATCCTGCACTCTAAGTGATCCATCCAAGTCGTTCTTTCTCTCTTTCTCGACTTCTCTTCCTTCGATCGCGGCGGCCCGGCGGCCATGGCTCATTAATTACGCGAAATTCAAAAAGCTCTCGAGATCGCTATATGCCGCCGCATACAAGCAACGAACCCGAGTCCAAAAAGGAATATTACACGATGCAGCAATGCGTCGCGCGCATGTCTGTATACAGATTCACTCGCTCTCGAGTCGAGCAAGCGGGAGGAGGGAGGAAAAAAGAAACGAAAGACGGAAAGAAAAAAAAGGGAAACGAAAAGGACGACACGGAGAATTAACAAATCACCGTGTTACCATTAATCCATCGTTGTCTCTGTCTCTTTGACCCGTGTACATAGCCTCTTATACATCATTATACAGACTGTTACTATTTATTCACAGATTATAATCGTCATATGAACGACGACGGATTTCCTATTCGACGTGACGCGGAGGTAAATAATAAATAATTTTCCGCGTTCGATTCCTCGCGCGGGTGCTCGGATAATATATTACATTAGCCGCGCAGCGGTGATTCGTCGAAGCTCGCAACTAAACACAGCGCGCAAAGAGATATGAGCGATCGGTTGACCGAAATCGTTTTCTTGTACCATAAGTCTCGAATCTTCTCTCTCTCTCTCTCTGTCTTCTTCCTTATTTTCTCAACGGGGACGTGTACCTATAATATACCTACGAGTTCGTCGTCGAGTTCTCGGCGGCATAGACTCCGAGTCACGATTATTTAATATCACATTTATAGATGTGCAGCTCCAACACAGGCGGGGGGGTTTATCATCTCTCTCTCTCTCTGGTATTTATACGAATCACGATCGGCTAGTTGCAATTTGACGAGCTTATATATATTATATAGCTGCTGCTACTACGACGTCATGCCGTTGAACGATATTTGGGTCAAATGCTCCCCTGCGCTCGGTTACATGCGCGGCCACCACAATATTACGGGGATAAATGCACGATCGCTCGAGCTTGCGCGCGGGTATATATATACTCCTTATACAATACGATAGACCTTTTTTTCGATAAACCAAACGATATCTATAAAATTTTTCTACTCGCAATTCTCTCTCTTATATACATATAGAGAGAAGAGCGATGCACGTTTTTACCTACTCTAATCCTTCTTACGGATCTTTCGTTCTCTCCTCTCTCTTTCTCTCTCGCTGTCTATTTGCATCTTTGCGCACACATACACACAACATCGATATATCGAAAGATGAGAGGCTTGCGCGATGCACAAGGGTATATACGTATATGTGTGTGTGTACCTATACATAAACACATAGTGCTGCAGCAGCAGCAGCGATCGTAACGTCGGCATCATTGCGGGTGCGCAAAAGAATGCCTATCCGTCGTTCGATCCTTCCTTTTCCTTTTCTTTCTCTCTCTTCTCTTCTACTCGGCTGCACAGAGAGAGCGAGAGAGAGAGAGAGAGAGGAGATCGCCGCTGCAGGAGTCACGTCCAAACAGTCCCACGCCTTTGGCCTTTGGCTCCTCGCGGGATATTTATAACAGGCACATCCACGTGCACTTACACATACACGTATCGCACACACTTTCGCGAGCTCCTGCCGCGCGAGGACATGTTCGTAACTGCACGCATATAATATTCCTTTCCTTTACTCCTCTTTTTTTTTGCTTTTCCTTCCCTTTTTTTTTCTTCGTATTATATGCACACACGCTGCTTATATGTGCGCGCCCGCGCGTATGAGTGTATAGATTTTTGTAATATATTATATAGACCGAGCGACGCACACGGGCGAGCATAAACACAGCGCAGCAGAGTCTGGACGACAGAATTAATATTTATTCGTTTTACGATCGACCCATCTATCTCTCGTGTGTTTGTTTTTGTCCGCGCGCGCGAGCTTTTATTTGCCATATAGACGCGCGCGAGGCCGAAAAATTAATGAATGCAGAAAACTAGCTTGACCTCCTCCTCCTCCTCTTTCCCGTCTACTCCGCGTTGAAGAGACAGAGAGAGACAGAGAAAGAGAGAGAGAGAGGATTCAAAGGCTCAGCGAACGCAGAAAGAGCAGCTACTACCGATCGCACACGCGCGCAAGCCTACCTGGCTTATAACCAATTAACGTGTGTTGTGTGCCGCGAATACATACACACTATATATCCCGCGCTCACACACACATACATTTTAAGCGGCGATGAAAAGTCGTCGTTTACTAATAAGCCGTGAAAGGTATTTAAGTATTTAATATAATATATGTGTGTGTGTAGATATATGAGCTCGCGTAGCATTAAGTTGAAATGTGTGTGTGTGCACACATACACACACTTACGCAAACGAAGAGACGAAGACATGTTGCTTGGGCCGCGGCAAAGATGCAATTCACTGCACACATCGGCCAGAGAGAGAGCAGCAGCAGTCGCGGCGAATGATCGCGAGAGCGGATATATAATGTACCTGTATCTACACACACACACAAACAGAGTCAGACAGACAGGGGCATTTCCTTTGGCTTAACTATATACGATATCCTTTCGGTGATCGGACGTAGCCGAGGTTGGCTTATAATTCAAATCCGATTGTCAATCGATCTAATAAAAAATCTTTATACGACTGCATTGCAACAACGACAACAACAACAGCAGCAGCAGCAATAACAGCATCCACCCATAGTGCATTAAATCAAAGCCGCACAGCAGCAGCAACAGATAACCGTTTGTGCACTGTAAAAATCAACAAATACACATTTATATTTATACATATATATTTTCTTTCTTTCTCTCTCTCTCTTTGACTTTTACGTGGTACACGCGTATACGCGTACACACATATAAAAGAACATTGCGGAGCGCCGAGTATTATACTTTGCAGGCAGCGCAATGCATCATTGTCGCACTCGACGCGCGCCTATATACGCGACTCCTCGCAGCCTGAGAGTAGAGTAGAGAGACAACGATATTCCTGCAGGCTTTTCTCTCTCTCTCTTTCTCTCATTCTATAGATGCATATATATAAACCTCTTCTCTCGTCCCTGAATAATTATGATGTCATAGGGGAATCGATCGAGATTGTGCATACGCAGCAATGTGCGCTGCTGCTCTTGCTGCGCTCACCATCGCTACCACCACCATCACCATCGCAACTCTGAATTTATATGCACCGCCTTTATAAATCACTTACCGATTTACCGATACTCACTGCCGCCTGTATGTGCGCGAATATATAAATACGTTCGGTCCGCGTGACTTGTGTGTGTGTGTCGCGCCCGCCCGCGCCATACACTCTCTCTCTCTCTCTCTCGATTCTCTTATTTTTATTTTTTGCTGTTTTTTTCTCTCTCCTTCGTCCTTCCTTTTTTTTCTCTTATATCATACTTGATCTTTCGTCTCGTTATAGTCTCGATATCGGGAGAAAAAATATTTTTCTACGCAAACAATCGAGTCGCTTATAAATTGAATAACTCTTTTGGATTCGCAGAGAGCGATTTTCCATGCATTTTTTAAATCGATCATCAATGATTAATCAATTGCATCTCTATAAAAATGTCCGTAAATTTCGAGGCTAAAGATGCGATTTGACGCGATTAATAAACCCAAATAATTATTCATTGAGGTCTCAGAAACATAAGAAAACTTTCGAACAACGAAAATTTTGATAAGTATTTTATTTATTTTTGTGTATTTTGTTATTTTCATGTTACTGAGGACGAAAAATCGCGTTATCCCATAAATATCACTACTTATTCCGTGTTTGATATTAACAAAACCATTCGAAATTTTTTGACGTTGGGCCATAAATTAATTAAAGAAAAATCTTCTTGGATTTGAAAAAATAAAGTGCGCAGAAAAGTGACATTTTTGAAGCGTACAATTAATAACTTACTTCATTTTTTCCTCAAAAGTTTATTGATTTTTTTTAAGTTAAACATTGTTTTTACATAATAAGATAAAATTCGAAGAACTCATAATATTAATAACAAAATTTAGTAAATTTGTCTTCCGAACGTGTAAATTTAATTGTATACTTTTATGTTCCGGATCCATGTACCTTTTGAAATTAGATTTCTACTTAAATTGAAGTAATACCTTATGCACAGCGTCTACGGGGTTTGAGGTTACCCTTCCGTTTGAATTTTTTGCCACAATTATTACATTCATGTGTGACACCGTTGTGCATCGAATCGTTGTGAATTTTGAGATCCCTTTTATTTGACAATTTCTTTCCACATATTTCACATGCGTGGGTGACACCATTATGTATCGTATCGATATGAGCTTTGAGATTACTTTTTGTTGTGATTTTTTTCCCGCAAATTTCACACGCAAATCGGACATCATTGTGCATCATATCGATGTGGATCTTAAGACACTTTTTCATTGAGAATTTTCTTCCGCATTGATCACAATTATGCGTGATACCATAATGGACCGAATCGATGTGGTCTTGAAGATGGCTTTTTTGTGTAAATTTCTTACCGCATATGTCACATGCGCGGGGGTGATGTAATTATGTGATATTCTGACATGACTAATTAGACTACTCGTATGTGAAAATTTCTTACCGCACATTTCACATGTGCTGGATTGATTATTATGCATCGTATCGATGTTTGTTTCAAGGTTATGTTCGTGGTTAAACTTTTTTTGAGTTCTTCTTTGACTATTTTGTTCGACAAGTGTACAGTTGAAATTTAAATTCAAATCTCCGACACCGTCACCAACAAATTGTTTCACTTCTTCCGCGGGATCTATTTTAATTATGTTTTGAACTTTTCGAAAATTGCTATTTTTTGCAATCTGCAAGTGATTTCGAGTATCGTGGTCAATTTTTTTAACTGCTAATAAATTAATATTGGGATTGACATCTTCATATTCAACAACTATTTCCACTTCTTCATCAAGTTTTTTTTCAAGTTTTAATGTCACATTTTCGAAGGGTATGGGTCTGTTGAGTAAAAATTAGAAAAATGTGAGAATTTTAATAAAAAAAATAACGATAATGCGAGCTATACATAATTATCAATACTTACAGAATTTCTGTGTGGAAATGGTAAGAGTTGAGCGTTATTAAGATCGGGTTTTTCATCGATGATTTTATAATTGTTTTCACTGAGCGACACATCACTATGCTGCTCCTCTTTAACTCTGAAATAAATTCAGTATATTTAAGTATTTTTATAATTTCATTCTTATGAAATGCAAATTACCTAACATCACAGTTGAATGATCCACTGGATTCCATTTTTCTCATTTGGGATTTCGTTAACAATCAATGTTTTTGTGATGACTTTATATATCAAACTAACCTTACACTGAACAACTGGCTAAGAATGCTGTGCTGTGCTCGCTATAATTTGAAAAACTGCGTGTCTACGCACCAACTTATTCGCGACCAGCTCTTCTCAGTCCTTCGTGTACAGTAGCGCAGCGCTATTAGGCATGCACAACAAAACACCATGTCGGTCAACACACGCTGAGCCTGAGGTCACGTATGCCGCGCAATAAGTAAACAACAGAACGAACACAAATCATATGCTCTTCGTCAGTTTTCCAGTGTATATGGCTCAAATTTATAATGGTAGTTACAAATCATGTTATGAAATTTCTTAGTTATCATTTGAGCGACGCAAAAATAAGTCATTATAATTAAATCATTGTGAAGAAATTGCATAACGTATCTAAAGTTTAATTAATAGTAAACATTTTTTGATCCGTAATTTATTATTAATGAAAAATAAGGAATTAAAAATGATTCTAGCCAGTTTCATAAAAATTACTGTCAAAGCTAATTTTACCATGGCTTACCGTAAAAATTACTATATAATAGCGTAAAAGAGACCGAGAGAGAAGTGCACATCGTGATGAATGAGTCTCGTATAATTGTTTCGTACATGCCGAGGATACATAACATTGTTATATCGTGTCTCGTGCCAGTTAGTGTCCACCTTGTCATTGCATAAATAAATAACGATGCTTACACTCCGAAAAAATCGATTGATAGAGAAAGAGAGGGGAAGTAGCTAGTCGATTAAATAGAAAGGGAAAAAAGATTCGATTATGGTTTTAACCTACATCGTTGCGTGCATAAGCGGCTCTGCGTCGATTTCTATCGGCGATGCTGCATGTATACAGCGTGTATACACGCAGATGACTCTTCTAACGGTGCATTGTTGTCGCTGCTTTATTGTTGTTATTTTATCGAGAGGCGTGGTAGCACTTGGCCGTCAAAGCGTAACAAAAAATTATAAAAATAGTATTACTGAATGAAATGTGAAAAAATTAGTCTCAGAATCAGAAAAAAAGTTCAAGAAATGGCTATGGTCGTGAATTCACGGTTCGCGTTGTAGAGTCAATTTACATGTGCATAAATCGGTGCTTATTTTACTTTACTTTTTTTTTACAACGTAATTCTGGTAATATATAACGCGCAGCTTTTCTTTTCACACGCAATAACGTCGATCTCAATGATGAGACGCGCGCCCTCCAATGGACTCTTACTTTTCATTTTTATTTTATCGTATCTTTGAAAAGCTTCCAACGACCTTCGGATTTCTTGTTCCTTTTTTTTTCTCGTTGAAGAAATTTTTCAACTCTTCTCGATCGAAAAAACATACGAGAAAGAGAGAGAATTATTGACCTCGTTCGTGATAAACAATTGAATTGAAGTAATCCGCAAACGAATTTCATCTCCTCTCCTCTCTCTCTCTCTCTCTCTATCTTTCCTTTACTTTTTCTCCGATACACGGTGTCCTCGTTCTCACACTATATACCACTGGCTCGCGCACGACCGGCGGCCATTGAATTTACAATTGAAATAATGATAATATTGTGCGCGCATCGGCTGCAGAGAGCTACATTTCATTTTATAATAGCTTTCATTACTCAGACTGGCATATTTTGCCATACGTAATTTTAAAGCGAAATAACGATGTGGCGTGTTGCAGCCGCAGCAGCAGAAGTAGTACTAGACACCACTATATGGTAGTAATTGATGAACATTAAAAGGAGGAAGTTCTTGAGTGAAAATGTCATCTCGCGATACACGTTTTTCGTATACATACATGCTATACTGCAGCTATACAGCGCGTCCATCAAATTGTTAAATTTAATATGAAATTTTCTAATGGTTGAAATTTACAAATTGCGGTAAAAGTTTTCTGAAGGGGGCCTCTCGAAAGATTTTCTCGATAATCGTTTTTGCGTTGCATCGTGAACCAAGCACGATCGGAAGCTCGACACGTTGCTCAGCTGCACAGCGGACAGACTCGATTTCCCTTTGACGTATTTATACAGGGTCGATAGATATAGTTTCTCGAAAATACCGTGTCGCAATACGTCGGACGCAAGAAAAAAAAACTCGACTCGCAGCGAGAAAAATCCCATTGTCTGCGCTATGAGAGAAAGAGAGCGAGAGATAGCTCTCGAGACACGTCCTCGCGTCGAATGGTTGCATCGACTTTCCGTGAAATCGAAGCTGCCAACACAACGTTTTCCGTGATATTGCAGTACATAACGTATCTGTTGTTGTTGTCCCTTTTTATTTTCTCTTTTCAACCATCGAGCCTCGAAGCCGAAGGTATCGTACGAACGACGAAGACTATAACACACGCAGCCAATAATGTATCTAATAATAATCTGTACGTATGTTCGCGCGTACGTTCACTGCACTACACCTCGAGAGAGAGAGAGAGAGAGAGAGAGAGAGAGAGAGAGAGAGAGACAAAACTCGACGTTTTGAGACTCTCGGACTCGCGCGAGAGATCTCCTTTTGTAATTTATATTCTCCGATTATGAGCTCGAACTCGTTCAACACACCTCACGACTGCGTGCGCGAGGAGAGACTTTCGCCTTTAAAGTGCGTGGGTGTTGATATTAACTGCCGCGCGCGTGTTTGCTGCCGCACGCACAGACGCACATTTCGCTGCTGCGCTGCTGCCGATCAATCGAGAAGTTTTATGGACTCGCTCGCGTTTGCGATTGCGAAATGGTATACGCACATAAATGTGCGAACTCGAGCAGAGATCGCTCTCCTGCGCCGCGGCGAAAAGGTATTTTTTCCCCTTGGTTATAAGCCGAAGCTGCCGCGCGAGCTGCAACCTCGTCGTGTATAGTTAGTATATAAACTGATGCATTTTCGGGGGACGAGGAGACTTTGATTGATCGGCTGCGCTCGTATAAATATATATAAATTTGGAAAGTTCGCGTGCTCTCTTTTTCGCGATCGCCGCGCGCGATCCCCGCGTCTTGTACACGAAGTGAGCTGCTGCAGTTCCTTGAGAATAAAATGCCGCCGCCACCGCTTGCACTACCGCGACGCGGACGACGACGTTGCTGTAATAATAATTTTGGCGTTGAAATTGCACGATATGACCCTGCCGCACGCGCTGAATTTATATATTTACGTGCCACCAGTTAGTAGTGCGCACTGTGTGACGAAATCTTGCCTCGCAGCGATTTATGGCTTTTAATTCAATGCGTATACGCTTGAAACGGCGAGGGAAAAAAAGGAAGAAAGAAAAGTTCATCCGTGTGTGATAGATTATGTGCTTGCGTGCGGTGCATACATATATATATGTAGGACTGAACGGTGTGCCGTCTTTAGCTCGAAGTGAGCGAGAGAGTAAAGGATTTTATGCTAGCTGCTGCCAGGAGTGAGTAAATAGTAAAATACGCGAGTGAGCAGGAAGCGCAGCGCAGAAAGTACATAAAGCACTAAGATCTTTAACACCAATCGGTCGTCTTAAGCTCGGCTTTTAAAGTGTCTCTCTCGCTCGCTCTTTCTCTCGCGGTTACAGCAGCAGCAGAGAGAGAAAGAGAAAGAAAGAAGAAGAAGAAGACGAGAAAAAAACTATATATACGCAAGTGCCGCATTATAAAACCCGCGAGACGCGGATATGTACTCACGTGCGTGTGTGCGTTTATGTATTATATATATAGACAGCCAACGCCGCACACCCAGTGCAATGCAATACCGAGCGACTGCTACACGTACACACATCAGCTTTATAATCCAAGTTCGGATTTATATGATGCAACTCTTGGCTGCTGCTGCTGCTTCTGCATAGAGCTGGCTATGTGAGTATTAGCAAGGTCACGCGCGCCCGGACGGACCTCCCCGGTTGCTGCTACGGGCGCTACTAGGCGCAATATAAGAGGGCAGCTATGCGCGCTTCAGGCTTATATAAAATAGCTTATACGCATTAAATGCTTATAAATATACACTACTCTCGAGTGGGGGGAGGGTATTAATTTTTCGTTAAAAAGGATCATTCGCACTCGATCCTCGTACGCGTATTTAAGAGAGAGAGAGAAATACTTTGTGTGTAGCTTGGAGCGCGCATTTTTATATACAGCATGATGCGCGCAATATTGTAAAAATCAACGATCCGCGGAATTCAACGTTGGGACGCGCGCCAAAGAAGCTTCCGAAGCGCTTCTACGAAGCATTTTCTCTCTCTCCTGCCGCGTTGTCGTCTTTCTTCGTCATCGTCGTCACAGTTGTGCGTCTCCTTGGATATAGCTGCCAGCTCCCTTTTTTTTCCATACACGTTATGCACCCCGAGAGAGAGAGAGAGAGAGAGAGAGAGAGAGAGAGAGAGGATCGTCTTCGCGAGCTTTGAGAACTATTATATATCCTTTCGAAACGGCGTCGAGGCGCGCGCGCCTTTCGACGATTCGGACTCGACGCTAATTACTCCACGAATTCGGATTCTTGATCTCTTCTCTCTCTTTTTTTTCTCCTCGTTGATTCGGCAACGGCTCCTCGATGCGCGCGTTATATCGTATACGCGCGCAGTGTATGATTCGGGAATCGCGTTGCGCACCGTTGCCGCCCTTTTGTGTAATCCAAACACGAAAAAGCGTCCGCGCGCGACATATTTGCAGCTCGTTTTTTTTTCTTTACTCTCTCTCTCGTCGAGTCCGCGAGGTTCGAATCGTTTTATATATACATTATTATAACTTCGGTGACCGGGAGAGAGAGAGAGAGAGATAGGGAGAAGGAGGTATTTCGAGAGTATATAAAAAAGTGGAGCAACTAACTCGGCAGCAAGAAACGCCTTTTATTATTTCTCCTTATTCTCGCAACTATTATATAGCATATATATCCCAACACGATCGCTGCTGTACGACGACGACGACGACGACGATCGTGACGATATAATGATGCACTCGGACTGTAATGCGTTGTTTGTTGCCCAAAAATAATGTTCGCGTAATTTACCGAGCTGCAACCGCACGATGTCGGTTCTTAGTTTTTATTATTATAACGTGTATTTGTTGCCGAAAAATTTGAATATCAAGCACGCGATGCTGCGCTCTCTTATACTCGTGTGTGCGAAATATCTCGCGATTCCTTCGATTCTCATGCAAAATAGGATGATCTAGCTGCATTTATTGCGGCCTTCTCCTAATGTGCAGCATATGTATTATATTGTATGTATTTTATTTTCTGGCGCGTTAAAAAAAAAGCACACACACACGACATCGATATGTATAACGCTTAATGACGATAATAATCCTTGGCAGACGCATAAATTAGATCGATATACGAGTTCCTTTTTTCGGGGTGCGGGTTTGTTGCAAAATGCGCTCGAATATTGACCTTAGGACATGAAACCGAGAGATGCCCGTTTATATTCAGCAGCGGTGGCGGCAACGGCTCTCGACACACATCAATTACATAGATGGTAATCATTCCTATTTCGAATATATATATCCGAAAAATATCTGGACGAGCGCCGATGCGTCGATGAAATCGACTCTCACCCGTTCACTCTCGGGGAAAAGAGAGAGAGAGAGAAAATATTCGAAAGCTGCTGTTGCTGCCGCTGCAGTGTATGCTAATTTATCCCTATAATACGTGAAAAAGGGATGTGTATAAAGGATATTTATATAGACTCTCTCTCTCGCTCTCGCTCCTTTCGATGGCTTAAGGCGACGAATTACAAACGCGATGATAAATACCCCAGACGGGGCCCTATATACACTCGCTCATGCCGCTGCTGCTGCTACCCGAGCGCCTGAATTATGTAAAGTAGCGAGGCCAGAAAACACTTCCTGAACATTTTACGCATACACACACATGTGCATGCATGCATACATACTGCTAGTGCTGCTTGTAGCTCGTCGCAATTACAACGTCTACTCGCTCTCTCTTTCTCTCTCTCTCTTTATGGGCAGAGCTTCTGCGCGCCCATTCCTCTCGCTCGCGCGATTATTATTATTTTTGGATATTTTTCGAATTTATATATTACTGCGTACACATATGCATACGCAGCGAGAGTGGAGTTGGAGTTGGAAAAAATAAGAGCACGAGGAGAAAGAAAGGAGCTACAACAACAACAGCAGCAGCAGCAACAAAGAGTTACGAGGATATTATTTTACCCTCTTCGAAGCCAAAAAAAAAGAGAGAGAGACAGTAACTTATTCGGTTAAGGTTGTCGAAGGTCGTATGGCAGGCGCGCGCGGGATAATTTTATCATATTTCATCGGTCTTGCGCCCGTGATCGTGAAAAGAAAAAGGGCACGGAGAGGCGCAGCAGCGACGCATAATATAATGCCAACGCACAGATATGCACACACATAGGTACGTGTGTTGCGTGTGTACTCCTCCTCGCGCGCACTCGTACCTGAACGCGTATCTCTTTTGACATTCAAACTGCCCTTATAATTCTAAAATTTAACAATCGCGCGGCAAAATATATATGCCGCTCTCTTGCCTGGATATAATGCGTATATATTGCTTTACGCGCAGTCGTATATACGTGAGCAGCGCGCATTCCGCGCGACGCGTCGAGTAACTAACTCACGAAGAAAGTAGCGTACTAGAAAAGAATATCGCAAAGGTGTGCGTTCGTCGGTGTGCGTAGCTGCACCCCTTGCAAGTGTGCAGTTGCTGCACATACATACATAGGCATAGAGAGTGCGGATAATCTAAAACCGGAAGAAGTGGCCGCGATTGCGCGCCGCGGCTTTGTTGTACTTGCCCCGCGCGCCGTGTATAAGAGTCGCGGAATTTTTTCCCCACCCTTTTTCTCTATCTATCTCTCTGTCTTTCTCTCATCTCTGTGCTGTGTATATAAAACGCAGCTAAACTACGTGTACATAGCGAGGCAGAGCGCGCGACAACGACTGCTACAATATACCACTATAGACTCTCCGTATGACTTTATCAAAAAGCAGCGTACACAACTCGTCTCGGGGAGAGAGAGAGAAAGAGAAGTTGAAAATTTACCGTATAGCCGTGCATCTGTGTGTGCACAAGCTGCTGCTGTCGCTATCATCCGTCGAGCAGCGCGAGTCCACGTATACACACGTAGCAGCATTTTATACGGTGTGTTCTCGCGATCGGCTCGCAGGGCGCTTCGTATCACCGAGCTTAAATCTTAATGGATTCTTATATACACACATATTACACATATATCTCGCGACGAGTGTGAGTGTGTATATGTTTGGATGGATCTCTCTCTCTCTCTCTCTCTCTCTCTGTCGTGGCCATGCGTGGGTGGGTTCGAAACTATACGTAACATCGCGCGTGTACATCGCGCGACGCTATATACGCGTATACATGCTTAATTAAGCTCCGTCGCGATGTATTATACGTGAAAACCCGCGAGGAGGAATACGTTCAAGCATGTTTTTTTCGCGCTTTTAATTGATGACGTATGAGTTTGTATACACAAGGTACACACTGCAGTAAAAATTCACATATTTTTTTGAAAAATTTCGTAAAGCCGAATTATGGGGGTTTTCTGCTAATTTCACTGTTTATTTCAAATATTACGATGACACTAGTTTTATTTGTGCAACTCTACATTTCAAAAATGTCTACAAGCTATTCTGAAAATTATTGGGTTAGATAGTCAAAATCGATGTATTGTGAGAAAATGTAAGAATTAATAAGTCGAAATTATTACAAAGTTTTCATATTATAATTATGAGCTTTTAATGCACACAAACCTAAGAAATTCCATCAACAGATGGAGTATTGTAAATTCGCAAGTGGCAAAAATCATTTCGAATTGGTATAAATGTACAAAAAAATTTCTTGAAAATAAGTCGATGCTCTTTACGTCTTTTCTAATAGAGAATTTTCTTTAGTAAAGAAGTTTTTTTGGTCAGTATTTCAAAATACAATTTGATTTACTTGTAATGTAATTTTACAAAATTTCTTCTTTATCGACATTAACGACCATAGAATCACTCTAATTTGAGAGATCATCTCTCAAAGTTCATTAAACTGCCGCGATCGCTAGAATCTTCCTCGTGTCGAATAGCCAGGTCAGATTACTTCCCATTTCCCAATAATAGACAGTTTACGACGCCGCAGCAGGTGATTCTCGTGAAAAAAGTGAAAAAATATTTTGTATCGTAAGTGACCGTGTTCTTTATTTGTTTGAGTGCGCCTAACCATGTCTAACCACGAACTCGATGAAAGTCATCACTCCGGAAGCGATGCAGCCGACGTAATAATCGAAGACTGTGATTTCAATAACGTGATTGAACTTAACCACAAAACGATAAACAGAATAAAGAGTATGCGTGATCAGATCAGATGGGAGATCGAGGAAGAGAGACACGAATTCCTATGTCAACTTTCGACTTTGATCAGCGATTGGAAGGGTCATTATCCGGATCTTCGAAAAATTTTCTGGCCCAAAGAAATCGAGTGTCTTCTCACGGACTCCATTGACTACATAGGTGACAATAATCCCGGCGAAATATTCTTCAATTTCGTGGTTCTCTGCGGCTACCAAGACAAGCCCCAACTCGATAAAGACGGTAATCAACTGTTGAATCGCCCCACGGCACTGCTCTCGGCGGCTCGGCAGGGTTGCAGTTACAACGCTTGTAAGCTTTTTCAAATATACAACCGATTCGACATTAATTACACCGACAGCTCCGGCCGATCGCATTTCCACGTGGCTTGCGAGTATGGCTTCGACGAGGTCGTCGAAAAATTTCTCGCACTCGGGCAGAGTCCGAATGTCCCCGCGCAAAAATCAGTCGATCCACCGCTGCACTTGGCTCTGCGAAATTTTCACCGGAAATCAACCGAAATGCTGCTTCTGAATGGTGCCGATCCCAATGCAACCAATGCCGAAGGTTTGACAGCTCTCCATACTATTTGCAAATATTGTCACGACGGTCATGACTTCGCGGATATGTTATTTAGGATCAGTAAAGAAAAGAATCAGCTGGTACAGATCAATGCCCTTGACAAAAAAGGCCGGACAGCCCTTCAATACGCCGTGGCGAGATTCTTGCCGAATACCGTCGATTTACTCTTCGGACATGGTGCTGATCTGTCCAGCTTCGTTTTTCCTGACGCGAATTTTTTCGACGAAGACTTGGAAAAGTTTACAGGCATAATGAATGAACTAAAATTAAAAGTGACGTTTGGCGCTCTGTCCGTCGTCGATCGCCTGGGCAAAAAAGGATATCAGGTGGACCAAAGCGATGCCCTAAAGATCATGACATTTTTCGACAAGTACGGATTATTTCAGAAGTCAAAGAATCTCGACTCGACTTGGTACAAAGACGAGGAGTTCGTGAAAGAAACGAAAAGAATAGGCATACGACCGGGCCTATCGCTCCACGATCTGATCCAGCTACGAACCGAAGAGGCGGCGAAGGAACTCTCGAAATCGTATTCAGGAAAATTTTGCAATCTCCCGAAAAAAAACACAGAGGCTTGCGCCATGCATCTGTGCGAAGTGATGTCGAGAAAATTTTGCCGTAAATGGGCACTGGACTCGTTCATGGAGCTGACGCGCTACCGACTGCCGATTCTCTGCTGCGATATAATCATCGAGTCGCTGATGAACGAGGATTTATTTCATATTTGTGTATCGGTTAAAAATCGAAGCTCCCGCATTGAACCGATGATCATTGATCTTTCGTAAACGTTATTTCGAATAACGGAAAAAATTTCACGACGGTGCGAAACGACTGCAACTCGAAAAAATTATAAATATAAAAACTTGAGCTTTGACGCGTATGTTAGTGCAGAAAGAATAATAACTCTGTTTTTTTTAACAACGCTTGAATAAATATCCGAACAGTTATTTTGTTAAACAGTGACTGTTATCAATGAAATAAATAAAAAAATTTAATTTGTTAACTTGCAAGGATTTTAATATTTTGTGTTTTCATTTTTTTTTCATTATTGTCCCATAAAAGCAGAGAGAAATTGAGAAAGTGAAAAAACTACGAGTGTTTATAGATTTATAAGAGATGCGCCTGTTTTTATTTTTCGGTATACTTTTTACAAGTACATTCATTTTTTTAATTAGTTTAATCTTGATGTACTGCGCTAATTATTAAAATTTAGCCCATGGATAATCCAACCACCGATCGTAATACTTTTAAATCGATGACGCGATCAGACCATCGCTTTTTCACGAGATGATATATTATATTTATAACTGCTCGCACAACTGTTGCTGACGCTGCTGCTACAAATCGGAATTTCGTAATCGATTTTTCATCGCAGTGCATCATCGTCAATTTCTTTATTCAAATCTGCCTGCATAACATAGCGCACATCCATACACACACACACTCCTATCCACGCGATCGATAAATCACGCGCTCCGATACACATACACATAGGCGCGCGACGTCTCAATAGTCCAAAGATTTACGTCAAATATAAATAATAGCGCGCGCGCATGTGCGGTGGAGCTTCTTCTTCTTCGTCTTCCTTTTTTGTTCTTGGAGCGCTCGGTAGCGGTATATATCAGCGGCGCTTGCATCTCGCGTATACGTACAACACTTCTGGCCCTCATCCTCGCGCGTCCGTCTCTCTAAATTAAAAAGGCCGCGTGAAATATGCGATGTACGCGTATATCTTATACGTATATTGTAATATGTCAGTCGCGCTGCGCTGACGCGCGAATCGCTTCCGTTATATGTATAATATGTGTAACGTGCCGCCGCCGTTGCCGCGCGAATATGCCAAATTTGTTATGGTCACAATGTAAATCGTATATACATAGTACAGCACCGAGCTGCACCGCGTCTAAGTATATAGTCAGTCGTATAGTAGCTATATAACACCCGCTGCTGCTGCTGCTGTTGCAGACGTTGCTCCTCTCTCTCTTTCTCCGTGCAGTAGTGCACGTGTATTATATACCTCCTATACAGGGGCAAAAGAGCTACTTTTACGAGCTCTCTCTCTTTCTCTCTCGGAAGGCGCATAATACCAGCGGCGGGTGAACTGCAACTGTGAACTTTTATTTTTTGTTTTATTTTTCGTCGTCGTCCGCCGTTTTGTCGTTGCGCGATCAATCATATCGGTCGACCCGCGAACAAAGGATAAAGGATCGCGCCGTCCGCAAACAAAGGACTTTTATATTATACATATACGTGTATTACGCGCGTGTGTGTGTGTGTGGGGTTCGCTGCGGCTGCAAGCTCATTTCGAGTATCGCCTCTCTTTCGCAAGTTTTACGACGTATAATCGCGAGAAAAGACATTAATTTTGAAATATTATTATCGTCCATAGCGGGAGTGTGCGGGGTAAGCTGGCGGAGAGCTTAACTTTTTGGATATTCGTTCGCTCGTTATACGTACCAGCTCTTACATCATTTTGCATGGCGGCGGCGGCGGCGGCGGCGACGATCAGTAGTGCTGCAATGCAAAAGATATACATCCCTATATGCATGCCGGTGCTCGCGCGATGTGATCCATTAGCCGGGTGCACGATGCATGTGTACGTGTATATACCTGGCGCTTGCTCGCGGATCGAATCCGCAATGCCTTAGTATGTGTGTGCGTGAATGTGCATTTATATATTGGGCGCGCGCTTGCAAATCCAAAGCCGATAAAAAGCCAATTACTTTGAGGCCCCCCGAAAAATCATTCGTGGCAATCTCTCTCTCGACTTCTTTTTGAAAGAACTCGACACGTGGAATATACGTATGCAAAGCCCCTTTTTTGCGTACCTCGACTCATCATCATCGCGCGGGCAGATCGGCCGTCATCATCATCATCATCATTATTATTGCAATGGATCCGCAGAGAGCGAGAGAGAGAGAGAAGTGAGAAAGAGAGAGAAAAAAAAGCTCTCGAGTGTGTGAGTGAGTGCGACCGAGCTTCTATTTTATCAGGGTATGAAAAAAATGAGAGAACGAGAAGAAGAAGCCTTAACGGTTCATTCGGGTGTGTATCATCCTTTTTGCCGCGATCTGCCATCGCACGGCGCACACATACGTGAGAGAGAGAGAAAGAGCCGAGGATCTCGGCTCCAAATGAAAGATCGTATCAATAGTCTTCTCTTCTCAAAGCTCTGAGCGATCTGCGCGATCCGTCCGTGCGCGTAAAAAAGAAGCGCGACGTTGGCCGAGCTGCACCGGGGATCATTTTTATTGAATAATCGCCTGGCGTATGCGAAAAAAATGAGCTCGCGCGCGAGAGACAGAAGAGAGAGAGAGAGAGAGAGAGAAAAAAAGGGTATGTTGAGCCGCTGCAGTGACAGCGAGATAGTACAGCACATAAATATATATATAATTATATCGCATCCACGTGTGATGTGTATGTGTGTATAATGCGCGTCGGGCTCTTTTCTGACAAGGACGAAACGAGGAAGAGAATTATAAAGCCGTGCGCGCGCGGCTCAAGTGTGTGTGTGTGTGTCCGTCCGTGTGTGTGTGCGGTATGTGCATATAATACGCAGCATCGAGAGTGCAAAGGAGAGTAGAGAAGACGGAGTGTAAAAAAAAATATTCGTATGTATAATACACTTACTTACATCGCGAGAGAGCATCGCATTGTAGAGATAAGGGACTCTCTGGCTCTCTTACTGCCAGTTGGAGAGAGAGAGAGAGAGAAGTGCTAAGACGCGACAGACTACTCGCTCGGCCAATGCATATGGCATATAAGTGTGTGCAGTGCTCTTTGGGACGAAGAGAAGATAGAACAACGTGTACCAGACTTACAGTTAGCCCTCGCGTGTACAAACGCATACATACATACGTAATATGCAGTAAGCTTGGGCGAAATTTTCGGCCGCCTCGCACATGCCGTATAAACGTGCGCCCGTCGTAATACGTGCATAAGTGCATAAATATTTTATAAAACCACGCGCGATCCCATTTACGCGGCCGCGCGCAATTTATAAATATTATAATAGCCCCGAAAAATCGAATTACCGATACGCTAACGTATATGCACATGAAAAATTGAAAGATTTTCACTCGCTCGCGCTCTCGGCCGCGAGAGCAGAGAGCACACGGGTCATCCAATACCTTCTCATCTTACATCATTAAAAACAATGATTATTATTATCATCGCGTCGCCATCGATTACACGCAAGCTCTTATAAATACACACACACACACACACATACGAGTACACTAACATATATAAATTTCAGCAGTAAACGTATCGACTTACGCGAAGAAAAAAATTTTCTCTCTCTCTCGCGACTTATAAATTAGCCTCTCCTTGCGCTCCGCAAGTATATATATGTGCGTGAAAAAAAAGGAAGAGAGGTGCACATGAGCAAAAGCCTGCGAGTGCAGCGTATATATATATACACATATACCGCGGCAATACGCGTGAGATCGAGGGCGTACAGTATATGTATAGGCTCTGGTGTACTCACTATATATAAATGTATGTAATGCCCGCGAGGCACAAACACACTAAGACACTGCAGCACGATGTAATGAGACGAGAGAGAGAAAGAAGAGAGGGGTAGAAAAGCCTTATCGGTTTGATACATCCTTCGTTCTTGCACATACACACACACACACGCGAGAGATTAGCATAATGTCTGATACGTGGTGTATGTGTATGTGTGTGTGTGTATAAGATTCTCATGGAAAGAGAGAAAAGGACTGCGCGATGTATGTATAGGCCCGTGAGCATATTGCACATCGAGCCAGCTCTCCGAGCCGAGCAATTTTCTTTTTCCAAGGCCCTTATGGCTCTGCCAATGCTCGGTTCACGATTGATAATAATAAAAGAAAAAAAATTAAATAAAATAAAAATTACACGTACGCAACGATCGCGCGAGTAATCGTATTAGATGTATACCGCGAGGCTCGTGTGTGCGCGCGCGCGCGTAATATCGTCCGCGCGCATCGAGCTTATCGATTAGCACGGGGTGCATTATTATGCATTATAATATAAATGGGAGGGAAAAATCCCGAGACAGGGGTTGGACGAAATAATATCGTGAAATATACGGCCGCACGATCTGTCCGTCGGATTAGCACCTGTGCGCGCGCGTAAGTCAACTTTATGCAACGTACGAATGCGCAACCAGTCACTTTTGTTTATTTATTTACTTGCTTTTTAATGTTTTTTTAACGCGCGTGTGTGTAGTGTCTGTGTGCGCGGGAGGTGCAACGCAACGTATAAAATTATATACGTAAAGACAGAGACGGAGAAATATACGAGTCCGCGTTGTGCGGCATAGCTCGTAAAGTCTGATTTCTCGCGCCGATATGTATCCATTTATGATATGTGTATTCCAATATGTTTATATATACGGTGTATAACATGCGTCGCGCGGGGACGGATTCCGAAGCTGCGACACGTTACAATTAATTATAAAATCTACGACAGGCGACCGACTTTTTCTCCCCCCTCGAAATCACGACGTTCGCCTTCGCGTCTATAAATAACTATAATAATAAGAAAAAATAAAGGAACGTGTAATAAGGCATGCTAATTAGAGCTCTATAATCAACGTAAGAAAGGCATGAAAAACAAAAGACAATAGAAAGAGAGAAAAAATATACGCGCGGCAACGCATCTCCAGGGGCGCGCGCGCAATCGTTCAGCCGATAAAAGCGATTTGTTGGAAGCTTTTGCCAATGCTGCTGCTGCTGCAGCTGCTGCAGCTCACTTCGACACAGCCTCCCGCGTTTTATCTTATCTCGACAAAAATCAACTCGTCAAACACCTGCGTGCAGTGCAGCACGCGCGCAGTGTGTGTAGGATATATGCCTATATACATACGTGTACAGACATATTCGCGTATGTGTGTATGCGTGTGCTGCACTGCACGTTGCACATCTCCTTCTTCTCTTCTGCTTCGTCCTCGTCGTCCTCGTCGTCGTCGTCGTCGTCGTCGTCGTCGTTGCAGGATGAAAAATAAAGCATGCATCAAGTAACAGCAGCCATACCCGTCATCCATTAAAAACGTCAGTCTCTCTCTCTCTCTCTTGGCTCAGGTTTTTTCCCCCCTCGTTCCTTTTTTTCATTCGTTGCCTTCTTCTTCTTCCTAATGACACTTGTTACACATCCCTTTGGCTTGCTTGCTTGCGCGCGAGCGAGCGTTGCTTCGTCGTGTCGCGTCTTGTGCTTCGATTCCAGTGTCGGATATTTCAGCTCTCTCTCTCTCGCGCGCGATTTTTAAGCCGCTTATAATATACGAAGCTTGGCCTGCGGATTTTTATATATGTACTCCTTTCGATAGATTTTTTATGCGCGCCGCGCGATGATGGCGATCGTCGCGCGCGTCGAGAAATTCAATGAAATGCCCGCGTACATACCCTATTGCGTACGTGTGTATATGCGTTCGATATACAGGTGTGCGTATGCGTTTGTGCGAGTTGAAAACGCTTTAGCTACGATTAGCCACACGTTTGAAGGGCTTGAAAGAGAGAGAGAGAAACTCGTTTTTCTCGTACATATATATACGCGTGTCTTTTATTTCCAAGTCAGCACACGTAATGAGCTTGTGTTCTTATGTATTTATAGGTGATTTTTCTCTTCGCACGTAGCACCCATATAGGTATGATACGTGTAGTTTTCCTTTCGCCCCCGATTATATATTTACACGACGATAATAATGATAATGACGACGACGCCGACGACTACGACTACGACGACTACGACGATGATGATGAAGAAGAGTCGCTGATCGTCTTGAAGTTTTGAATTATTTTCAATGTGAAGTCTCGAGACTCGCTGCATTTGACGGGATCGGCCGAGCTTAAACACGTCACAACTCTGCTCACTTCCATTTATACAAGGCACGCACGCAGCAGCACGCGCATTAATAAATATAATATTTGCACGCGGGAGAGGAAGTTCGATGAAGTTAATTGATAATAATTCATATACATATTATAAACCACGCAACGACTCTCGGAGCTCAGAGGGACTCTCTCTCTCTCTTATACTCTTAGCGACTCGTAATTTATCATAATCGATCAAGAAATTGTCGAGCCAGCCAAGCACGGAACGGTTCCGACTCCGAGCGCGCAGTGGTGTCTGGCGTGTCTCGCTCGGGCCTCCGATTCTACGAATGTGCTGCGCGGCCACCGCAGCCAAAGGTCCGCATGGCACACGGTATTATCGCGCTAAAACTGATCCATCACTCGCGTGTGTATGTTAATAAACATTACGTTATTATACATGCCGGAACTGTACAAACTCGAGTGCGTGTCTCGATATGCGGGTGAGAGACGTCTCGAATAATGAGATAATGATCGACGCGGTAATGCACGCGTGTGCGTAAATGGCAAAATTTTGAGCAATCGATAGCGATTACTGCGCTGGAGCGTAAAAAAAAAAGGATTAAAAGAAGGGAGGGAGAGGGGGGAGGGGGGGAAAAAAAGGGGACGAAAAAGGAATGCATAGGTTAACGCGATAACTATTTCATTAGACTCGGCGAGGCTGCAAAAGCTTGCGGAGTCCAGATACGCGTATACGAGTGCGTTTATAAGAAGATATACCCACATTCTCGGTGCAAAACCAGGCAAATATCTCAAGAGAAGAATGGCAGTATGGCTAGCCGTAGTGGTACTGTGACCATATGCCTCGCAGAGATAGAGAAGATGAAGGAGAGAAGAAGCAGCAGCAGAAGAAGAAGAAGAAGAAGCGAAAGAAGGGAAGAAGGTTGAAGCGTTCTTCTCTCTCTCTCTCTGTCTCACTGCCACTGCTATTATGACCAATAATTCATCGGCAAGAGAGAGAGAAAGAGTGGCGAAACAGGGCCCAGGGCCCTCTCGTACGCACACATACACACACGTACACGTGCGAGCCTCGACTCTTACCCTACACTCTCGCACACATACATATACGTGCATATACCGGTTCTCATCGTCGCTCGCCGTGTGTGCCTTATATATACCTTAGGTCCGCAGCATCGTCCGTATATTACTGCATACGTACAACAACGCGAATGTGAACCACTTTTATTATTATCATTATTAATATTATTATTATTATTATTGTTATTATTATTATTACCATTATTATTATTTTGACGTACAACCATCCGTGCGCGCAATAGCAGCACATACACTAGAGAAAATACTCGTTCGCCGCGCGTTTTTAAACAAAAAAAAAATAAAAGAAAGAAGTCTCGAGCGAGCTGCTTCGTGTAATTGGTAGCAAAAGTCCGCGGATTTTTTCGCGCGTCACATAACGACATTGCCAACTCTCGAGACTCTTTTTTTTATCGAAGCTCGCGCGCGCGCGCGCATTCAAAAGCAAAAACGTCGCGCCTTTACAAATCGATGCGTTTATTTGTATATAAAAATTTCTCGATACGCCGTTCGTGTGCTATGCGACGTGACATTGTTGGTACTCGCTTGTACACATACGTATACACATACACAAGTCGTCCGCGCGTACGTGCAATGACAAATGCATATTATATGTATTATAATGTAGCACTGCAATATATACAGTAAAGCGCACGTATACGTCATGCGTGTATAAATTTTGCAGTTATATAATTTAGATCGAGATGAGATAAATATACATGCGCAGCTCAGGCATACATTTGTGTGTATGTGTATGTGCTCGAAGCAGTCGAGGGTCAAGGGAATCCGTTCCGTCAGCATCCCCGCACACAAACACACACACTATAACACGTGTAAAATCGATCGAAGCAATATTATGGCATACCGTAGCGGCGGGGCGGCGGCGGTGCAGTGCAGTGCAGTGCACGTTGTAATACCGTTCAATATCGTGTGCCACTCTAACGGTCGACGCGAGCGCGAGAGCTCGGCTCAGGCGGCCTGTCTATTCTGCAATTTTACTGCCTTCCGATACACTCGCACACACACACACGGACTCTTCTTTCTCTTACTCTCTCTCCCTGTGTATAAGCTGCACTTGTATATATATAGTTATATACATACGCAAGGCGCATAGCTCTCTCGAGAGCTTTATACGTATTCGTAGATATACATTAATTATTGCCATACGGACACACGTACCGAAGGCCTCGTTCCTCATAACCGATAGTCTATAGTGGTCGCTATGGCTCTAGCTATGCAGAAGAAGAAGAAGAAGCAGAGAATCGGGCGTTTGTCTTCTCGTAATATCTCTCTCCTCTAAGCTCTGCTGCTCCGAGAGTCTATATATATTCATCGGTGTAGTATAGAGATAGAGAAAAAACTTTTCTTTCTTCTCGCTCTCTCGGTCTCCTCTCTCTCTCTCTCTCTCTCTAGTCTTAGGGCTTAGCCGCGTGTCCCTATGTATGCACGATCATCATCATCATCATCATCATCATCAGCATCATCTTCGTCGTAGCTCGACGTCGTCCTCGTCGTCGTAGTTTGCCGATGCGAGATTCCGATGAGATGAACGGCAACAGGTTATAATATATTCCCCTAAGCAGTATATACATTTATACACACACACACACTCACGTAGCAGCAAGGAAAGAGGATGAAGCGTCGGCTTATACACTATATATACTAATATAAAAAAGTAAAGAAAGCAAAGCAAAAAAAAAAGGAGCAGCAGCGCGTCGGAAAATATATCGACAGTACTCGTCGCTAGGCTAGCTAGCTCGCTCCCCGTTAACGGATTTAACACGCTGAAAAGTTTGATACGTGTCAATTGTGTTTAGAATTCTTGACGCGGATCTCGAGGATCGCCGATCGCCGCTTTAAATGTGTATAAAATACATATCTCGTATACACGATCGCTATTTACGTGTGTGTGTGTGTACAGCACAACTTGCGCGAGCTTTTTTCTTTTTTATTGCGTTTTATAATAACTCGAGCGCGCGCGAGATGGCTGGCAATTTTCCACGCGAGCTCGCGCGCAAAAAGTGGTTTTAACTTACTATACACTGCAGCTGGGGGAGTAGAGGGGAAGGATCGTCAAGAGAGAGAGAGAGAAGCGAATATGTCATCGAGTACATTATAAATATCGGATATAATTACGCCTGCTGCTCTCGTTATTATTGCATAGCGCGCACGATTCCGAAAATGCCTGCGAGCGCATGTGGGGTTCGCGACTACGACTCGACTATATATATATACACCACCTATACGTAGGTAGGTAGGTATGTACTCCGCAACAGAGTCATTACTCGCGGATCTCTCTCTCTCGCGCGCGCATTATTACGATCGTGTGCGTGTCTGCGCGTCTGTGTGTTTGTGCGCGCCAAGTACGCTTTTATTTTCCCTCCTCGCGCATTTTTCTCATTTATTGCCATTTATGAAAAAGTATATATTATTGCGATCTGACGATCTCCTCTTCTCGCCGCGCGTGCGTCTCTCTCTCTCTCTCTCTCTCTCTCACGATGATTTCGATGCGCGTCATGCGAAGGGCACACACACACTCACGCGCGTATTATAAACTACTTACGCCCTACACGCGCGATGATAGGTATGCGTCTCGGTAATGAAAGCAAGAATTGCGCAACGAGCTTGGATAGGTAAAATCGACAAGTATCAATGAGAAATATACATATGGGATCGCAAATTTATCTCTCTGTCGAGTAGGCATCTTCTTATTTCATTCTCTCGCTCTGGGTTGTCTCTTATTCCGTCGACGCGACGACTTAATAAGCCCCTCGTAGCGCACGCGGACGGACGCGCGCACGACGAATGCTATATTATAATAATCCAAACTTCATATTATAAAGGCGATAATATTATAGAGATGCCAAATCTGAGTGTCGTTTCCGCTCCGGCACAGACTTATAACTCATATAATAATATAAATCCCGCAGCCAATACGATGATTAAATACTCGCGTTCGTTCGGGCGGGATGCCTCGATTGTCACAGCTCTGAAATCGTAAATAATCGGAATCAACGGTTGTACCGTATCGTCTGCGTCGTTTAGTTTCACGTGTGTATATACAAGTTTACGGAAGCTCGCACGAGGATCTCCGCGGCGCGACGTTTTTTCTCACTCATTCAGTCTCTCGGAGAGTAGAGTCTCGAGCGATCCGCAGCAGTATATAGTATATACTACTACACTCGCGGCAGCAGCAGCAGCAGCAGACGTCTAAGAACAAAATGAAATTAGATTACGTGCGTATGCAGCAACGGCAGCAGCAGCAGCAGCAGCTCGTCCATGAAGTAGGGATAATTGCAGCAGGTAGATAAGAGAGCCGCATATGTGTGTGTGTGCGAGCAGTGTACAGGTAGAAACGATAACGATTCGGGCCCCGCGGCTTCGGCGGCGGCTGCAGCAGCTCTCGCTTACACCGTAGCGGCAGCAGCAGCATGTGCAGCATGCAGCAGCAACAACAACAGCAGCGGCAGCTCCTCGCATACATGCTATACGGAAGCCTCCGGGTATTCTCGGGCTTCGTCGTCGTCGTCGTCGTGGTTGTACCTTTACTCCATATAGTATATATAGGACGTATAGCGTCTTTGCTGCGAGTTATGCAGCTGCCAGGCGAATTAACGCGCGTTTCATGCGTGGAAATTTCTCGTCTCTCTCGTTTCACTAGTGCGTGTGTGTGTGCCGCTTGTACGCAGAAAAAAAATGAGCGCGTGTATACCTATACAGCAAGAGGAGTCTCGAGCTCCGCGCGAGTATATAAGGGAATACTTCTCGCATCGAGGGCGTTTTCTTCTTTATATTAACATTTATATCGGCCGAGCGGATCGATTCTCTCCGCGAGATATCCCTCAAGAGATACGTTGTTTTTTTTTTTAAAACTTTGTATTATACATGTACCGCGTAAGAGCTGCGTCGATCGATACGTACATATACACGCATGAAGTACGCACAGAGTATAAAGGTATGCGTAAGAAAAGCCTGATTTACTTATTACGCCGTACCGCGACGCGATCTAAGGAAAATTTTGCGCAGCTCCACGTAATGGCATACAATGTAATAATCGTTGTTTATCGGCTCGGTGACACGTCCTGTAATTCGCTGCTTTCCTCTGGCGCATGCATCTAGGCTGCGCTGCCATTTATTATTCGATATTAACTTCGATATGGCGCAGCAGCAGCAGCAGCAGCAGCTAGCTCGCTCGCTCGAGTATATGCAAATATTTATCGAAGGCTCGAGCGCAAGCCTATGAGTGCTGTACTGCGAGCGAGCGAGAGGTAGAGAGAGAGAGAGGAAAACGAGTTTGATGAAAAGGATTATTAAAAGGATACGAGGAAATATTGATTCAATTTGTCAAACGTCCCGTACATATATGGTACGTTTTAAATACGTAACGGCATAACGTTCGGCTGTATAATGTGCCCGTGCGTGTATATGCGATGAGATATATACACACGAGCTGCTGCTTTAGTACGAGAGACCAAATTGTTTCAGAGAATAACTTGTATGTGTGTGTGTGTGTGAGTGTGTGTTAGTGCTGCTCTTTGGCGCGCGCTCTCGCGTTTGCCTTAATCGCGAATTCTTTAAACGTCTCAAATTGTCTCATTTGAGTAAATATAACCTGTATCGCGCCCCTTCAAAGCTTTGCTTATGGCTCGAGCCTCAATTATCCTCGATACGTATATAGGCAGCTCTTCTCTCGTCTCGTCTCGGAGGGCCCCCGAGCAGATATCGTATCGCGCGCGCGCGAGTCCTTCTTCGTTTTGCTTAATTTTCATATTATATACGGTCGATCTATAGATATATATATAGGCATATATACTGGCCGATGTGTGCATTAAGTGATCGAGACGCGATCGATCCACGCGAAGCTCGTCGAAAGAGCGAGAAGGAAGGAAAATGGAACTTTTATTATTGAATTACTCGGGAGTGAGAAAATTAGTTAACGATTTAACGATCGGTTATGTCGTACGCGCGTACTTATACAGTGCGGCGGCGGTGGTGACTGCGCAAGTCGGCTCGCATGCGAAAACGCATGTGTCAAGCTCCGCGCGCATTTTAGCGATACATGTCGCTCGACTCGCCTCGCGAGAGCTAAATCACTGACATTTTCTCTCTTTCTCTCTCGGTGAAAATGATTACGCGCATACACCACTACATATACGATGCAATGGCTTCATGTATCCCCACACGTATACTATACGTGCAAGCACAACATTTTACAAAAATTGCGAGATTAGAAGGCAGAGTCAAGATCGCAACGCGCACGCGCGGATTAGCATATATCGCTGCGCGAAATATTCCCATAGATGTGCACCAATTTTTGTATTTATTTTTGCTCTCAAAAAATCGCGTGTTTCGAAAAATGATGTACACGCACCCGATTATACTACTTCGACGCGACTACTACTACTATTACTTGCACTACTGCGGTTGGCGAGGATCGGGCCTTCATTTGCATCTGCTCTGGCGAGCCTGCGGATGGATATATTATCGTGACTCCGTATGTATGATTTCGTACGGCCGAAAAATGCCCGAAAAACGATATTACCGATATTTACACAAAAAGTCGGAGAGGCAAATTATACTGCTCCCGTTTTCGTATTTATTTCTTTTTTTTTGTATTTCTTCAAGAAAAGAAACGAGAGAATGAGAGGGAGAAAAAAAAAAGATCAAATTGAATAATCAACCCCGTGTGAGAATATACATCGATAGCTCCTTTTTTCTTCTTCTTTTTTTGTAAATTCTATTGCATATAGCGCATACGTATTCGTGTGAAAAATGAACTGCTTTGAATTCCTATTAGCTCGGTCGCTTCTTCTCTCTCCTCTCCTCTCCTCCTCGTTGCGGATATCTCTCTCACACACATACACTCTCGCATAGGCATAACGAGCCTTCGCGCACTTGTCGTATAGCGCATAAGCCAAGCCAGCCCCAGCCGGGGCGCATACGAGAATTGTCGTTGATAAAGGACTTCCTGATGCTAACTCATTGATTGGATAACAAGCCCGGCCGCGCGTGTGAGCCGCCGAGGCCCGCGAGCGAGCCGCAGCTTACAATTACATCTTTTATTCACAAAACGAGCAGCAGCAGCAGCAACGAGCGAAGATCGATATTGGCGCAGTGTAGGATGGTGGTGGTGCTGCAGCTGTGCGCAGTAGCGGCCCGTTTTCGCCTATTCATCTATTTCCATATAGCGCCTTATCTCGTCTCTATCGCTCCTATATCTTTTCTTGCCTCGGCTCGGTCACTTGGCGCGCGCGCTCGCACTATGCCTATATAGCTGCGCTAATCTAATATATTTATCTTTTGCTTCCTTTTTTTCTTCTAGGCTCAAAACTTCATTGCTACGTACGCGCGCGCACGCACACAATCTCACTCTCGAGACGAAAGTATAATAGTTGAAAAAAAAAAGAAGGAGAAGAAGAAGAAGAAAAGCCGTACGCTACATGTATATATCTTAGACGCTCTAACTCGCGCTCGCGCTTCAAACGATTTTCCCCTCCTAATAGCCACTCAAGTTTTGTGCGCAGGAAATATTTGCGCGCGAGCGCTCGACGCATTACGCACGGTAAATAAAAAGATATTCCGTCGTCGTCGTCGTCGTCGTCGCAGTGTACGCGGGCAACACGTATATTATAATATGCAGCTATACTTCTAAAGACTTCCTCTCCGCGTATAGTATACGTACACGCGTATACCTCGTATACTATTCCTATTGGCGGCTCCACGCCTCGAGTGTGCCGTACGCCGCGTATGTGTGTGTGTGTGTACGAAGATGGCCGCGTGTTCGTAATTGTTGCTACTGTTGTTGTTGTTGCTGCTGCTGCTGTTATTATTGTTGTTATTGCGGGACTGAGGTGAGACGGAAAGGATAAAAAAAATAATAATAACGATTACAATGGGATACAAAAGATTTAATTGTCGCGCGTGGCTCTTCTTTTCTTTTTTTTTCCCCCCTTCGTCTTTCCTTCCACATCGTCTTCTTTTTTATCTTTTTTTCTTCATACACACAGTACACACACGCAGAGAGGATTCGGTGTTGGGTGCGCGAACGCGCGAGGATCTCTCGCTGCGAGGACGCCGTTCAATATATAAACGCACACACTCGCACACAGACACGCATATATACGCTCTGATTTTTATCAGCGTGGACACATTCTTCGAGGGGCATGAACGAGGCGCGCGGAGGGGTTGCGCAGCAGCGAGCGTCTACCTCGCGTCGTCTGTGCTGCTGCTGTTGCTGCTTAGGTTTCCTAGAATTTGCACTTGCGCGCAGCGCCGAATTTCCTGTTTTTGCCCAACTACTCGCGCGCGCACGCCACGCTGAATAAGCTTCAATTGCGGCCGAGGCACCAGCAGCACCTCTTTGCATTCCTCTTTTTTTACTCTCGTATTCCTTTTTCAAGTTTCCGATTCATCTTTTCGCTTTAAATCCGTTTTTATTTATTTTCGTTCATTTATACAATGTGTATAACGCGTGTGCGTCGCAATAAAGTGGGGTTGACGCTGCCACACGTATTTTATACAACGCGTATAAAAAAATTACGCGAGAAATCCGATACACATCGCGAAAGATGAATCGAGGGAAAAATTCGAGCGCGCGAACTCGTTAATTGATACGAGCCGCCGCCGCCGGGTTTCTCGCGACCGGGTGATTTCGTCGCGTGAAAAATGAGGGTATTTTCAGCCGATTCTGGGCTATAAACGTCTTCGAGTATCCGCCGTCGTACACGGATTTGGCAAATTATGACCATTTTTCAATGAGTATAATAATACTGCGCTTGTGGGGTTTTATTATAATACTATTGGTAACCTTGATTGCAGACTTTTGAGCAGATGTACACGGGTACCTGTTTTTATCCTCTTAAATCATGGGTATGTCATGACGCTCGAACGATAGAATAAAATGAATAATATATCCTCTAAAACCAACAAGTAGCCGTTCTTATAGACCGTGTACAAAATAAGCCATCAACATACATCTCTATACGCTCAGCATAATTATATACCAATCGGAGATTGTTTTTGACACTTGCGAGTTCACAATACTCCATCTGTTGATAAAAACAACAAGCTCATGAAGTGACAAGTACGATTACGATGTTTCATACATTTTGGGCCAGGTAACATTGGTCATTCGTTGCGCGCGTTAAAAACGATCAGAATGATCGTTGTGTGTCCCGAAAAACGACCAATAATCTTTCTAATTACTCGCGATCGCGTGGAGGGTAAAAGAGAGAGAAAGAGAGCTTTTTTCTGTCGTACGAGAGGGAAGAGGAAAAAATGAAAAAAAAAAAGAACGGCCGTGTTGAAATATACCTTATATCCTATTTGCCAAATGCAAGGAGGAAAAGAAGCGCGAAGCGATCAGCAGCAGCACGAGCGGTTCTCTCTCGTTCTTTCTCCGTTTCTCGCATGAGAACCTGCGCGAAATTCCATCGAAAAAAATAACAAGCTTTAGGGCAGTTGTGCATTCGCAGCGAGCGGAATGGATAACAAAAAAAAGAGAGAGAGAGAGAGAGAAAAGGAAAGAAAAGAAAGAAAGGAACGAGGTAGCCAGAGCAGCAGCAACGAAGAAGCGTTACAAAACGAGAAAGGCCGCCCTTTGCTCTTTTCTCTCTCTCTCTCTCTCTCTCTCACTCCGTTCTCATTCGTGTCGTTCAATCTTGATTTCGTTACGCGCGCGGCGGCTGCAGCAGCAGCAGCTAATAATGCAATCTCCCGATTAAAAGAAGAGCGAGAAAGAGGCGCAGAGAGTCCTCGCCTCTTGTGCGCGCCCGCAAGAGAGGTGCGAGACAAAAGGAACTCGAGGGTAAAGAGGTGAACACTGCCTGAAAAAAAGTGGAAAAAAAGAATAAAATAAAATAACCAGCAGCAGCAGCAGCAGTAACCAAAGTAATGAAGGGCGAATATGTGTGTGTGTGCACGCGCACAAGTGTGGGTTACACTGAGAGAGAGACGCGGGACAATTAACGAACTCGTTTTTCAGTTTCAAACGCGTAAGTGTATGTATAATGCTATAATAAAGGGAGAGCCGCAGGAGCAGCAGCAGCAACAGCTACAATATATATGCCATTCATTACGAATTTTTCAAAGCTTTCGGAGAATCACAATCTCACTCGCGCTTATTCTCTCTCTTTCCTCGAGTGTAGTCCTGGGTTATAAGCGGGCAACAGCAAGAGAGGAAGGAAGGAAGGTGTCAAAAGAGAGAGAGAGAGAGAGAGAGAGAGCGTGGCAATAATGAGGATAACGCGCGCGCGTACGAAGTGAGAGAAAAAGAGAGAGAAAGAGAACAACCCCGCGTTAAAATGACCAAAGAATCGTCGATGCGCGCACAAGAGGTACAGCAGACATAATCGAGGTTCCGCTGCACATATAGCAGAGAGAGAGAGAGAGAGAGAAGAGCCCTGGCGCGCATGTCGAGGGGGTGTGGTTGACCTAGTTGGCATGCGCGAGTAGGCGGTTTCGCTGATTTGTTGTAGATATATAGATATACAGCAACAGCATGTGTTATATAGCAAGCGAGTGCGAGCTCCGCTGCTGCATGTTGTATGTACTACACTACACAGGGTATGTTATATAGTATATATATATATAGCGAGAAATGGAAGGGAAGGAGAAGCGACGACGGGCGCGTGCTCCACTGCTGCCGCTGCCGTGAATCGAGGGCGTGTTTAGCCTCGGAGTGCGCGCGTTTCTACCTTATATACGTATATAGTGCTGTATACGCGTCTTATTGAATGGGTCTCGAGTCGGCGAATGCGACGCCAAGAATGCTTAGCGCGTATAGTGCATCAATATCAATGCGCTCCGTTATGCGTATACGGCACGGTAATACTTCGAGGACGTTTTCCATCTTCTTCGTCTTTTTGTTGTCGTCGTTGAAACTATAAGTATAATTTTCACTCATTTCGAGTCTGAACAAAAAAAAAGGAAGAAGATGAGTTGCGAAAGGTATATAGCTCTCGATCGTCGCTCAGCAATGGGATTCTATAATACATCGCGCGTAATACGCGTACATATACACACACTAGCTATATGGTATATAATAGTAGCAACGCGCGGCTATAACATAAATATCGCATTACCCATTATCGTTGCTGCTGCTGTTGCTGCTGCTGTTGCTGCTGCTAAGGCCATGCCTATATTACAGCGCGCACACACACACGCGTATAATGCTAAAGCATCGTTAATGTGCCAGTATGCACGCTAAATTAATGCTGGCGGACATTAGGCAGGGACAAATCGAAGCACTCAACGTTCTGTATATATACTACCGCTTGCACTACTGCTGCTCCTAATCTCAGGTGTGGAATTTTAAACATTATCATTATATGTTTCATTGCGCGTATGCGTCAGTATCTGTGTGTCATGCGTTTCAATGTGATATGTACGATGTCATTCGTCGATCGAATTATATGATGTGTGTACTTGTATAGAAATAAAAATTACCATCAATTAAAAGGGTTCAACAAATATGTATCGTTTTTTTTATTTTTAATCTAACATTGTTTCATCAGATTACATAATGTTAGAAGAACCGATTATAATATTAGAAATAAAAGTGTATAGATAAGTCGTAAAACAAAATACATTAGATTGTAGATCGCGATTTTTGGCAAAATTGAACATATATTTTATACATTTATTAGGTCGTAATGCGTAAATGGTGCATCGAATCAAATCAAGCCTTAAGATTATCCTCGCATTTAAATAGTTTATCGTAGTAAAGTAATACCATCATGTGCCGATCTAACGTGATCTTGGAAACTTTTTTTATATAAAAATATCTTTCCGCACGTGCCGCATGTGTGTCTTATACGATTGTGCACCATATGGATGTGTTTTTTGAGATTACTCTTATCTGACAATTTCTTTCCACATATTTCACATGGTTGTTTGGTACCGTTATGAATCACATCTATATGGACGTTGAGATGACTCTTCTGTGTGAACGTCTTTCCGCATATATCGCATGCATGTTTGACACCATTGTGGACTGATTCGATGTGAATTTTGAGATTACTCTTACTTGAAAATTTTTTTCCACATATTTCACATGCGTGGGTGACACCATTATGCATCATATCAATGTGGATTTGGAGACTTTTTTTCTGTGAAAATGTCTTGCCGCATTTATAACATGCATATCTAACACCATTGTGCACAGAATCGATGTGGACTTTGAGATCACCTCTTCTAGCGAATGTCTTCCCGCATGCATCGCACGAATGTTTGATACCTTTATGAATCGCATTGACGTGGATTCGAAGACCACACTTTTGCGCGAATGTCTTTCCGCATGTTTTACATGAATGTGTAATTTTATTATGTGTAACATTTATGTGATTTTCGAGAAATGCTTTTCTTATGAATTCTTTACCGCAAATCTTACATGCATGAATGATTTTGTTATGCACCCGATTGATATGAATTTTGAGACTTCCTTTTGTTGAATATGTCTTCCCACAAATATCACATGCGTATCTGATACCATTATGTACCGAATCGATATGAGCTTTGAGAAGACCTCTTCGTTTGAATGTATCGATGTTGGAAACTAGATGACCTTTTTGGGAAATCGTTGTTTCAGGCGTATCATTTGTATGGTTGAGTTCATCGTCGAAATCCAAATCCAATTCTTTTTTCACTCTGCTTGTAGTTTCTATTTTAATCGTGTTTTGATTTTTATAATCAATGCAACCTTTTATATTCTGCCAATGATTTGGAGAATAATTGTCAATTTTCTGAACCGCCAGTAAATTCATGTCGAGCTTCATGTCCTTACACTCAAATTCAACTTGAATTTTGTCAAGTTCAGTTTCCTGATTTTTGTTACAGTCTCGAAGCATCTGTAATAAAATTTTAAATTAAGTAAACGTTTTGTATGAATAAAAAAGTAAAACCACATTAATCGCATGAAATTGTCAACTCGTACCGAATCATCTCGCAAGCATCTTAACAATTGAAAGTCCTTAACATCAGGTACCTCGTCGGTTGTTTCACCATCATTATCAATTGGCGGCTCATTCTTTGGTTCGTCCTTCACTCTAAAAGTACACCAATAATATTTTATGCTATATTATATTTTTTGAATTCAGCTTTATAAAATGAAAGTTACCGAACGGCCCAGTTGAAAAATCCACTCGATTTCATGTCTGTCACTTGAAATCTGGTTAACGACTGATGTTTCGCTAATTTAATGTTTACCAATCATGATACGAAAGTTCCATCAAAACATTGTAAGCGTAGCAAAATCAAGTCATGACGTATTATTGATCTACTCTGTAATGAACAATAAATATTTATGTATAGACGACATTCCATTACGAAAACGTGTGAAATTATTATGGGGTGCGCGTGTTATAAGTACATAGAGATTTTTTTTTTCTCGAATTAATGATTCGCTATTATGTGGGCGTATTGTAAGCTATATTTATACGCGTGTATACAAGTGTCGAAAGCTCAGTCGATGCAGCTCAAGCTCGATCCTACGCATACTTTACCTAATTAAGAGAAAGAGGGTCATTAATGAGAGACGAAGTCGCGGAACACGGGCGCGAGAAGCGAGACGAAAATTGACAACGACGCGGCTCGCTTTTCTCGCTCTACCAGTGCCGCTGCTGATTCCTCGCGTATTAAATATACCTGCGACTGCAACGCATTTAAACGCACGTACATTATGTATATCGCGAAGCTCGAGATCGGCAAGCGCACGTGTATGTGTGTGTGTGTGTGTGTGTGTGTGTGTGTGTGTGTGTGTACGTGTGTATCGCGTGCGAACGAATTAAAATCCGCTCGCGCTCGCATACATTATCTCTTTCGCTTCTGCTGCTGCGGCTGCTGCAACGGCTGATGTATGTATGTATGTATAATAATACGCGTATGTATGTGTATGTAACGCGTCTACACATGCATGTATATATGTATAATATAACGTATATAAATATACCGCTATTTTTTTAATTGACTCTGCCAGGCACACGTCGCGCGCGCGGAAGAAGAAGAAGATCGCGGCGCAAAAGAGAGTGCGAGCTCGAGTCAGCTTCAATTTTTGATTCGCCCGGTAATTACTTTTAAAATTGATGAAAATCAAAAAACCCTCCCTTTTATCTCTCTCTCTCTCTTTCTCTCTCCCTCGACCCCGCGGGATCTTTCGTGCTCGAGGAGAGATGCTCGGCGCAAGCATTTACATGCATATAATACACACATACTCTCTTCGAGAGAACAGATTTTTTTTCTCTCTCTCTTTTATTTCTCGCTGCTTATACGATTAATCTTTCAACTGTATCTCGCGGTACGTGTACGTAACGTATGTATGTGTGTGTGTGTGTGTGTGTTTGTGTATGCATGCGAGAGTTAAAATAAATATATACACGCTGTTAAGAGCTTCTGTTTTTATAATGTATGCAGGGCGCACGGCCGCGACAGAATTTTACACTGCATAATTGATCGATGCGTCGCAAGCCAAGCCAAGCGGTGCAAGCGTACCGTCGTCGGTCAGTCGGTTGGTTGTCGGTCGGTATTTTATGTGTGCGCCAAAACACCCGAAATTTTTTTACTCACTTTTTCTTTGCGATGTATTTATACGCAATAAGAGAGCTAATATTTGGTACGCCAATAAAAAAAATCTCACGTAACCAGGCGCAGTTGAGGAAGGAAAAAATTTCGGTCACACGTGTGCAACGCCCAGACTCTATTACGTAGAACAATAAAATCACACTTTACGGGTCCGATTCATCAAAGGCGAGAGAGAGAGAGAAACGAGGGACGACGCGTTTGAAACGTAGAGTGGCTATTCAAAAGATCATCTTGCTGTATAAATATATAAATTCTCCTACGAACGGGCGAGAGGAAAAGTGTCGCGCGAGTATACGCGCACTCGGCATAAACGGGGCTACCCGATACCTCGAGTGTGCAAATGAAAGAGAGAAAAAAAATGAAACACATAAAACATATAAATACGAGTTTCTATAATAATGCGCCGAGAAGCAGTAGTAGAAGCAGCAGCAGCAGCGCAGAAGCCGGAACACAAAACGCTGTACTTAACTATATATATAAAAGCTGGCACGCTGTGCTCCGCGTGTACCCTCCAAGGTACAACCTCAGTATAGCCATCGTGTGCGTATTTCTTCCGCGAGCACGTTGTGTTGCTGCTGCAAACTCCTCCCAACGAGAGAAGTGCGCTCTTAAAGAGAAAGAGAGAGAAATGAAAAAAAGCAACAAAAATTAAACAAAATAAAAAGATGAAGAAGAAGACGAAGAGAAAGAATAGAATGCGTGTGTATATGCACGTGCGTGTGTCCCTCTTTCTATATAAGCCGTGTGCAGGTTTGTGTCAGGCAAAGGTTTTATCTCGCGAATGCGCCGGCCCCATAACCAGAATGTGTATATATGCACGTAAGTGTGAATGCATACGTGTATTTGTGTGTCTCTGTCGCAGGTGTGGATTATTTTTTATTTTTTCGTCGAAAATGAGCGAGCCGCAGTTCGCGCGCGAGAATACCAAAGGTTAGAAGGTGGCCATTTACACGACGCGCGCGCTGGCTCGTGCACGCTCGAACATATAATGCAACCGCGGAAAAAAAGAGGCGGGGGGGGGGGGGGTGACAAAGGTTTTTTTTCGGGTTTCTTTTCGGGCTGCGCGATGGCAGAAGCAAAGACAGCAGCAAGCAGCTTCTTATTTACCTTTGCGGTTGGAGAGAGCAGAGCTTCGAGTGGTGTATGTATACAGCTGTGGGCGCGGGTGCGGTACACCGGCAACTTTCGCATAACATAGCAATGGCGAACTTTTTGATTCGGTCGATAGATGGCGTTCTGAAAACTCGCAAGTGGCAAAAACATTTTTGAATATATATATACGTTTCAGAGTCGGAGCATTCGAATTCATGCAAATCGTCAATTAAGTCTATTGCACGCGTTGAAGGAATTGCCATTGGTACGTTGCGACGTCAATGTCTACAGGGTGGACCTGAAGACTTCGAAACTTCTTGCCTCTTTGGTCACAAATATCTCACTTCTTGACCATTACCGTTAATGCGCAGTAACATTATTATTTTCATTATTATATTTCGATTTACCTTCAGAGATCAGTCCAAAGCGATCGCAATCACTCGTGCGTGGACGCTTAATTCTAAGCAACAAACATACACACTCGCAATATTCATTTTAATACAAATGATAATACTGCTATATTATCCATACATATTACATATATACGTATACGTGTAACGCAAACGGCGTAATAACGGTATAACATACGCGCGTATGCATCAGCGTACGGTTGCAGCTCGCAGTGGTATGCATTCTCGCGCGCAATCTTTTTTTTCTCTCTCTTCTCTCTCTCTCTCTCGTTTCATTCTTTTTATTCCCATGCCTCATGCGCGCATGCACATGCACAGAACGTTTATGTATTCAAAACAGCGATATAAGCATCGGATTATATATTTACGTACTTATATATATATAGCGCGTGTAAGTAACAAAATTCGATTCGGTCGTTAGTAACGCACATGCACACACATACAGATGTATGCATATGCAGCGTGTAAAAGGGGAGGGAAAATTAATCGTCGGTCATATTCTCTTTTCCCCCTCTGAGAGAGAGAGCCGCTTGTAATTATTGATAGCTCGCGGTAATGGCGCGACAGATCGCGCGCGGTGCCGACGCAGTCTGTGTATGCAGTGTACAGTAGATATACACACACGGTATAGTCTATATATAGGTATATACAGGCACGCCGGGGCAAAATATAACATAGCATTTAATAGACAAATAGGACCAATAAAAGCCGTGAAGCATCGATTCAATTACCCTTAATTAAGTCGGATTAGCTGTAATCTTGATTAATCAAAAAGCTCTCGATCTCGCGGCCTCGGAAAAACTTCATATACGTATATAAATATAATATGGGTTGGGGAGGGTTGCCCCGTGCCATAGTACATACGCACACGTAAATAAATAGTGGTATCCGTTGCGTATATTATATTATATTATATCGGAATCTTATCACCAGGCGCTTTTTCTTACTACGGCCTGCATGTACCGGCGCAATACTAAATCTCCTTCGTATAATATTTTTTCTTTTACTTTTTATTTGTTGTCTCTAAGGCTGCATAGCAAAATATAGGGAGTTCTTCTCTTATCTACGAGGCTATATGGACAGATTGCCGCGCGTGGACCCTGCGTGCGTGCAATGCCACGCGCGTAATGTATATACACACACGTGCGCGTAGGTATACAACGACGAAAGAAAAATGTCTTGTTTTCGCGACGCGATATATACCGCGCGCTCCTATAATTACGCTCATATGTACATATTGTACCGTAGAGAGCAACACCTGCGTTTCGTTGAACTAGCGGTTGACGTATAACAGAGATTCGAAATTCCTCGCTAATCGTCATATTTAAAAAAGTTTGCGAAAAATGTAAAATTATATATGAAATATATCGTTTCCGATGGTATCGTTCGCGATGCGATCGAATGTCGATCGATCGATCGTGTGTATATCAGAAATGAGAGAAACTTGCGGAAAGCTTTCATTACATTATATTCGTGGGTACACATACTTATAGCAACGAGAGAAAGGGAGATAGAGAGTACATCTCTCGGTAGACAATACACTGCAATAATCCCGATAAATAAATCATGAAACGAAAAGGATTTTTTTCCAGTTCTCTCGCGCGTATATAGTAAGAGAAAAGAGAGAGAGATAGATAGAAGCCAGTTGGCGATCATAATATGGATTAACAGGTCCAGTACGCATGCCGCGAGATAGCCACCGCCGATCGCGAAGCTCTCCGCAGCTGTACTGCACTACATATACTCTATAACGCGTACATGCGAGCTGTTTGTATCGTGTATTATATATATGAGCCGTATGCAGGGCGGCCAGCGAGTATATCCAGTAGTGTGTGCTCTGTCCACCTATATATGTACTATATATCTGGCTTGTCTCGAGGATTCTCCCATAGCGATATTTTTTTTACAGTTACCGCGTGGTGTGTGTGCGTATATATATATAGTCACGTGCAGCAACAGCAGCAGAACTGCAACAGAGTTTCTTCTTCTCTTGACTTCTTTCTTCCTCTGCTTCTACTTCTTGTTCTTCTTCGGCCTTTTATTCGCGGCTCGCGGCACACATACGTGCTATACGCCTCGAGAACGAGAGGCTCGAGAGTGCTGTATTTTACGCGATTTTTCATATACGAATGAGACTGGATCGAATTTTTCATTTTCTTTTTTTGTATAATTTATAATGTATATCGCCAAGACGCATTTTTTCTCACTCGTTCGCAATTTCTTAAAACGTTAAAACTTGCGATAGGAGAAATGTATAGTATTGAATCGTGAATCGAAACATATCCATTAAACTAGTGCTAAAACTCGAAAAATAAAACCTTCAAAAACAATCAAACGCGAATCATTTTCTTCTCCTTCTCTCTTTTCTTTTTTTTATTATTGTTCAATTCAATAAGTTACGCGCTACGCCGCAGGAGTGACATTATTATCCTTTGCGAATCGATCAGGCTCGCGTGCGCAATATTGCGCTTGAATTTTTCGTAATTGCAGGCGCGACAAGTTGCAAAAATACGCACACACACATTCACACACGACTCCTGCGGCTTCGCGAGATCACCTCCACCGTGAGATACGCTAGCGAGAGCGAGAGAAAGAAAAAGAAACTTTCGATTCCATTGTCCTTTTAGCTCGAGGTAAGATTTACTCCGCGGCCTTGCGCGCGCGCGCTTTCTTCTTTTTATTTATTTATCCCTCTGCGTTTTTCATTCGTGAAAGTCATATACTTACACGAGCTGCTGTGCTGCTGCGAGCTCTGCCATGGCCCCGCGGAGCCGCGCGACGATATGTGAGCTGTAATTGACGAGGTGACAGCTGCAAGCTCTACTTGGTAATTGAGTTTGACGAGCTGCTGCTGCTGCTGCTGCTGTAGCTGTAGTTTTGCTGTATAGTACGCTGCTGCTCGTATTTTTCAGCTTTATATCGGAATCGCGGTTGATTTTTCCCTCCCGTATATTTATATATAGAATCGGAGGACATATCTGTTATTCAATGAGGACAGCTCCCCGCGAGCGAGACGTCTCTTTGCTCTACTGTGCGTGTGTTTGTGTGTATACGTATAATCCCTCGATATACATCTCATACGTACGTCTTTGTTATAAATATATATCCCTAGAAATACGATCTTGCGGGCTTATTGCGATCTCGTCTCTCGTTTTAAAAACAATTATAAATCCGCGTATGTGTATGTGTATACGTATACAATTTATTCGCGATATCAGCTCAGGTCGTTATCGCGCCGTGGATCGCGGCTGTATCGGTTCTTTCTCGCTTCTCTCTCTCGCTCTCCCACCGATGTATTACCACAGTACACAGAGCTGCTGGTCTATAGGTAATGGTAGCTATTTAGCCGAAAAAATTCCTAAGAGGATATATTATCGCGTTTGTGTATATTCGGTGGGTAAAAAACACAACATTTTTTCCTTTTAATGAAAAAAGGGAAGGACTCCCTCGAGCGCGCGCAATTCAATATCTTCAGCGTTCGCGCGCTGCTCTCGCGAGTTGCGCGTATATTTATGGGCTATCATCGAATTTCGCAAACGAAAAAATGTTAACGTTTCTCTCTCTCTCTCTTTTACTTACTCTCTTCGTGGCTATGTGTACATATATTTCTGCGAGTTCGCGCTTCCGTTTGGCTAAATGGACGCGCGCGCGAGGATATCGGTGGCATTGGTGCTGTGTACGGGATACAGGCCGCGGACTGCTATATACCCCCTAAGTCCGAGTCAATAACCCCGGCGGGAAAATCAGCTATACAGAAAGAGAGAGAGAGCTAAAACTTATCCGTATTGGCGAGAGGTGTACAGCTCGAGAGAGAGACTCGGAGGGTAATAGCCATGTAAGATCCGCGACCTTTTGCCGATGCCGACTCTCTCGCACTGCACTGCGCTGCATCTATACCGTGCGCTGTGAGAGAGATCGCCAATGCCAGTGAGAGAGAAAGAAAGAGAGTAGAGAAAGAGAGAGAGAGACTTGCCAGGTGCGCTTCTTTCATTTTCTCTCTCTCGCTCTTTCGCTCGCTCCAGCTCGAGTTCTGATTGAACTGATTAGGGGAGGGGACACTTGTGCTGCTGCTGCTGATGCTGATGCTCTGTTGCTTCTGCTGCCGCCACGGGCCCTTATATATACCTTTTTCTTCTTGCTCTCGTCGCGAAGAGATCGCGAGCTTTAAAACCAATACCGAAGCTGCTGCTGTTACTCCTGGTCGCATCGGGATGATATAGAGCGAATAGAGGATTGATGCAGGGTTCAATCTTTTGCGTCTCTGCTCGAGAGGACGAGTCTCTTCTCTGTATATATGTACGCGAGTGTGTTGTGTGTGCGAAACGATGCCTCTGAGAGATATTGAGACGTGAGTTCAGCAGCCTCGCTCTTTCTCTCTGTCTCTGTCTTTCTCTCTCTGCTGTGCTGCAGTGTATATATACGCTCGGTGCAGCGTAATTGAGTGCGCATCCAGTTTAGCTATATGTACGTACCGATACGTACGTGTTTGTGTATGTGTGTGTCTTTCTCTCTCACTCACTCACACGTGCACTTATATATATACGTATGTATGCACTCGACAATCGCCGCCGCCGACGTCGTGCAGCAGAAGCAGCAGCGGCATCGGCGGTGGTGGAGCTATTTACGTTTCTTCCTCCATAATTTTCTCTGTTTATTATTTCATTTTTTTCCACTACGTTATATACTCACATTGCAAATGTGTTTGTATGTATGTATTGGTAATTTGTTTGCTTTTTGTTGCAGGTAAGGAAACATACATGTCTATATAGATATAGATATAGGATATGCCGCGCAGCAGCACGAGCGCCGTTAACGCCTCGGCGAGAATTGCTCAGCGCGCCGCGGAGAAAGAGCGAAGAGCTCATAATATGCACCGACACATATCGACTTGTGTACGTATGCGTATACATGCATCGTCGCTCGCCGAAAGAAACTAAGTATAAGAACTTTCCATTTAGATTTTCTCACAATATATAATATATAACGTGGACAGCTTGCGTACTGGACCGTGTGCGCGGAGAGTCTATATGTCGTATCGTAGCCGTTTGCGCATATATATGCGAATACACACTTCCCGAAAGCTTTTACCGTTTTCATGGAAAAATAAAACTTTATCGAGGCTTAAAAATAGGTTTATCTCTCGAGCGACCCGCGCGGAGAGTTCCACGCGTGGTCGCGCACATCGCATACGTATATACTTTTCCGATTATTCATTTCCCCTTCTCGCGCGCTCATTTCCAATTAACGCGAAAAGCTTTTTAGAGCTTACTCGCGAGAAAGAGGAAAGGAGGAACAAAAAAATTACGCACACTCGAGCTCGCTCGAACAAGCTGATATAGATTATTGTGTGTGTGCGTTGTGTGTGCATTTGGTCGTACCTCGCTCGCTGCGCGTTTTATCGATAGACATTGCCGTGGCGGAGTCGAGGAGCAGCGAGCAGCGACACGCAGATTCACGCACGCGCGCACACACAGGCGCGTGTTTCAACATTATATACCTTGCAAAGAATAAGTTTTCGCACCCAATAAATATGTGTGTGTGTGAGTAAACTAGCCACGTATACGCGGCATTTCCAACGATTCATTGACTTTATATCGCGAAAAGCCATCGGAGTAGTGTAGCACGTTCCAGTGCTGCTGCTCTTGATGCTTTTCTTCTGGTCTACACGTACGTAGCAGAGTATATATAAGTAACGCACACTCACTCACACACATACAGAGAGGCGCACAAGCAGGCATGAGAGAGCTGCTGCTTACAGGCCAGTGTGCGGAGACCTGCAATGCAATGCGATGCGCGTGCGAGGGGACGAGTAAAAAAGCTCCAAACGAATGCCGATTAATCGGCGCGTTATGTGCGTTTTTTACTTACCCCCGCGTGCGAGCGCGCTTAAGACGTGTAGGCCCCTTATATACTTATAAAGAGGGATAGAGAGAAAGGGAAAGAGCTCTGGAAACGAGCGAGATGGATTTTTATACGCGCGCAGGTCTTTTATCGCTCGGCTGACCAGCGATAAATATATTAAAGCGGCGGCTGTGCGCGCGAGTCTATTATGCCATTGTTGGATCTAGGCATAGATTAACTCTCTTAACTCTCAGCTAGACGAGACGATATAATAATATATACAGCTGGCAATATATATAAATATGGGACAATTTAGCCGAGAGGCAGATGAAAAAAAAACAAGAAGAAGAAGAAGAGGTAAAAGATCCTCGCGAGTTCGCGGAAAGGGAACGTAATGTCTGCTGCTGCCTTCGCCGCTGCTGCTGCTGCTGGGGAATAAAATAGCAAAAAGGATCTCGCCTCGGAGCTAATATTATTATGTGGCCGGGGCCCGTCCTCCGCAGTGCAGCACTAACGCATTGCAGCAGGGATATCGCGCGCGCCACCGCCTCTATACTAGCTGCGCGATATATCTGCAGCGTGTATAGCGGATTTCTCACTAACGCACGATCGGAATGTCCGAGTGAAATAATGTCGCGCTCCGCGCTAACTCGAGCCCCGATCCTGTTTTTCACGCAGCGACGATATGTGTATACATTATATGTGCGCGTGTGGATATATAGAGACGCTATTCGAGGATGGAGAGATCGAATAAGAATTCGCGTGCGTGCGTGCCTTTCGATGATAGACGACAAATTTCGGCGGCGTAGACGAGACGCGCGGTATTTCGGAGCAATTTTAAGGACAAATTAATAAGCCGAGAAACGAGATTCAGTCGATTGTAAATTAATTTTCGATGCGATACGTTCCCAAACATTCGTAGTTTTAGACGACCTCCAAACGCGAGTGGCAATGGAATTGCAGTCGTCGAGCGATCGAGGCTCCTATACGCACCACGCGTCTCTGCGCGCCTCATCTCTCTGGCCATGAAAGAAGACGCGAAGAGAATATACGAAGAGAGACGAGAGAGGAGAGCTCTTAAAAACAGCTGGAAACCGCGACGCGACGCAACTGCAGCGCACACACAGACACGAGGAGTCCCTCTCTCGAGTCTATTCCTCTTTCTTCTCTCTCTCTCTCTTTCTCGCTCCGAATTCCATGCGAATAAAATTGACGAGTTTCTTTCCTTCTCTGTCTCTCTCTCTCTCTCTCCACCTGAGCGCATGAAGCGCGTGCGTGCGTTTTTTTTTCATCCACTCTTTCTTTCCTTTTCTTTTTTCACTTCGATGCAGCGCATACACACATATAGATACACACAAGCGGGCGCGCGCGCGCATGAATGAGAAAAGACGCGCGTTTGGAATTAACGAGTCGCCGACGCCGCCGCCGCCGCCGCTGCCACTTGGACCCTATGGACTTTTGAGCGTTTCTTCCTTTTATTTTTTTCCTCTCCCCCACATCTACACACATTTCGTTTTGATCCTTTTTTATCCCCTCGTACGTGTGTGCAAGTGTATAAACCATCGTTGCGATTTCAACTCGCACACGCAGAAATACACACAAATGAATGCGTGTACGATCTGACGCGCAGGATGCGCAATGCGCGCAAAAGCTAATTCTTACATTATATATATTGTATCGGAGGAGGAGGAGGAGGAGGAGGGCCTCGAGTGCAGCGGGGGGATGTGTGATCGTGCAGGCATTTTTGGTGGCGGCGCGACGCGCATAACGAGCTTCTACTGGTTGATACTGAGCGCGCGACTTTGCACGTGCTCTGCAGCGGCTCAGCCCCGGCGTTTTACATCCGTTTTTACACACACCGTCGGCCTTCGAATTCATCCATCCATCAAAAAGAAAGAAGAAGAAAAAAGTAAACGGCAAAAAAGTTTATTTATAGTTTTCGATATTTATCTCGCGTACAAGCTTATATAAAAGCTTGCAAAGTCGCGCGCGCGCGTGGTTATATCTGCCGCGGAAACGTCAAAATTCATTAAGCATTTAAGTAGACGCGCGCGCACACGAGCGAGCGGCAGGTACAACTACACCGCTTATACTATTACTACTACTGAGCATACACACATACACACAGGTGAAGTCATTTAAAAGCTAATTAATTCTCCCGACGAATGCGGCCGCCTCCTCCTCCTCCTCCTGCTTCTCTCGCAAGTAGAAGGTGGCAAAAAAAGCACTAGCTCACTCGCGTGGTTATGCTGCTGTGTGTATACGTACAAACTTTACGTACTTATATATACGCGTACACAAATGCACACGCACTGCGAGATGCATGAATTATAATATCAGCTGTGTGGTAGGCGCGCTTGTGAGAGCTCGAAATACCCCTGTGCGTATGTATATATCACGTCACACTGCGACGCGATAACGACGCAATTAAACTAAATGCCTCGGATATGTAACTATGTGTGTGTGTGTGTGTACGAGCGCGATGTGGTTTTTCGCACCAGCCAGTTGTATTATATTATATCAGGTGTATATAGTTGCGAATCGCTTGGTGCGCGGGGGTCGGTGGTGCTGCTGCACCTCGTGACATGCTCGTATTATTTCATATTATGTGCACAGGTACGATGCTCGAGACCGAAATTAGATGCATTATGGCATTCCTTCTGTTTTTCTTCTATCATTTTTTTTTCGATGCACGTAAACACGGTACATAAATATGTGAGATGCAAATCGAAAAGCACATATAGCCGTAATGCACGAGCGAAATAGCAAAACGAGTTTCTCTCTTGCTCTCTCTCTCTCTCGTTCTCTCTTTACTATCTTCTCTTATATTGCAGTACTGCTCGAGCGCTACTCCGCATACGTATACATTGGCTTATATGGAGCACATAGACATTTACAATGGGGAAATAATAATGCACGTTTAGAATCGAGATAGCTCCTTATTTTACTATATAAATCCACTGGACAAACGGGCAAAACGTGTGTCTGCAGCTTCCTTGAAAAAAAAAATAACAGAATCATGTAACGATTTCGAATCGTCGACTTACTATTATGTGCTACATTACCCCTAAGAATACGAAACAATCGATAAATCGAGACGACTGTTGGCTATTCTAATTTCCGAAGCCGATATGAACGGGTTGATTTTCAAACATTTTCGGAGATTGCGCTCCCGAAAAGCTCCTCTACTTAAAATAATTATTTTAAAAACCCTTTTTATTTAACAAAGATCAATTGATTCGTCCGTTTTTGATAACACTTTGCACTCGTAGTATACGCACCTACATACTTGCAGCATCTCTTTTATACACACTCTCTCTGAATTTATAAACGATTATATCGATGCAAAAGGACTCGTGCAAGCGCGCGCACGTGTATATACATAAGCGAAATAGGCGCAGCTTAAAGGAAGGACGATTTAAAAAACGAAAACAAAAAAGAAAGAAAAACAGTCGCTAAGATTCTCGTGTACTTTTAATTATTCCACTCGCTCTTGCACCGTAGCAGCAGCAGCAGCAGCAAACAAACAAACCCTGTGCGTGCTTATAATGCAACACAAACACACACGTACACACTCTTTGCATTCCCCGTACGCACTGCGAGCGCATACACACATATAGCATATCGAGGAGCTTTTAAATTAAACGAAGAGAGCATCTCTTTGCTCTCTCACGCAATAATTGTATTGGTGTGTGTCGTTGTCGTTGTCGCCGTCTTAGTCGTTGTGTCCTGCGTGCGTGTTTTATGCCACGGCATGTTTTGTTATTGATCATGTAAATGCTCGGCGAGCTTATACTTGGCTCCTTATACCGGCCTGAAACGGAGAAAGAAAGAGCGAGTGAGAGAGAGAAAGAAAGACAACTTTATTTCCCATCTGTTTTGCAGCTCGCTTGTTGCGCCCGGCTCGAGCATCGATTGCACTTATATACCTACCCCCTCTGAGAGTCACGTACTATATATATAAGCAATACGTCGTTATCTCTCGGTTACTGCAGCTACATAGCTACAGCTTCTGCGGCTGCTGCTGCTGCTGCTGTTGTTGCTGTTGCAGTCTGGAATTTAGAAACGATATACTTTGCGTGATTCATGCCCCGTATACGTATTGTACGCATTGCTCGGCAGCAACAGAGATCGGAAGGAGCCGCGCGCCAACACCGCCGCCGCACTTCTCGCTGTGTACGATGTGATTTATCAATTCGAGCCACGGCGTAATATTCGAAAATGCGCCTTGTCCGCGCAAATATTTTTCGGCGCGCGTGAATTATTAAAGGCATTAATTGAGCACATATTACGCGCGCGCGCGTGCACGACTGCGTAAATGTATCTGTGCGCTGAGAGTTTGTGCGTATATAAGACCGCGACTGCGACAGCCGCCGCGCGCGCGAACTGACATGATTAATATAAATATAAAGCAGGCAACAGCAGGGTATAATATAATATTGTAACGTATAGAGCACGCGAAAGTAATTAAAACGCCAAGGAGAGAGAGAGAGAGAGAGAGAGAGAGAGATGCAGCCGCCGTTACACGCGCCGAAAATAATATTATATGCACTGCGGCGACGGCAAACGTAGCGTACGAGACCGCGATGCAAAAAAGATTAATCATGACGATCGCACGTGGGCCGATACAGTCGTGTACTCGATAATATTTATATGCGTATCGATACGCCAATGATCGATACGCAATATTTGTATATTTATACGCGCTGCGGTGACTATTTTTACCTCTTTGCGTGCTTTGGAATCTTTTTAGCGTGTCCGCGCGGAGAGATCGTAAATCGAGCCGAAAATGGCCGATTTCTCTCTTCGTAAAGAAAAAAACATGCAAGAGCTTAAAAAAGTGTAATAATAATAACAACAATGAAAAAATTATTTGAATAGATTACGCGAGAGATGAGTGCGCTATAATGGTATTAATATTTTACAAGAGAAAAGTAAATTAATGAATTTTCTTTTATTCATCTATTTAAACAAATGAAAAGTCAACAAAACTTCAACGATATAAAAAAGTACTTTTTACAAATATGTTTAATGGCATTATGAGTTTTTGCCCGTAGCCGCCAAGCAAATACGCCACAAGTCTTCGTTCTTAAGATTTTCTGTAATTACATCACAGCTGAGAATCGGGAGTCGGTAGCGCGTCAATTCCACAAGAGGATCCAGTGCCCATCGTCGAAAAAATCTTCTTGACATTTTCTCGCATAGATGCTGAACGCAAGTTTCTTTAAGCCTTTCGGGAAGATTCCACAATTCTGTCGAGTGGCCTAACTTGAAGTATTCCATGTGCGTGACCAGTTTTTCCGCCTTATCGGGTCGTAACCGGATCAGATCGTAGAGCGACAGTTCCTCTTTCGCGACACGACGGATCATTATCTTTTTCGCTGTTTTCGCGAACTCTTCGTCATCGTACCAACATTTATCAACATTTGCTAATTTCTCGAACGATCCGTATTCATCGAATAATTTCATAATGACCAGGACTTCGTTTCGGTTCAGTTCGTATCCTCTTTTCTTAAGACGTTCGACGACGCCTAGAGCGCCAGACGCCAGTCTCAATGTAAAATTAAACGAAATATCCTCGTACCCTAATTGGAATCTCTTGGCAAAATGGCTCTCGGTTGAAAAAACGAAGGTGGACAGATCGGCACCACGATCCAAGAGCACATCCACAGTATTCGGCAAAAGATTCGTAACAGCCCATTGAAGCGGTGTCCAGCCCGAGTTGTCTACGGAATCGACCTGCACCGTCTGCTTCACGTCGTCGTTTATCTCAAAAAATAACACCACCAAGTCGTCATCGTTGGCTCTCTTGCAAATAATGTGCAGAGGAGTCTCTCCTTCCGCATTGGCGAAGTTTGGATCGGCGCCGTTTCTCAGCAGTAATTCAACCTCTTTTTTGCGTTTATAGATCATGACCCATTGTAGTCGTGAACAGCTCAACTTATCCTCAGTTTTGTCGATTTTTTTCGAATATTCCGCATAGTCGTTATTTTCACGTAAACTGCAAATAATGTGCAGGGGTGTTAATCCCTCTGCATTGATTGAGTTTGGATCGGCGCCATTTTTCAACAACAATTCGACCACGTCATCTTCAGGGTAATTCACTGCTAAGTGCAACGGCGTGTTGCCTAACTTGTCTCGAGCATTAACCTGCACCGTCAGCTGGATCTCGTTGCAGATCTCGAAAAAAGGATTCACCATAAAATATTCAAGGCCTTCTTCGCACATAACGTGCAGAAGAGTCAATCCCTTCGCATTGACCAGATTCGGGTCGGCGCCATTTCTCAGCAAACATTCCATTATGTCAAGTCTGTAATAATTCAAAGCATAGAATAGAGGCGGATCGATTGAGCTACCGTTCGATTCTTGAGGAAGGCAATTTGGATCCTGGCCGAGCTCGAGAAACTTCTTCACGATTTCTGGATGTTCAGACATGCAGACCACGTGGAAATGCGTCAATCCAAATTCGTCGGTGTAATTCACGTCGAACCTGTCGTAAATTTCGAATAGTTCTCCGATGAGCTCGGTTATCGAGCACCTAGCCGCGTGATGCAGCGCTGTGGTGCGACGCGACGGTGGCTTGCCGTCTTCGTCGAGGTCGGGCTCGTCTTTGTAGCCGGTCTGGATCACAAAGTTGGTGAAATGACCTATTTCAATGAGGTCGACTGCTCTTTTCACATCCTCCGTGACAAGCCAATCGATTTCTTCTGGACGAAAAATGCTTTTGAGGTTAGGAAATTCCTCCTGCCAATTTTCGACCAAGGGACAAATAAGACGGAAAAATATGCGTCGCTCTTCTTCCATTTCCCAATTGACCTCTTCTCGCATAGCTTTCAATATTCTCGAAAATCTCGTTTGGTTGGCTCGAGCCATCATTACACAAACTCACACAAAACACAGTAACTAATATATTGTAAAATATCTCTTCACGAGAATCACTTGCTATGCGATCTTTTTTGTTGTTTACGCTGCGGCGTTGCAATGTAGACTAACTCTTACTCGCAGCGCACTATATACGATCACTGATCCGTAGCATAGCAATGCTGTTCTGCAGTGTTGCCGTTGGACCGATACGACCAACACGCACGTACACGCACAGCTCAAGCTAAAGGCAAAAGGGAGACACGGATACACGACGCTATTTAATACACAGATGTTACCATTAAAGGCATGAGGGGGCCGAGCAGTAGTCGTCACTGTAATTGGTCCTCATTATGACATGACATTTATATATCAATTACATTTATATATTTACAAGTATATTCATTAATTATCAGTAATGCTGTTGAGGTTAAAAAGTGGACTCTGCCAATTTTCAAAGGTAAGGAAGGAGGGTAAGGTAGGAGGTAAAATTGATTGAGAAATGCACATACGCACTACGCTCTAAGCGATCTTTCTTTGTTGTTTACGCTGTCGGCTGTAACATAGACTAACTCTTACGTTACGCACATCACACTATACGATTGATCAGTAGTATAGCGAAGCTGTTCTGTGTTTCCGTTGGACCGAGCAACACGCACAACTCAAGCGAGATAAATGCCAAATTTTCACGAGAATGACCGTTGCGTAGTCGTGTGTGCGTCACGAATCAGTATTTATAAAAACTGAAACTTCATTTTTCCGCTTGCTAGTTTTCAATACGACATCTGTCGGCCGAATCAAAAAGCTTTTAATGAAATATGACACTTGATTTTGATAAATCTTGGTACAGTAAAAAACTAATTTTGAGATGTTAATCCTTACATTTTTCCACAAAAATACATCTCATTTTGCAAATCGATAAGTAGCTGCGTAAGAACAGCCGTTACGGGTGAAACTTTGACAAAATATCACAAAAGTTAAGTCTAAGCAAATTAATGTCTGAACGGCAATTTATTTGCGTACGATTCTCGCGCGTCGGTCGCTCGTTTTTTTAAAGAAATTTACATCCGCGGTATATGTTTACTCAACGATAATCTTCGCTTCAAAAGTAATCAATTCGCGTGGGCGGGGTATTTAATTCGGTCGAGCTGCTGCTGCTGTGGTCAGTCGGCCGCTAGCAGCGCGCGGGAGAAAGTTTGCGCGCGAGCACGCGAATTCCCGGTTCAAAACTGTTATTATTGGATATTTATGAAGTCTTTTACGTTTAATAACGTTATAGTTGCGCACCGAGACGTTGGGGGGTAAAATCCAGCCTTTTTTTCATCATTTTTCTCTCCAAATTCTTTTTCGCCTGGCCGTACTTCGTATCGCGCCTAGAGTGTACGCATGTGTGTGTGTGTGTGTATTATACTCGAGACTCGCGGCGATATTAATTTCGCGCGCGCATAAATGCTTGTTTATAACGTGCTCGAACCCTTGCGATATACAAGATGCGTGTATGTATTTGTAGGTGTGTATGCGTGTCCGTGTGTGTGTGCAGCGCGAGCCTTTTATTGTGACCGACAGGCCGCGTACAGTCCTATAATGTACACGAGTGAGTGAGAAAAGATTAATTGAATTATGCCGCGCTCGGTTGATGCTCTCCGCGTCGTCCTCTTCCTTCTTCTCCTACTCCTCCTCATTCTCTTTATCCCGCTCTCATCGTCGTCGCCGTCTTCGTTCGTTGATGCTGTTGTGTTGTTGTTACATTTCGCACGCGCCGCGCTCTCCTCACCTTTATCGTTGTGTAATATAACGACGATGTCGACGCGACGTTCGAGAGAGAAAGAAAGAGAGATACTGTTAAAGGGGCATATAAATATTTCCTTGTAAATTTCTCGTAATAAGGTATATATACTCGCACACGTATTGGCTATATACACGAGTCGAGAGCTTCGCCCACTCTCTCTCTCTCTCTCTGTTTCTCAGGTATATACGGATCGCCTCTCGCCAAGGATATGCGGGCTAAATCGCATTTACATCATGCCGTATGCAGGAATGCGAGTGCATCTCATACATGATGCTGCAGTGCGCTAGAGCCAATAAGCCCATAAGCCATATACACACGAAAGGGAAAAAGGAAATAACGCGTTACGTATACGCATATATCTATATAGATTCGTCCTAGGCTATATTATATGCGCCCGTGCCTACCTATATCGTAGCCCCGACTGCGCTTGGAAAAATAGAGAGAGAGAGAGAGAGAGAGAGTGGGTGTACGCTCGCGCGCGTATAGAGTTTCTCATCTATGCAGTTATATATATAGTACATTTATGATTTATGAGAGTTTTTGCAATTGCTCGTTCGGCACAAGTCTCTCTCTCTCTCTCTCTCTCTAGCATTGCCCTGCGAAAACGTATTATACGTGTCTATGTATCCGAGAGTGCGAGTCTCGACGCGCTGCAAATAGTATTAGTGCGTGTGCGTGTGTCCTTTGTGCGCTATAGCTCTGCCCGTGCTGCAATGCATGCGCGCGCGAGACGCGACGATGAGCGATGGTGCTATTGACTTTTGCTCGCAGTGCAGCGCGGACCGATCGAGTCGTCGTCGGAGTAGGTACCTCGGAGTTTACCGAGAGACGCCTATGCGAACGCGTCTTAACGATCTCATATACTCACTCGTTGTTTTCCACTCCGAGATGCTGCAGAGAGAGAGAGAGAGAGGAAGGGAGACAGACGGACAGAAGAATGAATGAGAGAGAGAGAGAGAGATACACGACTTGCTTTATGAACTCGTTCGCTCGGAGCTTTTTTCGTCGACCTTCGCATCTGAAAATTCATAATTAATGCGCTTGATACGTTCAACTGCTGTTGCTGCCTGCCTGCAATTCTGTCACTTTCACCCGAATTACACGTAGCGCGATACGTCTGTGTGTGCATAAAATATCTGCAGTTTTGTCCACGCGCGCGGCCCCCGAGGCTGATGCATATTATACGCGTGCATCTGTTGTGCATATATTACAATAAATACACGTGTGTATGTATGTGTGCTTTCACTCAGGATCTCGATCGAGGAGCGACACTTTTTTATATACTTATCCTCTTTTTTACCCTTTTTTTCTCTGTCTTTACGCAATGCTCGTGAGCCTCGCTGTATATAATATGCATACATGAGTCATTCCCGAGCGCGTAATATAAACACACGAGAGAGAGCCGAAAAAGAACGAAAATAAAGGAGGTAGGAACGAGACGGAGAAAAAAAAAGAAGTTTAGAGGTCTGCGTCGCAGAGAACTCGCGAGAATTCGGATGTCGCATTTTGCAAAAGCAAAGCAAACGATCTCCAGCTCACGCTCTCTCTCTCTCTCTCTCTCTAATAGGCTTTTGATGTATTGATTTGACCAAATAAAACGAGCTTGCGCAGCAACATTTGGCATTTATTAAATCACGCACGCACGCAGCGCAGCGCATACATTTATATATAGATGGCGATCGGCCGCACCGCCTAATCGAAAATTTAATATGCATATTGTACAACGAAACGAAAGAGCTTGGTTTCATTTTCCTCCTTTTTTATTATACGTCTCGATCGAGTATATAATATAATGCAAAATGCGGAATCTCGTGGACCACGTCCTTTTGTTGCTTTCGTTATTATAATTTTTCATTTATATTTTTGTGAGTCATGCGCGAGCGAGCGCCACACACCGCTTATACACAGGCGGCGGCGGCGGTCTCTATTTGAATTCCCGCTGTAGTCGAATGTATAACTTTATCAAATCGCTCTCTTTGGCTGGTGCATGTGTGTCGCCTCGCCGGTGCGACTATAAATTCATTTGCATATACGCATGGTTTAGAATCCACACACATACACAGGGACAGGCAGATATGCATATACACGCTTACAAACGAGTTTCTCTCTCGCTCACATCGCTCTTTCAATATAATACCAACTGTCTCTCTCTCTTCTCTTTCTCTCTTCTCTCTGCATGCAGCAGCATAGCTCGGCTTTTAATAATACAATTTAATATATTGTACTCGCGCGTTTGCAACAGTGTACGTGTGTGTGTATACTGCCCCGCGTCTCTCGCTCTCTCTCTCTCGTCGAGCTGCGCGCCTCGTTAAACATACATTACGCTGCAAAAATACACGTATATATCTCGGCGCGATCCGTTGGCAAACAAACCCGCGCCGTGCTGCAGTATATATAGAGAGCTTATGTGCGCTGCGAGCTGCGAGCTGCCTGCAGTCATCGCTCTTTTCTTCGATGCTATATATGTATATAATATGTGAGCGAAAGCAAACGTTTACCAAGAGAAGCTGTTGCTGCTGCTGCTGCTGCTGCTGCTACTGAGCGTTAAGTATGTACAAATATTACACACACACACACACACACACACACACACACACACACACACACACTGCACTGCAGCGCACGATGTCAGTGCGTGGCTGCATAGGGCAGTGCAGCGCGGCGCAGCGATGATCGAGCTAAACGCGTCGCTTATATATATATACGTGTATGTATATCCTTTCGTCGCTTTTCGCACATCATCCTCTTTCCACGTGCATATATACGAACGCGTCCGTGTATACGCGTGTATTTATACGCGTCAACTCGAAGCTTCCGTATATAGCACTTGGTATATACCTTGTATATTCTGCGATATTCTCTCTCTCCCTCGTTCACGCGCCTCGAAATCGTTTAATCATTATTATCGCTTCGATGTGCGCTGCTGTATTAAAGCGCGAAACGTACCATATACGCGTATAAGATCACGTCGTTTTAATTTGAACCTCGAGCGTCCCGCCTTTTTTGCACTCGTTTCTCTCTGACATTGCGTGCGAATGTATATGAGCGCGGGCATACGTATGCAGCTATTTTCGCATAGCCGTCACTGCATCGAATTAACGAAATAATCGTCGCAGAAGCTCGACCCAGCGATCTTCTTCTTCTTTTTCCTTCTTGCTGCTGCTGCTCCTCTCGTAATAAATTTTAATTATCGCCTTTCTCCCTGCGCACAACACACACACACACATCAGGATCGTCCGCTTGTTGCTGCTGCTTCTGTGCGAGAGATGATCACGATTTATTCGAAACGCTGCTATGCTGCTACTGCCGATCGTGTATTAATGCGGCGCGCGCGCGCGCGATGTTTGGGCGCGATTTTCGTAATATGCAAATGTGTAAGCGCGCGCGCGCACCTATATAGCTTCCTCGGAGCTGCTGCTCACACACAAAGTCGATAATTAAGCATCGTCAAGCAAGCCGAACTTTAAATATATTCCATACCGTAGACGTATATAGTCGAGCGTGTGTTTGTGTGTGTGTGTGTGTGCATAAATGTGCAAATGCGTAATGTGCGAGAATGCGGTGTGTTGTGTATATAGCGCCGAGGCATATATAAAATATCGCTATTAGACCAACGACTTAATCCTCGGGTGCAGTCGCTGCCTGCGATCGCGTCGACTCGCTTGCTCGAATAAGTATTATATAGATAAGCGAGCATTTGCCACTGTATATAGCTCACACAGACACGCGCGTTTAAATATATATATAACATAAACGATCTCTCGGAGAGGCAATGATTATTCATGTGTGTGCGCACACGAGTTGCTCGAAAGGCCGCGTTTATATATTATATAAATAAAATGAAGAGGAGAAAAAAAGGAGGAGGAGAAGAAGAAGAAGAAGGATCGTCGCAAAAATCGTCACGAAAAAGGAAAAATCGGCGGTGCAGCTCGCTCATACACACACGCGCGTATACGTACGTACGTGCTCTCTTATATACCGATCGCTCCTCGTTCAGGCTTCATGCCTTTAACGTTCGAATTTCCAATGGATTTATAGGTTGAGCAACAATATCCTCTCCCTCCTTGGAGATTCCCCGTGACACGCGGTACACAGCAGCAGCGGCAGCAGAAACACGACGAGGACGCGACGAGCCACGTATATATATACGCGTACTTATACGCAGGAGTAAATCAAGCCTCTCAGCTCGCCTATATATAAACCCGTCGCGATCTCTCCTCTTACACCACCCACGAAAAGCATCCTCGTATTCGGTGAGTGTATATGTGTGCTGCGCTGTGCTATACATATATATATATATATATATATATATATATATATATAGCGCCGGGGTATTTACAAGCCAGCGGACACTGCGTTTATATGCAATATGTGTGTGCGTATATATGTGTTTTCTCTCGCGCACGTATTGCTCGGACGATGTGCATACGTCCTACGGCTGCATCGGCTGCACACAGCGAAGCTTTCGCGTTACGATATCACGTGCGTGCCTTATAATACAGTACTATCTCTTTTTCTCTCTCTCGCTCGTGCACGCACACGCACAACAGCATCAAACGCTGCAACAACAACAACAACAAGGAATATCGCGTGTAGCGGCGTGTATAATATACAAGAGCCCCGGAGAAGAGCAAGGAAGAGGGGTATGAGAGAGAGAGAGAGAGAGAGAGGACGAGCGCGGGAATCGCGTGACGCGTAAATCGGGACACACGGGATGTTTTTTGGGAGGCGCGCCCTGCTGCTGCTGCTGCTGCTGCAACTGCCTCGTTCCTCTTAAAGAGAGAAGGCAGAAAAAAGAAAAAGAGGAAGAAAAATAAACGCCGAAACCCCGGCGCAGGGCTCGCACACAACACTCGCGCGAAAAAGAGATTTCTCTATATATAGCAGCCGCAGCAGTACACACGTATAATATACGCACGGGGCTCGATGCCCCGTATAAGTGGAGCAAAAAATGTATAGCTGCGGCCGTACGTACGAGAAAAAACACTCGATGGTGTTCCTCGCGTAAGGAATTGCATCGGAGAAGCAAACATCATACACACAGACATATTGGATGCTGCTGCTGATTTTCTGCCGTGTGTATGTACTACTGAAGCTGCACACTGTACCGTTCATTACGTATATTTATACTCCAAAAGAGAGAAATGTGTGTGTATGTGTGCAATGTATAAATAATATATAAGCTCTTCGATGATTGACGCCTCATATACACACACACACATAAAGCAAAGAAAAAGATGAAGAAGATGAGAAAAAAAGAGGAATAAATCGGTTGTAGTAGGTATACACACGGCGAATCGCGCGCGCTGCGATTGACAAGAGATGATGATAACGATGATGAATGCGCAATATATAATAATATAAGAACCGCGAGATGCTCCTCCGCGCGTCGGAATATACGTACAAAACGTCAAAAGTTTTTTATTATTTTTTACGCGTGTCTCTCCACGTCTCTCTCGTTATCGCTTTTGTACACCCATATCGGCAAGGAGCTCGAGCGATTACGCGCGCGAACTACGCACGAAGACGACGACGACGACGACGACGAGAACGAGAACGACGTCAGATTGTAAAGGTACATATATGCCGGTGGACTGTTTTCGGACGTTTGTCGCGCTGCGGAGAAGCAACGGAGATGGAGTGAGAGAGGGAGTAAAAGATCGTATCGTAACGCTTAATCTCCGCAAAGATATGTATATGAAGGTCGAGGCGCTCGCTGCGTTACATATACCGTGTAACGCTACGTACGCAAAATAATTCATCAAAAGGTGTATATATGCACAAGCCGCAGGTTTTCCCAGGATGCACACATAGTAAAACCCAAGGAGGGAGAGAGAGAGAGCTTACACGTAATATAACGACTCGTTGTTATCTCAACAACGAGCGTCATTGTTTCTCATTATACAGACGCGTCATTGTGGCAGTGGATAAGCGAGAGAAACCAAGTGGTAGTAGAATTAGTAGTAGTGAGTACATAGAGGAAGGCAAAAGGGAAGACTCCGAGTCATTGTGGAGTATATATATACTTTATATAAGCTGCCAACGACCGCCCGCGAGTCGCAACTTATTTCGCTCGCGAGCGCAGCAGATTCGATTTTACCTGCATATAACACGGCGCATGTATACACGATATTATAGCGCATCACGAATTTAATTATGATTTTTAGATATCGCTCGCGATGGATTAGGATATATACCTCGCGTTGCGCATATAATGGGCACGTAACGAACGTAATGTATTTATATGGTATCGGCGATAGAAATTGAAAAGAAGCGCGTATGATTTATATCGATGACCTTTGCGCGAGCTTCGAGTTGTAGTGCACAACGCACACTGCACAACTTGACCCGCGAGAGAAAGACCGATATGACTTTTCAGCTGCTATTTACGATCGTTTTAGCCGCATGTCCTGGGAAAAGAGGAAGAGAGGATGTAATTGCCCGGTCTTTAAGTTCCGATGTACGTGTAGTGTGTGCTGCGTGTATGTGTGTGTGTGTGTGTGTACTTCACTCAATGGCAGATTGCATATATCGCGGCACGCGCGCGTGCGCGCAACAGCCCTGATTTTTTTCTTTCCCTTGTACCTTTTTTCCTTCTCTTTTATTTTCATATTCCGGTGTAACGAACTCGCGAAATTTCGGTGCCGTTCTTATTATGCTGCACGGCTTGTTTATCGATTGCGTGCATGTCTGATTTCAGACGCTGAGAGAGAGAAAGAGAGAGAGAGAGAGAGAGAGAGAGAGAGAGAGAAGCTAAAAAAGTCCACGCTGGACCCCGGTAAAAGAGAACTGCGTGTGAGAGCTGCGCTGTGCATGTGCATGTGTCTGTGTGTGGGTACTTGCGCGATCGAGCGCATTTTTTTTATTTTCTGCGCACATAATAGAGATATTTCTTTTTTTTTCTTCGTCTTCTTTTAAGAGAATTTAATTACGTTTACCTGGAGTTTACTTATGTACACGCAAAAGAATGAGGGAGAACAAAAATTGGCTCTCTTGTGTACCGCGACGCCGTTCGTATTCGCCCAAGATTTTCCTAAATGCATGCGTACGTATATGCTGCTAAAAAGCCTGAAATTTGATGCAGATTTAATGTGAAATCAGACATTGAAATTAAAGTAACCGACAATGATCGGTAGGTTTACATGTGATCTTCGTTGAAAATGTATGAAAAGTAACGTTTAAATTCTGATTTAGTATACTTACGTCAATTGTACAAAAAATTGTTGAAAAAAATCGTAATTAAATACAGTCTCCGCCGCTAGATGGCGAATATCTTCATCAGTAAATCTGCAAGTGACAAAGTCAAAATAATTAAATAAGTCAAAGAACAACTTGAGAAACCTAATTTTATGATTTCTTATTTTATGATTCATGATAATAAACGATAAGTGTCGTGAAATATGATTCGTGAAAAACGTTTCAATTTAATTTATATCATATTAATTTGAAAACTTACACGAATTTTATATGAAGAGTGAAGGAATCTGAGGAAGATATATCGTTCGCTTTTACATTTATTATAATATAAAATATATTTTCAGCAATGTACACCAATGGACTGAGATACTTAGAAATTTGCGATCAATTAGTCGCTTCCTTCACGTTTTTTAAACAACAGCACGTGACTACAGTTTCACGACGTACATTGCACAGTGAAGGAAGCGACTAATCGATGGCAAATTTTCGAGGTCCGAGTATCTAAGTCCGCTGGTGTACAGTTTAATTTATCGTCTGCTCGCAAAAATGTGTTATGAAAGAACGAGACTGACGTGTATATTGACTGAAATTCGTTGTAAAAAAAAAGAAAAAAATAAATAAATTACTTCGCGACGCGCACACAATATAAGCGAGTAAATTCGGAAAACGACTTTTTCTACGTATCCATAAACGCGGTGTCTCTACCGTTAAACTTTGAGACAAAACGCGCTGCCCAGCCGCGCATATGTATGCGCTCGCGCGAGAAATTTTCAACGCGCGCACCGACGACGATGAAGTACGAGCTGCGCGCGTATGGGGACCTTTTGTTAAAAAAGAAAGAGAGCCAAGGCTGTATTATGCACGCCTCTTTTTTTCCTTCTCATTCTTCCTCGGCTGCTTCGACGCGCACCGTAGCCAGGCGGAAATTCGCTTCTATTGACGAGTTTAAAAGCTCTCTTGAGTCGTGCTCTGTACGATGTTTCTCTCGCGCGCGCGAACGACGGCATAAGACGATTGCTAAAAGAGCTCGACAAGTCGCAGAGACTCGTCGCGAAAGAGACAGAGAGAGAATTTCATTGCGTGGAAATACGCGTCTACACACGCGCTTCGAAACGAGACGTTTTTAATGCTAATTAGGACGTCACGCGTTAGGAGCTCTCTTGCAAGTTTTGCGTGTATGTGTGCGCGTACGCGGGTCAGGCGGTAATAGGCTTGGACAATTTCGTTCGTTCGCAGCTCGAAAGAGCGAGAGAGAGAGCTAGAGTTGCTATTATTATATTATACGCATGTGCGCGAGCTTTTCAAATGTCACTTATTTGCCAGAGTCTCACGCGCCGAAGAGGATTGAAATTTGAATGTCTCCGTATCGCTAGTGTTCGTGGAAAAATTCCACGAACTCGACAGAGAGGCCATAATAACTCATGAAACAAGTGTAAAACTTGATTATAGTATGTAATGTGGCAAGCCGCGAACAAATTGGCTGCTCGAGTAAACCTTGCCGCGCGAGCATTGGAATTGCTCAATTCTAGCGTCTAGCGGCGCATCGACGTACTATATATCTCGATGCTGCTTACGAAGACTATCTCTTTTTTAAATGCAGACAAATTCTTGTAGCGAGTAAATTCTCTTTTTTTCAAAATGTGGCGAAAAAAATCACCCATTCGATTCGTAATTCAAACTTTACCAAAAACTTGTAATAACTAGATCTAAAAAAGCGGGGTAATTCCTACATTAAAAAACTAACATGCTGCTGTTTTAAAAAGGGGATTTTCTTCGTAGGCACCATCGATCTATACTAATCTCAATTACTCGAAAAAGAATTTAGCGATAAAGTAATTATAAGACGAATGCGAGGAAAAAAGTAAATGTCGAAGTTCACCCTCTCGATACTAGTGGTAGCGCCGAAAGCTTGCCTTATGCTTGCGCGCAAGCTCGCTTTAGTTATACGGCGCGCGTTTTTCCGATTTCCTAGTAATGCGCCGGATGATCGTGATTCTACTGCAAGCTCAAACGCGATCCGATTGCATTCGCAACGAGCACATTGCGCAGGCGCTGCTCTGTACTTAAGCGCGGGAAGAGAGTCGGAGAGGAGCGATGACACATACACCAGAGCTCATCTACATTATATACTTTATAACGCGGGAGAGTAGAAAAATTATCGAGGCAACGCGACGACACTGTATGCGTACATCCTTCATGTACAGGCGTAGTCTTCGCTCCTCCCGTGCGATCCAACGACAACAAGCGAACGCAGGAACGGCAGCAGCAGCAGCAGCAGCAGCAGCAAAAAAAGACATCCGATCCCTTCTCTGCGGTGAGAGTTCCTGAGACTGTGTATATACCTCCTGTAAATACGCTACCTTACGATGGACATACGTTCGATGTACGTAGGTGCACAGCAAGTCGCAGCGAGCAACTTGGAGGCGCGTAATTTTATTACATTCTGAAAGACGCAAAGAAAGCGAGTGACCTTTTCTCCGCGTATACACGGAGAAAAATACTGTATTGAATATTGTGAAATTCACTAGCAACGATTACTGAGTTGCCTATGGGAAAGGAGTCAAAGAATCGAATGAGGGGGGCTTTATGCTATTTATATGATAAATATTACTATATGATACTACTTATTTTTGTAGGGCGGCATTTCCAAAATCTCTATGCTTGGCTATTTTAAAAATTGTTACTTTTACAGAGTAACAAGGTTTATCATAACTCGCAAAGATTTGTCATACGTAAGTTTTTTGATTCCATCAGCAGGTGGCGTATTGAAAACTCGCGAGTGTCAAAAACATTTCCGATTAGTATATATTAGTGCTCACGTATATTTGTTCTCGTTTGGTTTATTTCTTGCATACTTACTGAATGAAAGAATCAGTTATCTTTTACGAGTATTAATATATGAAACAAATAAAGTCATAGGGATGAAGCTCTTTTCCCATGAATAGGCAGCAGTTTTTTATTATCAATTGATAAGACAGAAGATTCATTGTAAATTATTCTCGCTGTTACCCGCAGCGCTTTGTTCATTAGCTGCTAGTTCAAGCGATCAATAATTTTTCTGAAACGTCTTTCATGATTATATTTTCATTATTTACTTTGCGTGCCGAAGATTTATCGTAATCAGTCGTGTCACATTTAACCTTGAGCTTTTTGATTCCATCAATAGATGGAGCATCGTAAATCCGCAAATGGCAGAACAAAGTTCCGTAGGTATAAATAATACAAAAAATTTTCAATGACGTTCTAAAGCTCTCCAGCTCCCTCCGATTTCGATTTGACGATCAAAAATTCGATACGCGAAGTCGACGTCTCGCGAGCTTCGTATACTGTATACACGCGTGCGCCGCGAAATTCATCGAGCGTATCCTTTAATATTGCCTTATTATTCTTACCTTGTCTTCGCCGCCGCCGCTGCTCTTGCCGTCATTCATAATAATATATACGGGCGCGCGCGCATACACACACACAAATTATCCGATTATATCTCGTTTCAGAAAAGCTACCGTGTGGTCGGTAAACATCATCAATTATTAATTACGCGGCGCACGATCCACGCTGGGTGGGTGCGTGCGTGTGTGTGCGCGATACGTATAAGTATACGGCTATAATAAAATTCGAGTGGAGAAAAATTTCGTCGAGATCCGTCCCGAAAAATATATATGGTCTAGCCGAACCCGTCCGCGTCGTTCGTATCCCGCGTCGTCGTCGCGATGCTGTGTGACGATCTTTCTCTCTCTCTCTCTCAGCTCGCACACTGCGCCGGGCGCGCGCAGACACAGCACGCATGACTTGGCGATTCGTAAAAATAAAATTGACAAAAAACAAAAAAAAAAGATGAGAGAAAGAACGAAACCTTCGTCTCTAACGATCGACGCGAATCGCTAAGGTATCGCTGCGCGCTTACATATACTCTCGCTCGCATACATATACTACGCATGAGATGGCGTTATAATATATCATAAAAGTGCAGCGCGCGCGCGATCCTGGCGGTATCCGAGATGAACGCGAAGAGAAAAAAAACGAGAGAGAGAGAGAGAAAGAGAATATATCGGTAAGGGAAAGCTGCGCAGCTCAGCAGCAGCCATTCGCCTTCGGAACCATAACCGCGAGAGAAAAAAAGTGACATTTCGGTCTCGGTGGGGCTTCCTGTATGCGCTTCTCATCTATATATATAGGATATACCTTTGCGCACGCATATTAGCTCTGCACGTGCATAATATACGAGAGCCCAAACGCCGGCCGGTATCTCTCTCTCTCTCGTCGAGGAACATAATAAGGGTAATCGATATTTATATTCTGTTGAGCACGCATCGTGATGAGCGAGAGGACCGCGAGTTCTTATATATATAAGCAATCTACCTATATATACAATGTATATTCATGCGTGCGCGCATGCAAAAACAAGTTGAAAACGAGCAAAGAGAGGCGCATCGATGCGGCTTTTGTTTTGGCGTACATATAATGCATAATACAGCATCGCAAGCACATCTATAAGAAATCTCAATCGTATCGAATGTACAATAATCAGCTACAGCAGCAGCAGCAGCAGCGAGCAGGTTAATTTTCCTCCCGGCATGCGTGTGAGTGTACACATTTCTCGTATGTATAGATCGTTACGCGCATGCCACTTATAAATTTAAATTTAAGGTCTCAATTTCCCCGCGTCTGATTTTTGCGACGCTTTGGGTGAAAAAAAATGTTAACGTTTCTATTTGCGCACCGGGACACGCGCGAGATATATACATATATCTAGTCGCATAAATATTTTATTGTACATATTTTACGCGCGTATAATATATATATATATCGCGCCTTGGTCGGGCCTCCGAGTGATTATAAAGCGTGGCCCACTTCCTGGTGGCGCGCGACTGTCACATTCCCAATCTCTATCGTATAGCGCAAAGTCGCGTTCCTTCTTCTCGTCTGTGCATACGTACGTACATACGTTACACGCAACAAGCTAATCACCCACACAGAGGCGTACATGTTACACACATATAATATACCAGTATTATAATATTACAGTTTAATGCGCTTTCGATAAAATGTGTTATACGCATGGCGCGTATATATAAAGCGCCCCGAAAAAAAGCTCGAAATCGTGTGTAGTGTCTGCGTAGTCACGACTCTCGCTCTCGAATCGTACGGCACATATATACACGCGTACACATACACGTACACACAAACACATTCGTGATAATCCGGTTATATCTCGTCTCTCAGTTAACCGAGCAATGTGCAGCAGCAGCAGCATGTATGCGTGTACGGTGCAGTACACACACACAATGCAGAATAGCAGCAGCAGCAGCGACTCTCTCCAAGTTTATTGTTGTCGCACATGTACAGACGTATACTCACAACGCAAACGATTGGAAGCTTAAGAATTTGTCATCGCCTCGCGCAGCTCTTATAATATAATAAATATTCTCGCTTTTTTTTCTATCACGGCTGGTACGTTCGTGAAAAATATATACTACCAACTTTCACTCAAGATCAATAAATCGTTGCGAGCTCTCCGGGTGCAGCGGTGGAAACAATGCGACTTATAAATAAAAGGATATACTTTTTATTTCGTGCATATTTATAATATGCACGATGATGCATAGTCGGTTGTGCAATAATCCAACGCAGTGAAAATGTGTGTACGAGTGTCATTTATATTGAATCGCAGCGAAGCGAAAAATAAATAAACGCGAAAGCTCGAGCACGCGGGAGGGATCAAAAACGGCGCTCCAGACAGAAAGAAGACGCGATACGAGTGACGTAACATCGCAGAAAAAGAGAGCGAAAGCGTAAAGGGCCTTTTTTCGGACGAGTTAACGAATAATATATACAATAAATAGTATGACATGTATTCACTTTACGCCTGCCTTGACGAATTTCTACAATTTGCCGCGGCCATGGGCAGTCGCGCGTGATAAATGAAATGAAAAAAAAAAAAATTGCAGGAAAAAAAAGAACGAACAAAACGTCCCAAAATGTTAAAAAGTCTTGACTGGCTCGAGATCGATTCGAATCATCGATGTATCCACGATCGCGTATCGAGTTACGCATAATATGCGGAGCAGAGCTATTTGCATCCGTATTATACCTAGAAAGTATCAGTTCGTGGCAATATCAATCTCTCGGACGTTGCGTTGCACTTTGATTTTCACCCCTGCGTCGATGGTTCCTAGAAAAAAAATATTCTCAGTCGGCTGCGGGGACTATACACGTTAGAGGCATATGCGTCGAAGCGTAAGATAATTGCGATATCGTACCGTCGCGTATATCTATTTTACAACGTATTTATATTTATGTTATCGAGAGTGCATGGAATTTAAGCAATCCATTAAACCGATTGACGCGTGTATGCAGTCCGAAAATAACTACAATTGATACCGTGCAGTCGTTAATAATAATTTCGTGCAAATATCTCGGTGAGACTTGGCTATTTTTTTTTATCTACTCCAAAAGTCCTTTATTAAACGAGCCTCTCGCATGCACGATATACATGATAATTTTCTCTTGCCTAGACACCACAAGGAAAGAGAGAGAGAGAGAGAGACAGCGAGAGAACGCATAGATTTGGTTTCTAATAAATAGTAGTACTCGAATGCGCTGCGTATATATTTATTCTACGAACCATTTGGCTGAAAAATTCAACTCTTAAAAGATATATAATTATGCCTGTGCTGCAGAAATTGACGAGTGTGTGTGTGTAAATATATGAAGTAAATGCCTCTCGATATACGAATATATATATCGCGTGTATATAGCTATTAGGTTACCCTAAAATTAATCGAATTAGCTAAAACAGCCATTCCAAAGTGACACCCCGCACTTAAGGCTTTATCCCTCCGCGCCGTGTACTATACCTCACTCTCTCTCTCTCTCTCTTTCCGAATCTCTGCACCGGGCCCTGTTATATATAGGGCACTTATCGATCAAAAACTGCCCTGTGCGTGTATATGTGTATGCTGCATGCACACACGCCGTTGCAGGTTATTTCGTGCGTCTGTCCATCTCTTCCTTTACGTTATACATCCCCTTTCCTTACCGAGAGCGAGTGAGAGAGCCTCGATAAGCGATAAATTTCGCCGCATCTATCGTAAAATTTAGCGGTGGCGGCGGAAGAGAGGCCAATACACGGCACAACGTATGATCGGTCGATTGGTCCGTGTGTATGTGTATATATATATATATATTCTACATATACAAGAGCCTAACTGTTGCTGCACAGGCACATGGCAGGCCGAGCGCGCGGCTTCTCAACGGAGATCACGACATGAGCCGCGAGCGAGCATCGCAGCAGCAGCCGTAGCAGGCCAAGACTCGATTCGCCCAGGATGAACGTTACAAGCGAAGAGAAGAGAGAGAAGGAAAGAGAAAAAAAAGGGTATATATAAATGTTAAGGAACCTCGCGGCGTATATTGGGGGAGTTAAAATAGGGGCTGGGGGAGGGAGGAAAGGAGAGGATCACAGCGGCAGCAGCAGCAGCAGCAGCAGCTTATGGGTTTGCCCATAGCGTCTATATATATATATATATATATATGAGCCGGGCATCATGAACGGCAGCAAGACCTGCTCCAAGTGCTCGTGGCTGTCTCTCTCTCTCTCTCTCGCTCGAGCGATGCTATCTCGGTGCAAGTCTCGCGAGCCCGCGGTTGGGGATCTCAAGCAGCAGCAGCAACATCAGCACGAGGGAGCCCAGCGGGGCTTTTCTTTGGGTCATGTATGCCTGTGTGTGCATGTGTGTGCACCTTTAAATACTCGATCCAAGGCGCAGGAATCGAGCATCGCCGAGAATCTCGACGTGTTTGAGCCCCGAGTTTCTTCTCTCTTCACTTCTGTATGGATTTATATCCATCTCTCTCTCGCTCGCGAGATATATTTATATAATATATACGTATATGTGCTTTTTATAATATAACGTACGTATGCACAAAGCGGCGTCGTTTGTTATATTAATGTACGCGCGCGCGCGCGCGCGAGAGATGTAATTCCGCACTGAGTGCGCAGCGACGGCACACGCACGCGCTCGGCCATCCTAATTGAATCGGGGGGCCCTTACGGACATTTTTTTGAAGATAATTTTTTGAAACGTGCACGTAACGCCACGATGCGACCACCCCCTTCGCCTCCTGCTCTTCGCATACGCGTAATATTGCAACGTCTCGGAATGTATCGTATACATTTTTTATATGATATAACGTAAACGCGATGTCTCGTATATAAAAATAGAGCGAATGAAAAAAAAAAGGATCGAATCTACATAGACAAGAGAGGAAGAGGAGCAGCAGCAGCAGCAACAACAAAAAAAGGAGCAGCGCTTCGAAAAATTCCACGAATCAATATAAATCATTAAGAAATTCTCAAGCTATATGTATATATGGGGCCTCTATCCACTATATATAATGCGCGTGAATATCGAAACGATGATGATGAGTCGGCGGTATGGGGGGCTATGCGTATATATACATGCCTCGTTCGCGAGACTCGCCAAAGTCCAAGGGGAATTATGCACTTTTTGGCCCCGGCTTGTATATAGAAGCGAGTTTGTGCTCTTCTGGCTTATATATACGTGTATAGAATATATAGACTCTCTCGATGAGGCAGCCACCTATAAACATAGAGAGTCTCCCTGATACCGAAAAACCGGCCTGCATACACGTATATACGAGAATTGCGTGCGTATGTGCCTCGAGAGCAGAACAAAACTAAAAAAGACAGAGAGAGAGAGAGAGAGAGAAAGGAAGAAAAATAACAGCACGATAGAAGGCCTAAAAGCACATTATTTAGGTGAGATCACCCAGCGATTACTCGCCATATTTCTTTTGGCTTCGTTCCTCTTCCTTCCTATCAAAGACGAGCGTTATATCTCCCGCAGCTCTCTGCGGAGTTCCATGCAGACTCGAGCTTCAATATGTTATGCGTGTGCGGTACGCCACGGTGTGAGCGCGTGGGTGCAGTAGAACTCAAAACTCGCGCGCTCACCCAGGTGCAAACTCCTTTTTTTCTCTTTTTCTTGTTAAAATTTCCTTCGTCTTTGCATCTCGATCGTATCCTACGAGTACCCGATCAATTATTTTAGAAAAACTGAAAATTCATACGTACACCTATAATACGTAACGCACGACGATCTCGACGCGTTTTATTTTTTTTTATGCATCGCGGAAACGTACACGCATGCGAATTCGTCGACCTCTTGAGAAAAAATGCTGAATTTTATGCTTTTTTTATACTCTCGTACTCGCGCGATAGCTGCACATGCAATAAGCGCGCGCGCGCGGCCCAGGATCGCTCGCGCGTTGACAAACGAGAATGAATCGATTTCGCTCTCTGCGCCGCGTGGACATTAGGACAGAAAAACAGCAAATTTTACGACAATATAACGCTCTCGAACATACACGTATATACACAAATACATTTGAGAAATTTTTATTGCTTCACGATTTACACTCTAATTATCCTGTGCTGTGGACTGCGAGAGAGACAGAGAAAGAATCTTATCCCGCGCGAGCGCGTGAGTGTTTTTCGACTATAAAAAAAAGGAAACGAAGAGCAAAAAAAAAAAGGCAGCGCGACGACGATTCCGAAATTGTGCGTGCAGTGTGCACAAGTGCACCTCGCGCAGGTCTCCACGACGACAACGACGACTTGCTCTGCAAGCAGAGCGAGCGATATCGCGAAGAAACGGGAAAATGCACATTGCATGTATGTATACGCAACGATTGTACCGTTAATAATCTTCGAAAACTGCTGATGATACAAGACTATAAAACATTTAACGATCTCGTGTCTCTCTCTCTTTCTGTTTCTCTTACTCTCGCACACGCACACACGTCTTTCGCGCCGCGCCGATTCCTCCCCCCGCGCGCTACAGTATAGGCCCGTATCGCATCAAGCACAGACGCCACCATGCAAGCACACGGATCGCGCGCGCGAAAGAGAGAATTCACGCTGTGGGGCTTTTCATCTGCATAAGCGATTATATAAAATAATAATTTATATACGAGAAACGAGAGAACGAGAGACAATCGGATCTATAAAAAAATAGTTTATAAGGCATATTATATATAGAGGATCGGCGCGCACGCTTGTAACAGTCCGCGCGAGCAAATATTATTTTAATATTATATTTTAGAAATTCCGCTTTCCTTCCTTTTTTGCATTTGCCGTTTTTATATTTACGACAAGTGTGGCATGTTAACGAGCCCCCCGTCTCCTCGATGATCGCGCGCTTGAAATCGTAGGCTGCAGGATCGGGATGCCGCGCGGCGCTCTCGATATGTGCGCGCTGCAGCCGCGAAATTGAAATATTCAAACGATCTCGAATCTCTCTCTGACTCGTTGGCGTATAATATAGACGAGTATGTATAATAAAATACGCGCGTTAATGCTCGCGATTTCTCAAAAAACCGAGAGAGAGAGAGAGAGAGAACGCCTAAATAGAATAATTGCGCTGGCCGTTAATATCGGTAATTTGCTTCAATTAAATTTTATCGGCTCTCCGAAAATAATAATAATAAAAAAAAGCAGACGAAGCGGTGCAAGTTGTATATATGCGCTGCTTTCATCAAGTCCAATTCGTAAGCGTATATAAATATATGCGCGATCCTTCGAGACTCTCTGCGGTCTCTTCTCTTTTTCATATAATACATAATATGGCGCTTCGGAGCTCTCTGTCTCTCTCTCTCTGTCTGTTTCTCTCAGCACGTCATTGATGTCTCTGGTGCATAATATACATAGGCCGAGTTTTTTCACACCGCGACGACGACGACGACCGATCGAACCGCTGTCGCTGCGCCCTGCGGTTTATTTAACGACAAACGAGAGAGAAAAGAGAGAAAAAAATTTTAACAGACGCGGGAGACGCGAATTAGCAATCGTAAAATTAAAACATACTAAATAAGACTTCGATCTAACGAAGAGGTGGGGTAAAAAGAGAAGAATAATGAAGAAGAAAAAAAGCACCGATTCAGTCCAATCGGTTGGTTTTTTGTGAGACGTACGCGCACCACTTAGCGAACGATCGCTGAGCATAATTTTCATAATACATTTTTATGCACTCCACTGCAGCGTCGCTAATACGCGAAAAAGAATATAAGTCAAAGAATCGTCTAGAATACCATTACAAAAGTGAGCACCTTGTATAGCTGGATCTTCGGTGTGCGGATACTCTTATAGTTATGACGGGAATTTTAGCCACTTGCGACTTTTCAATGCGCCATCTATCGATGGGACCATATAAAGCTCATACTACTAAAAACACAATACGTTTTACATCGATAATTAACAGTGCCGTTTTGTTATTCGTTAACGCAGGTGCGGGTCAACGTGCTGGACAAGAACGACGTAGCGCCCAGCTGGTCGTCCGGCGGCCCGTGGAGGTACGAGGTCTCGGAGGAGGCACCGCCTGGCACTCTGATAGCTCAGCTGCGGGCCGAGGACCCGGACAGCATCGGCAGCGTCAAGTACAGCATAGTCGAGCCACCGCCCGCGGCCAACGGCAACAACAACAACGGAGGCAGTGGTGGCGATAGTCCAGACAATCTCCTCCTCGAAGTCGGCAGCAGCACCAGCACCAGCAGCAGGTAAGAGAGCAGTTTGATCGTTACTTCTTATATACGCAGCCCAGTTTATTCGCGATGTATTTAGCAACAAAAGTTTATAACGTGTATAGCTCCGAGAGTCTATGTGCACGCGCGTACGTATGCATATTACTTGACGTACATATACCGATGGGCTTGCCTTGGCAGATTATACGAGAGAGAGAGAAAGCTCGAGGAAGAAGTAGAAGCGGCCGGGATTAAAAAAAAAAACAACTTGCGCGCATGTATACGTGAAATGTGCCACCCGCAATAGCAGAATCAATTATCCTAGATCCCTTCAGCGGCAATTACTCTGTCACGCGCGTATTCTTATTTACCTGCCTGCATGCATACATATATACCATATAGAGCAACTTCCTGTTCTCATCACTCAGCCCGAGTTGCTGCCGCTGTACACGTTATAAAATATATAAATATGATACGCACAAAGCTGGGCTCGGCTTCTTCTCTCTCTTTCTCTCTCAGCGATCATCGCCCATGGGGGCAGCTCACATGATCGAAGGAAAAAAGAATAGAGAGAAGGAGAGTATAAAAATTATATCATAAAGAACTATTAATAAGAGTCGTTCTATTGCTGCTTGTGTTGTACAGATCGTCGAGTCCGTTCAAGCTGGACGCCGGCACGGGTCAGCTGCGACTGGTCGAGGCGCTGGACCGCGAGGCCAAGGATACCTACGTCCTCAGGGTGAGGGCCGACGACGGACTACAGCACAGCGACTGCCAGCTCACCATACTCGTGAGTCTAATTCTCTTCTTCTTATAAATATATACCTCTACCCTACCCCCCATTCGTTTATGATATATCGCGTATGGACACTTGTGTTACACGTGCATCGTGATCAGGCTCTGCTCCGCGTCGTCCTCGTAATAGAGTATACGTACACGTATAGATAATTAATATACGCGGTCGATATATACGTATGTATGTATGTATGCACGACTCGTGTATACTCGTTAAGACGCGTACACATGATTTGTGCGACTTTGATTATCTCTCTCTTCTGCTGCTGTTATGTATATTTTAAATGTATATAAGCTTTGCTTGAGAGAGAGAGAACGAGTCTTAAAAATTGATTATTGTCTACCGCTCGCGCTTGTACTAAATGATCCGAGCGAGCTTCGTCCTCGTTGTTGTTGTTGTTGCTGCTCGGCGCTGCGTACTATACACATGTATATATAATAATGATTCATTGCCCGGGACCCTCTTCGCTGCTGCCTCTGCTGCTGCTGCTGCTGCAGTTGTGGAGGACCGCATCGCCGGGATCAGCTTGTCAATTTACAGTTAAAGCTATTAGGAGGCACGCCGTTTTCATTTGTTTTTTTCTTTTTCTTTTCTTTTTTTCCTTGGATCAATGACAGATAGTAACAATGCGCGTACGCGCCGTAACGAATTCAACTAATTATACCGCGAAAAAGTCGGCTGCGTGGGACATTCAACGTCGTACAATTGTCACTGATCGCCTCGTTCTGCTCGGATCCGTGTTTGCGCGAACATTAATTTTGATTAAATATATTGTGTGCGATTCGCCTCGGTTATAATATATAAAACCATGCATATAACGAGCTGTTTGTTGCGCTGCGGCAAAGCTCCGCACGATCCAAGCGTGATAAATAAATGTAACGTGTGTTCCGTATGCGCGATGATGATAATAAAAATAATGACGTATCGATCCGCGATCGCACGCCGCGACCCATGCGCTCGGCTGACCTCTTCGCGTGCATGCTGTACCGCGACTGCTTTGCGCTGTGTTACAGTTGCTCGCGAGCTCTCCGACGATATCCGCGGACGGATCGATCGGCTTTACAGCGGCAGCAGCAGCTCCTTTATGTGCTCTGGACCATCTGGTGCTCTCTCTCTCTCTCTCTCGTTTTCCGTTACCGCGAGACTTGCGAGCAACTTCGAATCCTTGGTATATATACCCTGCGCTGATCTCCTTCGAGGAGGAGACTACGTACAGAAAATATATATCGATATATAGTTCGCGAGATAGTTTGCGAGGTCAACACTCGTACGTATATGTACCATCGATTCGTATATATTTCTCTTTTTCTCTCTCTCTCTCTCTCCGCCCAGATTCACCGTTAATTCGGATGTATATGTGTGTGTTCGCGATCGATTTCTGCAGTTCTCTCTTTCTCCTTTTCTTTCTCTCTTTCTTTCTCTCTCTCGCTCTGTTTCTCGCAGATGATAAATAATTACGATACATCTCAATCGAGGCAAGTATAAACGGGAGATAATTCGATGAGTTTAAACGAATTAATGGCCGAGAGTTGTGTTGCGTTGCCGAGCGCGGCTGCTGCTGTTGCTTTACGAGCGAGGCTGTGCAGCAGCGGCAAAGGGTTTGTGCGCGCCATAAGATGTGCACTGCGCGCGCGACTAGTCGATTCATTAATTGTTTCCGAGTAAATGCGCCTCGGCTTAATCGAGCCTCTATACATAAGAACACTTTCCCCCTTTATAAGCGCAGAGCAACGTCTCTACATATATAATTGCAAGGTCTATATATAATGCGTATTCTAGCGAGGAACTGTATTGAGACATTACGCGTACACGCCAGGTTGATTAAAAAAAAAGGTCGCTGATTGAAAGAAAAAAAAAAGCGAGAGAGAGAGCGGAGAAAAAGAAGGAGCTTGTCTTTGCGCAGTGAACACGTTGACTCGCTACTGCTGTGCGGGCTATCGAATCACTGCGCGCCGCGCGCGTATACTCTTGACGTTGACATGACGAAAAGTCGCTTCTCTTTCTGGAAAAATGTCATTGGTTAATATGCGTTCAAGGTGCAGCAGCAGCGGCAGCAACGAAATCAGCTTAAAAAACAGGATCCTCGTGATCTTTTATTTTACTTATCATTATTATTATTATTATTATTATTATCGTATACTTAATTTCAAGACGAGCCTCGCTCGAGACTTCTAATTATTACGCAAAATTATATTCAAAGGACGTGTGTAATACCAAACTATTTCTCAGCTCGAAGAACGATGTGCATTATACATAATTGCGTAATCCCATCTTTCTTTCGTCCAGTGGAGCAGGCAGAGATTTTTTTCCGGCTCCGATCGGCTCTCTTGCGAGCGATCGCGAGAGAGACTGAGAAAAGGTGCGCACGGATTTATGTTGTCAACGTTTCGTGCAGGCGGCTTTCGACGCGCGATGCGGCGCAGCGCATTTGCGTCGAGTTTGTCTCTCCTCTCTCTCTCTCTCTCGCTCGCGATTTATTTATATTTACATAGTATGTCGGCAGGAAGAAAAAGAATTCGGACTTTTGGCCTGTCTCGTCGTCTCTCGCTGGAACTCTTGAAATGTTGATTTCCGATTCTCTTAACGCGAATTATATATCCTCGCACCTCGTCATCCTCTTTTTCAAAAGCTGCTCCGTACGGCATGCACAGACTCGAGACGTTCTTCGTATATTCCGTATTTACACGATATAAGTATGATTTTCGTCCGAGCCGAGCGAATTATACAGAATGCGCTCACGTATAGAGAGACTCGCTTGATAAAAATATAATGGATTATATTCGACGCACTCCATAACGTGTACAGACGCACATAATCCATCGGAGAATCCGAGGACACTCGCGAGCAAATCGATGATCCTCGTACGAAATAAAACGAATGTATCCAAGAAAAGAAAAAAAAAAGCCAACAAACAGGGGGTTCGAGTGAAGTGGGGGAGGGGGGGGGTATTCGCGAGCACGTGTATGTGCCTCGAGAAAACATGCCCACTCGCTCGCTCGCTTATAGATATCTGTGCTGGGCCTCCAGTACTCTGCAGCAGCAGCAGCACGAGATTCTCGTACAGGGCTTAATCGTTTGCAGGCCAGGCCGCAGCCGTTGCATATGGCCATTTTCGTGCATTACCAATCGCATAAATCTCGCTGGGAACAACACTTTATCATATACACCGATATTATTTGCTCGTGCGCGCGCGCGGGAGGGGGACAAAAGAGTCACATGCGCGCACACACACGAGCACGTGTACTTGCAGACCAGGTACGGATCGCCTATACATACACGTACGCGTTTAATAGCGTCCTCTGCTGCTACACACGCGTGTGTATGTAGACTTACATACGGGCAGCTTGTGTGTGTGTGCGAGTATCCTCAGCCTCCAAACTCGTAAAAAGGATATGATTTATACGAAGGGGATATATATCGGTATTGGTGCGCGAGCGCGACGATCGCCTTACGTTACATACAATAACGTTTAATATCGGGTACCCGACCTATATCGGTATTATACGCACACCTCGCGGAGAAATCGTCTACCCGCGCTTCTTATATACACGCTGTATAATGTACCGATCGATAAGTACAGTACTCTTCATCTCTCTCTGTCTGTGTCTCGATCGTCGTCGAACTGCTTAACGAGCTGCGAACGTGGGTGCACCGATAATGCATAACGTTCGATTCGCCGATATGTATGCATTATATATTACATTATTTTTGTTAACTATACTTTGAGCTGGACCAGGCCGAAGTGATATTGTGTAGGCGTTTTGTATGATATTGTACAAGTTTTGCCAAACTTATACAAATATCTAATATTTTTGTTATAACAACGAATCAACACACACACAACACATGTGTACAAAACATATTTAAATAGGGCGCTTTAACTCTCGCGCACGCATAATGTATAAACGAAGCAAGATTGATTGATTTACGACACGATACCACACGCGCGGGCTCTTTTGCCGCGATTGCATAAATTATACGCAAAAAGTATATAAATACATATATTCGCATTCGCAACTGATTTCAATCTACCCGCGCGTTCGAGTATATGCACACACACACACACATACACTCGCAGCCGATAGCAGCCGATTCGCGCATATAATACAATAAATCTCCGTGCCACGCGGACCGCGGATATAATTTAAACATAATAACAAATTTAAAAAAAAAACATTTTTTTATATACACATATTAAAATTAAATAACAGACGGTATATAACAAGGCATAACTGCTGAGGCATATTAGTGGCAGAAGCAGCAGCAGCAGCAGCGCGTAGCACGTAGCAGGGCGCGCGCGCGCGCGTCTCAACTTGCAGCACTGCGCTGTTGCTGCTGCAGCAGGTAAAAAAGATTATGATGAAATCCGCGCAAAACTAAAACGCGATCGCGAGCTTTTAAAATTCTCCAGCTAAAAACGCGCGCCTGTGTGTATATATATACATGTATAGGGTATATAGAAGCGAAGAAAGAAAGAGAAAGAGAGAGACAGAGAGAACCTTTAAGACCATAACTCAGTGCAAGAGCCAGCAGCTCACGCAGCGAGTCGTATCGTACCAGCAATGGCAAAAATATAGTCGCCTTATGACGTTTAATGCTTGAAATTCCGCGCCGTTCGTCCCTCGTCTTCTTCTTCGTCTTCTTCTTCGTCTTCTTCGTCGTCGTCGTCTTCTTCTTCTTCTTCTTCGACTTCTTCTGCCTTTTGGAATGCTGCGTTCGGTATATATACCGATCATAGGAGCGCGAGCAGCACACAGCTCTCTCTCTCTCTCTCTCTGTCTCTCTCGCTACGGAATCCTGTGTTAGCTACGGCACAAACGTCGTCTCTTCGTCATCAAAAGAGGAGAGAGAGAGAAAGGCAGAAGAACGTTTTTGTAGATATACCCTCCTGCAGCGTGTGTAAGTGCGTGTGTGTGTGTGCGTTGTCTGTGCTTTTGTACTCGAGCCGCTCCTTATGCAGCTCCAGTGGCAGCGAGAGAGAGAGAAAGAGACACGATTTTTTCAATGCTTTTATAACACGCAACAAAGTTCCTATACATGAAATGCGATCGATGCGTTTTTGGGAAAATCCAAATGTCGCGCGTTTTTAATTGCATGGATAACCGGATCAGAGAAGGAGAGACGGAAGAAAAGAGGGGGAGAGAGAGAACGCGAGTGTAGGTAATTTACCAAAAACTAAGAGTAATAACGCGAGATTAATTGTGTCGTAAAACAACCGCAAAAGTCGATAGGATGAGTGCATTAAGGCACTTCGCTATCCCGTTCACGAGATGGCATGTTTGAAGTAAAACTTCTTAGCGCGTAAAAACCGAATGAGCGCGATTTAAAAAAATCTTCGCCCGTCTAATAATTATCAGAGAGGCAGCGGGAACCCTCATACATTTTCCCACTCATATATGTGTCAACTATTGTCGATTGAATTTTCGTTCGGAATTACCGGCAAGAAAAATTAGAATAACATGTTTACACTCTCTATTATATAGATCGTAATTTATGAATCAGTACACGTAATTTTAACACGTGGTAAACAACAAAGAAAGATCACGACGACTGTATCGAGTGGTTGTCGTGTCAAGTGAAAATATTATAATTTTGTTCGAATTAGATCTTGAAGTTGTCATGGACGATCCCATGGATTATATGCACCAAGAACTATTGCAACGATTGGAGAGTATTCGTGTGAATATCAATTGGGAGAACGAAAATCAACGAATAGAATTTCCGAAAAATCTCTGCGACATTTTTGGGCCGGAAGAAATTGACTGGCTGCTCATAGAAGAGGCCAAGACCAAGGGCACAAGCCCTTTTTTCCGACTTCCACTTGACGAAATTTTGATTCGTAGCGGCTACAGGGACGAGCCCGAAGTCGACGAAGACGGCAAGCCCCTGCTGCGTCGCACCACCGCACTGCTCTGGGTGGCTAAACACAAGCTATCAACTGACAACTGCAAGATCAAGATTCGGAACCTTTTTGCGATATACGACAGGTTCGACGTGAACTACACCGACGATTTCGGATGGACGCATTTCCACGTGGCCTGCAAGTTTGGCTGCGAAGATGTCGTTGAAAAATTTCTCGAGCACGGCCAGGATCCCGATTGTCGCCCTCGAGAACCAAACGCGATCACGATCGATCCGCCGCTTCACTTGGCTCTGAAGCACAAACAAAAGAAGATTTTTGAATTGCTGTTGAGGAGAGCCGCTAATCCAAATTTAGCCGATGCAGAAGGATTGACTCCATTGCATATTATTGGCATGAATAGCAGCGATGATCACGACCTAGTGAGGATTTTATTCGAGATCAGCGAGGAAAAAAATCAACAGGTGCAGCTCGATGCCCAGGACAAGTTGGGCTGGACGCCTCTGCACTTGGCGCTGAATTTCGGCAACAAGAAGGTGACCGAGTCGCTTCTGAGAAGCGGCGCCGACCCAAATTTGGCCAATGGCAAGGGATCGACGCCTCTGCACGTTATCTGCAAGAAAAGTTACGAGAATTACATGGCCATGACCTTTTTCAGGACAATCAGCGTTATCCAGGAGAGGGTGAATGTCGATGCTCAGGACGAGTTTGGTGACACGCCGCTGCATTTGGCTTTGCGCTGCGGTAATAAGAAGAAGGTCCAAATTTTGCTGAGAAGCGGGGCCAATCCCAACTTGACCAACAAAGAGGGATCGACACCTCTGCACGTTATTTGCAAGAGACTCGAATGTCACAACGACGATTTGGCGAAGCTATTCTTCAAGATCAACAACGAAAATCGTCGATTCGTGCAGGTCGATGCCGTGGATAATTTGGACCGGACACCGCTGCAATGGGCCGTGGCGAATCTCTTCCCGAACGCGATCGATGTCCTCCTGGATAACGGCGCGAATCTGTCCGGCTTCGTATTTCCAACTGAGATTTATTTCGGCGAGGCGTTCAAACCAGAGCTCAGTGAAACTTCTTTTTGTGATTTTAAATTGAGATTAGCGTCTCGCGCTTTGGCCATCGTCGAAAGTCTTGAGAAAAGAGGATACAAGCTGGACCGAAGCGACGCCGTGACGGTCATGAACTTTTTCGCCAATCACGGTATGTTCAAGAAATTAGCGGATGTCGAAAAATCTTGGTACGACGATGAGAATTTCGCGAGAGAACTGAAAAACATAACGATAGAAGACAATGACATCAGTACATCGCTCTACGCTCTGATTCGTTCGAGACGCGTACAGTCGGAACTCGCGTACGCGGACTACTTGAAGTTGGCGCACTCGAAAAAATTGGAGTATCTCAGCGATCAAAGGCATCGCAAAGCTTGTATCTCGCTATTGTGCGAAATAATGCTGAGGAGATTTTGTCGAAAATGGGCAGCGAGTTCGATGTGTAAGGTGACTCGTTCTCGGATGCCACTACACTGCTGTGAAAGCGTCACGAAGCATCTCGAGAACAAAGATTTGTGGCACATTTGCTTGGTGGCTAGAGGTCCGAGATCTTGATGTCTCCCGTGCATTTTCTCAACCGAATTTTCGGATGTAACGAAGCTTATGTATAAGTTAAGCTTCGATCGTATGTTCGTACAGAAAAAATAATAAGTTTACACTAACTTATAAGCATATTTTTCATTATTTTATTTTTTAAATCATTAACATTGGTTGACCAATGTTTACATCGTTTGAATAAATAAAATTGAAAAATATTGAATTTTTTTGTGTTTCAATTTAATTTCAGTGGTTTTACGCCCATGTCTCTTTCTCTCCCTCCTCCATAATACGGCTCGTCTTCCCGCAGAATCAGTAGCAGCCAAGTCAGCCCTCGGTTCATACAAGAAGTGCCTACGCCCTGCTGTTATCTCGTCGTTCCAGTTTTTGCTTCGATCAAATAAATACAAAAGTACATGAAATGTATAACGCTGCCGTGAAGCAACGTAGCTGCACAGCCCACGTGGTCGCGACCGACGCGATACGATACAATGTATAAATAGCGGCGCCTTTTTATTCAGCGCGATTAAGCAAGATGTATAGCATAGAGAAAGGAGCGAGTGAAACCTTGACCGTGACGCGCGAGCAGAGCTGCTCTGAGATATCGCGAACTTATGAAATTTTGCACGAACGTCATTCACGAACTATATCTAATAATTTTTTTGTCTCTTTCGCTTTTTATACAGGTCCAAGACAGCAACGACAACGCGCCGAGCTTCCAAGCGCAGGCCTACTCGTTCGACGTGGCGGAGAACGAGGCGCGCGGCGTCAAGGTCGGCCAGGTGCAGGCCCAGGACGCCGACGGACCGGGCCCCAACAGCCAGATCACCTACGCCCTCGTCTCGGACTGGGCCAACGACGTGTTCTCGCTCAATCCGAGCACGGGCGTATTCACCCTCACGGCCAGTCTCGATTACGAGCAGGTAATTTATTATTTTTTGTTCGATATATATATACGTTGGGAGCGGAATACGCGGAAACACTTACACTTCATAAATCGAGATCGCGACAAAAAATAAGAGAACACGAGCTGCGAAGCGACGCTTTATTTGGTCATAACGATTTCCAGATAAACGCGAGATATATAAAATATCTTAAACGATCGTCGACCTCGAGCCTATTGATTCGATTACGCGCGTCGGCGGCGGCGGGAATTCCTTCGCGGACTTTTTTTTTTTTTTTTTGTTCTCCGTTGGGATCGTGCGCGATCGTGTCGAGCTGACCTAGATCAACCGGCGGGCGTTAGCAACGTATTTAAAACAATAAGGATATGTGCGTTTATACGTTTACGTATATACGTACGCATTACACGCACAGATCGGAAATTCGGCGATATTTTAACACGCGCGCCGCTTTTTAACAAACGGCCATTAAGCTAACGGTCGCGTGTCTCGCGCTTTAACACGCGTGGGGCAAAAAGTCTCGGGCTCTGAAATTTTGCGCATTTAAACCGATCGGAACGCGCGCGTCGAGCCGAGCTGAGAATCGGCCCATATAAGCTGCCCCCACGAATCGCGCGCGCGCGGCTATGTAATAATACACGCGCGGAGCTCGCGCGCGGCCCGGGCGGAAAAAGAATCGACACGTCCGACTGCAGCAGCAGCAGCAGCTGTGTAATACGCTTTTATATTGTGCATTGTGTTTCGGACGCGCGCGAGCCAACGCCGAGTCGCGAGGCGAACGCCAGGAGCTCAGAGAAAAAATTTAAAAAAAAAGAGAGAAAGAAACGTGAAAAAAAGAGTCAACTTAGCGGTAAACTTACGTTTCTATTTTGCAAATGCGATTGTATTCGCGAGCAGCGATCGACAAACACGCGCGCGCCCGAGCCACTGAGAAACAGAGACAGAATTTTCGTGGCAAACGAGGGGAATCCGTTTCGAGTCCGATCCTTCTTTTTTTTCTTGGTTTCTCGTCTCTTTTTTTGTTGTACTCTTTGTAAACTTGGCTTCGGAGGAGCCGAGAGAGTCCGAGCCCGAAAAATGCGAAACTCTTGGCGCCGTTTCACGCGAAAAGCATCGAGATATAGCGAAAGAGCAAAGACGACGGCGATTACTATGGTATACATACGCAAAAATGTGTCATATTCGCCGGATCGTTAAAGTCAAATTTTTCTAATGCGTCGGTTCGCTTGTTATGTCGTACATACTTGTCGTGTTCTCAAACTCGAACGCGTATATAATTCCGATCGTCCATCCGTCTATATTGTACCCGCGCGTGTGACAAGGTAAAGGCGGCTTTTAGCCTCGGCGTAAAAACGATCGTTAATAAATTCGCGAAATATCTGCACAGCAGCAGCAGCAGCTCTCGGGGGTACATACGCGCACACATACGTGTTGTGGTGAACACGCAACAACCCGACGCGGTGCAGCGGCGCTTCTGCATATACAACATATATACCGATTTATAAATGTGTGTGTGTGTGTGCTGTATACATATAGAGATCTGGCGGAGACTCGGTTGGTTGCGTTCTACTACTCGCTGCACGCGAGAAAAAGTGCCGCGCCGAATTTTTTCGCGACCGTATATACAGCAGCATACGACGAGAGAAAAGAAAGATGCGCGCCCGCAAGGATGAACGGGGGAGGGAACGCGAGGGAAAGGAGAGAAAGAAAAGGATTTATGGTTTAATTAAGCTCCCGCGAGCGCGTGGGTATATACCGGTCACATATATACACGCTGCGCACACGATGAAAAAAGAGAGAGAGAAAGATACAGCCAAAAACATGAATTTCTGCGTTTCTTCGCCGTGTATAGCTGCACATAACGAGGTGGAGATATTCCCTTCATCCTCTCCACCTCCTCGTCGTCGTCGTCGCGTCGTCTCTCCCTTCTGGTTGCTGTTTTTTTTTTCATTCCATATTTCGCGGCTCAACGCGGGGAGAGATTCGTGAAGCAGCAGCTTGATGTCGGACAGGATGAGGAACAAGGGCTTTTAGCGAAATTGATATTTATTGCCGCGCGCCGCGAGCTCTCGGAGCATCAGCAGCAGCAGCAGAGCATCAGCAGCCCCGCACCGCGCGAGAAACCAAGCTCTCTCTCGTCGTCGTCTGCGGGATTGATTGTTCTCGGTAATCGTTTTCAATCCCGAAAAAACGACACCACTACGCGACGAGCCCTTGCTCGCGTCTCGTTATGACTATAAAACTTTTGCGTGCGCGACGACGCGAAAGAAGGAGATGAATTTATGATGACACGCCGAAATAATGGATATTATATGCACCTGTGTTCTCGCAGTGCGTGCTCGGCTCGTCTTCTTTTTCGTATAAAAATATTTATATGCCTCGCATTTATATATAATATGATATATATACGAACGCGATTCGAGTTTTATACGCGAAGCTTAATATAGAAACGGTAGTAACGATCTCTCGAGTGATCGTGAACAGCCCAAAATTCGAATCGAACGAATGAGCTGCTGCTGCTGCTGCTGCACAATATAAATCCGAAGCGCAGGTGTGTTCAACATAACTCTCGCGTCTGGTCTTTATTTATTTATTTCATTTTATTTTATTTTATTTTATTACACTAAATCGTTGCAACCTGTCGCGCGATCGCATCGTCTCGGGCAACAACAATCAACGCAGCAGCAACAGCGGCAGCAGCGACCCCGATAGAACCTCTAATCAAGCGTTCCGGCCTTTAAGAATTATATACGTCGGTATGTATTGGCATGAAATCGGCGTCGGTGCACAGAAAGCCCAATCGCGTCTGTCTGTCCTCTCTCTCGCTCACTCTTTTGCACTGATGCGATAATTACGAGCGCTGAAAAAAAATTCAGCCTGTGTGTAGCCCACGACGCGAAACAACGAAAAGCCGAAAGTGAACGACCCGATAAGAGCTCTAGGCCCTCGAGCCATTGATGCCTCGGCTGTGCGCAGTTGTTCTCTCTCTCTCTCTCTCTCTCTCTCTCTCTCTCTCTACTCGCTCTTCCTTACTTTAAACGTTGATTATTATTCCACCGGAGAGACGCGCGAGAGAGGAGTCCGTTGAAGAAATTCACTCTCTTTCCTCCCTTTCATATTCGCGTGTAATTTTACTTCAAAAACATTGTTCGCAACAGCCGAAATATGACGTACGTGTGTGTGTGCTATACACAATATGCGATACAAGCTATATAGTCCTTGCCCCTCTCGTGCAACAAAAGAGACAAATGTCGGTCGCGCGCCGCCACCGTAGTGGACGCGAAGGGAAAGACAGAAGGGAAAGAGCGACTTGCCAAATTGGCAAAATCGAATCTCCTGTGTGCTGCACACACACACACACACACACACACACACACACAGAACCTGCGGATGAGAGCAGAGCAGAGAGAGGACCTTTCGTTCCACGCGCGCGCTAACTTCTCTGTTTCTTTCTCGTCTCTCTTTCTTGGGATTCTCATTGGACGAGGAGTCGTCATTCATCCGCGCATATATATACACACATGCACATACGACCGATGCACTCTATTATCTTTGCCCACTGCTGCTGCTGTGCTGCTGCTGCTGACCAGCACCGATTATTATGTTTAACGAGAGAAAGTTTCAAGAATTGCCGTATTTCGTACATTTGCATTTTAACTCGAGAGACTTCGTATATTATACGCATATACGCGTAATAACAATAATAATGTAATTTGACAAAAAAAAAAAGAGAGAAGAAGAGAAAGAATGAAAGAGCACGTCGATGTTATTGCTATGAAATTATAAAGCACCGCAACGAGAATGACGTTTTCTTTTAAAAATATTATCATGACTCGAGTAAGAGAGTAGTGTACGCGAATAACGTGCATCTTTTTAATTTTCAAAACGGTTTTTTTTTCAAACGATTTACGAAAAAAAAAGAGTGAAGACGAGTCAAAGAGAGACAGAGAGAAAAGAAGAAGTGTAACGAAGAAACTCGAAGAGCCGAAGTGCGCGCGCAACGATTTATCTCGGGCTCCGACTGTAAAATTACGCAAGACCGAGTAATATATTTTGAAGTTTGCCTCTTTATGATAACGGCATGCGCAGCAAAAGCAGCAGCAGCGCGAGTACCTCTGCCTATGGTATAGAGGAGCTTAACTCTCGCGCGCAAAACTTCGAATTTACAAATTATACGCTTGGGCGCGAGAATTACGCGCGTACGGATAATAAATAAATAAAATATAAATACCCAAAGCACGCATATGTGCAGCGGAGGCACCCAAAGAACGAGTTCGCGAGGGTTCGACGTTTTTCGGGATATATATCCGAGAACGTTGTATGCAAATTTGCGGGACGCAAGTAAAAAAAAAAAGGAAAGAGAAGAAAATTGCGGAGTCGCAGCCGAAAAAGGCTGGCCCACATACGCGGCGTACTCCACATAATAATATAATAATAACGTAATGATAGCCGGTCTATGTTGGTAGCTGCAGCGCTAAAGATCTTCGCGAGAATATATTTAATTTATAATGTACAGCTACTTTTTCCCGAGAATCCGAGTAACTACAATGTTGTATTGCAACAATGTACTTATAATGTACGATAAGTTCTCTCGTACGCGGTCGTATGTGTGTTTACGTGTATTATATACCGCGGAGATATATAATGCGGGTGTTGCTGCTGCGCACGGCATTTTTTCCACCTTCCGAAATTGCAGAACCGGAGGGGCTATATGTGCACGCGGAAAGGGGGCAAAAAGCACATGCCTCTTCTTGTAGGAGCTCGGCTGGCTGCTGCACATATATTATATATAGTATGGAGGTAGTGGCATAGAGGCGCATACGTATACGCACACATACACAGACGTGCACGCGGCGATACGCAGGGGCAATTTGCTTCTATAATCACACGGTTGCGCCGAGAGAGAGAGAGAGAGTCTGCAGAAAAATCTGCTAAGCTGCACATGTATACCTACGGCTTGTGTGCGCTATACACACTTTTGCACCGAGCTGCTGCTGCAGCAACAGATTGATAGTTTTCTCTCTCTCTCTTTCTGGACGCGTCCGAGAAATTCACATACGCTTGGCTAGTTTTTTGTTTTTTTAGTTTTTTTATTCGTCAATTTTTGTACGGCCACGATATTTACGAGCTCTTCTTCTCCTTACTTATTCCTTTTTCTTTCATTTGTGTTATTTGGCCGTTTACACAGGTGCAGCACTACATCCTCGTGGTCCAAGCCACGGACTCGGGCAATCCGGCCCTGTCGTCGACCGTCACGTGCTACTGCAACGTCGTCGACGTCAACGACAACGCGCCGTACTTCGAGGCCGGTCCGCGCAGCGCCGAGATCGTCGAGAACGGCACGGTGGGTGCCGCGGTGCTGGCCCTGCGCGCCCTCGACGCCGATTCCGGCCCAAATGGCCGCGTCACCTACAGCGTCGTCAGCGGCGACGACGACGAGGATTTCGGGATCGCCGCCAACGGCACCCTCTACACGAGGCGAGCCCTCGACAGAGAGTCCAAGACCGTGTACAATTTGATGGTGCAGGCGGCCGACAGTCCGAAAGCTCCGGCCAAAGCTCTGTCCACCAGTGTGCAAGTGAGTTTGAGCTTTTTTTGTACATGGCATACTAATATATTATACGATAGAGATGATAAATAGACAATGGAGGGTGAAATTAGGAAAATTTTCAAAAGTTTGCTTTGATTTATATAATTGGTTTGACTTTACCACTTGCAGATTTAAAAGTTAATATACTCACCATCTAGCGGTAGAAGCTGTATTGAATTATGATTTAATTTTCATAAAATTTTTATACGATTACATAATGCTAAATCTAAATCTATATTCAAACTCAAATTTTCAATCAAAATGTTTTAATTTGAGTATAAAACTAAATGTTTGTGGTTCATTGTTGCTTTAAAAATAATTCATCCGATTAAATTTTATGCTTTCTTTGAGCAGGTAATGTAAAAAAAATAAATCAGTACTTTTACATCAATTGAAGATTTCGTGTAAAAGTACTGTGAAGACAATTTAATATTGCCTACTTTAATTTCAATGACTAATCCCCTTTTCTCCACGCAGATCACGATAACCGTGCTCGACATCAACGACGAGTCGCCCCGATTCGTCAGCAGCAATCGCACCAGCATCCCCGAGAACGCCGCGCCCAACTCGGTCGTGATGATCGTCAAGGCGCAGGATCGCGACGAGGGCCGCAACGGCTACGTCGAGTACAGCCTCGAGGACGCCGACGCCAGTCTGCTACCCTTCAGTCTGGGCAGCGTCGACGGCGTGCTGCGCGTCTCCGGCCAGCTGGATCGCGAGCTCCGGTCGAACTACACCCTCAGGATCCGAGCCAGGGATCGCGGCGAGCCGAGTCGCTGGAGCCGCCAGAGTCTGCTGGTGCTGGTGCTGGACGAGAACGACAACGCGCCCGTGTTCGACGCGAGGCCCTACTCGGTCAGCGTGGCCGAGAACGCGAGCATCGGGGCCAGTGTACTGAAGGTCGGTGTCGCTTTGTACAATATCATGCGTGCGCCGTATCCGCTCGAATCTCGGCGCGCGAAATTCTTGCCGGGAGAAATTTTTTATAAATAAAATACGCTGAGCTGCTGCGAAGGTGCAGTTTGCGCACGCATCCATCTGATATAACTAATAACTCGGGAATCGGAATAGCGCCAATATTGTATACGTTCAAAGCTGCGCGTGTTCGCGCGGATTACAATTCCCGATATCTCAATATCTCTCTCTCTCGTTCCTTCTGTTTTCTCGAGAAATAAAAAAATCTCTCTCTTTCTCTCGTTGGTTTCACTCTTTGCTGCTGTATATAAATCACCGAATAAAATCAAATCCGAGAAGCGCATCGGCGCGTGTTCTGAAATGAACACCGAGGCCTTCCACATATATTTATATACACAAGAAGCATTGATTTAACAAAGCATTGCGAGAGAGAGAGAGAGAGAGAGAGCCGTGAAAAGTGAGAGAAAAGAGAGGGACGAAAGAAAAAAAAAGAGTAATACAATCGTGCAATCGCGTATAAAGCATTATTTAAAGCTTCTCGACTTACGTTTTGGCCAAACGAAGGCTTGAAACAAAAACACGCGCAGAAGAGTGAAGCAGAAAAGAGAAATAAAGTTGAAGAAAAAAAATGTATACCCGCAAAACTTGGGGTCGTGCTCTCACGTTCGTTCGTTTGTTTTATATTGTATCGCATATAGGTGTCGGCGAGCGACCGCGACGAGGCAGGCAGCCCGTACGGCCGGGTGCGCTACAGCATCGTCTCGGGCGATCCGAATCGCGACTTCGCCATCAGCGAGGACTCGGGCGTGATACGCGTGGCCAAGCGTCTCGACTACGAGCGTCAGGCGCGCTACCGACTTCAGCTGCGCGCCGAGGACTGCCCGGCCGAGCGCGAGGACGTCAAGTACGACCTCACCGAGCTCGTGGTCAATCTGCTGGACGTCAACGACAACGCGCCCTGCTTCGTCGATTCGCCCTACCTGGCCCAGGTCATGGAGAACCAGGTGCCGGCGCCGCTCGACGCAGGTGCAGGCGGCGGCGGCGGTGGCTACGTGGCCCGTTTCGAGGCCCGAGACGCCGACGGCGATCAAGTCAGCTACTACCTCAAGGAGGGCGACCCGAGCCTGTTTCGGCTCAACTCCAGCACGGGCGAACTCGTGCTGCTGCGCAGCCTCGATCGAGAGCTCAAGTCCGAGTATACGCTGACCCTGGTCGCCATGGATAGCGGTGAGTACAGTACAGTAGATATATATATAATGTATTTGTGTGTGATAATAAGCTCGATACACGGAAAATCGTCTACGCGCAGTGGCGTGTGTGGCGGCATGCATTTTTAGTTCGAAGCCGCTATGCAACGCTGTACAACGAAGTAAAAACAGCTACTCTCTGACTCTGTCTCTCGCGCGAGCGCACTTGACACTCCACGCGCAACTGCAGTGCGGCTATTATATACGAGGATAAAATTCTCGGACTCTTTCTCGCGCGCGCGCGAGAGTTAAGCCCATTAAAAATCCTTTCCTCGCTCGCTCGCTTGCGCAAAAAAAGCTTACACGCATCGCCTCGCGCTCGCGCATTATCTTTTATATAGCGACACGGAGAACTGATGCTGCTGCTGCAAGCGAGAAAGAAAGAAAGAGAGAGAGAGAGAGAGAGGCTTTTTCGCCATTTTCACTGTCGTCATCGAGAAGGCTTGACACTTATATACCATAATAATACTGCCCAAGAGACTCCATATAACATGTAACGCGCGCGCCAGACGACGAGAGCGAGAGAAAACAGTGAATATGCTATATTCGCTACGTACGGAGAGAGCAGATAAGAAGAAACGCAGATAAGAATCCGGCTGATGTGGCAGCAGTAGTACTATGTACGAGAGAGATCCTTTTGTGCCACGACGGATGGACGAAGACGACAATTTTCCACGGCTTTTTGTCCCTGCAGCTATATGTATATACTAGCTGCTGCTGCGGCTTAGCGCTTTAGCACACACCGGCTGCATCTATATAACGCACGATCGATGTATTATGATTTACGCCTCTTGCGCTATATATAATATATATATATATATATAAATTCGTTCGCGTCGTTCCTTTTCTCGCCAACGAGTATACATACAGCAGCTTCTTCCTATACACACAGCTTTTCTGTTTTTTTGGAATATTTTCTTCGAGCTTAAAGTACATGACATTAATAACTCGCGATTTGTTGTCGGCGTACACACACATATATATACTCATCGTTTGCATTCCGAGGCGCACACACAGGCAGAACGAGGGTAACTGGTATATATATATATATATATATACGCATTAAATACTATACTTCATGTACGCGCGCGAGCACTGCGGCTAAAGAAGTCATTCATCATAGCGTTAATGTAAACGCAAAACGAGACGAGATATTTGATATACGCTTATATTATATGGAAGCCGGTGCGCGTGCACCAGCTTGTATAATTAAATGTTTCGATAAGTTTGGCTGATTGAAATTAATTATATTTTCCACAAATAGGCCAAGAGTTTGCCTATATAACGATATAATCTATCGAGGAAGTTTTGCTTCGTCGTTCTGGATCCGCAACACCATTCGTCTCTATCTCGTCGGACGCGCGCGCGCTTACAGCTTTATATCACAAGCCAAATTGTTTAGAATTTATACTTCATGCACGGTGTATGAATTGCGAGCAAAAAATTATCAAAGCACGAGTTTCCGCCGTGCGCTGAGACTTGTATATATGAATGAGAGGTTGTTTTAAAGCTCTCGAGTTACGTCGCTCGTGCCGAGCTGCTACCGCGCTCGGATCGTTACACTTTTATTATATTATTATATACAGCCGCCGCCGCCGCTGCGGTACGCCCTTTTACACCGCGTGGCGATCCTTTTTTTCTTTTTCTCTCTCTCTCTCTCGGCGTTGTATACGTCGATCTCGCGCGCGCGTCCATCGATCGCGCGCGAAAGCGTCGATCACTATCGAGTAATAGAGAGAGAGGGAGAGAAAAATCGGACGCGCTCTCCCGCGTATTATATACATACGCTCCGTCGTACGAAACGATAGAAATCAAATTTTTCAATAAAATTCGCGCGCGCGCGCGTTTAAGCCCTTTGTGCGCAGTGTGCGATATACACATTGTAAATGTATAAATATAAAGAGAGAGAGAGAGAGAGAGAGAGAGAGAGGATGACTGCTGCTGCACATGCTGCGAGTTGCGCTGCTGCACTGCACTGCGCTGCGCGCGATAAAATCGACATTTCGTATTTTCGCCGACTAATGCGCGCGCGCCGCGACTCGGAGCCGTACGTATATACTCTTCCCATTATAATAGCATATATCTCGAAGAAGATAGGATATAAACATATATAATAATACGAATGTGCGTGTGCGCCATAATGCGCGTCGCTATCTATCTATATATATACACGCACAAAACGTATCCGAGCGCATAGGGCTTGTTAGTCTCGAGCGAGCTTTTGCCGCGTACGCCGTATTCACGACGATACCAACAAAAAAAAACAGGCATAAACGACTCTATAATCCATTAAACAAATTCTTTGTAATAACATAATCCCCGGCACGATTGACACTATATATGAGCGCGGGCAGGCAGGCAGGCAGTCGAGGCGTGCGCGTTTATAAATACGTGTGCGCTGCTGCTGCACCGGTCTCTATATACTCGAGAATCGCGCGTGCGACCGAGCCGCTCGCGCGCGTGAGGATAAATGTTGTATTCTCTCTCTCTTTCTCTGTCCAATCGCATATATGCACACGGACAGATACAGGCACACACACACATACGTACATATACAGACGTATATATCCATTGCATTGATCGGCAAATTCCGCGAAGAATAATACTTGCTTTAAGCGATGCCCAACTTGGATAATCCTCTCTCTCTTTCGAACTTCGCCTTCGTTAATCTCTCCTCTTTCTTTTCTATTCTTCATTTCTCTCTCTCTCTCTCTCTCATTTTCTCTGGCCTTTTGTATCTTTGATCTTTCTCTCTCTCTCTCTCTCTCTCTTTGGCTCTTTCTCTTTCTCTTATTCTTACTACAATGCGTGAATGCTCGTGTACAAACTTTCTCACACCTGTGACGGTACTTATATTCATTCGCGCGCATATGTGTGAGTATGTGTTTCTGTGACTGGGCGCGTTTACAAGTTTTTCCATCGACCTGCACCTCCCTTTTTTGACCCTGTGCAATCTCGCGCATACCACATCTTTTGCAGATTTTAGTCATTGAATGTGTTTTGTGAAACAGCTGTTTTTCGCGTCTGACCGAACGCGTCCGATACTACTTAAAATAGCTGCTACAATTTAAATTCCGCGCTGCATGACTGGAGTATTTTCAATTCAAAGCGATGAATGCAAAATTGTTTATTATAGAAACGCTATTATGCAAATTCCAATAAAAATGAGTCCGCACGTATTACCCTATAGGCAAAACAGGCTCGATAAAAAAATCCAACTCGAGTTGACGCGCGCGCGAGGAAAGTGTAATAACAAGAGAGTGATAGGCCGAGCCAACGACGTAAAAACGAAGCGCGGCGCAGGATGACAAAAAAAAGGAGCAGAAGGACGAAGCCGGAAACTTCGTAATTACCGTATACATTTATCCGCAAAAAGCTCTCGCATAAACAACGTCGTTGGGAGTCATTTTTCTCGGCTCTGTGTCTGTGTGTGTGTGTGTGTGCAGTATGTCCTTCGGCGTGCTGCGACGCGGCGATTCATATAGCATGCACATCTATGTATAATAAGAACGGCTCGTTCATAAATTCGCGACGAAAAAAAAACAGCGCCCCGAAGTTTTTTGCGCGCGCGGGTATACTCGTGTTCGCATTAACAACAATAATCGTGGCTTTGTGCTAGCGCGATAGGGCGCATCTAGAAAAAAGGAAGCCGACGAAAAAACAATAACGAGCCCGCGCTTACATATTATATAGTTGGCATTACCGTTCTGCATCTTAACGATAAGAATGTTGTGTGTCGCTGTTTCGCGCACATAAGGCCCTATTCATCCTCGCTCTTGTACTCACTCACTGCGAGCGAGAGCTATTGAAAGTCATTCATAGCTCGGCCGGTGTGTGTGGGTGTGCTGTGCTGTGCTCGTCGCGCGCGCGCACACGTTTCGCCTTCATAAGTCCATAGGTAACAAACGACCATAATATGTCCATCGTCGCGGTCTACACGACAAATCTCCTTTTTAACAGTCCCGCGTTTCATATTCTCTCTCTCTCTTTTCCCCCTTCGCATCTTGTGTGAAGGGTCTTGTCGCAACGAACGACGACGACGACGACGACGCCGCCAGTCCATTTTATTTCGCTTATTAATATTGTTATTGTTGTTATTAATGGCGAGCGAAGGCTGCACACAGTGCCAGACGCGCGCGCGCGGTTCAAGAGAGAGAGAAAGAAAGATTTATCGCTTGCACCGATGCAAAAGGCAAAATTAATTCTTTTTCGCTCGTTCACCGCTGCTGCTGCTGCTGCTGCTCATTTTTATACATACGTAAATAAGCTCGAGATCTTTTGCTTCGGCATATGTAACGCGTGTACACGACGAGCTCGGGATGATGCGATCACGGTACACGTTTGCCCGCGCGTAGGTCATTTCTTGACTGTGTGCTCGCGAGCACATGCACCACACTTGTTTTATACTTGGTTTTTTCGATGCTGCTTTACGATTTTTTTGTAAATAAAGCTGAAATGAAATTTAAACAGAAAAAATCAAGTTCCAAGGTAACTGAAAGAATTCATTAAGTTTAATTTTTGATAATTTATTTATTTGAATAAAGTATACAACGCATGCAACATTCAGTAATTCAGAATATAAGAAAGTAATCATTGTGAACTTTGGCCTGTAGCCGCCAAGCAAATACGCCATAAATCGTCGTTCAGCAGGTTCTCGAGGATCGCGTCGCAGCAAAGAATCGGCAGTCGGTAGCGGATGATTTCCAAGAAAGAATTCAGGGCCCATCGCCGGAAAAATCTTTTCGATACGTTTTCACACAGCTGCACGACACAAGCCTTTTCCTGTCTTCCACCGCGAAACATTAACTTGTTCGATTTTCCCATCTTGAAGTAATCCTCGTGTGTGAATAGTTTTCCTGCCTGCTCGGATCGTAACTGGATTAGGTTGTAAACGGACAGAGTTGGAATGACCATTTTCTCTTTCATGCATTTCGCGTACTCCTCGTCGTCATACCAATATTCTTCGACATCGATCGATTTCTTGAACATTTTGTGCTTATCGAAAAATTTCATGATTGTCAAGGCGTCGCTTCGGTCGAGTCCGTATCCTCTTTTCTCAAGACTATCGATGGTGATCATAGCTGCAGACGCTTGCGTCAATTTAAATCCAGTCTGTTCGGTTTGCCACGATTGATAGTTCTTGGCGAAATCACTCTCATTGGGAAAAACGAAGTTTGATAAATCGGCACCACGATCCAAAAGCACATTCATGGTATTCGGCAAAATATTCGCCACGGCCAATTGTAGCGGTGTCTGGCCCAAATTGTCTCGGGCATCGACCTGTACGGTCTGCTGCATGTCGTCGTTGATCTTGAAAAATAGATCCATCATGTCATCGTCGTGGTCGTAATCTCTTTTGCATATCACGTGCAGAGGCGTCAATCCCTCGTCGTTGGCCAAATTCGGATCAGAGTTTTTTCTCAACAGTAATTCGACCACTTTCTTGTATTGGTGTTCCAGAGCCACGTACAGTGGAGTATTGCCATAGTTGTCCCGGGCATTGACTTGCACCGGATGATATTTTTCATTGCTGAGCTCGAAAAGCATCATTACCGTTTCATCATTCGGAAACTCACACGCCAAGTGCAAAGGTGTAAATCCATCCGCGCCGGCCAAATTTGGGTCGGCACCATTCATCAGCAGCGTATTGACCGTCTTCCTGTTCACGTTGTCCAGCGCAAAGTGCAGCGGCGTATCGCCTGTTTTCGGGTCGATGCAGTTGGGATCCTGACCTAGCTCGAGAAATTTGTGGACGACGTAACGGCGGCCATACCAGCAGGCCGCGTGGAAATGCGTAAAGCCGAACTCGTCGGTGTAGTTCACGTCGTAACTGTCGTATATTTCAAAGAGCTTACGCACGAGGTCGGGGCACTGGTTCTTGGCCGCACGATGCACAGCCGTGTCGTAATGCAAGTCCGGCTTGCCGTCCTCGTCGTACTCGGGCTCGTCTTTGTAGCCGCTGCGAGCCACGAACTTGATGAATCGTTTTCCAGCGTAATCGAAGCCACATCCTTCCCTGTCGATGACGGCGTCCCAGAGTAGAGAGTGCATCTCGTCGGGCCAAAAGATGTCTCGGAGATCGGGAATTCGGCCATTCCAGTTGCTAATCAAGGGATCGAGTTTTTCGAGAAGTTCAACTCGCTCTGCTTCGATATCCCAATTGACATTATCAAGCATTTCCCTCATTTTTCTAGTTTTTTCTCGCTTAAGACGATCTTGCTCTTCGTCGAAATCATAGTCATCGGAATCGTAGTCGGTAGAGGAGGAAAAATAGTCCAGGGATTCGTCGCTTAACTCGGACATCGTTCGGCACACTTGCACACAACACACCGGCGGTTACAATTTCAAATATTTTCAACTTTTTCGTAAGAATCACACTGGCCTTTTAGTTGTTTGCGCGGCGGCGTCGACACGTGCACTGAGCTGCGTATCTGTTCGCTTGCTCGAGTCACATGTAGTTGCTGAAGCGACCGCTGCGGCAGCTCTACGAAACAAATGAGTTCTCATTTCTCGTAGCTCATTTGTTCGCGAAACTTCCCACTCGATGACGCCTATAGCAAGCCAATGACTCATAGCAGATACCTTAATTGTATTACGAGAGAGTGAAAATACATGTGTACGAACTGCACGAAGATCATTTTGCAGCGTCGAGATCACCCGGGCTAAAGCCCGCGATGACGCATCAGCTCCCTCAAAGCCTCCCTCAAAGCCTGTCAGAGTAGTTGTCGTCGTGTTCTTGATGACCGCGGAACTCGGATCGGCTCCGCTTCTCAGCAGCAACTCCGTCACTTGCTTGTGCCCGTTGACCCGAGCCAAGTACAGCGGCGAAACGCCAGTTTCCGGTACGAGGCAATTGGGATTCTGGCCGAGCTCGAGGAATTTTTCAACGATCCCCTCGAAGCCATACTCGCAGGCCGCGTGGAAATGCGTGCGGCAAAATTCATCGACGTAGTTTAAGTCGAACCCGTTGTAAATTACGAATAGAGGATCGATGATCGACTATTTTCGTCGTCGCGCCTAGCCGCGTGATGTAGCGCTGTGACGCAGCAGCGGCTTGCCGTCTTCATCGACTTCGGGCTCGTTTCTGTAGCTGCTTCGAGCCAAAAACTCGATGAATCGTTGTCTTTCGTTATCTGAGCAGTGTAAGACTGTCCCGGTGCTACGTATCAGGGTGTCGTAATAGTCGGGCCTGTATGATAATTACCGAGTTGTATTTCTTTATTATTATCTGAGCCTTAGTAACTCAAGCAACATATATGTAAGGAGACCAAATTTCTTTGCGGCGGAGGTCAGGAAGTTCGTCCTGACCCCAATGATTGAATAATGGAAGTAAACATTGGAGAAATCTAACTCGCTCATCTTTGACACCCTAATTGACCTTATCACGCATGATCTTCAATTTTGTTATTTTCAATTCGTTCAGACGCGAAGGGCATGCTTCGTCATCCGTACCATCGTAACTTTCAGCGTCCAAGTTCATTGTCCACTCACGCAAAAAAAAAAACAAGCACAGACAATCGTTCACAACTTTAAAAACTCGTTCTATTACGCGAGTATCACTTGCTACAGCAGTCGATGAACGAGCTTCCTTTGCTGTTGACGCTGCGGCGTTTTTACGTGTATTATAGTAAACTACGATCTATCGCGAGCTGTATAGTATAGGCATGTGTCGATTGAGCAGCAATTTGTAACGACTATTACTCAGCGCTGCAAGTATATAAGTGCAAAAGAGATAAAAATTGACGACGCTAAACAGACGTTATTAAAGATCAGCGAGCGCCGAATTTGCTACTCACCGTATAGTACAAGTTCACTCCATTACCGGGTTTTGAAGTTTCACTTCAAAAATTGCTTAGCATTTGCCAGATCGCGTGTGCGTGCCCGGTCTCTTACGTGATCACGTCTGTCACTCGTGTCCTTATAAATAAATGCTCGTAGCATAAAAGTTCAAATGGAGCGGGAGAGAACGAAGGGATGGATTATTAACGGCGACATCGTAAATTTCGCCGCAGCGCAATGGGATTTATCGTTTTCAGCTCGAGCTCGTTCAGTCACTCTTTGAGCCAGTGCTACACGCGTTTTATATCGCTCGCAGAACGATGACGAAGAAGACGAAGAAGGAGCGAAGTAAAAAACATCCACAGAGAGACATGTACACACGCATAAGCAGTACGCTTGCGTACGTATGTATATGCTCGCGAGCTTATAACGCGTATGTAAATGTTTGACCAGATCTTTAAATTCGCTCTGCGCGCGCAGTGCAATCTTCTTCGTTTTTTTCGTTGTTGTCAGCTCTTCTCCGTGGACAAAATAAACTATATAATAAAAAGCGGGAAGAAGAAAAAAAAGGCGACGCATCGAGAGCGACAATTTTTCGGGAATATACATGGATCGTCGAGGCGCGCACGCACGTTTAACATACCTCTACCTATATTGCAATAGCTCGAGTGCAGTGTATACACACGAGGCTTTATCATCGATTGAGAATCGCGTGATCAGTTGGCATTCGTCGTAAAGTGTGCGTTGGCTGCTGCTGCTGTTGCTTTGATGCCGATCGAACATCGACGTACTTGCGAAACGTACGTGCATATATACGCGTGTGTGTAAAAAAAAAGAAAAGAAAAGCAGGCATTAAATAGACAGGGACGTTATAGGCGAGCAAAGGATGTGTAATACACGCGCTTATAAAAGGCTTATACATTATAAATACAGCAAAACTGCGACGAGTATTTAAGTAGCCTTTCCGATCGCGCTTCGTCCTACGCTCTCGTTTCTCGCTCTCGTCAAAAATCCAAAAAAGTCGCGTTTGCTCTCGTAATATATAGACTCGTATGTGGGTATACGTGCAGCACGTATACGTGTATATGTATATTATAAAAGGGAGCGCGCGCGCATCACGCAATTATAAGTGCAGCAGCAGCAGTCCACCGCCGCCACTACACATCATATACGTAGCATGTATATATATACAAAGTGATTAATGCGCATTTTTATCTCAACGCGCGCGCGGCATGAGCACGTGTGTATATATTATAAGCGATCGTTTGATCGCAGAGTCGCTCAAAAAAGAAAAAAGAGCGAGAGAGAGAGAGAAAAAAGAGGAGCACACCGATCTGTGCGTACAACATCGCATACGTACACGGTACACACACACATATCCGCGCACAGGACCAAAATTATAAGAGAAGAAAAAAAAATTGCCGCCGCCCGGTTGCTGCTCGGGTAGTTTCTTTGATAAAAATCGCGAAACTCGCGCAAAAAGGTAGTTCGCGAACTTCTTCTCTCGTGTAGTATGCGAACACACATGCACATATGCACATTGATATAAGACACGTACAGCACGTATAAGCGTATAGCCGAGAGCTCCAATTTAAAGGCTGCCGTATGGTATATATACGTGCACTTGAAGCTTCTCTCTCTCTCTCTCTCTCTCTTTCTCTCTCTTCGATATTCAAATTTGCCCCGCGGATAAGCGCGCGAGCGCAGCGCTCGGATTTATACTTTTTTTATTTTTCTCTCCTCGGCGCTAATAAGTACGGCAGTATTGAGCGTACGTACGTGTGTGTGTGTGTTGGTGCACACGGTGTGCAAGAGAGAAGAGGCTTGCAAGCGCCGCGAGGAATATATACACACGCTCACGTATACGTATAGAGCGAGGAAGATAGAACAAGAGAGAGAGAGAATTACAAGGCACGATTATGATAATCGAGCCGCGAGCCCTACACACAAGCGTGTATATACGTGTGTGTGTGTGTGCACACACATATGTATACGTGGGATTACGATTATCATCATCGTATGAGATTTGGATTTCGTAGCCCCGGGTAGCCTCTTCTCTCGAACGTCGTGTAATACGTTCGTGTATGTGTGTATGTGTGTGCGTACGATTTTTGTACCACACACACGCATACGCCCAGCTATACCCGGTATACATCCTACTACGCTGCAGACACCGTTTGCGAGACGCGATCGTGCTGCATCGAGCCGAAGAGAATAATTAGTGCGACGTGCGCATCGAGCGCAGCGCGTCGTCTCTGATCCTGCCTGCGTTGACTTAATTGCGGAAACTCGTGTGTCTATCAGCAGCAGCAGCAGCGAGTGTTGCGGTTATTTGAAAAAAACGCCGAGTAGTTTTTTTTCTATATCGGGTTTGCGTAGTATCGTCGCGCACGGGTTTGAAGCGCGGAAAATTGCTTGTTACCCGCGGGTAGTTTATAGGGAAATTGGAGCGCCGCCGCCGCCGCTAGTCCATAAGGTATAGTAGTATAGTAGCTTCGCGACAGCTAGCTCGAGCGGTGACGATAAGGACGTTACACAAGCGCGCACGAAACATATATTAATTATCCGCGCGTAAGACTAATTAGCGCGCGGTGGACTCTCGCTCGCGAGGTAATTGATTTTGTTTTTTGCTATATGTGTAGCCGACAGCGTTTATATCGTGGAGAGAGAGAAAAAAAAACGGGACGATGCGCGACTACGCGGATTTTCATGGAAAAGCTACACGGGGAGAGGCTCGATCGCGGGGACATAGCGCACCTCTTCGAGAGTTATACCGTTTTTGCTCGCTTTTTTCAGCCAAAGCTCCAAAGTAATAAATGAATATATGTATGTATGCACATCGTATAACGCGCGCACGAAGACATCCTCGTCTCTCTATGTGTGCGATGCGATGCGATGCGCGCGATCTCGTGCATCGATGAACGACGATAATCCTTCTCTCTCTCTCTTTCGCCGGTGCAACGGACGTTGCAGCACGTCCGACACAAGGAAGCATAATTCATGCACGCGGGAGAGGATTTATATATATGTAGGCGCACTCGCTAAGAGAGAGAGAAAGACGAACCGGCTACGAGTCATCATATACGCATATAGGTAGAGAGGCTCCGGAGCCCGACCAAATTAGCTATTATATAGGGCTCTCTCTCTCTCTCTCTCTCTCTCTCTCTCTTGCCTTGACTCCGCGTGTGCATATATGCGTGCTATACGCTATAATACAATAACTCCTAATAGCAGAGCTCGAGAGCGAGTACGCGCTCAGTGTGGTGCAAGTATGCGCGCGTGTGTGTGTGTGATTATATTAGCCTCGATGAGCTCTGCTTTCGCTCTTGCTTCCTTCTCTCTTTCTTTCTTTCTATACACAACACACACACACACACATATATAAGCTGCTGCAAAAGGCCAAAGAGCTCTTGCTCGCGAACGCAAGAGGGAGAAAGATATAGGGAGAAAAAAATGATAATTATTCGTTGTTTACAATCGCTCTCGGTTTATTTTGAAAATTTCTCGGAGAGGAATTTGCAGCAGCAGCAGCGCATCTCTCTCTCTCTCGTTCTCTTGGGTATAATAATGCATGCGTAAATGCGTCCGTTCGCGATGTGCGCGCGTTATAAATTTTCAGAGCCGGGTAGGGAGAGAGGCGATAATATAATAAAGCCGTGGAAAATACGCTGAGATAGATTAGATATGTAAGTACGCGCGCGCACACGTCGGATGTGTATAGGCATGGCCACCTTAATGGACAGAGAACACACACGTATGTGCGTATGCACACACACACACACGGACACGGACACACATATTGCAAAGAAAATTAGATGAAGCGAGAGAGAGACTCGTAAAAAGAAAAAGAAGAGTTCGAAGGGACGAAGGCAATGGACGAGCTGAGAACTATTATATCTCGAGTGTTGTGTGTGTGCGCGCGTATGCATATATATACACGTTGAAGATAAATCAAAGAAGCAATAGCTGCAGTGAGTTGTATAGAGAGCGAATATATATATATAATAATACGCGAGCAGAGCACAGGACGCGCGGGGGCGACAGACAAATAGACGAAAATAAAATCGCATTTATATATGGACAGATGAAGCGCGCGCCCGGGAGTAAACCAGCGAGAGAATGAGGAGCCGCGCGCCATGCAGGACACAATGGCTTGACAGGCGCATGCACACACGGCACAGCACAAGGTCGAGAACACGCGAAAAAAGAAGAGAAAAGAGAAAAGAGCTGCAGCAGCTCGTCGTCGTCGTCGTCGCGCGATTACCAATGAGAGTATAGCAGCGAGCGCGCGACCAACTTATAATACACCGGCTTTGCATATATCAATTCGCGGAATGCCGATTTCTCAGCCAGCCGCTGCAGTATGGGTGCTTTGATTGATTGCGACTCGACGAAAGCGAAATAAAGATATTATTCGACCGAATCGTGCGTGCGCCTTTCGAGAGTCAGACGAGATTTTTCGTACCAGCTTATGTGTATTATAATATAGAGATAATAATAACAATAATAATGAGTGTATTTTTATGATGACTAATTTTGGCTTTCCATCCTCGCAGGTAATCCACCGCTGACCGGCCAGGGTAGCGTGAAAATCGTCGTGCTCGACGTCAACGATCACCGGCCGGAATTCGACCGGCGCGCCTATCGGGCCCGCGTCACGGAAAATCTGCCGAGCGGTGCCTGGGTAGCTAATCCTCGCGCGACCGACCAGGACCAGGGACTCAATGCCAAAATCCGGTAAGAGACACACGTGACTGTACGGTGTATAAACTCTTATTATATGCCGCAAGGCAGTTATCCTGTTTCCTTCTTTTCTTTTTTTTCTTTTTTTAATAAATTCAAGCTGCGCCGAAGCTGTGCGTGAGTACGTATAAAATTTGATACGCGGGAGAATGTGTCGACTAAAATTTTAGATAAGTCGTCGTCGTCGTCGTCGTATAAAGGCCTCAGCTGCATCACAACGAAAAATCATTTGATGGATTTTATAATGTTGTTATTATGCATACGCGATATAATATATTCGCTTAAGCGCGTATATACATTTATATTTTCGTGGAAGACTGACGTGGGATTAATTAATTTGGAATTCGTTCGCGACGTGTCAGTTCGCGCGCGCGCGCAAAGCCCGTGGACTCGAGGATTATATTTATACCACGTACGTACTTGCCTGCGTAGTCCGTACAAACGAATGTATACGAGATAATGATTGGTAGACGTATAACACACGTGAACGCGCAGAGCGTCAATTAAAAAAAAAAAAGGATAAAAAAAAAGATACGAAACAATTTTTTTAAACTCTTTTTTTTTTTATTTCTCTCCCAACGCAGTTACAGTTTGCACGGCGACAAATCCGAGAGATTCACGGTGAACTCGACGAGCGGCGAGATACTCACGGCCACGAAGCTGGACCGCGAGGAGACGCCGGTCTATCATCTGACGATGGTCGCGCAGGATCTCAATCCCACGGATCCGCAGGCGTCGGCCGTCAACGTCACCGTGGAGGTCGTCGATCTCAACGATAACGCGCCGAGATTCGCCAGTCCCAAATTCATCACCTACATTCCCGACTCTACCGGCAAAGGTACGTTGAATCTATATCTATAATACTTCATACTTGAAAACATCTTCTCAATAACTATTGTTCTTTTTTGAAATAAAAAACAGACGACTTCGTGTTCGGAGCCAAGGCCTGGGACGCGGACACGGGCGAGAACGCCCGCATCGCCTATCGGCTGTACGGCCGCGACGCCGCGCGCTTCCGCATCGACCCGCGCACCGGCGTCGTACGCGCCAACGAGCGACTGCGCGCCAGCGCCCAGAATCCCTATCAGCTGCAGATCGAGGCAGCCGACGGTGGCTACGAGTCGCGCCTGGCCACGGCCGATCTCGCGGTCCACCTCTGGGAGCGACAGCTCTTCCCGAGCTTCCGCCAGCAGAGCCAGCAGTCGCAGACCAAGTTCAATCTGAGGGAGGACGTGGCGATCGGCGAGCTGCTGACCACGCTGGCGGCGAGCTCGCCCAAGAGCGCGCCGGCCAACGAGCTGACCTACGCCATGGCCGGTGGCAACGTGGGCGACGCTCTGAGGATAGATCCGCGCACCGGCGAGCTGTTCACCGCTGGCCACTTCGACTACGAGACTCTGCCGCACTACGAGGCCTGGGTGGAGGCTCGCGACTCGGGCAATCCGTCGCTGGCCAGCTACGTGCAGCTGTCCGTCAACGTGTCGGACGCCAACGACAACGCGCCCCAGATCGAGCACGCTATCTACAACGCCAGCATCGCCGAGGAGCAGTACCCGCCCCAGTTCGTCGCCAAGATCCAGGCCCGCGACGCCGACTCCGGCGACAACGGCAGAGTCACCTATCATCTGGTCGACGACTTCTCGGCGACCTTCATGATCGACGAGTACAGCGGCATCGTCAGCACGGCGACAAGCTCGATCGCGAGGACATCTCCGCGTACGAGCTGATCGTGGTGGCTCGCGACAGAGGCCAGCCCCAGCAGCTCTCGAGCACGGCCACTGTTTTAGTGACGATTCTCGACAAGAACGACAATCCGCCAGTGTTCACGCGCCTGTTCAGCTGCAACGTCACGGAGAACGCCGAGATCGGCAGCTTCGTCACTCAGCTGACGAGCTCCGATCGTGACACCGAGGAGTATGCCCGAGCCACCTACAGCATCATCGAGAATCCGGGCAACAAGTTCGCCATTGATCCTGTAAGTGGCAACGTCACCGTCGCTGGTCATCTGGATCGCGAACTGCAGGATGAGTACTTCCTCAAAGTGGCAGTGACCGACGGTGCTTGGGCGCCCCAAACCACCCTCACCATCAACGTTCAAGATCAGAATGACAACGCACCCGAATTCGAACAGTCGACTTATTTGTTCCACTTCCCCGAGCTCGAGGGACGAATGTCGCACGTAGGCCAGCTCGTGGCTCAGGATCGCGACAAGCAGGGACCGAATTCCGCCGTCACCTACAGTCTACTCAGACCCTCGGACTTCTTTACCGTAGATCCAGCCACCGGCGACATCTACAGCAAGCAGACCCTCAGCTACAAGAGGCACTCAAACCTTGCTGGAGGCGGTGGCAACTCCGAGGAGAATCTCTACTCGTTCTGGGTCGTGGCCGCAGACAACGGCAAGCCGCCCTTCTCCACCAAGGCGCTCGTGCACGTGGCCATCACCGACGCCAACAATCACGCGCCCAAATTCGAGCACGAGAGCTACCTGTGGCCCGTGCCCGAGGGCTTCCAGGAGTACAAGAAGCTCGCCCAGGTGGTGGCGCGCGATGACCTCGACCAGGACATCAACGCCGAGATCGAGTACTCGACGGTGGGCGGAAACGGCAGCGACTACTTCTACATCGATCACAAGGCCGGCTGGATCTACATCAAGCGCAGCCTCGAGGACTTTGTGATCGGCAGCGAGTTCGTGCTGACGGTGCGCGCCACCGACAAGGGCGTGCCGCCGCTCACGGACCAGACCAACGTCAACCCTCGTCGTCTGCGGCGAGAATCGGCACACGCCCGAGTTCGCCGCGGTGAGCTACCAGGTGCGCGTGCCCGAGAGCGAGCCCGTGAACACGACGATACTGACGGTGTCGGCGCAGGACGCCGACGCCCACGGGCCCAACGGCATGGTGCGCTACGAGATCTCGGCCGGCAACGAGAACCGCGAGTTCTCCGTCAACTCGGTCAGCGGCGCCATCGCCATTCTCAAGCCCCTGGACTACGACTCGGTGCAGGAGTACAGGCTCAACATCACCGCGCGCGATCTCGGCTATCAGGCCAGGTACGCCTTCGCCACCCTCACCATCAACGTGTCGGACGTGAACGACAATCCGCCGAGCTTCGATCGCGCCCTGTACGAGGCCGAAGTGCCGGAGAACTCGCCGCCGACACGTCGGTCTACAGGGTTCAGGCTACCGACAAGGACTCGGCCAAGTACGGCGTGGTGCGTTACCACATCATCGGAGGCACCGGCAAGAATCAGTTCTCCATCGAGGCCGACACCGGTATCATCCGATCCAAGGCGAGCTTCGACTACGAGGAGCAGAGCGAGTACCAGCTCGACATCGTCGCCTCGAATCCGGACTCCTCGCCACCCATGCACGGCTTCTGCACCGTCCTGGTGCGCGTCACCGGCGTCAACGAGTACTATCCGAAATTCGTCAGGCCGGTCTTTCACATGGACGTGTCCGAGTCGGCGGAGATCGGCAGCTCGATCAGCGCCATACAAGCGACCGATCGCGACGCCGGCGACGACGGCAAGGTCTACTATCTGTTCGTCGGCTCTTCCAACGATCGCGGCTTCGCCATTGGCCCTGAGACCGGAGTCATAAGCGTGGCCCGACGCCTCGATCGCGAGACCCAGAATCGCGCCGTGCTCACGGTCATGGCCAAGAACGCCGGTAGCATTCGAGGCAACGACACCGACGAGGCCCAAGTCGTCGTCTCCATTCAGGACGGCAACGATCCGCCCGAGTTTCTCAAGCCTCGCTACGAGGCCAGCGTGAGCGAGGGCGAGCACGTGGGAGCCGGTGTGCTGACCGTGCGCGCCGTCGACAAGGACGTGCGCCCGCAGAACAATCAGTTCTCGTACTCGATCATCGCCGGCAATCAAGACCAGGCCTTCAAGATCGATCCGCAGTCGGGCGACATCGAGACCGCCAAGATGCTGGATCGCGAGACCATCGCCAGCTACGAGCTCGTGGTAGGGGCCATCGACACGGGTGTGCCGCCGCAAACGGGCAGCACCACCGTGGTGATCCAGGTGAGCGACATCAACGACAACGGGCCGATCTTCGAGTCGGCCGACGAGCTCGTCGGTTACGTGAACGAGAACGAGCCAGCGGGTACCACGATCATGACTCTCGGTGCCAAGGATCGCGACCTGCCGCCCAACGGGGCTCCGTTCAGCTACAGAATCGTCGGTGGCAAGCACATGGACGCCGTGAGCCTTGACAAGCACTCGGGAGTACTGAGGACCACGAGGACTTTGGACAGAGAGCTCGTGTCGCAGCTCAATCTCTTGGTAAGTCAACCGATCTCAATTTTTTTATCGCGATTCGTTAATCGCATACTCAAACGTATCAATTTTTTACTCAGATCCAAGTGGAAGATTCCGGCAATCCGCGCCAGACCAGCGAGCACACGGTGCTTGTACACGTGCTCGATCAGAACGACAGCCCGTCGCAGCCACGTACCGTTCGCCTGCTGGTTCACGCGCTCGACGGTCAGAAATCGCTCGGTCGCATCGGCGACGTGCGACCCAACGATCCCGACACCAGCGGCGATTATTCCTGCAAAATCCTTCAATCGACCACGACGACAAAGTCCACGAAGACGACGATGAACGGCGTACCGCTGACCATAGCCACGGGTAGCTGCTCGCTGCACGCCGCCAAAATTACTCCTGGTATGTGTGCGTGATAATTGTGACATTAATTATTCATGCGTGCGGTGCGGTTCATGCGTGATTTGGGTAGCAAGGATATAATATATGAAGTCGCTGCGTTTGTATATATAGCCTCAGGGGGGGGGGGGAGAGGGGAAAGGACGAGAAGAAGGTAGAGGTATAGAGGCGGAGGAGGGGGAGGAGGTGGAGGTGAAGATGTTGGCCTTCGTTAAACGCAATTTACATAATTGAAGATTCATGTATGTACGTGTGCGTGCACGTACGAGCCGCGGCGCACACGAGAAATTGATGCTTTTACGATCTCTCGGAGAGATTTTAGTATCGCGCAGATATTATCGGTCTCTCTCTGTATGCGTTTATACGCAGGCTTTCGTGAAAATAATGCGCGAGATTTCACGACGCGCCAACTGTAAAAATTCATACAAAATGTTTCATTTTTCTCTCTCTGTCTCTTCTCTCGCAGGTATCGAGTACTCGCTCAGCGTGTCCGGCAACGACGGACGTCACGCCGACGTCGTGTCCAAAGTCACCGTGGATTTCGTCGCCCTGACCAACGCCACCATCGACAACACGGTAGTGCTGCTGATCTCGCGCATACGCGCCGCCGATTTTCTCGGCCGCTACTACCGATCGCTCGTCGATCTGTGCCAGAGCGATCTGGGCCTGGCCGAGCGCCTCGACATCTACAGCATCGACGAAAAAGACAAGCACATCGAGATCTATCTGGCCATATCGACGGGCCAGGCCGGCCAGTACAAGGCTAAGCAGGAGGTGAAGGAGTTTTTGCAGCGCAAGCGACGCCAGATCGAGACCCTGATCGAGGGCACGCAGCTGACGATCGGCTACTCGCCCTGCGACGAAGGTAGCAGCAACGCCTGCGACAACGGCGCCGTATGCAGCGAGAAGCTTGTGGTGCACGACGAGCCACGTGTCATGGATAGTCCTGGCCTTATTCTCACCTCGCCGAGAATCGTCTACGAGGCCGCGTGCAAATGCCGTGAAGGTTTTACGGGTGATCGCTGCGAGAAAAAGCAAGACCCCTGTTCGCCCAATCCTTGCCGTTCGGTAAGTACTTCTTTTTTTTTTGTAGAATAATTTAAATTATAAACGAAATCGAATATCATTATTCTTTTTTCACGAACAGGTCGGCCAGTGTCGCCGTATCGGCTACGATTTCCACTGCGTCTGTCCAGCGAATCGCGAGGGCCGCTTCTGCGAGCTCGAGCGCGGCGATCCCTGCTCCAGCTCGCCCTGTCGCAACGGCGGCTCCTGCAAGGAGAGCCCCGACGGCCTCAGCTTCTTCTGCCTCTGCAAGGCCGGCTATCGTGGCAATCACTGCGAGCTTCTGACCGACGCTTGCCGCCCGAATCCGTGCCTGCACGGCGGGCTCTGCGTCAACGAGAAGCCGGGCTATCGCTGCAGCTGTCCAGAGGGCCGCTACGGTCGCCACTGCGAGCGTTCGACCTTCGGCTTCGACGAGCTCTCCTACATGACATTCCCGGCGCTCGACCCGAACATCAACGACATCTCCATCGTGTTCTCGACCACCAAGCCCAACGCCCTGCTGCTGTACAATTACGGACCGCAGACGGGCGGACGCTCGGATTTCGTCGTGCTGGAGCTCGTCGAGGGCAGGCTCGTGTTCTCGTGCGGCGGTGCTCGCAGCGCCATCACCTCGCTCACCATCAGATCCGAGCGCTCGCTGGCCGACGGGGGCTGGCGCAAGGTCATCGCCACGCGCAACGGCCGAGTGATCTCGCTGAGCGTGGCGCGCTGCAAGGACCACGGCGACCAGTGCGACGAGTGCCGACCCGGCGACGACACCTGCTACGTCGACGACGTCGGTCCCATCGGCACCCTCAATTTCGCCAACAATCCGCTGCTGCTCGGTGGGCTGGCCAGTGCCGATCCGGCCCTCGAACGACCGGGCCAGCTGCACTCGGACGATCTCGTGGGCTGCGTGCATTCCGTGTCCATCAACGGTCGCGCCCTCAATCTGTCCAAGCCGTTGGCGTCTCGTCACGTGCGTGCCACTTGCTCGAGGTTGGAGAACGGCCCGTGCTCGCGATCCAATGCCCGCGAGCGCGAGAGCATCTGCGGCCACGGCAAGTGCTACGACAAGTGGAATCGGGCGGCCTGTCAGTGCGGACGCAGCACCGCGCCCAACTGCCAGGGTGCCCTGGAGCCGGTCAGTCTGACCGACGGCGCCTTCGTCGAGTACAAGGTCTCGGACAAGCATCGCAGGATGCAGCTGCTCGAGTATCTGTACGGTGGCACGACTCTGTGGCACGGCGGACTCTCGTCCCATTACCAGGAGGAGAGCCTCGTGCCGCTGATCCCCGCACAGAGCCCGGCCAAGAGTCTCCATCTCATGTTCCGCACCGTCAAGCCCGATGGCGTGCTCATCCACGCCAGCAGCAACAAGCACTACACTTCCATCGAGCTGCGACAGGGTCAGATCAGCTACTCGTCCTCCTGGGCACGGCTTTGGTCAACATGACCGGCTCGTACGACGGCAGCTTGGCCGACGGTCGCTGGCATAATCTCACCGTCACGGCGCACCAGCGCAGCTTCAGAATCTACGTGGACGGCCAGCCGAGCGGCGAGGAGCTCGACACAGCGGGCATCCACGATTTTCTCGATCCGTATCTCAGCCACCTAACGATCGGCGGCCTAGTCAAGTCCGATCAGTATCTAACGACAACTCCTACGACCTACTACGAGGGCTGTCTCGCCAACGTCACGATCAACGGCGAGATCCAGCCGTTCAACGGCTCGGGCTCGATCTTCCCCGAGGTCATCTATCACGGCAAGGTACAGCTTGGCTGTCGCGGTGCGATCGGTATCAGTGCCGCTACCGCTGCGGATCCGTTGAGCGCATCACCCTCGTCATCGTGTTCTTCATCGTGCTGCTCGTGGCGATTCTCGCGAGCTTCGTCATCTTCCGTCTGCGTCGCCAGAGCAAGGAGAAGTCAGCGGGCACCGTGATGAACAAGAGCACCAACGCCATCATCACCGGCGGCAATACCCACCTGGTGCAGACGTCGAGCGACAATCTTGTCTCGCGCCACGAGAACACCTACATAACCGACGGCCCGGATCTGCGTCATCTAGCCGGTCCACCGGAGATACTCTCGAAAAAATACAAGGAGCGCGAGCTCAACAACGTCGCAGCTGCGGCCGCGGCTGCAGCAGCGGCAGCAGCAGCAGCCGAGCATCGTCCACCCCAGCGACCGGACATAATCGAGCGAGAGATGTCGAAACCGCTGCAGGCGCCGACGAGCCGAGGCGGGGACGATCATCATTCCATGCCCATGCCGATGATCACGAGCGAACCCGAGCACTACGACCTCGAGAACGCCAGCTCGATAGCCCCGAGCGACATCGACATCGTCTATCATTACAAGGGCTATCGCGACGGCATGCGCAAGTACAAGGCCTCGCAGCCGCCGCCCATGAGCAGCGGCTATCATCATCAGAAGCAGCAGTCGCAGTCGCAACAGCGACACGGCCCGCCACCGGGCGCTTACACGCCGAGGTCCATCGGAGCGGGGTCGGGTGTCGTCGGCGGCGTCTCGTCGCCATCGACGCCCTCGTCCAAGATGCTCCAGAGCACCCCGCTGGCCCGACTCTCACCCAGTAGCGAGATGTCGTCCCAGCAGCCGCGCATACTGACGCTACACGACATCAGCGGCAAGCCACTGCAGAGCGCCCTGCTGGCCACCACCTCGTCATCGGGTGGCGTCGGCAAGGAGGGCATCAACTCGAACAGCGAGCGAAGCCTCAACTCGCCGATCATGAGCCAATTGTCGGGCTCGACCAACAGCCGTAAGGCCCTGCAGCAATCGGGCGTCTGCAGCGAGTCCGCGGCGATGAACGGCAACGTCGTGGCCTCCGGTCCAATGGGCCTAACGGCCGAGGAAGTGGAGCGACTCAACTCCAGGCCGAGAAATTCCAGCCTCGTGTCGACCCTCGACGCCGTGAGCTCGTCCAGCGAGGCCCGGGGACCGCATCACCACGGCCACGGACCACTGACGCATCTGCACCGTAGCCGACACAGTCCGCTGCCCGAGCGACTGAAGCGCAGAGCCTCGTCGACCACCGACGAGAGCGGTCACGACAGCTTCACCTGCTCCGAGATCGAGTACGACAACAACTCGCTCGTGGACAAGCGATCGGACAACATCTACAGCAAGCCCAACGACGACGATGACGACGACGACGATGACGACGATGACGTCGTGCCCACGAGGGCCGGCGCCAAGATGTCACCGAGCTCGAAGCCACCGCCACTGCCGCCACCGAACTGCGTCAGCAGCTACGACGGCTTCGACAGCTCGTTTCGGGGCTCGCTCAGCACCCTCGTCGCCTCGGACGATGACATGTCCACCCACGTGGGCCTGTACCGAGGCTCTGCCTCGGCCGCGGAACCTCAGTCTCAGACCGCTGCCAACAACAACACGGCCCTGAGCTGGGATTATCTGCTGAATTGGGGGCCGAACTTCGAGAGCCTCGTGGGCGTGTTCATCGACATCGCCGAGCTGCCCGACGGCTCCAGTCGACTACCGAGCGGTCTCAGACTTCCTGGTAACGTCAGCAAGCAGTCCGAGGAGTACGTTTGAATGACTACATGATTCTTTTAGTTTGTATAATTTTATCTGGAGAGAAAAATAATTAAATCTAGTTACGAATGACTGATTACAATTGCCACCTTCTCCAAGGATATAGTCAATAGTTAGTTAGTAATTTATACGTTTAGCTTAAAAAAATGTCGCGACTCATCTTGTATCAGGATGAAAACGAACGATGTACAGTGAAACTAAAGCTCGAATATTTGTTTTTTTTTTATATGGAAAACTACGTAATATCCGATTGAAATCTCGGCGCGATATTCTTTCGTCATATCGTTCATTTGAAACGTGCGTAAAGAGTATTGTAACGACGCCATCGAACTGATTTATGATATACATAGATAATATAATTTTTCCATGACTTATTTAGGAATTAAATAATCGTTGAGACGATATCGTGTAATGTCGAAATCGTACGCAGCTGGTTGAGTGTGCCATTGTAATGTGAGTGCATCAACGTCGATCGTATTCAATTGTGTATTTGACAACTGTGCTAATAAAATATCGTACCCTTTACATTTTGTTGTAATGCAGAAAATTTGTTAAAACATATTTTAATTGTAGCTGTAATATCAACATTTCAAGCCATACTTTGTAATATAATAGTAAAGTGTGCATATACTAATAGATATATTTTATTTTTTCAGTCTTAAGTATAATTTAATGACTATAATTTAGGTAGACATTTATTGTATATAAAATTTTAAGGCAACGAAAATATATGTAAATAAAAAATATGAGAATGAAAATTAAATATTTATAAAAAAGTATGTAATGCTATTTTATTAGAATAATAAATGATCAAATCGTTTAAATCTGTGTTATTCATTATTAACTAATCTGATATACCCGATAATTTTTAAAACTTTTATGACAAAAATAGTCATGACTTTTATGTTAAAATTAATCTCTATTTTCGGAAGCCTATAAAAGAAATAAAATTGAGAATGTTGTAAATATGAGGTTGAGAATAAGATTTATTTTTTTTAAAATGGATATTGATATAATAACAATATAAAAAAAAAACCATAGAAATGGTTTACACTTTTTGATATCCATTGTTTCTACTGTCAAGCTCGTTTTAAAAACGATAATAATAATACATTGGTTTTCTACAGGATATAAATGTATAAACTATCTTATATTAATTACTTTGTTCATATGTAACCAAAAATTGGTTGCAGTCTTACGTGGGTGTGTATTGGATATTATACATTTATTGCAGTCTTTCAAAATTTGTTCTATACAACTTTTCACTTGACATTGAAAGCACTAATAAATAGTGTAAATTTAAAATTGGTTTTCTTCTATTAAAACAGTAAAATAAGCTTTCATAGAAGTATAAAATCTGTTTAAAATTGATTCAGTAAATAGCATTTTGAAATATCATAAATTGATTAAATTTATGATATGCATCATTCAATTAAAATCATTCAATTAAATATTCTAATACTGATTATTTATTAGAATACATGAATGAAAAACATTATAAAATGTTTCCAATAAAATCATTAAACCTAATGTTTGGTTATTTGTTATCCAAAAAAGGACTAAACGATACAAGTATCTATAAAACTAGATATAAAATAAAGTTTTTTTTGGAATTTATGAGTTGATCATTGGAAAAATTACCAGTTATCCAAAAACTCAAATCCTGTTTTAGGGATTTCATTTTCTTGGTTCAACATTGAAGACTGATAACTGCTATATGAACTAGGTGTGTCTAATAAAGCAGTAGATTCAGAATCGTTACATCTTAGATGGTTACCAAAGCTCATGGTCACATTATTTTTCGTATTAGTTTTCAAACTTTTTTGAGATACAAGAGTTTCCATATCATCATCAGAACTGTTGTGCATTTTTAATCTAGATGTCTTTGTTATCAGTTTAGATAGTAGACTCTCTGAATTTTCACTATCGATACAACTACTTCTCACCGTACTGCTACATTCCTCTGTAGAAAATATTGTGTCAGAATAATTTTCAGATTGATAAAAACTGGTTTGACTCGACGGTGAACTGTAATTTTCTTCTATGGAATCGTCATTTCTAATGCCATAAGAAGTGGTGAACAAAGGTGTATCAGAAATGAAGCTTGTGATATTTTTGATGTTATCGTTGTTGGATGGGTCCAGGCAATCGAGATTCATTTGCGACTGGGTCATGAATGAAAATGGAGCAGAGTGTTCATCTTTCCACCTCATTGTCTACGAACAAAAAGATAAGATTATTTTATGACACCCACACTCTGTGCAATAGCTTAAAAATGTCAGCACTTACAGATCCGGAGTCGTCGATCACGTACTTCATGCCAGTTTGTATTCTCAACTTTGGATAGTACTCCGGGCAATCATTATCTTTGGATGAATTGATATTTTTGGACGCATACTTGAGTGCGACCTCGGGCTGTATGATCGTCTCGTCCACGGCTTGATTTTTCTCCTCGTGGCTGAGCGTGTTCCACAAGCCCTCGTAGGCGTCTTTGGTCGCTGCGATGTCCTCGCCAATTCTTTTGGTCAACGAATTAATACTGCAGAAATACTCCTCGGCCAACGTGCTCAAGGCTTGGGTGCCCATCTTCGCAGCTTGGACGAGCACACACGACACGACACTGATTGAATCGCGCTCGAGCGCAGACTATTTTCTCATCTTGATAATCGATAATGACAGACGTTCTTTGTTGGGCACTGACATCGTGCTCACTTTATCTGTCTAATCTATCTACAACTATCGCGAGAATGTGAATGTAATCTATAGACGACGGCGAGCGCCTCCTAGCGCGTGAGCCAAGCCGCGAACTTTCGAACCGAGCGGGGCTTTCAAACTTAGGACTACAGTTTTGAATTTTTTTTTTGCATACGACAATGGAAGTGCGGGAGAACGATTTTTTAGCAGTATTAAATTCTGCTGCCAAAACAGAAAAGAAATTGTTCATGAGTTAGTGGGCAAAATGATCGTATCTTGCAATTTATGCAGCGAGCTAACATAACTTACTTATGAGTTTTTGTACGCCACGTAGCGCTTACGATGTAAACTATGAAATAAACTTGTAATATCTGTGCGTCGATACTATGCGTGAAAAATGAAATATTTTATGGAGATTTAATGATAAAACTAATTAGACGCAAAAGTGTCGTGAAAAATGACTCGAGCTCTCGAGTAAAAGATTTACTTAAGTATACTTTATGTGTACTTAGCGAAGTAAAGAAAAACTTCTATGATCCCGAGTAAATTATCAATTTTGAATAATGAATACGTTTTATTTACATGTGAAACGTTCATTCTACCCAAGTTGTTGTCTGAGATCGTAGGTACTGTAAAATCAGAATCAAACACGCGATCAAAGTAAGAACTTTTAAACGTATTTATTATTGTTCATGTTGGATTTGATTTATCATCACATTGTTATTTTATTATAATATAGTTTTTCGTCACAAATAATTAAAAGCTACAAATAATGATTTGTAATTAAACAATTCACGTGTCATGAAGTACAATAAATGATTTTGTTGTATAAAAATGTTCACGATATACAGTACAAAAAAGAGAAACGCGAAGAAAACGCAGGGGACGTTCAATGGACAAAGATAAAAGAAGGGAAAATTGTATCGTTCTCACCGTGGTTCCTTATCGTTGCGTTAGTTGCACGGCCAGGTTCTTACTCGCGATCATCACCGTGATCAGAATGAGCATCGCCGCGATCGGCATGAGCATCACCGTGATCAGCATGACCATTGCCATGACCATTGACATGACCATTGCCATGACCATTAACATTATCGACATGAGGCCCTGCAGCCTCCTCCAGCTCCCCGTCGACCCAATGCAAACCATAATATTCTTCAAAAGAGGCTCGATCGAAAATACGAAAAGAAGTGACACTGTTTCGCGCTTCGGGCGAGTCGAGAGCTCGATTCAGCATCGACCGATACATCTGATTCGTTTCGCCGTTGACTGGCCCCGGTGCATCCTGCTGAAAGTTCCTCAATAGGTTGCGCGAGGTCCTGAAATAGATGCCGATCCCACCGGCCGTGTAATCGAGGTACTTGGGCTGAGTCGGGAAGCGGCGAGTGCGAGTGAAAATGTCCCTGCCCCACACCGAACGTAAATTGTTGATCACTGATATCGACTCCGTACGCTGATTCATAACGAAGATATCCAACCCGTTGAGGTGTTGGACAGCTTCCACCATATCTGCCACCGTTGCGAATCTGTGCTGTAGCAAAAAATTGTGCGTGCCGTTCCAATTCTGGTAATAGCCCGGCTCTTGCGGAGGATTCTGGTCCGGGATATTAAGAGGCGCCATCGTGAAAAACCTGCGACGATGTCGGAAAAATATACGGTAAGGCAAGTCCGGATCGCGCGAGTCGTTGCGACTTCAAAAGTCCAGGTAAACAGAGGGCTGATTCGTCGATGTGATTATACTTACGAGTATATATAGAAGTGGCGGAAAAAAGTGTATCGGTGGTGTAACGGATCCGACCAGAGGGATGTGTAGAGGCAACGATCGAAGGTTCGATGGTACACCAGACGCAGCCAACGAAAAACCAGTCGACACCTTACCGATGTTATTAATGAAACTGGTATTAACCGAAGTCGTATTGGGTATAGTATCAACGTTCGTTGGCCGATCTGTGCTGGAACTGATGTATCCTCGAAATTATTAGCGCGAAATCGTACCGGCTGGAGAATTCGGTGATGTCTCCTGTGAACGCTCGTCGTCGCGCTGACAGTCGAGATCGTAAACAAAACAAATAGGACGACCACGTGCGCCGATGTAAATAACATTTCTCGTGATTTTCGAAGTATGATTTTTCGATTCCTTTCTCTTTTATATATTGTAATTATTTTTGTTTTAGATTTGTTCTGTGTAATTTTCATTGAGAAAACGTTAAATAAAGGGGAATAAATTCAAACCGATACTATGATCACAAGTGATCACGAGCGCCTCGAGGGTCACGTGAATTTAACGTTTAATTAATTAAAGCCAGCAAAAAAAGCAAAGCCAGCCAGCCCGCGATCAAAAATGTTTATATATCTCGTTGTTACTCAGAAAAATACTGAAAATATAAAAAATATAAAATCGCGCGTGTATTGCAATGATCTTGAACATCGTATTCTCGCATTGTACGCAACGCGCGTTAAAATACCTCGCATCGGCAATCTACGCGAGTTTTATGAACCGAAGGAGTGTACGCGATGCTGCACACGTCCAGAGATCGAAAACCCCTTGATCCGGATTACTATAACTGTTGTCGGGCTTTTAGAGCTTCGAGCAAAAAGCTGGTGCCAGCAGTTATACTGCCCCGATCGATCTCAACGACAACGATGTCCACGATCTATCTCGTGGTGACATTTATTATCTTATACATATTATAATCATGTCATTTTTTTTTTTAATGTTTTTTTAATTTTTAATGTTGTAATTACACGAGCTTATGTGCTTTTGCAATCCAGAGGTGTGATGCCGAAAAAAGCTACAATTGGCTGAGGCTGCCTTCGACATTCTCGTCAAGCCGATATAGCGCATCACCAAGTAATCTTCATACTGCGTCGAGACCATCAACAGGTACACCGAGTTGCGGGAGCAGCGACTCGAGCTCGACGTCACCCGTGGACGACTTCCTGGCGATATTGAACGTGTGCAGTGCTGCGCCGCTCGAGTGGCTATATATAATCAATCTGCACGGCAGTCTCGGCGACGTGCGAGGGTGACTGCAAGCTCACAAACGACAATTTTTTATGTTTGCATAAAATTGTTATTTTTTTCAATCCGATTTCGCAAACAATTAACCATGACATATAGAAAAACAAACGTGCCTGGAAAAATTTGATTTCATTCTATGATACTGAAGGGGACATTCCTATTGCAAATTATAAAAAAAATTCACTTTTTAAATATTTTTTTTTTTGAAAACTATTAATTTTATTCATTCCAGACCTATTGGGTATTGTTCCTTAAGGTGATGCCGAAGCCCCGATTTTGACCGACCGAGCATAAAAAATGTAAATTTAAATAACTTTTTTACTAGACCGATTTTCGAAAAACGGCTCTGTGGAGCCCTCCATATTGATGCTGTGAACAACTGTACCAATTTTCATCCCATTTCATTCAACAGTTTTTCCGGAAAACGGGATCGAAAATTTTAAGCACGAAAACCTAAATCAAAAATTTCGATCCCGTTTTCCGGAAAAACTGTTGAATGAAATGGGATGAAAATTGGTACAGTTGTTCACAGCATCAATATGGAGGGCTCCACAGAGCCGTTTTTCGAAAATCGGTCTAGTAAAAAAGTTATTTAAATTTACATTTTTTATGCTCGGTCGGTCAAAATCGGGGCTTCGGCATCACCTTAAATATTAAACTAGGGTAAATGTACCCATTACCGTGGGTGTGCCTATTACCGCGGATATATTAAATTATCGCTTTTAATCAATTTTTAACGATAAATTATTCCCAAATATTCCTATTTACTCCTTTGATGGAAATCTATTGACTGCTCAAAAAAAATTTGGGTTTTTCGAAAGATTTTCTATCTTTAATTAATTCAAAATGTTCGGTCAGATTCAGCCGAAAAAGAGCAAAAAGTTGTAAAATATATGACTTTACGTTTAGACCTTATTTTAACTATTTTTGACAGAAAAGCTATCGCATAATAGTACTAGCAGGTAGTATATACTTGAAATATTACATTACGTTTGTCAAAAATCAAATATCCTACTGGAAACAATTTTAAATGCGGTCACGGTGATGCACACATGACTTTAGTGCAAGCGCCCATTACCGTGGGTCAAATGCAGTGTAAACATAACCTTGTTTAAAGATTACCGCGGCGTTAGCTTTAACAGATGTGATATAGTGCCTACCTATTTATTGACTGATTGAAAGATGAAACAAGTCGATAAAATGTCAAAAAAGAAAACTGGGAACAAAAAGAATAAAGTATTACAAAAAACTATGCCCCGGGAGCAGTCTAAGAGGCTGTAAAAGCAGTTAAAAGACCTTTTCGATACCCACGATAATTCATACACGGTAATATGCGCATCCGCGATAACACACGCACGATAATAGGTGCAGGCCCACGGAAATGCCTACATTTACCTTTTTTTTATAAATTGAATTTTAGTTATTATTGTACATTAATAAATGAAATTTGAATGCATCATTGCATAAAGAAATGTTTATTCTTCAAGTGGAAAGTAAAAAACCTATAGAAAGAAAGTAGTTTTTTTTAATTTATGGCTTCGCTAACGCGGGTTGAAAATAAATCCACGGTAATGGGTACATTTACCCTACATAAAAAAATTTTTTATGGGACTTAAGACCCATTTTGTTGGCTGTAGACGGAATTTGTTGAAATCCGTGTTTCGGCTCTTGCTAGCGATTGAGAGAAAACTATAAGTCCGATCTTCATGTTTAAGGGTCCTCTATACACACTCAGTCGGTAACTATATGCGTAAATACTTGATTACTTTGTACCCATTTTTTTTCATTTTATATCCAACCAATTGTCTTGAAATTTTGTGGGGATGTTCAGGGGACTAATTAGAATGTGCCTCTGGAGTCACTTTTTCATATAAGTGAAAAAAAATATTAAAATGCACTTATCGTTCGTACCCAAATTACTCCCTCAAAAATTGATGAATCATTTTGAAATTTGACTATGACTTCCATGAATGCCCTAGAAATGTGCCTATGAAGCGATTTTTCCTTAAAATGATTGTGAAAGTCTTTTATTACTATTAAAAAAAAAAAGAAAAAATAGTAAATAAAAGACTTTCGCAATCATTTAAGGAAAAATCGCTCCATAGGCACATTTCTAGGGCATTCATGGAAGTCATAGTCAAATTTCAAAACGATTCATCAATTTTTGAGGGAGTAATTTGGGTACGAACGATAAGTGCATTTTAATATTTTTTTTCACTTATATGAAAAAGTGGCTCCAGAGGCACATTCTAAATAGTCTCCTGAACCCCCCCACAAATTTTCAAAACGATTGGTTGGATAGACAATGAAAAAAATGGGTACAAAGTAATCAATATTTACGCATATAGTTACCGACAGAGTGTGTATAGAGGACCCTTAACGTCTCATTTTAATCGTTGCAACTTTCTCTAGAAGACAAACCTCTAAAAAATTGATATTTTCAATTTTTACGATTTTGGCACGAGTTTTTCTGAAAAAATGCTCTTTTCGGGGTGAATTCACCTCCATAAAAAAAATTGGGGATGATTTTTTCAACTTTTTAGAGGTTTGTCTTCTAGAGAAAGTTGTAACGATTAAAATGAGACGTTAAACGTAAAGATCGTACTAGAAGTTTTTTCTCAATCGCTGTCAAGAGCTGAAAAAAAGTGATTTCGAGAAAAACGCGTTTAAAGTTTTTTGAATAAATCAAGGTTCAATGTACAATTTCGGCATGGATTTTACATCGTAAAAAAGTCATAGATAAAGTTTCTTGAAAATTCATACCTAGAGGTTTTTAAATGTGTTCTTTCAGAATCTAGTATCAGTTTAAAAAAATTATAAAAAAATTATTTAAAAAAAAAAAAATTTATTACAAAAAAAATTGGAAAAAAAATTTTTACGCAAAAAAATATATTTAATTGTAAAATATTTCTATATTTTAGCCTTGCTTTGAAAGTATTGTGACTACATTAGCTCTTTTCAATTAACAAATATGAAACAATTTTTTATTAAAGAAAGTAAACAAGGAATATATTCACGTAATATACTTACTGATAACTATAGAACTGGAGAAAAATCATACTATCTCAGTTTTGAAAATGTTTATACTTAAAATAAAATACACAAAACAAAAGAAAAATAATATAATGTATTTAAAATGCTTTGTAAAAAAATTAAATTTATTTTTATTATTTAAATACTTTTTATCAATCAATAAATTTAAAAGAAAACATTTTTATCCATTTTAATTTACGTCGCCTAAAACATTGACTGTTCCATTGTAGAATAGATTAAAAAATTTCTTCCACAATCTTCTTCTTCTTTATAGGCTGTTTTCACAGTCCTCAGTGACGGTCAAAAATCGAGCAGCTGATTTGATTGGAGGCCAAACAAAGCGACCGCCCATATACTTTACATGTTAAAGTTGGTTGGTAAAAATACTTGTAATTAGTTGACCGTGCAGTAAAAAAATAAAAAAATATCTGGAGAAAGCGGAAATCCTCGTGTATTGAAATATCGAAGCGGTTTTAGTAAAAGTCTTTAGTTTGTAAATAAAAAAATGTTTAAATTTCGGCTTTTTTGTCTGTGATATTGTCAATAAACTCTAATAAATCAGTTATTAAAAGTGGTTATTCGGGTTGAAATACTAACTTTAAAGCGGGGAAATTTTATTCTTTCAAATGACCAACGAAAAATCAAGAAACAAGCGTAATTCCGAAAAATTATGAAAATCATCTCACAATCGTCTTCCAACACAAGTCTGCTATTGGTGTAAAGATAATATTCTTAATTAGCTTGTTTCTTGATTTTTCGTTGGTCGTTTGAAAGAATAAAAATTCCCGCTTAAAGTTAGTATTTCAACCCGAATAACACTTTTAATAACTATTTTATTAGAGTTTATGACAATATCGCAGACAAAAAGCCGAAATTTAAACATTTTTTATTTACAAACTAAAGACTTTTACTAAAAACCGCTTCGATATTTCGATACACGAGGATTTCCGCTTTCTCCAGATATTTTTGTTTATTTTTTTACTGCACGGTCAACTAATTACAAGTATTTTACCAACCAACTTTAACATGTAAAGTATATGGGTGGTCGCTTTGTTTGGCCTCCAGTCAAATCAGCTGCTCGATTTGTGACCGTCACTGACGACTGTGAAAACAGCCTATATGGCCTTGGAGTAGGTGAAATTCACTAGTGCTGCCGAACTGCCACTCCAGTTGCCACTGGTACTTCTTCGGTCCACATTCATCGCGCATGCGCGTCTGACAAATCTTTATATAAATGAAGACGAATTAGTGGTCGCCGTCCCTGTCCACTGAGTGGATTCTCATTTCTCTGTCTACAGCCTACATAGTAGTACATATACTGTTCAGTGTATTAGCATCATTTTCCTGTAGCACGTGGTCCTCAAGAGTTAAAGAATAAGACAATTTTTTTGGTTTTGTTCCTGTCCATGACTTAGATTTTTTATTATTAATTAATAAAAACTACAAATTATCATGACCAATCTAGATCAACATGTAAGTACATTTTTGAGAGTATTAATTTTTAATATAAAGAAAGTTTTAATTCAAAATGTGATATCAAAGCCATCGCATTTAATAAGATTTTACCATGTGCTATGTACATTTCAAAGCTCTACGAAAAAATCATAAGTTTTAAAATCCCCAATTATAAATAAAAAACAACAAAGAAAAATTTTTATTGTTTGAAAATTTGTGGGGTACAAAGAAAAGAATTATACACATTTTTTGTTTCTATATTTTTTGTAAAATAATACAAAAAAATTTATTTATGCATATTTTTTATAAAATAATATTTTTTAAATTTTTTCACATAATATATACACTAAAAATCAAGTAATTTTCAATTCATTTGATAATAAACGAAAAAATTAGCAAGACTTTTGTTATTTTGACATCTTGATACAGGCATTTTCAAAACTTATTTGTGCATTGCATATACTTTGAAACGATGATACGTCGTTACGATGCAAAAAATATTTTTTTAATTTATTCATGTACTCTAAAGCTTCTAAAGAATTTATAATTCTGGACTCCTGTTGTTGTGTCTCCAAGTTTTCTTTTTCATTTGCTTCTTTTTCAATAGAATCTGAAATTTCGATCAAAGCTTTTTCTGTTACTAAATTTTTGTCGATAAAGACATAATTATCATGAATGTCTGGATTAAAAGAATTTACGAGCTCTTCTAATTCAGATTCATCGTTAGGATCTAAATTGTCTGAAATGTAGTCTGATGAAGTAGAAAACCCGCACTTTTTGAAGCATTTAGTAACAGTTTCATATTTAATTTCCGATAATGCTGCTTTGATCCAAACTATAGCATCCAGTACATTCAATTGCTTTGATAGATCGTGTGCAGACGAAACAAGTGAAATTCTTGTTAAAATAGAGCTTAAAACTTTTTTTCTATACAATACTTTAAAATTTTTGATTATTCCTGAAAAATAAACGCTTGAATTAGTTTTATATGTTATGATGATTTTAATTTTAATTACAATAGAGTTCATACCTTGTTCCAACGGTTGACATATTGCAGTTGTAATGGCTGGGAAAAATACTATTTTTACATTAGATAATATTAATGACGGATGGCATGCAGCATTATCCATAAATAATAATATATTTCTTTCTTCTTCCTTCATTTTGATGTTCAAATTGGTTAGATATTGTATCATTATCTCTTTCGTCATCCATGATTCGGTATTTTTCTTCCATACTATTCCTAAAGATTCTATATCAATATTTTTGAAGCAAGATTGATGAGCAGCTCTACCAATAATAACGGGGTTTTCAAATTCACCAATACTATTTACACATAAAATAACAGTTAGACGTTCTTTAGATAATTTTCCATCGTTACAGTTTTTATTTTGAAGTAACATTGTTTCATCTGGCAGTGCTCGATAAAATAATCCAGTTTCATCTAAATTGTAAACATCTTTTTCTGCATAACCATTACAAATATGTTTCACTCTTGAAAACCAGTCATTAACAACTATCATATCTACACGTTCGCTCTCTTCACAGATAGATGTATAACTAATATCATATCGTTTCCTAAATTTTTCTAGCCAATCATCTGACGCAGAAAAACTTGTAAATTTATTTTTTTCTGCTATGTCTGTCGCCTTCTTTTTTATCAAGGTGCCTGGCATGGGTTTATTTTTGAATTTCACCTGACGCAACCATTTAAAAACTGCATTGTTGATTATTACCATTTCATTTTTCGGAAATTTCCTTTTATTTTTGCCATCACCATTTTTTTTGGAATACTTTAAAGTTTCATTTTTAGTTTGCAGAATATTAGAGATTGTCGATTTACCTATATCAAATCTTTTAGCTGCTTGCCGAAGGCTTAAATTTTCTTCTTCAATAATATTAATAATATCAACTTTTTCTTTTAGAGTTAAACGTTTACGTTTTGGAGCCATTTCAAATTGTTTTCAATTTCATGAAATCTCAATTTATAATACCTGAAATGTGTATACGTTGTGTATCATGGTATAATTATTAATTTCTAATAGAACATTTTAAAAATTCAATGCAAAACTCACATGGAATGAACACGCAAAGCATACATCAAAAACAGGCATGCTAATAACAATCCACTGCTTCGTGAGTCACTTCTGTTCGTTCATATTATGCTGTGATTAAAAATAAGCGAATATTAAATTTGTTCTTCAAATGCATTTTCTAAATTTTGCATCAAATATTAGTTTCAGAAGATGCTTTTGTTGATTTTGTAATAGAGCACTTCGTTTGTAGTTACTGCTGAACGAGGTTACGTTTTTTGTTTACAAAAGTAGTAGGGAACCTTTTAAAACTGTAGGCAGCACTGCGCTGCTCTAAACGCGGGAGCAGATACAAAACTGCCACTGAGAAATAATTGAAAAACTTGATGTTCATAGATTTGTAACACATTTGTGCATTTTAAATGAGTGAGTAATTTTTTTTGAGGTCTGAAAATTTGGGAACGAATAGCCGACCTGTTGTAGAAAAAGTATCAGTCTTAAAACGAATTAATTTTTTATACATTAATTGGTGTAATACTCCCCTTGCACTTAGTGACTCTCATCAAGATTATTTAACATAAATTACTCAAATTTATTCTTGAATTTATATTCAATACAATTTTTATATCTGCATCATATCTCATTGAAATTAATTTTTATTCTTTTTCAGATCGAAGAAATGGAAGCATTGAGTGCCATTTATGGCGAGGAATTTAAAATAGAAGATGAAGCATCTTTTAGAATTAAAATCTTCTGCCAAAACAGCAAACAGATTTATGTCGAATTGGTTGGCAAAATGGTGAAGTCATATCCATCGGATTCTGCACCAAGAATCGAAGTTTCGGCTCCTTACTTCCGTCAAAATGGAGTGAAAGAAAAATTATTAAAGATAATTCAAGACATTTATGAGTAGGTTTAGAAATGTTTATTTATTTGTATCTATTGATTAATAAAATTTTAATTGTATTGTTAATTTAATTTCAGAAAAAACAAAGGAGAATGCATAATATACCAATGCATTGAAGAGATTCGCGAAGAGTTGTATACCCTCACGATCGATAATACAGAGAAAGTGATAAAACGAGATGAAAATTCGTCACCTGTCCAAAATTCAGAAGGTAGCGACACTTCATCGGATGAAAGTGTTGAAGACCAAATTAGCCATGGACCAATTATAACGGATAGAAAAAGTTCGTTTCAAGGTCATGCAGCTGTGGTGTCTTCTGTCGACGAAGTCAAGTAATGAAATTTTTCTAGAATAAAATATTATCGGTTATAATGCATTTAAAGTAATAATTCCATTTGTTTTTTCAGGCATTTGATAGATTCACTAAAAACAAAACGAAAAATCGGGCAAGCCAAGCACAACATCACCGCTTATAGAATTTTCAATTCCAGTACCAATAGGTATATCCATGACTGCGACGATGACGGAGAAAATGGAGCTGGAAGTAGATTACTTCATTTACTAGAGGTTTGTTAATTATCAATTATTTTTAGGATCAAATAAAACCTTCAAGTTTGAGTAAAAGAAAATTCCCTCAATTGATATTTTTTTATTGCAGATAATGGATGTCAAAAATGGCTTCGTAATGGTATCTCGTTGGTATGGAGGAATACATTTAGGTCCAGATCGTTTCAAGCACATTAATAATGCAGCTAGACAAGCTTTAGATTTAGCTGGACTGGTTCCTGCCAAAAAATAATACAATAGTATTAAACTACTGCAGACAATAAAGTGATTTACAAAACGATTTTTCAGATTCGTTTATGTATTTTTTATATTGTATAAAAAAAATTGGACAGATATTATTGTATAATATTATCAAGTTTGTAAAAATTGTACATAGAAATTTTAAGATATTGTAAATATTTTATGTATATGATAGAGTTGAATATATCTTTGTTATCGTAAAATTACATGAACTGCCTTCTCTTTTTTTGAACAAGCTAAAAATAATTTTTTCAATGGGTTTATAAATTCAAAGGATCCTAGCAGAGTCAAATGAAAATGTTGACCTTCTCAATAAAAGTTTCTATTGGGTGAACTTTTAAAAATGAGCCATTTCGGAGATGAAAATTATTTTCATCATTTAATTTTTCTAAAATATCATTAGAAACCACTTCCACGATTGCAAGTAAATTTACTAGTAGAAAAACCAAGTAAATACTGTATGTAGTCGTAAACCTTCTCAATGATACTTATTATTTTGTATAAAGCATACGTGTATTAATCGTCAAAATTATCAGTGCTGAAGAATTTTTGAATGATGAAATACTAAACGAATCAAAACGTTGAGCATACGTAAAGAAACTTTTACGATTATTTTTTATTTTAATTTTCTTTCTATAATCTATTTTCTTTTTTTTTATAAATTAATGTGTCAACCCTATCATCGAAAAAGACTCGAAGGTTCTTTGCGTATGCTCAACGTTTAAATTCATTTAGTAAATGATAATTCGAAAGTTCTCCAGCGTTCGTTTGGACGTATAATGCACGTATACTTCGTGCAATATAATAAGCATCATTGAAAATCCTACGTTATTGGGAATGAGTACTTATATCCAAGAAGACAAAGTCTACAAAGTAAAAAATTTTTATAACATTTTGATAGAAACAATATTCCCATTTGATATCACAGGGATTCTTTACGCTTCAATCAATTGCAATTTTAGTATTTTAATTTTTGAAAAATGTAAGAATTATTTTTAAGTTTTTATAGCTTTATATTAGTAAGATATTTACGATCTTTGATCGAAGAAAATTTAAAAGTAAAAGTAATAAAAGTTCTTACATAGCGTACAGGCATCTCTGTTGCGTAGGCATCGCCACAAATTTCCCCACAAATGACCCTCAAATCATTTACTGATATTTTTATAAAGTATAGAAACGTAATAAATAATTGTAAATATAAAAAATAAACATCTAAAATAACTAATTACTGAATTTAGTACTATTTGAATATTTGAAATATCTCTATCATTTTTACAAGATTCAAGAAGAGGTTTTACTAGAGAATTTTTCTTGAGTATAAAAATATTTAAAAAACAACTAAAATTGATGTCAAGGGGGTAATTATATACTTTACTTTAAGACTTATAGAGATTCCTCATTTTTATGGATGCACAAATGTTCTGAAAAATATTATCCCGCCATTTCGATTTTAACTTTCAATAATCTATAATGTTCGGCATATAGAGACATTTAATCGGCAAGAACGGTTGCTCAAGTTACCTCAAATCTTTCCACGAGACTCTTATAATTCGAAAATTAAGACTACTATTGGATTTTTGGCTCATCGTCCGGATCCCACCTTCGCTGACTACTACATCCGTAAATAACTTTTTGAATCCGTAAATACGACTCTTATCTCTCTCGTCGTCCTGCATGTGCCTTTTTCTTGCTTGCGATCGTCTCCAGTGGTGCAGATCACTCGAAATGCACGTGCACACCCCCTTGCACAGCCTCCATTCCATTAAAAAAATGGTCAAAAGTGTTATATATACCGGTGCGAGACTCTCGATCGGGTATAGTTCATCTTCGGCTAGCAACGGAGCAACAACGCGCGACAAAATCGCGATTCAATCTCAAAAAATCATACGCAGCTCGACGTCGCAGTTTTCAAGCAGCATCATGAGGAACCTTCAATCAGTCTTGTTTTGGGTGATCGTGGGTACAAGTAAGTAATTCTAAGTTTTTTTAATTCTATGTTTTGCATAAGAAATTTGTCTGTCTGCCCTGTAATTGAATGTCAGCTATCTATAATAATTAGTAAACGAAATTAGACGTTATTCAAATCGGTGTAAAGGTAGTAAAAACATTTCTGACATTTTTACTGTATATTATTCAAGCGGTAAAATTTTTTAAAAAGCTTTTAGTGTTTAGTTAAAACTTTTTAGTTAAATATTCAGAAACTATTCGGATTAACTAGCTTTTTTCCTACAAATTTTTACGATAAATTTATTGGGAAATTCAAGAAAAACAAATTTTATATCACATCAATACCGAAAAATCGTGAGACTTAAAACAATCGCATTATATGATATGAATAAAAAAGCGTATTTATTGAGTGAATTTCTATTAACATCTTTTGAAAATGTAGTATCTTCTCTTTATACTACTGTCCCAGTGCAAAAACTACCTATCTAAATAATCTTGAGCGGCAAAAACAATTTTCGATGTTTTGAATTAATCGTTTGATTGAAGAAAGAGATCGCTGAATGCATCAAGTTTACTGATTTTCAACTCGTCATCCCTGAATTAAATCGTGTGATTTTTCTCATTTCTATATTGAAACATTGAACGTGCAATTTTTTTTTCAAATCAGGTTTCGCTCAAAACGATCACTTCAATCCCTATCTAAATCAACAATATCAACAACTGGCCGGACAATTCGACGCTACGCACACAATCGAGGGTGTCGTCTTCCATCCTGAAGGAGGATACTACAATCCATGCAGATATTCCTCCGATCCACAATGCACCGGAAGATCAACAGTCCGTAAGTGACGCATTATAATTATTCATTCGCCCTTTACTTTTCTATGGTAGCTGCAGATTAATTTTCTTTGCCAATTTCTTTTCCAATCACGACAGCGGAAAAAGCTGGGCCAAACGAACAATGCCCTCAACCCTACGGTACCTTCAGAAACAATCTGGACTACGCGAAGTTCATAAAATGCGTCGAGTATTTACCCTTCTATTTCGACTGTCCCAGTGGAACGATCTACGATCATTCAATCATCGCTGCGATTATGCCAACAAGGTTCAGGAATACAACTACGGAGGATCAGGAATGACGGAAAACCTTTTTACAGATTCTTATTGAAATTAAATGGTACTAATCAGGGCTAAATGTAATTATATCAAATTAAAAAATAATCATATGAAATTTAAAATATTTTACTAAAATATGTGATAAAAGATACAAATTTTGAATGACAGCTGTTAAAAATGCCATAGGGAATATTTTTTAAAAATAAAGAATTCAAAGGTTTTAAATTTAATTCTATCAATAAAGTAATTTTTTTACATCATCCACATACTCAAGTTTACATTATAGCACATATAACAAAGGTAGTATTTAATAGTAATAAAATTCGTTAAGATAGTTTTGATCAAATCATTTATTATATTAAAATACATTAGATGATATCAATGATGTCTCAAATGTGGTACAATTACACTGAAGATATTCAAAAATTTATTTTAGAGATTGCATCTAAGGGATTCTACCTTGTCACTGTTAAAATTACTTAGTATTATATAGTTCGGTTTTTTAAATTGATGCCCATGAATACTTCTAATGAAATTCGTGTAATTTTTTTCTTCGCAGTATTTGTAGTTATACGTTGTGCTGGATATGGATCAGTTCCAGTAGCTATACCTTTTTTATTGACTAACAAATTTAGACTATAAAACCTTTAACGAAACTTTGCCCCTTCATGAAGAATTCTTGGTTGACGAATACGAATACTTTTATATAATATTCATAATCCAGTTTATTTGTTTAACTGATTATGGCATTATAGTAGGTGCAATGAGTTTCATTTTTTGTTCATTTTTAGCGGGTCTTGTTGAAGGGATTCATGGTTTGGAGTACGTAATTTGTAATAAGTAAAGTCGTCAAAAAGTACAATTTTTTTAAGTATTGAAAGATGCATTAAATTTTTTTTCAGAAATGTCTTAATAGAAATTGATGCTGAGTACTGTTTCAAAATTTCGATGAATGATAAAAGTGCAAGATTTTATTCGATATCACCAAACTCTCTTACAGTAAGTCTTCTTTATATTTCTTCAAATATAAATCTAATATCTCATAATTATCTAGTTTTTATGAATTCGTTGGTGAAATAGTCAGCCCAATAATGTTCCTTGTAGTATTTATTCTTAGTTCATCATAGTTTTAACAACAAGATCAGTATGAAAATAAGCATTGATTGAACCCCAGAGATTTAGTTCTAAACATTTTTTCGTATTTAATTTAAACTTTATTTTACAAAAAGATGGTAATAGCGATCGATACAGACTTGGCTGCAACTGGTAGAATGTTTGTTACAACTTGTGGATTTATAGCGATCATTTTTATCCTATGTTTTCCCTGTCCAATATTGAAGAATGCCAGCGATGACATGTTTCTCACTTGGTAAAATTTGCAAGATTTAATTTATTTCATTATTTATCTATAAAAAGTGGTATTTTACAAAAGCTGTAAACTAATTTACCAAAATTATCCACCAAAAATAAGAAAGACATTCTGAAAGACACTGAAAAATCGTTTGCACTAACTGCTGGACCACTGGTTGAGGTAAATTTTGAAACCTGCAGTTCCGTAAGTTTATGCCTAGAAGATCCTGTGAAGCCAATGTTTCAAAAAATATAAATAACAATCTCCTAATTTTCTTCTTTTAATTTTCAGATTATTAAATCTTGTTTTTCTTACGCAGCAGCTTTTAGATCAGTCTACGCGTCACAATAAACTTTTATTTTACAATAAATTTAATGAATATAGTGTCATTAAACTGGTTGTGTCTATATTTTCAAACCTGCATTTTAACTAACTCATACAATTTTAAATTTTCATGAAAAAAATCCATCGAATACAATTATCCGAATCTTGTGCCACTTGCGTTTACAAGTTTTGTTCGATGAAAACTGAAAAAAATGGTGAAGGCTACCAAAGGTTTTTCACGATGTTCTTACCAACGGGGCTGTTTAAAGTTGAATTTATGCTTGAATTTTATTTTTTATCTCAAGATTTATGCGATTTTCTAACTTGTAAAAGAGAGTCTTCAACAAAAAATTCTTCGTAACAATACCCTGACAGTCCAAAACGGAATTAAAATTCGCCGAACTAAGCCTCTCTAACGCACGTGTAAAAATTTATAATAATCTTGCAAACACATCATTTTATCACAAATACATTAAATCGGCACCAACAGATCTCTCAAGTTACCCCTTCTTCTTTCCTCGAGACTTTTATAATTCGTAAATCCTGACTACCGACGAATCCGTAATTTTAATCAAGTTACATCAATTGCCGGGAGGCATTATTAGCTCATCGTTGGGACCCCACCTTTACTCGGTGCTATACAACTGCAAATGACTATTTGAATCCGTAAATACGATTTTCATCTTTCGAGTCTTGTCCTCTCTCTTTTGCTTTATCGCTGCGTGTGCTGTGGGGCTTGCGATCGTCTTTCGGCGCGTGCTCACGCCCTCGCGTACACAGCCTCCTCGCAGCTCCCCATGTAACAGTCGTCGAAAGTGATAAAAAACCGGCGCGAGGCTCTCGATCGAGTGTAGTTCGTCTTCGACTAGCTACGAAGCAACAACGCGTGCGACAAGACAAAATCGTGACTCAATCTCAAAAGAAAGATCGTGCGCGACTCGACGTCGCAGTTTGCAACCAGCATCATGAGGAACCTTCAATTAGCCTTGTTTTGCGTGATCGTAGGCACTAGTGAGTAATTTTAAATGTTTTAATACTATGTTGTCTTAGAATAATTATCTAAGAAATTAACGTGTCTGTTCGTATTACCCAGTATCAGTTTTTAACTTTGGTAAATGAAAATTAGACGATATTAAAAACAGTGTAGAATTAGCAAATACACTTTCTGATATTTCCACTTAATATTATTCTGAAAGGCTCTATAAAAACTAGAATGATATAGACATAGAAATTTCAGAATATTTAAAATGAAAAAATACAAACATTTCATTAGTAAAATATCGTTTTACACGTAAAAAATATCGGTGAAGGAAAATCCGAAAATTGCTCTCAATTTGTAAATACCTGACTGAGTACAGTTGAAACAAATTATAAGGGATCATATATTATGACTTATTCAATGTATCAACGGTTTCTATTGAATCACTGTTTTTTTGACTACACGTAAATGACATTTTTTGCAAATTAAAATGTTTTAAGGATGTCAGCAAAGCCACATTTCAAAAAAATAATTTCTTGCGTGTTTTCTGACAAATTTAATGATTATTTTTTCAAAAATCTTGATAAAAGATTAAAAATAAAAAAAATCATCGTAACATTTTTTAATTAGATATTTCTAACGTTAAATTAAAAAGTCTATAATCTCAATTTAAATTTAATCTCAATTCAAGAATAATAAATTTCATACTATATAAATAGCAAAAATTCATTTGTAACAACAGTATCGCATCATGTAAAAAAATTCATTATTCAAATTTAAAATAAATATTATTTTACTGTACCGGAGAATGTATTTTGTCTAAGGGAGCCTATACGTTTTGGAATTTTTTTCAATCGTTTGAATTATTTTCTTTGTATACCGTGCCGCAAAAACATACATGCGCGCTTATTGACTCCAAAATTTGACCTGACCTCTAGTTCATTCCAAATTTCTACATACTAGTTAAGGAAAAAACGATCTAAAAATAAATTATGCATAAAAAAGAAGAAGAAAAAAACATTTTGTACATTTTAACGATGAGAACTTTTCGATTTATTTTAATCTAATCAAATTAAAATAATTACTGCGGGTAATTCCCAAAAGAAAAAAAAAGAAATCGTGTCCCGAAAATTCTATCGCTCCGATAAAAAACTCAATAAAAGTTCGAGTTACTCAAGAGATGCTCTTTCGAAAATTAAAGTCGGTAATGGCTTAAGTATAATATTGCATAATATAAGTCTGCGGTAATATATAATAAGCAGAAGAAGAAGAAGACGAGAGTCCTCGAGGTCGCGCCAGAAACAAATTTAAAGAAAGTATACACACAGAATCCAATGCTGAATCTTATAAAACGTTTTTTTTCGGAAGGACGCGTGCGCGACAGATATGATACGGGGCGTTGTTTTTTTTTATTTTTAATTGAGCAATGCTTTCAATTCGAGCTCAATTGATGTGCGAATTAATTTATCGACGAGATATAGTGTTTTGAGATGAAGCGTGATGTTATATAGTATCAATTATAAGGAAATATATATTAGCATTATTCGGAGACTATTTTTATGAATACAATAAATCAAAAATATATTTACTTAAAAGCTCACCGTTTTTTTGATGTTCTACAAACTAGTTATAGACGTCGGACGATTTTTGATCTTTTAAATAAAAGAGTTAGCTCGTAAAACGCATCGAGCTCATATACCGATATCGAACTCGTCATCCTTGAGTTTATTCGAGTAATTTTTCACGCGCGCTATACATCGAAAGTTCGCGACGTCCCTCGTTGACTCATATCATTACACCCGGGTATCGATTGCTCTTCTCATTGAGCTTACATTATTCATTTTCCAAATCAGGTTTCGCTCAGCTCCGTCAAGATCAGCTAAGATCCAATCCCTACCTCAATCAACAGTACCGCCAGCAGGAGGTCAACACCAACAACGCCCGCAGACAGTATCAGCAGCAGCACGGCGACCAGCAATACAATCCCTACAACCAGCAGCAGCAGTACAACAACAAGGATTACCAGGAGCAGCATCAGTACAACAATCAAGGACAGCAGCAGCAGCAGCATCAGCAGCAGAGACCGAGGGCCTTCGCCAGCAGCAACGGAGCCTGCCCCGAGCGCAACGGCCGATTCCCCGTGGCCTCGCAGTGCGACGCCTACATCGAGTGCGTCGAGGGTGTGCCCGAGCAGAAGCTCTGCCCCGAGGGTCTGGTCTTCAATCCCGAGGCGAGATTCAACAATCACTGCGGATATCCCATCGACGTGCAGTGCTCTGGAAGATCGGCGCTCCGTGAGTGCACACAACTTTTTTTTTTCTCGCCCTCTATACTACTCTTGATTGCCTTGATGTTCATGGTCATGTTGCTTTTTCTTGTTCGCAGAACGAGCCCAGCCGAGCGAAGAATGCCCTCACCAGTACGGCTACTTCAAAGTCGGCGACAGGCAGAACTGCGGAAAATTCATGAACTGCGTCGAGGGCAAAGCCTTCACCTTCGACTGTCCCGAGGGATTGGCCTACAATCCACAAACTTATCACTGCGACTGGCCCGACCAGGTTGAGGAATGCGACACCGAAGGTGAGGACAACCATTTTTTACATCGAGCCGATTTCAACCGATTTTTTTTTCCAATTTCAGCTTTCCTTCGTTTCACCTGCCCAACCGTCGGAAATGTCCTCTTAGCTGCAACCACGAGATTCTACGCGTCGCCCCACGACTGTCAACACTACTACACCTGCGACGAGAACAACCGTCCAAGATTGCACAACTGCGGCGCCGGCAAAGCCTACAATTCACTCACGTCGGCTTGCGATGACGCCGAAAACGTGGCCGGATGGTGAGTTTTTTCTACTCTTTCTTTTTTGTAAGCATACCGTGGATTTGAAAATATAGTCGATTTTAATTGCCAGTGGTGCTCCACCATCGTCGATCAGCCTCAACAGCATCAACAGCGTCAACAAGGTCAACAACGTTCGTGTACCCAGCGTAACTGTCGCACCTGTTTTCGATAGCCAATTCGGCCGAGGACAACAGCGTCACGTACCCAATACCTTCGAGCAACAGAAAAATTTACCAAACCGTCAGCCAAAGTCTTACGACGAGACCAATCCCTTCCTCCATGGGCAGAGACCTAGATTCGATGTCAGAACTAATTTCGAAGATGACTCCAAACAATTCGTGCAGAGATTCACTCCGTAAGCGCGCGAACGTGTGCGAAAATATTGACTTACGATCCATGAATTTTTTAGCGAATAAGATCCGATTGTAAGTTTCAAAAGTTGTACCAAATATTAAGTAATTTTTAAGTAAGGAACGTTACTTTTTTTACTACGGAATACCCTTTTAGAAGGTATAAAGTTTCACATCTTTTTAAAATATTATACTTGTAATAATGAATTAAAATAAATTTTTATAATCTACAAATTAATATTACTTGAACTTCAATGATGAGAGATAGATAATTATTAATTGATTTTTAATATAAAACAGTTTTTAATACAAAAATAATCCATACAAACTTCATTCTTTTGATGGTGATAAAATAAATTATGCTTGAATAACAATGCAAATATTTTGAGTTCATCAACATATAATAAATGAATTAAAAATTGGCAAAAAATATGAATTCAATGAATTCAATGCATATCCTTCAGTAACATTCGTTTGTCTTTCTTGCGCAGCTTTTACAATTATATAAACTACTAAGTTCCTCATAATACAATTTCATTTTTTAAGGCCTACGTAAAATATATTATTGTAGTCTATAGTAGTTAAATACATAATTATCTTATTTACATTTTTTAAGGCCAGCTTCTATATTCTATCAATTACTTCATGAAATATTTCAACAGTCTGAAACAACTTTGAGTGAGTGCGAGGCTAGCAGCTATTCTAAGATTTAATCAGTTTTTATCCAAAAACTTGAAGTTGCATAAATATTGAATCTCTACCACACTCAATTGCTTTTTAACGTCTTAACATAATATTTAATCAACTTTGACGTTTTTTTCACAATGAAAGCATTCCTTACACATGTTACCCTGTCAACATTAGAGCTTCCAGATCGATTTATTTGTTATAAACAATTTTTGGGAATGTTTTCCTTTTCATGTTTCTTTTAAAAATTCATCAAAATCAGCTGAATCTGCTTCAATAACAATTTCCTCCAAGCTTGGTCCCTTGTGAGAAGTAGTTGGTGTTTCTAGAATAGAACAACAAATTTTTAAATAGTTTCTCATCATTGCTAAACAAATAAATAAAGCCAATTCTTACTTGGAACTGAACCAGTTTTTTTGTACTCTTTAATTTCTTCCTTGAAAGCTTCGTCAAAAGTATTTTTGTCTTTCTCTCAATAACTTTTCCTGAGCTTTTTCGTGCCTTGAAACTTTTTCTAAATGTTCATTTGCATATTTTTCTAAAAAATTAAATTTAAATAAGTTATAATGTCATAACAGATACAAATAAACTTATAAATAAAAATTTATAATCAATATTTCTTACCTCGTATATTTTTCAGTTCTGCTAACTTTTTTTCTTTGTAAAGGGCTAATTGAAATCTATGATCTAACTGACTGCTCTGTAAATCTAAAATTTCTTGAAGGTCTTCAACTTCAAAAATAGCATTCTCCACTTCTTCAAACATTTCTTGTAAAGTACCTGTTAATAAACATCATTGCAAAGATAAATAAAACAACATATGATGCCTTTTCCTATGATGCTTTTTAAAAATAAATAAATTACCTATTTGGTCCATTAATGCTTGAATATCACTATTTATTTTTGGAATAGATGACAAAGTGTTATTGAGTATAGCGATACTGTTCCACTGCAATTCTATTTTTTCATGAATAGTTGCTATCAAGGCATCTGCTTCTTGAGCTTTCTGGGCATTTTCTTCTGCTAATTCATGCATATTGTTCCATTCCATTTGAAAGTGATGTAAAACATCAGCCCCAGCATCATAATTTACATTTCGTGTATTGACAAACTTTTTAGGTTTCATTGAGGCCTCTGCAAGTGTCATTCCCCGAATACTGAAATTATATACAAAATGATTTTACTTTGTTCTTTTCAAAATTTCATTTGAATTTTTTCATAATAGTAAAAAAAATTGATACTTATCAGTTACGGTTGTTAGTTAAATAAAATTATTTACCTTGCAGAAAGACCTTCTTGAATCGATTGAAACTTATCTCGAATACTTCCGAACATTTTGTTAGGTTTTTATAAATTTTTTGGTAAAAAATAAGATTTATTTTCTATAATTTTTCATATTAAAATAAAATAAAATAGAAAGAACTTTTGTTACTCTCAATACAATAACTGCAGTCTGCGACCTGCGTGTTTATCTCTGTCAACACTGGTTTAGCAGGTTATTCTAAAATCGCGCCGAGTGCAGTGTGCAACGGCGCAAACGAGAGAATAAAAAATTTAAATTAAATCATTGCGGTAGAAAAAAATTATCAATAAAAACTATTTGTTAAAAAAATGTTTCCTGGTTATTTAAATTACTAAAAGCATTTTTATTAATTTTATAAGAGTGGATAAGAGTGGATTCAAGAAATGGACTATTAAAACACTTAATTTATTTCGATTCATTTTATTTATTTTCTCCTTTTGTCGCTTGGTGTAATAATAACGGGTTTTTTTAGTTATAATTAACATTATTTAAAAATCACAGTCTTACTTGAAAATTGACAGCAGAAAATACTATCTTTACTCTATACTTATCGCAATATTTTGAATTTCAATAATTTCCATATTTTATATATTACAGAAATGGCTTTTCATCATTATATCACCTCTCTTACCATACAACAATTTACGTTTTTTTGTTGTTGTAAAATTCGTATGCGTACAAGTGTATTTACTACTATGTACAGTGTGATACGATAGAATATGTAAATGTGCAATTTTTTTAACCAAACAGATAAAATAGCTGTTGACTCATCTTATTTTAGTGTATTATACAATTTAAAAAACTACCCCAGCACAGTATTTAATCATAGCTTACAATATGTGCTTTATAACGTAGCGTACATCTGATATATTTTTATTAATGGCATTGTTTATGTTCAACGTCTATTCATGTTTTTCATCAGGTCACATAAAAAATTTAGTTACAGTCCTTGTCAAAATTATAAAGTTACTAACTTTAATGTACAAGCTAACTGTGCCCAGCACTTACATTTGACTACGAATAATCTTGACTGTTTTCAATTTTTTTTCTCTATAAACTATTTCAATAGTATTTGCAATGTGCACGAAATTGAATCAATTAAATAAAGTTCAACATAAATTTTAATGGAACAGTAGTTAATTTTAATTCTAACATCTAAGTCACGACATTACACTTCAAAGTCACTTCTTAATCTCGGTACTTGCAATGCACTCCTATAAACTAATCCATAACAAATTATCACATTCAATATTTACAAGCTGCATGTACTATTTACAAAGGCAAGTGATAATGAATTAATGATTTTCTACTATAAAAATTCAATTGATCATTTAACATTAACAAAAAGCAACTAAAGTAGGAGATGATATAACTAAAGATGAATATTATATTGGAATAATAATCATTTACATTTTTCGAATGCAGTCAATTTTTTACGCACATTTTTTTGTCTTAATAAAAATATAGGTTTTTGATAAATTGACATATTTATCGAGATTTGAAACTTCAAATAAACAAATTCCCCACGAACTAATTTAAATATGTATTTGAACTTAAAGTTAAAACAATTTTACTATGTGATCGAGTAAAGACATTTCATTCCAATAAGACTGTATTTATTATAAAATGTACTTTGTGTACATTTTAATAGGTAAAAAAAGGAATGATTTTTCCCCCATTATTTATGTTATGATATGCTAAAATACATATATTCGTATGAACACAGTGTGTACATAAATCATATCACATCACAAATCATTCAAACTTATTTATACAAATTGTACCTAATCTTTCCATATTAAAAATAATTAAAAGCACATTAAAATTCGACTAAAAGCTTTTACATTGGGATCCATAATTGACTTTTGTCGATAATTCGTTTTTAGCAACTCATAATAAAATTAGTATAAACTTTCTCAAATTCAAAAATTACAATAAGAAGAATTATTATTTACAGTCTTTGTTTCACACATTCTTTAAAAAGTATTGCATTTTGCTCAGGTAAAAGACTCTAATTAGAGAAATTTTAAAGTCATAAAAAAAGTCATTGATAATAGTAGAGTGAAGCATATCAATAACTAAAGGAGATCAAAATAAAAGATACTCCATGTAAAACTAAATAACAAAAGTCTACTACATATGGTAAGAAAAAATAATTCCTTCAAATTAGTTATTACAAAGCCACCTTTGATTTTTAATGATTAACGGAAACTAAAAAATATTACTGTTCAATCGTGGAGATTTTAATTTTTATGACATTAAACGTTATTTTATATTCATGAGCTCAACTTTAGAAAGTACTCATAGGTTTACTACAAACAGAGTTTTAGTAGAGGCCAAAAATAACTAATCAAGTATGAAAATAGAGACTATGATATTTAGGATTTCATTATTACTATGCACGCCTAATAATGATATAAGACAATAATTGTGCTACTCATATCAATTTTTGGCTCTAATGGAATGTAGAATTCAAAGTAGTATAATAAGATAGCAAAAGTATTATTCTTATTTTCCAAAGGACATGAAAATGACCAGAACTTGAATTATTTAAGCGAAAATAATTAAATGAATATAAACATTCTTTGGTTGAGTGTAGAAAAAACTTAACCATAGATTTGACAACCATCGATACAATAACAATATTTTTTTTCGCGACGTTAAGGCATATTATGTTTCTAAACTAATCTGTAAACTCTACAAATCGAATGTATTACTCTATTCAGTGGCTGATTTCAAAAGAATTAGCCTGAGTTTCAGCCCAAATTTCAATTTTTCAGTATCCTAGCATACAGTGTTACAATAAAAAGATACATTCCAGCATTCTCCGAAGAAAATTTTTCAAAAACGTTGCAAGACTCAAATAAAATAAAAATTAAGCCCAAAGCTTCATATCAAAATACAGCGATGATTTTTTTACATGTATGTCACGGAGCCGTGCGTATCGTTAAAGAGTCTTCCAGCGTCTGGTTAATATTAGCTAACTAGGATATTCTGCGCTTACATTAATGATATTGCGATATTGTCGGTTTCACGCGACATATGCTTTAAAAATCATTTTTAAAGTTGTCGATTTGATGAAATATATGCTTATAGTGAAATACGTACTCTTTCGTAAAAATTCGAACGTTATGTAAAAGCACATTAGTTTAAATCACGCGAGCTTTTTGTGTTTCTTGATTTCTTATTCTCCAATCTCCAATTTCTTATTCTTCTATAATCTCCAAGAAATGTTCAGTAATGATCAGATTGGTCAAAATCTTAATTACGATTGTGTGGAAGAGGCTTACTAGCAGTAGCAGCAGGATCCAACGGCGTCAGACACTGATGCACGACAGTAACTGTTGACAAAATTGACTATATTGCAAGTGATCGCCGCTGATGCGCCGCATCTTTATACCCTTCGTATCTCTGTTCTGGCTCTTGCACACTCGGAGCTCGATCTGCACGCCACCGGGATACTCCAAGTTCAGTCTTCTGTCCTCTCCAAGTTCTTGACTCGAGGATATAATGCCACGCGCGTCGATGATGCTCTTGAGGCGACCGAGAATATCTTCGGTATTCAATCGACTCGCATCATCGGACAGTGCCACTTCGACTTCGGTCAACATCGGTGAAGAGCTCAGAACTTGTTGCTGTTGCTGTGGTAGTTGGCTTTTTCGGCCGGTTCCGCGCATAATCGACGGTGCCATCTCGTTGGGTTCGGTTATGACAAAATGCGGCATGGGACTCGTATAAAGATTCTGCGGCGGCGATGATAATTGAAGCTGCTGTTGGTGTTGGGGGCTTGGACACTTTTGCTGCTGCCCTGGATGCAGAAACGGCTGAATCTCGGAGCTGTCACCGGACGACGATGGACTACCCGGACTACCGATCAGGGTCACTTGTTCACCAAGAACATCGGTGACGTGAATTTGTGGTGGTGGATTCTGTGGCATAAATATCGGGACCTATTTTGAATATTACAGACAGTTCTCAAGCCAACGAAAAGGTATAGCAATAGATGGCTTAGTATAGATTTCGTAAGTATATTTTCAACAAAACAAGCGTGTCGAAGTATGCAGAGTAGGACTCGACGTCAAGCTGCAATGAAAAATGAATTTTTCGACGATGATAACGAGCTTACTTTTGCATCGACGGTGCGCGTTAAAATTGTACGCGAACCATAACGTATATATATCGTCGAGTATTAAATGATCGATCGCATACTCGCATGGTGTACGTGCACGCGCAGTACAAGCACAAACACACGAGTGTACGAGCTATCTCTTTCTCCCGATTATAAGTAGTGCCGCTCGTTGCGCGCCGTCGACTCATTTCTCTAATCAATGAAGGCACGATGAATCAGAGCCGAAGTAGATTAAAAAAAAAATAAGTTACGTATCGTGCCTACATACACGACATCATCAACAACAACAACAACAACAACAACAACGAATACATCGACGACAATGACACCAACGACTACGACGACAGTTGCGTGAAATGTAATGCGATTGTTTACGTATTATGGAGCGAAAAGTAAGATTGAAATCAAGCTCGTGTGTAGTTACTTCCGCTACTGCATATAATTGAGATACATAAAATTTACCACCAAGAGCCGTAACTTAGTCGCGCGAGAAAAGAGAGACTGAAAAATCGTCCCAGCGCACGCAAGAGAAGGAAAGAAAGAGTATCGTTTGAAAAACAGAGATTAAAAAATTGTTTTGTCATACAATCCACAACATGCGACGTAATTCATATTCACCCTTAAAACATCGCCAGGATGTTCTTCCTGAATCATGTCCAGGGCAGGGCTGTTGCTGGGTGAATAATTGACCGGGGTCGTCGTCGGCGATCGATGATGTCGCATCGGACTGAGATCCAGAGGCTGCGCGGAGTTCGGCGTGTGTTGGGCCGGCGTGCCCTGCACTATGCTGCCCTGCACGGGCGCCGTCGTTAACCCACTCAAACCTGGCGATCAATGAATTGTTTGAAAAAATTGAGTAAACGAACGAGCATAATTTCGATCGAAGAGTCTTACCATGAGTAATGTCGGCGACGTTGCGCTCGTGCACGGGCGAGTTAGGTATGCTGTGCGAGGGCGAGTTGAGTTTCTGCAACTGTTGAACCTCCTGCTGAAGCGCCTGTATGCCGGGCGTCTGAATTCCTGACGAGCCTTCGGATGCTCTACGCACCGGTGAGTAACGCTCCACTTGGGCCAGCTGATGGCTCGACGGCTCCTTGAACGAGTCCCGTTGACCACCTGAATTTTTGTCGGAAGAAAAAAAAATGAAAAAAAAAATCGAAGGAAAAGAAAAGAAAACACAATTTTTGTATCATTTACGAATTTCCTTATCAGAATTTCAAGTGGGGGCGTAAGTATGGAAAAATTACGAGAGAAGTATCATAGTATATCGTAAATGCGATCGACTATCTGAGAAAAACTCTCTTGACATCAATCGCGTGGCTGTGTATCGGTGTGTATATCGCATCGATAATTTTTACCATGTATAAAATACGAAGAAGCGTTGAAATGTGCACGGCACGCAGCGAGAGAGAGAGCGCGCGATAACCGATACGGAAAAAAACGCGAAACAAAAAAAAAATAATAACAAATAATCGATGTTGTGACTGCAAATCGTCTGCGCGTTGACTATTATACATACATCGCTCGCGCGATTGAATAATAGTTGGACGATTAGTCACACACACATACACAGACACACAGATCGAGAGAGACATTGTTCAAACATTTTTCTCAAATGCCAATCACGTATATGCATTGTCGCGTGGAATGAAGAAGCGTATACCGGTAAAACATTTTTTATATCCTATTTTTTTTTAATTTTCTGTTAACTCACACGATAGGCGATTGAAAGCTTACATACATTATATAGTGTGTGTACAGGTCGAGTTAATGTACTCGTCGAAATGTATTGCGCATTATTTCAGCGAAATTGGCGCGATTCGCTAACAGTACCCGTTAAATGATGTTTTCGCAGCGAAATATTATACACGTACTTCAAGCAGGTATGCACAAAGATTGCTACTGTATACAAGATGCGAAAAAAAAATTCGATAATCAACCTGACGTCACGGGCGCGCATTGTGCCACTTGAAACGTCAGAGGGAGAGAACCACAAGGCGATGGCGTCACGAGTGCACGTGCGTTCATATAAAGTTATGCATCGTCGCGGCAATTACGTCGGGCGAACTTTTTGGATGCGCTTTTTGTATATTATTATTGAACAGGGTTTCGCGAGTCTCGTGATGCATGCGACCGACTGCAAGGAGAGAAACTTTCGATTCTATTTTTCTCGAGCAACCGCGGTAAAAGTTATTTTAGGAAATAACTTTCGTTTTTATTCTAAATTTAATGAAATGTTCGGTGTTATTTTTGGGGGAGGTAAAAATGCACCCATTTTAACGCTTTCTCCGCTTTGCTTAAAAAAGATAGAAAATGCGCCGTCTATCCGCCGTCTAATGACAGGTTACGCCGCAGCAGCAGTAATATAGCAGCAAAACAGCGAGTATCAGCATGGCAGCAGCAGGAACGACGGCACACTCCTGTATATGCGCGATCGGCGCGGTAATAATTGCACTCCAATTATTGAGCAAACGTACACATACGAAAACTTTCACCTTAATTTACAAAAGCACAATGTACATATCAACTAGCACATAACACATTCCATAAATAAATGATGAAAGCCACACTGTGGATTTATAAATAAATGCGAAACGACAAACACGACAAATCAGGGGGATGATAAAAACGATGTGAGTAAGGTGTTGAAAACGTAACGAAACAAAAAAAAAAGAAAGAACAATTATAACAAGCCAAAGAAAAATAATAAAAAATCATAAAAAGGATAATTTACCGGTGATGCCTTGATGGCCGATTGGTTTGCGAAACTGAGGCAGCGTAGAACATCCAGCGTTCATCAACTGACTCGGCAAATAACGCCTGTTCATCCTCTTTTCCACCTCGACGATCACCTCAGGATTCAAAACTACATAGCATGCATAGGCGGCACAAGAATTTTCGGGGGGATATTGTGACAAGGATATTTGCCAGTGGGTGAACGTGTAAAAAGTGTGTTCGTATTGATGTTTGCGAGGTCAAGTACATTTAGAACGATATTTTAGATTTGTTTTTTTTTTTTTGGGCATTTACAGAATTTGCATGCGAAGCGAACGGAAGGAGCGGGTGAAAAAAAAGGAAGAAAGAAAAATGTTCATTTAGCAAAATAAACGAAAAATTATAATAATAAAACTATAAAACATATATTTGGGCTGGATATAATTGACAGATCCCTTCAAATTTGAACATTAGGTACTGTAAATATAGATCTGAAACCATATCCCGACCACAACCAATAAAGAATTAATACACTGTTAAGTGAAAAACACATGATGTTTTTATGAATGAAAATAACATGAATATTTTCTACACATAATAAAATGCATGAAAAGGTTGCTTGTTAAATGACTTGGTCAGTTTGTGTTTTTAACATTCAAGTGATGAAAGAAAAGTGAACCAATGCATATGGTTTATCAATTTACAGTGTATCAGTTCTTTTTTTACAAAAAGAATATCTCGATAATTCATGTTCTGTGAGATATTCAGTGTAAAAAATGAATCAATGTATATCGTGTAAAATCAATAAAAACGTTTAAAGAAAAAAGTCCATGGACGTTGACTTTTTATGTAAAACTCAAATGTGTAGCATACACGCAAAAAATTGTTCGATATACATACATAGCTCTACTGGTTTAATGATGCCAAAAGTAATCTAAGTCTAATAAGGAGCTATTAAAGAATAAAACGTTTTACCTGGCCTTTGCATGACCGTTGAAAGTCCAGTGCGACGCTGACGACGATCGCTCCCACTGCTCGGTGTACTTGTCGCACTGCTATCGCCATTTGAACCATTACCGAATTGAGGACTGCCGGGCTAAAGAATCGCTTATGATTACAACGCGTCACATTGTATATAGGCATTGCTTTGAAAATGAAATTTATTACGTACAGGCTGGAGATGTTCTCGACTGCCTGGCTGGCTCCAATTTCCGATTTCTTCGTTATTACTGGTAACGCTGCCATGCTGTGCTTGATAGAGAATGTGTAGATTCGCTCCTCCATCCGAAGCTCTTCGTCCGAACGAATTTACTAAAATGTAATAGCGATTGCAAGTTTCTGTCCTGTTTCGTAATGAAAAAATAATAATAATAAAATACTCACTGCCTCCCTGCATGAAAGACGGTGGTTTTAACAGATGCTGATCCTTGATTTGGAAATTTTGAGGCGGTTGATTCTGCACCAAAGGCATATTCAGGGCCAAATTCGTTTGAGGCACTAAATTTTTCTGTAACTGCGAAGAAGCATTGGCCTCCGGCGTGAAAGAGTAACCGGATGCAATCGCTACGTTGTCCAGATTGTGACCCGTATTGCCAGGTCCAACTGTGTGACGACGAGTAGCCAGATAGGGTCCAGTATAAAATCGCGGTGTAAGCGCATTTCGCTCCTCGATTTCGTGAACGTCTGCGTCTCCGAACTAATTATTGTTAAAAAGAAAAGTAATGTAGTCAATTGCAAGAATGAAAAACAAATGTATATCGTTTTAAAAATAAAAACGTACACTCTCCCACTGTCGAGGATCATCTTTTGTGCAATAAGTGTAAGGTCTATATATCTCCTCGTCCTCCTCCTCAGCCTTCTTCTCCTCCTTGCCAGCTTTCTTCTTTTTCGAAACTTCGGTGAACTGGCGGAGCAATAAGGCATAGATGGCGGCCAAGTGATCGAAAGCCTTGCTATTGACCGATCTTATTATCATCTCATCCGTAACGTCTGGTAACTTTGACATCGCACGAAGGACAGTCTTGTTTGGAGGAGGTGGATCCAACTGTGGTTCCTTCAATTGATTTAGGGCTTCTTGTCTCAAGACTTCATGGCCCATTTCTCCCATCCAAGGATGTTCCAATATCTGACGCAAAGACAATCTCCGCGATGGATCAACCATGAGCATATTTCTTATTAATCGTTCACAAGCTAAAAGTAAAGAAATACATTAAAATACAATAGATAAAAGAATTAAATTATAATTTGTTAGGCGAAGTTTTTAAAAAAACATTAACTAAGTATGTAACAGATTTATGTTTCTTAAAACGTATTTTTGCTTGACGTTATATGTTATACCACTTGTGAGTGATTTAAGTCTTATCAAAAATTACTTGTTTCTATAATCACTAGTGCCTCTAATATCAACAGTATCATAACACATGTGAGATAGTAATATGAATTTAAAAACAAGAGACTCAATATGTAACTGTAACTGTTTGTTATTATACTTACATTCACTCATGAAATAAGGTACTCTGTATTTGCCCGAGCAGACAGCCTTTCGTAAAAGCTGCATAGTAGCACCATCAAAAGGTAAAGCCCCACAAACTAGTACATACAATACAACTCCCAAACTCTAAAAAATAAATTTTCCGTTATTTTTTCATTAAAAAATTATAAAAAGTAAAACAGGAATATTTTATCACGTTTCTACGTACCCAAATATCAGTCATTGGTCCATCGTATTCTGTCCCATTAAAAATCTCTGGTGCTGCGTAAGGCGGAGAACCGCACCACGTCCGTAAAGCCACTCCTGGCTGATACTCGTTACTGAATCCAAAATCTGCTATTTTCATATTTCCCTTTTTATCGAGCAGAAGATTTTCGGCCTGCGACAGGGAAATTTTTGTTATAAAATATGGAAAAATTTTTTCTTCGCACAAGTTCAAAGTTTATTTTTCACCTTAATATCTCGATGCACGAAGCCGTTTTTGTGCAAATATAATACGGCCTGAACTATTTGGCAAAAAATACGCCGAGCTTCGTTTTCTTTCAATCTACCGTTCTTAACTAAATAGTCGAAGATTTCTCCTCCCTCCGCATACTCCGTGACGAGATAAATCATTTTCTCGGTTTCCATCACTTGATACAGTTTAATGACGTGCTTGTGATTTAGCCTCTTCATAATACTAACTTCGCGAAATATTTTCGCCAAGTTTTCCTCGGACAGTCTCGTTTTGTCAATTATTTTGATTGCCACCTATTTTAAAATTAATGGAGTAGATTTGGTTATTATGAAAGGCAGGTTTTTAAAACAATAACAAAAGGCTTGAAGCAACATATTCAAAAAAATCAAAATATTTATTAAAAATTATTGAAAATATTTCAACCGGCTATCCGCGGATAATCGATGGTCGGGATAAAAATACGTCGAAAGCGAGATTTTGATTTTAAGAATCTGTGACGTCAAGCACGAATAAAAGATTTGCAAGTATGTTTCTTCCGATTAAAAGCATAGGTTGGGTGTTAGTAGAATTTATAGAACAGAGCCGTGTGTATAGAAATTTGAGGCTTAAAAAATGCATCAGTACGCGGCCTACCACCTTCGTAGAACATTCTGGATGAACATTTTTGTAAGCTTATACACACAATTCGTTCGACTAACAGACGAAGACGTGCATGTTGTTTTTCGAAAATGAGGCGATCTCGATTTTAAAGCACGCGGCCCGCGACGGAAAAATTACGATCTAGGATCGCTTTGAATTTTCCACGCGAGTTTTTAAACCGAGCAACTCTGTTTATTCAACAAACAAATGCCCTCGTAAAGAATCGCGTGCACGCGCTCGCTCGCGCGCCGCGTTTATCGTAAAATAATAGATCGAGTTAGTCATCGCGGCTCTTTCGAATCTCGCGAAAATCATCAGCCGTCTCTTCATCGAGCCTCCCCGGTTTCACGCGATAAAAAAAAAGTAAGTATAGGTATGCGTATATACGAGCGAGGAGAAGAAATTTTTCGCATTTTGCATCGACGCGCATATATTTACAAATCAAATTGTCAATCATCGTCTTTCTCGCAGTTCTCTCTCTCTCTCTCTCTCTCTCTGCGCTGCGCGTCAGAAAAGCTCGCTCCTTCTCTTCTCTTGCCGTTCGGAGTCGTAAAGATTTTTACACTTTCATCCGATAATATAGCGTACATGTACACGAGGAAAGCTAAAAAAACAGCGTAATATATCTCACCACTTGTGCCGATACGGTCGGTATATATATATATATATATATACGAAACTGGCATCGCATACATAAGTAAGCGAACGAGTAGCTCGAGAGCGAGCGAGCGAGAGAGCATCAGCCCTTTAAACGTCATTCGTTGCTCAGCTTCAAAGCTTCAATAATACACTCGCACATATACAGACTGAGTGACTGTGTGTGTGTGTGTGTGTGTGTGTGTGAGAGAAAGAGAGTAGTCGATGGCTGTTTACGTCAGCACGCGGCTGCGGCGGCGGTGGCGGCGACGCGCGCACACAATCCTATACACAGGCACGCGGACTCGTGTAGTGTGTGCATGTGTACAATATACGCGTGAGTGCATATATACTACGGCAAAATATCATGCGCCAAATGTGCCGAGAGGAGAGCGAGAGAGCCGCGCGAACGTAGTATCCGGCGATTTGCCCATGTATAATATAGGTATATAATATCATGTACGAAGCGATTCGCACATGTACACGCGCGTCAGATGTGTAAGCCAGTGTCCATGTGTACAAGCGCGTTATCGCACTTATCCGTTTCGTTGATGTGTGCATATAACGCGCACACACACACACGTATATAAATGGTGTGGCTGCTGCAGAGATTGTTCTCTCCGGAGAGATGAACACATTGCAACAAACGTGCACCCACGTGACGATCGTAATCGTCATCGACGTCATAGCAGCAGCATCACGCGAAATAACGACTCGTATACTTTCTCTCGCTCTCCTCTCTCTCTCTCTCATTGTTTAATCTCCTCGGCGTTACGGTATCGTTCGCATCCGTTTTGCGACGAGAGAGAAATCGAATTTTGACGTTCGCGTGTAGATACGACGATCGTCGCGTGCGCTCTTTAAACTCTCCGCACAACCGGCTATTTATACTAGGGCCGCGTCGAAATGACAATTCGGAGCTTTATGTCAGACACTCTGGGTGCACGTGCACGCGCGTGTTCTCGTACATTGACAGAAAAATGAAAAAAAAACAAAAAACGAGTCGTGAGCTAAGATAGGCTTTACGCGCGATTATTATGTATTGTAACGATACAAGAGTCCGAGCCTTGTACCGGAGCTTCATCGACGGCATTATCAAGCGCGTGAACGCGAGTATATAGGTACGTTAAGCAGCAGAGAGCGCAGTGCACGACTAATAAAGGAGTCGCGAAACGCAAAGTGTAAAAAAGAAAATCAACGAAAAAAAAAGGAAAGAGAGAAAAAATCGGCGATCGTGTTTTTCTCTATCTCTTTCTCTCTGCACACGTATCTGCACTGTCTCTCTCTCGCTCTCTTGCACGCACAAATACACGCACATGCACGAGAGATACGCGTGCCCGCGACGACTGCTGCCGCTGCTCCGAAAGGCGCATTATATAGAACTCTCGGTCGGCGTGTATTATAGCGAGCGCGTTTATACGCGCAGGCAGGCATATAATACACTACACGGTATACGGTATGCTATATATCGCAAGAGAGTTCGAAACACCGAGACAGGTTTACACACACTGATACGCGAAGGTCGTTCGTCGTCGCGTCTCTCTCTCTCTCTCTCTCTCTCTCTCTCCTCTCTTACTCTCTCGCTCTCTTTGCTGTGCTCGAGCGAGCGACATCGAATACGTATATACATGTATACAAGCTCGCATGCTTCGAAGCACGCGTCTGTGTATATGTATAAGGCACCAACACCGACGTTACAATATTATATAGAAGCTCTGCAGCAGAGTGCCTATAGACGCGCACACGAACGACCGAGAGTTTGCCAGAGAGAGAGAGAGAGCGCGAGTAAGAAAAACAACGCGAGACCCAAATTATCGTTTCGGATTTTCAGAGCGCGCGCTTTAACGACTCGATCGACTCGACACACTCGCTCCGCTGTGCGTTGTCCGCCCGCACACGCACGTTTTTGTGCGAGAGAGAGAGATAAAATGACCATTAACGCGACGCGCGCTCCGAGTGTAATATAATGTTGTATCGCAAGCGTGGTGTATGGGTGCGTGTTGATAAGACAGAACAAGAAGAAGAAGAAGAGAAGGAGGAGGAGGGAGAAGCATGAAAAAACAAATAACAAAAAGAACGAGGTATTACTGCAGGTACCATCGACCCCGTGACGATATGCGTGGCCTTCCTGACGACGGCGAAGTTGCCCTTGCCGATCGTCTCGCCGAGAGCGTAATAGCCGACCCTCACGACCTTGTTGGCCTCGTGCTTCGAGCTGTCGTCGCCCGAGACCTGCACGGCGGGCACCGCGGCTGGTGCAGCAGCAGCAGCGGCGGCCTGAACCACGGCTGCCGGCGACGCGCCAGCCTCGGTCGACGGCGGCATGTGATCGCACGCCGTCGCGATGTCGCAGCACGTCGTTACCGCCGCCGCCGCCGACGCTGTCTCGCGGCCGATGGGCGACAACCTGTTCAGCTGCTCCTGCAGTTGCGGAAGTATGACGTCCTCGTAGGCTGAGTGCAGCCGTTGTCGCTGTTGCTGGAGCTGCGAATGCTCGTCGACGAGCCACTCGTCGTCGTCCGACGACCCACTCATCGAGTGGAGGTGTTGCTGTTGCTCCAACGACGACATGATCGATCTTTCCGTTGTTTTGTTCTATATATCTTTCTTTTGTATCTGGCCACGCGACATGCACGACGACAACAAGTATATTATTATAATATTGCTGTCGGCTGTCTCGTGTGTGTGTGACCTCTCTCGCGCGTCCGCAACAATCGCGCTCTATATGCGAGAGAAAAGAGAGTCGGTCCTTGCGAGCGCGATTATTTTTAATAATAATATATCTGTATATTCAGTTACGTGCTCGTTGCATGTGTGTGCGTGTGTGAGTGGGTTACGACGCTGATGATGATGACGATGATGTTGTTGCTATGCCGATGACGACGAGGCTGCCCGATTCGGCGACTGATGCTGCTGCTTCCTCTTCTTTCTCGCGGCCGCTGCACTCGTCAACAAAATCCGTCGCAGTGACATTTATGTCGTACGCATCTCGCGACTGCTCGTATACATCTATACAGAGACACATTTACTCGCTGTGCCGCGGTGCAACGACGACAACAACAACAGCAGTAGCAGCACACATGTATACAGACAGCGACACTGCACACACACCACGATCAAACACACGTTGACACAACATCAGCACAACAGCAGCGGAGACGACGACAACGACGACAGCTCTCTGTGACACTGGCAGCACAGCAACACTGCTCACGCGCGTTCACTTCTTTCTTCTTCTTTTTTTTTTTTTGTTTGCCTCTTATCGAGAACGATAATGCAGCAGCACAACAAACACAACCACCGTGCGCGCGCGCGCTCGAAAAAAAAACTATGTAATGCCTATTACATATATCTCGGCACCTTGTAATACACAGCTGTATACACAAAAACTTAACCCTCCCGCACACTGTAACAAGTACGGCAAGCTCCTCTATATATATACGTATACGAGGTGAGAATACGCGCGTGTGTGTGTGTGTCTGTGTGTGCACAAGGCTCTCTTGTCGTCGCGCACACTAAGCCCCGCTCTCGCAGTGTGTCAAACTAGTTTTCATTTCGATGAGGAGCTGCTGCTGCTGCTGCTGCTGCTGCTACTGCTACTACTGCTGCTGCTGCCTGCTGCAGTGCGAGGCACGCACACATGCACGATACACAAATCCATGATGATAGAATACGTTACAACGCTACACGGCGTGCATATAACTATATGGATTGTTACAATATATATCGAGAGTCAGTGTTTTATAGAGAGAGACGCGGAAACTGAGCGAGCGAACGCGAGAGACGACGCAGCGCGGAGCAGCTCAGCACTCGGCGACGCACCAACGATGACTGAAAATTTTGCGCGAGCGGCGAATGTGAATCAACTCCGTTATAAAAAGGAGTCTGCACTCGGCAGCACTCAGCAGCAGCAGCAGTCAGTGTCAGGCGCCGCGGTGGAGGCTCTGCAAAAATGTCTGCGCTGCTGCCGATGCGCGGCGCGGCGGTTAATTCGAAACACGCTCGCGTTCGAATTTTCGAACGTCGAAACTCGTTCTCTTTATTCTTTTTCTTCTCTTTTCTTAAACGTATACATATATTTGAGAAAAGTTCGAACGCTGTTTGCAAGTTGTTCATTTGTTTTTTTTTGTTTTTCTGTTGCTTTTCGATAATTCGATGCAGACATTTTTGTGTTAAAATTGTTGTATGCCCCGATAAAGTCGCTCTTGACTCTCTTTATTCAACTTTATCTTTACAGTTTTTTTAACATGACGCCACCGCCACCGACGTCGGCGAATCGATTACAAAAACAGCGTTGAGAGCCTTTCAAAAAGGCCAGCCTCGCGCGTGATAACTAGATATATGTATGCGATCACGCGACTACAATATGTAGAATATTCAAATTACGACCGAATTCCGTTAGATGAGTTGTTTCTTTTTTTTTTTAAATGTGTACATTTTTTTTTAAATCGCCGAACAATCTTCGATCGAACTCCACTGTCTTCTCTGCAGTGCCATAATACGTTTATTACGAAACTCGATGGCACGCGTTCGGATGGGATTTTCGAGATCCGTTTTTCCTGGTTCTTTTTAATTGATAAATTTTTGCCATACTTTTTGAAACTTGTCAGCTTATAAATGACCAGTACGATTCAAGAGCTTTCGATCTAGCCGTAAGAGGCTCAGTTTCTATCGGCGAAAAATCTCGTTCTCACTCGTTTTTAACTAATTAACAATCTCATCGAACAATTTTATTAACGCGCGTATGAATCAAAGATTAGAATTCGAGTACTCGAATTCCTACTGTAAAACTCACGAGATAACGAGCAAATAGATATACAAAATTTTCCTCGTGTTTCAATAATTTTCATTTTATAAATTAAACTTGTCGATTCGAGCATCGCAGTCGTATTAAAAACGTATAGAATCCGACGCGCGCGCGCGCGCCAAATGGACGTTAACTCCGCGCGCGTTTTACCGATACTATTATTAGGTCAATGACACAGTTTGTAATCTTACGTAATTCGACGCGATACATCCATTAATTTCGCGTTCAAAGTTTCCGAGATTGTTGCTGCGCGCGTTCGTTTGTTTTAAAGAAAATATCAATTCGACACGTCGTTCCAGGATGCGAGTGGCGCGCGGGCCGTAATCTCGCGCGCGTTACACAACAATACAAATTAATGAAAAAATTTTGATCGTCGCGCGCGCGCGCGCGCAAAAAGAAGAAAAAAAAACATAAAAGTGAAAGTACGTACGACGATGTACCATTTTATATGAATCGTTGAGCATGGCTGACATATATACTTGTGGCTCTCGAGAGTTCAGAGCTGTCATCGACGCACAGAAAGATGAGTCGTAGAAGAGGAGGAAGAAGATGAAGAAGAAGAGGCCAGAGGCAGGCAGAAGGTCGCGGGGTATTACGGCGCTCGTCTCGAGCGAGGCACGCACCACAACTCGTCCGAATTAATTTTTATTGCCTACGTGATGTTGACAAAATCAGTAATGGAGGATATACGTATAATGTGGAAAAAAAAATTTGCATGATTTTCGTTTTTATCAATGTATCGATTTCTTTTCGAGAGCGAGAGAGAGAGAGAGAACATAAAAAATTCGCTCGTGCGCGCACGTCGCTCACTGATATCTCTCAGGAATTAAAAATATTCAAATGGCTTCGTAGAGCGAGCAGAAAACTCGCAATAGACAAGAGTCTTTTTGCGCTTTTTGGGTAATATCGAGCAAGGTATACCTTACAATTGACTAAATTGTTTAAAATTAGCTTATCAGCGGCTAAAATTGAGCTCGAATTTACCGGTTTCTCAGGCGTCGAGAGATTATACACACGATTGTTGTTTGATTTATTTAGAAAGGTGCGGGTGCAAATTTATCGATTAAACGCGCGCGCGCGCGCGGGCTCGCTGCAAGAAGAGCTGCGAAGAGCGAGCAGCAACCGATTTATCTGAGTTCTCTTTTTTTTTTTTCCTTACGAGCGAAACGATAAGCGGCTTATAGAAAACTATTACAAATGTCTCCGTCTTGATGCAAGCTCCCAAAATATCTGCGGAATGTATTATTAAGTATTTTCAATAATTCATAAAGTCTATCGATATTGTTCCAAATCGAAACGACGTTTTTTAAATAAAAATCGAAATCTCGATGGGGGTGCGAGAGAGAAAAAGTAGAATTGATTGATTTGACGCGCACGCAAATATTTATTGTATTTCGTGTGTGCGCCACTCATCGACGTAATATATTTTGCCGAACGAATGCGCGAGAACCGCGACGAGCGAGAGAGCATCAGTCGATTTTTGTGTGTTCATACTTGCGCCCCATTGCGTTCATTAACCACGTGAATTATGTGATTCTAATGCGTGCGAGCGCGCGTGCGGCCGCTCGAATTTTTCATTATTATTATTATATATTTTTTTTTTTATATATATATAATATAACGCCAAAAGAAGTCGATCAGCTCCACGGGCATACGGCATACATACGGCACTCGTGCGCGTCGCCTCGTAGCCGAACGCCGAAATCGCGGTGATAAATTTGCGGCTCTTGCGATTTTTTAGCGCCACTTTGTGTTCAACGATAGGAACGAGCGAGAAAATATCGTATGGTTGTATATTATAATATGCTTTCACGTGGCGGATTGAAATGGCTAATGCTGAGTTTTTCTGCGGTGAAAGTAAACGAGCATTAATAGAATTTACGGATTTCGATCTTAGATGCTTGGGGAGCGCTGTTGGCTGGTGCGGGACATAATGTGTTAACGAGATCACGCATCGTTTATAGATTTTGTAAACATTCCCGGACCTGCCCCCTTTCTTTGACATAATGCGTGTCGTGTTTCGCGTGTGTACAAACACACTTTTTACGTCGAATCAGTCAGAAAAAAAATAACGATACTTCCGGTTAGCTTAGAGCCGGGTACAAAAAATAAATACGCATTCTTCGCGTGGCCCGTTGCGCGCAGAATTTTTTACGATAAGAATTCGCGCGTAACTCACGCGTTCAATTACCCGTTGAGAGCAATCAAAACAATCGATGCGTTTCAGTTTACGAGACTCTCGTTTGCCGATATACGATTTCGTTGTATGATATTATCGATGTGAAAATTCAGACAATCGTTTGGATTGTACTTTTTATGGGGAAATAAATTTAATGTAGCAATTACTAAAAAAAAAAAAAAAAAATGGAATGTACAGATGCGAAAGAAAAAGCCGAGCAATGCAAATTGCTCGAGTAAAATTTATACATTTTAAAATATTTAATGAAAAGAAATCCAGAAATATGTTAGAACGTGAGTGAATTGCTCACATAACTGTTGGAGATTCAAATGATTTATACTTTCAAAAAATGTCTAGAGTCCCTAGGCTCTACGGATATTTCAGTGAGACGACGCGCGCGCCGCTTAAGAGGTTAATGATTATCTTACGCACATGTTTTTCGACTCACAGAGGCAGACGACGATAGCCGCTGAAGCACACGTGTGTCATTTCTGAACAAAAAAAGTAGGTAGTTTTATTTTTATAAATATATATGCATTCGAGAAGTAATCCATCTTAATATATTTGCATAGTGTTGACAAACATTTGTTTATAAATATTTACTGACTACTTGACAGTCATTTTCAATCGAGATAACGAGAAAAGCTTGTTTTAACTTTGTTGGTTACATAGATTGTATTGACACTTTAGCATTGTTCATGGATAAGCTGATTAAAATTTTCTTTTAATTCCAGTAAAAAAGTATATCAACATTCCTATCAACATGGTTAAAGTACCAAAAACAAAGAAAAGGAAAGCAGTAGAAGAACCAACACCTGTAGAGGAGTTGCCAAAACTAAAGGCTAAAAGGATCTCTGATGAACCCACAGAAAAAAAGGTCAGTGTTACAACCTGTTCATCATTATATGACAGCTGTAATTTACTTTATGAAAAACTTTATAAAATGAATTAATTTTTCAGACCAAATGGGTAAATAAACAACGTGTTTTGATCTTTGCGACTCGAGGGATTAATCACAAAAACCGTCATCTGATGGAAGATTTAAAAACTCTTATGCCACATTCAAAGCCTGAAGCTAAGATGGAGCGTACACCAGACTTACGCATTGTGAATGAAATTTGTGAATCTAAAAATTGTAACAAAGCAATTTTATTTGAAGGCAGGAAAAAGAGAGATCTGTATATGTGGATGTCAAATGTGCCAAAAGGTCCATGTATCAAGTTTCTTGTAGAAAACAGTAAGTAACGTAACAATGTTTGTGCATCATTTTTATCATCATTATTATAGAATATAACAATTTTCTATAATAATAGAAATGAATTACTGATTTTACGATTTCTTAATTATTTATTTTTCTTTTGTTTATAGTCTATACAATGAGTGAATTGAAAATGACTGGTAATTGCTTAAAAGGCTCCAGGCCATTGTTATCGTTTGATGAAGTTTTTACTACTTTGCCTCATTTGCAATTAATGAAGGAACTATTATCACAAATCTTTGGAGTTCCTAATTATCATCCAAAGAGTCAACCTTTCTTTGACAAAGTGTATACGTTTTCTTATATGGATAACCGAATTTGGTTCAGAAATTTCCAAATTATCGCAGAAGAAGGTGAACTTGCAGAAATAGGGCCACGATTTGTGCTCAATCCAGTTAAAATATTCAATGAAAGTTTTGGTGGTGAAACTTTGTGGGACAATCCTCATTATATATCTCCTGCTAAGGTAATCATTTTTTCTTTAAATTGTTTTTTTAATATGATGTATACAAGTTATTCATTTTCAATTTTTTTTACAGTTACGTCAAGCCTTTAATAAACAAGCAGGAAACAAATATATGAATAGAATAGAACAGAGAATTGCTGCTAAAGTTAGTAGACCAGAGGTGTCTTATCCAGTTGATCCAATAGATGATATATTCAAAGAGAACGTAGACTAAAAATTCATGCGGATGATGAAAAGTTGTATCATAGAACAATATCATTTTAGATAATAAAATTTTGTAATTAATAAGTATTGAAATTAATCTTCTGTATAATGCAGTTATCAAAATACATTATATTTTTCACCAATGAAAAATAAATTCTTTTATTTAAAAATTATAGACTCTCTATATACTCTCTTCAAAACCCTTTTATATCAAAGAGCTTGTGCTTCGATAAAACTATTTCAATCTACCAATTGTTCATGTTTCACAACAGTTGATCATTTATTAAAAATAACGACATTCACTTAGCTGTTTGCAGAAGTAATAGTAGTATACGATATGATAGAGCGTATCAGTAAACTTTTCTTTAATATACACGATATTGAATCCACAATTGAATTCAAAATATTAAAACTCAACATCAGGATACAATCTGACTTATGAAATAACATGAGGTATCATTTGCTTCATAGCAAATTTCATAAGACCTAAAAAAAAATGAAAATATGATTAATAATTAATTTGATTTCATAAGTATTCAAGTACCAAATTAAAAAATGTATTGATTTTTGAGCAAGTACTTCCACGATTTTCAGTTATAATTCGAAATAATCAATAGAATATTTGTAAAATTTGAAAATTTCATTAACTTTCTTAAGTCTGATAAGCCTATTTTATAGATTTGGATAGTACAATTTAACTTTAGTAGCAAGTCTTACTAACTAAATAATTGTTTAGGCACTTTCACGTAGACAAGAGATTTATCAATTTTTTTTCCTTATTGAATTTGAGTTTCTATAGATATGTATTAAAACTAACATTCTTTAACTCTTCGATATAAATTTTTATTCTTAACTATATACAATTCGTAACTCGTGGTAAAAGACTCAATTAGGAAATTTCTTAAAAAGTACAAACTGTTGGAGTAAAGTTTTACTGTTTAATTATATTTGTTTCGGTTTTAATGAATCTTTCGCCTAATAAAAAATATCCAGCTACAATAAACTTTCTTATAATTGGCAGTTTTCGTAAGATCGAAACCGATATCCTTATACTTTGTATGCCTACCAATTGGTTCTTGAAATCTCTTTGGCATCGACTTTTCATAACATTAATAAATGTTATAATCACTTGTCTGACACTGTTTATAAATTTTAATAAGAGTAAGATGATCTCAAGAAAGTCCGCATGAATGATTTTATCTTTGGGAAGATAAAAAATGAAACCATTGAGATCGTCGACAAGTTAACCCATTAAGTCCGGGACGGACACTTTTTCGATACTTTTTTGAGGCGTTATATTTTTGATGAAAATGGGTCCTGAAAAAATTGCGAGTAAACATATTCTACGCGAAATTTAATGAACTTTTTGAATCCGGTGTCAGATTTTCAATATAACCAACCGGTCAAAAGTTATGGATATTTTTATCCAAAAAAACGTGGTTTTGAAAAAAAAAATTTTTTTTCTTTTCAAATTTTCACATGGAAATCGTTGAAGTCCTGGCGTCTCGGGTGAAAATTAAGCGTCCATGGACCCTAAACTAAAAGTTATCGGGATTTAGATTGGAGAAAATAAAGTTTAAGTAAACAAAATGGCGGTTGGAACACCAAAATTTGTTTAAAAACTTCTAGAATTTTTAACTCGAATAATAAGGGCTTAAGGAAAAAATTTTACTAATGAAAAAGTTCTTAGAATTAATCACAAAATACGCTAGAATTTTTCCAGATTTTTTTGAATAATAATTTTTTTTAATTTTTGAAGATTGAAAATTTTGAAAAATCAAAAAAAAATCTGGAAAAATTCTAGCGTATTTTGTGATTAATTCTAAGAACTTTTTCATTAGTAAAATTTTTTCCTTAAGCCCTTATTATTCGAGTTAAAAATTCTAGAAGTTTTTAAACAAATTTTGGTGTTCCAACCGCCATTTTGTTTACTTAAACTTTATTTTCTCCAATCTAAATCCCGATAACTTTTAGTTTAGGGTCCATGGACGCTTAATTTTCACCCGAGACGCCAGGACTTCAACGATTTCCATGTGAAAATTTGAAAAGAAAAAAAATTTTTTTTTTCAAAACCACGTTTTTTTGGATAAAAATATCCATAACTTTTGACCGGTTGGTTATATTGAAAATCTGACACCGGATTCAAAAAGTTCATTAAATTTCGCGTAGAATATGCTTATTCGCAATTTTTTCAGGCCCCATTTTCAACAAAAATATAACGCCTCAAAAAAGTATCGAAAAAGTGTCCGTCCCGGACTTAATGGGTTAAGATTTTAAACTGCTTCACTTTGTAAGGAGAATGTATAAATAAATAAATCGGTAACTTAATTGAAAACAATATGATTATTTCAACGATTTTCACATCGTCCCTCGCATAAATTGATCATGTTTATAGTAAAAACGAATTAGTTGGAATATAGTCTCACCCGATGAAACAAGCCATAATACCAAAATATAAAAGTTATACTCGTTCAATTTCCGTGGCATCAAACAGAAGGATCCATCGTTTAATTTAGGTACCAAAATGGATAAGAGTGAGGAGAAATCTGAAGATGTTGTATCGAGAAATAATATAAGTGAACACGACATTGTTGTTACAAACGATAAAAAACACGTTTGTGATATTTGCCTGGAGGCATTTACACTAGAATCAAGCATGATTACACACCGAGACACAATTCATAGTGAACAAAAAAATTACGCTTGCGACAAGTGCGAAAAAAAGTTTGAGTTCCGAAGTCATTTCAGTAGGCATCAAATATCAGAACACAAAGGCTACAAAGATTTCACATGCGACAAGTGCAAGAGAAAATTTGAAAATAAATCAAATTTGATAAATCACAAAAAAATATTCCATGAAGTCTTTAAAGATTACTTATGCGAAAAGTGCGCCAAGAGATTTGTAAATAAACGAAGTTTGCTCTTGCACATAAAGACGGTACACGGTGGTCACAAAGATTTCGCCTTCAAAGTCTATAATAATTACTTATGTGACAGTTGCGGGAGGGAATTTGAAAATAAATCGGGTTTGGTCTTGCACATAACAATAGTCCATGAGGGTCGCAAGGATTACGCATGTAACAATTGCGAGAAGATATTTACACAAAAACCAAATTTACTTAGACACCGAAAGACAGTACACGAAGGTCGAAAAAATTACGCCTGCGACTTTTGTGAGAGAAAATATGGACAAAAAACAGATCTGATCAAGCACCAAAAAGCAGTTCACGAAGGTTATAAAGATTTCGTATGCGACAAGTGTGACAGAAAATTTGGGGAACGAGGCAATTTAACAAAACACCAAAAGATAGTACACGAAGGTCGCAAAGATTATGCATGCGATAAATGCAAGAAAAAATTTGGAAAGAAAACAAATTTGTTCTTACACCAAAAATTAATTCATGAAGGTACCAAAGATTTCGCATGCGACAGGTGCGAGAAGAAATTTGGACAAAAATCAGACTTACTGAGACACCAAAGGACAGTACACGAAGGTAACAAAGATTACGCATGCGACAAGTGCGAGAAGAAATTCGGACAAAAACCGCATGTGCGGTACCACCAAAAAATAGTCCATGAAGGTCGCAAAGATTACGCATGCAACAATTGCGAGAAGACATTTGGATACAAATCACATTTGCTGAGTCATCAAAGGACAGTTCATGAAGGTCGTAAAGATTATGCATGTGACAAGTGCGCGAAGAAATTTGTACAAAAATGTAGAATGATCCAGCACCAAAAGACAGTTCATGAAGGTCGAAAAGATTACCAAATGCGAGAAGAAATTCGGACGTAAAGAGCATTTGCTTCTCCACCAAAAAAAAAGACATAAAAGTTGCAAAGATTTTCCTTGAGACACGCGTGAAAAGAAGTTTGAACGAAAATCAGACTTGTGGAGGCACAAAAGGACAATTCACGAAGATCATTAAGATTTTGGGTACCTTCATCGAATTTGAGCTGACACCGAAAAATAGTCTATAAAATTCTCAAATCATCTATCGGACATGCAGCATGATAAAAAGTTGTATAATAGGATAATTTTATTTTAAATAAAGAATTTTTTTAACTTATTTTGTATGTGATTTAGTTGAACCTACTATATTTTTTTTACAATGAAAAATTAATTTTTAAATTTACAAATTGTAATTGGTTTTACTCTCTTTGAAATAAGTATCTTATCTTATTCAAAAGCTTTAAAATTGGATGAAATTCCATGCTTTTCTATGGTTCATAAAGGACATTTAAAATTGAATGATAAATCGAAAGCTATAGTTTAATTGCCAATTAATTCATTGAAGTGCTTTTAATAAAAAAACAAATTACGCTTTAATAATTAATGTTATCATCGAACGACTTTTCCAAATTAAAACAAAGAGCTCGATTTTTTACGTGGGATATTTAAATGATCACTCGTTAAAACGCGTGAATTGTCGCGCACGGTGCGCTCGATTCCCTGACTTATCACGATAAAATATTACAGTTGTATCGATCGATGCGATCGCGAGCCGCTTAATAGCAAAAAAAAAAAAAGAAAAAACCGCGCGAGCGCACGAGGATTTTCTAAATTTACCCCGGGCAGCAGCAGCTGTTGTGTATACTAATTGTACACGTGGTACCGGCAAAACGCGCAACTCGCCGTCGCGGTTTCGTCATCAGCTTTAACTTATACATTAACAGCTTACAGCAGCGGCAGTAGCAGCAGTATAGCAGCGGTAGCACACATACGCACACACATCATTTGGTCGCGCTAGCAGTTGGTCGAACAGCTGCTGAAAAGAAATTTCAAACCTCCTTGGCCGTTTTTTTTCTCGTATCGCAAAAAGTTTCAGAAAAATGTGCGGTTTGTGGGCCCTGTTCGGTTTCGATACCGATTCCCTTACCTGCGTTTGCGACAACTTCAGCAAGATATCGCATCGCGGACCCGACGCATACAAAATCGAGCATGACAGCCGCATACCGGTAAGATAACGGCCGGACAGAAACTCATGGAACATTTTTCATATCTTTTTTTTTTCATTGACTTTTCACGATTTTTCGGCACGCCTTTTAACTTTTTGCATCTTCGCAGAACTCCTTCTTGGGCTTCCACCGATTGTCGATCGTTGACAGTCTGTGTGGAATGCAGCCCATAAGGGTGTACAAGTACCCATTGCTGTATCTGCTCTGCAACGGAGAGATCTACAATTATAAGACAGTAAGTAATGACAATTCGAATCTAATTGATTTCTTGATGAATTGATTGACGCGCATAAATTTTTTACTGCATTTTCGACGAAATAAAATTTATTGACCGTTAAATCGATTATTTTTAGCTCAAGGAAACCCATGGATTTGAATACTACACCAAATGCGATGTTGAAGCACTCACGCATCTTTATGCTACTGAAGGAGCAGATGGTGTGTGTAAAAATTTGGATGGAGTTTTTGGCTTCTGTTTACTGGATGCTGAAAAGAAAAAGATCTTGCTTGGAAGAGATCCCTATGGAGTGAGACCTTTGTTCAGAGTGTATACTGAAGATGGACACTTGGCTGTTGCTTCTGAGAGCAAAGTATATAAATTTTAGATAATGCTTTTGGAATCTTTGTTCTATATAATTTATAATATTTTTCAATCATTTAGGCTATCGTTGAGATCTCCAACATGCTGAAGGGTGAACATAAAATGGAACCATTCCCCCCTGGCACATACGAAGAGTATGATGTGTTGGAAAATGGACTGGTTAAATTGGTGAGAAGACATCGTTACCATGAACCTGGACTAAAGCCAACTTTCAAACCTTTCCTTCCGTGGGCTGGTACTTATCCAAATTTTAATTATTTCCTTAATATATATAATCTAATAATTTGGATCATTTTATTTAGAATTGAGTTCTGACAATGTTCAGGAAAATATTAAAAAACTATTCACGGCTGCTGTTGAAAAACGTTTGATGGCTGAAAGGAGAATAGGATGTTTGTTGTCAGGTGGATTGGATTCAAGTTTAGTTTCTGCTCTTCTTGTTAAACTTGCTAAGGAACACAACCTACCTTACAAAATTCAAAGCTTTTCTATTGGTATGGAAGGTAGCCCAGATATATTAGCAGCTAGACAGGTACATTTTACACATAAATATCCCCCATAACTTTTATCATAAGATCTATGTTTCACATTTTACATTGAAATTTTTTTGATCTTTTAATTCAGGTAGCCGATCACATAGGAACTGAACATCATGAAGTTATTATAACTCAAAAGGACATTTCAGATGTACTTGATGATGTCATATACCATCTTGAAACATTTGATATAACAACAATCAGGGCTTCTATTGGGTATACATTATTATAAATTTTTATTTATCATTCAACAATTCATGAATAATAATCTAATGATTTTATTTTACAGAATGTACTTGTTGGCAAGATACATTAAGAAAAACACAGAAACTACTGTAATTTTCAGTGGAGAAGGAGCAGATGAATTATCTCAAGGCTACATCTATTTTAGAGATGCTCCAAGCGCATATGATGCTCATAACGAATCAATAAGATTGTTAAAAGACATTTATTTGTATGACGGTCTTCGAGCAGACAGGACAACTAGTGCTTTTAGCTTAGAATTAAGAGTACCATTCTTAGACTTGCAATTCACTAACTATTATCTTTCCCTTGAAGCTGCTACAAGACAACCACAAAGTAAGTCTTGAACAAATTATTATTTAAGATTTTTTTAAATTTACTGTTTTTATAAAAAGATAAACAAGTTTGCTTCATACAACTAAATTCACTTTCTAATCGTCTCATAATGATTTTTATTTCTTTCTTTTAGATGGTGTTGAAAAGCATTTGCTTCGATCATCATTTGATGATAAGAGTCTATTGCCATCAAATATTTTGTGGAGAGCAAAAGAAGCTTTCAGTGATGGTGTGACATCAGTAAAAAAATCTCTGTTCGATATCATCAATGATATTGTACAAGAAAGAGTCAATGAAGAGGATTTAGAAAAAGCTGCTGAAACCTATCCTCACTGTACGCCAAAAACTAAAGAAGCTTATTATTACAGGTAAGTTTTGTAATTTAATTCTGTTTAATACTGTTCAATGTATGACACAATCATTTGGGCCCACAGATCAGTATTTGAAAAGCATTATGGTGGACATGCTGAGAACCTGATCCCTTACTTCTGGATGCCAAAATGGGTCAAGGGAGTAACAGATCCATCAGCTCGATTCATCTCTCATTATGAAAATAAAGAAGAAGCATAAATGAATGGGAAATAGTTTAAATCAATTTTGTAGATTCAATTCAACAATTTTTTTAAAAAAAGGTTGTATTATGAAGATCTGAGCTACTTGCACCAAGTAAAGCAGTTATGTTTTTTTTATAAATATGTGGATTTTTATTCGAATAAATAATCAAAAAAAATATGCAAGCCTACACAAGTTGTATTTTTTCAAGCCTAAAGTTTTTAATTACATTATATTTAAATTTATTGAAATTCAAGATTCATCATTAACGAAATATTTGACAAAATAATAACCTACGAGTTCCATGTAAAAGTAACCGTTTCACAGAATCTTTTTTTATACATATATTACCCGTATCTATGTTAATGAATTATACCTTATGCAGATTTTTAATGCTAATTGAATGGAAATAAAAATCACTTTGAAATTTTCATTCAATCATCTCACTACGACTCAATTATTAAACGTAACTAAAGAAGTTCACGATTCCATTTCATGCTCCAACATTTAGTTTAGTTCTGCTCGAGCAGAAGTTCAATGTCAACTTTGGGATTGGTGGTACTTTTTATTTGTTTGTACTTTGTATTTTAAACTTTTTGAAGCTCTTTGACGCATGCGCTTCCAAGATAAAATGGCGCCACGCTTACGGATCGCAGCATCGGAATAATACAAAATGCAGTCATTGGTGGATTTGCCATTTATTATCGATGTAGTCGCAGACTTACTTACTCCGTTGTCACTCGTATCTCGTATCGTACTCGTATGTATATACGTTATACGTACTCGCAAAAGCACACACACACACACACCTCGCTAAAACGTATATACAGCAGTTGACGTACACTGTCCCCACGCATATGTCGCTGTTCATGGCATATAACAACGTTAATACGATCTAATATATCGTCGACGTGACTCACCATCGTCAGCAGTCGATATACATATACATGTTATATATCAGATCAAGCTCCAGTTGATTATTTCTGGAGGCACAGTACATATACGCACGCACGAGTCGCGACTCGAGATATCGCAATTTGCCGCGTATACGGTGCTTTTGAGGAGTGTCGTGATTGAGTTTTTACTCCGTTAATTGCAGCACAGGTGCGTTATCGTGACAATCGAGTTTTTCACAATTTGGCTTTTTCTTTACAATTTTTTGACAGCAGATTGTTGTAGAACTTGTATGATCATTAAATGCTCATTGAAAAGTTGTTTATTAAAAAAATATGCAAGTTACTCTTTACTAAGATACGATTATCAATTCGTTTGCAGTCAAGATGGTGAAGCTTTATGCCTTAACAATCCTTCATAAAGGACCAAATGCAGCAACTGCTCTCAAGTCAGCTTACGAGGTGGATTCTTTTTCTTACTTTCAACGAAACAGCGTTAGGGAATTCATGACATTTGTCAGTAAAACAATAACTGAAAGAACTCAAATAGCTGCAAGACAAAGCGTTAAAGAAGGAGGTAAAATTCAATATATTAATGATATTTTTTATATATATTCTTGTTCCTTCTCTTGAATACTAATTATTTTATATTTACAGAGTATATGTGTCATGTTTATGTGAGAGGAGATGGTTTGGCAGGTGTTCTTATATCAGATCATGAATATCCTAATAGAGTATCTCATACTTTGATTACTCAAGTTCTGGATGAATTTGCTTCCAAATATCCACCTCATCTCTGGTCATCTTTGAAAGAATCAACTGTTGATTTTCAACAAGCTCATGTTTATTTATCAAAATATCAAAATCCTAGGGAAGCTGATGCATTAACTAAAATGCAAGAAGATTTAGATGAAACTAAAATTATTCTTGTAAGTATTCAAAAATGATTTTGTGGAAAATATTTTTGCCATTAATTATCTCAGTATTTAATTCTCTTTACAAATTTTGTTTTAGCATAATACACTGGAAGCGGTGTTAGAGCGAGGAGAAAAATTAGATGATTTGGTATCAAAGTCTGAGGGCCTTAGTATACAATCTAAAGCCTTTTACAAGACTGCTAGGAAGACAAATTCTTGCTGTAGCCTTGCCCCATAAAGCGATAATACAGCTGTGCTGTAAACATTTATAATTATAAATTTTGATGACCATTCTACAATTTTTGAAAGTGTTTTACTCTTTACTTGGAGACATGTCTATATTAACTTATAAGACCAATATACTTGGATCTGTAAATATTATCAATGAGGCATGTTGAAATTTTATGCATATAAATTTAAATGTTGCTCCAATATAATTGCGGTGTCAGATTAAAGTGGTTCACTGCCTGAAGATTTTGATATTTAGTAAAAATGATCATTAACAGTTTTAAGTATTAGATTGATGCAAAGTATGAAAAGAAATGAGTGAATGATGTAGGTAAATTAATTTAAACTCCATTGATAATAGGAATCATGCATTCAAGATTCAATTCTATAATAAAAATACAGTTCTAAATTTTTGTTTTAAAAATACATTCATTGTAATTGAATTATATTCATCTAACAGAATTTAAGATTTTTGTATTTTAACAGACAGGTACGAACTAGTTAGTCTAAAGTAGTTTATTTAAAGTAGGATCTGGCATCCAGTTAGAATATTGAGGGGCTTTGTTGTTAATAAATTCTAAATGATTACTGTAACCCTACTCATATTGCAGGGCTTAAAAAACTTTAAAATAAGATTAATCCATATAGTAATTTTAATAAGTTAAAATTTGTATTTGCTCTGTGTATAATGGATATAATCATTTGTCATGTAAATATTTTTTCTTTAAATTGAATAACAAGTATTTAAATAGTTGTTATTTTATTCATTTATCTATTGAAGCAACTATAAGATGTATATTCATTCAATGTAAAGTATAAAAATTAGTATTTGATCTCTAATTAATTGTCACAGTTTCAAAATGTTCTCAAATAAACTTTATAAAAAGATTTATTTTATAATGAATAAAGGAAAGGCTACTGACATTTTTTAAAGTATTTACAAGTACTTTGATAAGTTAATTTGAGGAAACTGAAAAGTCAACAAATTATTTTAAGCTTATGATGTTTAAAAATGTATGTCAATCAATTCAATTCAAGTTTGTGTAAAAAAAAAAACAATTTTCTTGACAATCTGTTAATTTTTAAAATCACCTTTCACTTGAACTCATACTGCATTAAAAATTTAAATGATGATGATTATAAAATGATATTTATTTAGTAGTATATTTTTCTACCTTATTTATTGTATACATTTTTCATTTACAAATAGTTCCATTGAATGGAATAATATTTAAAATTTTCATATTTATTTATTTTTTACCATCAAGACGTGCTTTTCTTTCATAATATTTCTTCATTAAAGGAGTTACGTTATCAGGGCGAAGGTATGGTCTTGTTCTCATCATGATATCTTTCATGGAATCACCTTTATGGGGGTGGAACTTAGGATCATATTCAGAGTCCTTGACCTTAAATAAATATTGATATGAGATAATCATATGAGAAATAGTATTAAAAAATTTTTTAATTGCAATGAAAATTATTTTCTTACTTCGGCCCAGACATCATCCCAAACTTCTATATCGTTTCCAGAAGCACATAATTCTGGTACATCTGTTCTCATGATGTCCAAATTATGAAGGTATTGGTCACGATCATAAGTATAATGTTTTGTATGCACTTTCCAAATCCACCCACCAGGAAACCTCCAATCTTGTAATTTGACATCAAGCTCATCATAATTATCAAAATTTAAATTTTCGATATCTTCAACGACAACTTCTGTATCTCTCCTCCCTGACTCCAATCATAAATTAGCATTAAACTGTGTTCACTAATTTTACTCAAATAATCTCTTTTTATAATTTTCCTCTAGATTGGACAAATATTGTTCGGTAATAACTGGAGAATTTTGTTCTTCTGGTCGTCCACGATTTTTAATGTTTTGCTGCAATTAAAATTAAGTTTTAGTTAAGATAAGCATACACGCATTTTTGCTAAAACAACTCACTAGCATTGAAAAACACTTATATACTTACAAGAGTTTTTTCAACTGGTACATCTAAATAAATAATTAAATGAGGTTTTAAATAAAAGTGCAAAGAGGCTAAACATAAATCTGTGTGTGCCTCTAAAGCACCAGCAGAAATAAATTTGTTTTGAGCCATTGCTTTGGCAAAAACTTGATCAGTCCATGGTGATCTCACAGTAACTACCCCTTGTCCTGTACAAAATAGATGTCCCAATGCCCACATCCACCTGTCTTGTCTCATCATCAGCATGTAGTTCTGCATAGCAGCTGTATTAATATCCGTGGGATTTTGCAAAAATCTCTCAATATCCCAAGACTGCACACTTTTAGGCAGTTTATGATCTAATGTACGAGCATCAAAACCCCAATGCGTAACTAGTAAATCATCGAAATTGGGTTGCGGTAAGTAAAGAAAGTCAAATTCTTTGGCCAATTGTTTAGCTAGTTCATTTTTGCCTGATGCAGGTGGGCCATCAATTACAATGATCTTAGAGTGCTTGTGTACTCTGCATTTATGAGTGTCTAACAGCATATTCATTACACTGTATGGCTTTTCATGATATGGAAATGGCTTGATTAGTGGAACTTCATTTTCATCTCTGAAAGCAGCTCTAGTGAGTCCAGCTGCCTGGATCTTAATGACATTCTTCTGCGGAAGAATCTAAAAACATAATTCAATAATAAATACCCTAATTCGTGATAATCAGTCAAACAATAAACTTTAAATTGAAGTAATCCATATTTATCATTTACATTCAAAAGGTTTATTGAATGAATAATAAAAGTCTCCAATCGCACAAGCCAAAATATTATAATTGGAAATATTTAAAAAAAATATTTGTGTTATTGTCGTTGACGTGCTAACCTTACATAACTCCTTGGACACGCCAGTCGAAGCGAATTTCGATGCGATACCACCTCGCAACACGACGAACATTTTCACAGTTTAGAATGTTCCGAATCGACCTGCGAGTACAAGGCCACTAGGCCACTTTTCCACCAATTTCTAGGACTCGGATTAAATAATTTTCCACTTAATTTTTCGTTCGTCTGCGAAAGTCTGCGCGAAATATAGCAGACGGTGAACGTACAGTCATTCCACATTCGATTTCACCAGATGGCAATACATGCGATTTTGACGGCAAATCACCCACGGTCCACCACTAGATAGTAGACTGCAAGTTTATATACATACACAGTACACTAACACGTTTGAAGTCTGTCATATTTTGTTGATAGTAGATCTTTATTCGTTTGAAAGCGTACAAAATGGACCTAACTAAGATACCAAACGAGAGAAAATTGTATCTTTGCAAGTGGTACTTTTACGGTAAGCAGTTTTAAGATTTATTGAATAAATGATGTGAGGTTAAAAATTCTGTTAACTTTTCAATAAAGTTTATGACTAATTCTTATTATTGTTCTTTCTTTACAGCTGGTTTTGCTTTGCTACCATTTCTTTGGGCAGTGAACGCCATTTGGTTTTTTAAACAAGCATTTATTGTACCTGCGTATGAAGAACAAAAACTTATAAAAAAATGTAAGATATCATTTTGATCATTATGTTTAAACTATGATAAAAACTTATATTTTCCTTATCTATATTAATAGAACATTCAATTTTCACAAACTATAAAAAATTATTGAAATTTATGTTGGTCTCATGTAGTTTTACTCTATTAATAGTTGGTAAACATTTATAAACTCTCAGTCATATGAATTTTTATTAGTATACTTTTTTTTTATAAATTTTCATCATTCAATCTCAATAAAAAATTTTTTTATTTTAATTAATTAAGTTATTAGTAGTTATTACAATTATTCTAGAATACAATTATTAATAGTCTAGTTGTTATTTTATTTCAGATGTAATTTTCTCTGGCATTGGGGCTCTATTATCAGCATCATTATACATTTCGTGGATTGTATTATTTCAAACTCAACGGACACATTGGGGTGAATTCGCTGATTCCATTACTTACCTTTATCCATCTGGAAGTCCATAATAATTTAGATCATTGAAATTAATTATAAGTATTGAGGATAAATAAATATTTATATACAACACCATATAACTATTGCAAAGTTATGCTTTATCAGCGACGTACACAATCCAGTTGATTGACTTGTCTTTTGTTTCTCTTGAATTTTCTTTTTCTTTTCATTATTTGTTAAGAGAGGAAGTTATTGTTTGGGTACAGCGAACTAAATCAATTATTTGTATTATTGACTCTTTACAGTATACATAATTATATCATAATTCGGAAGTTGCTTATGACAGAAAAATTTGCAGCATCAAATAGGAGCCTATAGACCAAATTCATCTAGAGCCTAACACTGCACCGAACCACTGCCAAATCGAATTATACTTTCCTAACTATAAGTTGAATCAAACTGATATTATGATTATCATGCATGTGTGTATAAGAAACATCCCACGAACTCTTTAAGATGAGCTGTTCAGAAGACATAAGGCTGATCTAGGTGTTACTATCATGAGCTAACTGGATGATCGTCACCAGTTTGACATAATTGAAAGTCTAAGTGTTTTATTACCTCTCAATAAAAAAGTCAACCTCGCACTACTTTTTTCGAATTTAGTTTCAAATTTAGTTTAAATCCAAACTAATTGAATTCATTAGTTATTATTCTAGTAATATTCATTTTATAGTAGTCACTCGGGACAAAATTGTTGTAATTGTAAATAATAATGATTATTAATAAAAAAAATTTAAACAATGGAGTAAAATACTGAGCGTACTATAATTTAGAATTATTTTTAAACACATATTTTATTTTCAATAAATTATATGTATTTGTCAACATGTAATAAAAATTTGTTGAATAATTAACAAATTGCAAAAATACACATTGATATTAAAAGTAGAGTTACAAATTGTATATAAATATTTATAAAAATATGAGATTACATTTTGTTATATTAAGTTATTTACATGGAGTAAGTACCGTTTTAACACGGTTACAAAAGAAAAACGTTACATTTAACGCACTAAAATTGATAGTCTATATGAAGTTCTACAAAACTTTAGATACAGATTTTCATTTACACAAAAAACATCAACATGTGTAAATCAAAAGATATCTAAAACTTATAGTAACTATTTACAAAATGTTTTCATTTACTAACAATTATTTACATTTTATGAAAATGGATGAAAAACAATTAAAATATAAGTATGAACAATTCAATTCAGCGTCTCAGGAAAATTTTGAATCTTTGGTGGCCATAATGAAATAATAAAATGTTAGTGAAATTTAAAGAGAATTTAAAAATAATTTTAGGTCAAATGCGTGGAAAAATATATTTTAAATTGATACTGTTTTACGTGGGTAAAGAAGTCTGCCCAATTCGCTCAAAACTATTTGGCGTTATTGGACAATATTTTGTCATGGTTGGGACGTTAATGCAAATAAAGACTTGATGATTATTATGCATCATGTGATCAGTCAGACGCCTATTGCTCGCCAATTCGTTCAGTACTTTGCGAAGGACCACTCAGCCCTTCTTCAAGATTTTGTGGCCTTCCAGATGAGGATGTCCTGAAATTCTTGATCTCTTTTACAACTTGTCTTGAGAGCGACTATAAAAAATTTCAAAAAGAAGTTTAAATATAAATTTAAATGCAGGGAGATTTAAAATCATTAGACAAGGTACAATTACTTACCACTATTGCACCTGCTTCTGCTGCAATTAATAGGAAGAATACTTTATCCCAACCGTAACTGGATACCCAGCTTGCAGCAAATGGCCCTATGGTTGCTCCAATGCTGCCAGTCCCATCAATGATTGCTGTGACGGTCGCCATGGCTTTGGTGTTTGATCCTAAGATTGGTTGAGAACCAAGGTCTGCAGATACTGAAGTAGTGATGAGAGAGTACGGAGAATTTGACAGTATGCCGAGAACGGTCAAATAAGCTGCGTTCGCGTAAAAATCTTTTGGACAAAATAAGTTATAGAGGAAAAGCTAAAAAAAAGAAAGATATTAATAATGTTAATGTTGTATAAAAAAAGTAAAAAGTTATATAGAATAAAACAATAGATTCGATTACGTACTAAAGGACAAGCTAATGTGAGCATAACGACACAAAGGCATGCACTGGCTTTGCCGTAGACATCGCGTAAGTGTCCAATTAGGGGTGACCCAATGGCTCCACCTAAATCAAAAGCAGCTGACAGGTATGAAGAGTCGGAAGCGGGAAACGATGCTAGAAATAAATCAAAAAGCTTTAATAAAATTGCTGTTAAAACTTGAAAAAATAATGGTTAAATTACTTACTTTTGACATTGAGGTATTTTGTTAACCAAAAGAGGAAAACATAGCTCACAGATTTGGAGAAGAAAAGTGCAAGCGAATACTCTATCACACCGGGAAGGAGTAATGCTGTGCAAAAGCTTATAGCTTCATTATAGTTTGAATTTCTAGGGTTTTCAAGTGTATCATTGATGGAAATAGTAGCATCATTTGCGATCGTCTGGCAATCAAAAATCCTAGCCTCATTACTTCCAAAGTCCTGTACAACTTCGACGTCATTGTCCAACACAAGTTCACTCGAAAATTCATTGGAATTTCTAAAGATCCAGATCTTTTCTATTAGATCTGCATCTTCTAAATCTGCAGGATGTGGTATTAAGAACAGATAAGCTAACACTAATGCGGAAATCATTATATAAGCAGGAGCTATGAAGCACATAGACCAGTCTGTCTCTACATAATATCCTGGAATGACATTACCCAGGATATTTCCCACAGACGTATGGGTATTCCAAACACCAAATATAAGACCTTGTCTATCTTTATTCATCCAGTTGCTCATTACGGAAACGCATGCAGGCCAACCACTACTTTGAAAACCTCCGAAACACATCTAAAAAAATGTATCATGTAAGCAATTTCATGTAACAAAATTAAAATATATTGTTTGAACAAAATATAATATTTCAATACCATCATTAATAAAAAATACTCCATATTATGTATATCAAACCCTCTTGCCAGACCAATGCCAATGCAAGCTAATGCTGTCATTCCCATGCCTGTGGTGATAAAGATGCGCAAATTCATACGCTCTGCTATAGCACCACTGAAAACAAAAGTCCACCATTCAATATCATTAATTATCATCTAATATTATATCAATTACAATCAATAAATTATAATAATATAACCAATTTTAAAATTTTACCTGACAAACATTCCTATTGAGTAGGCGGCTAAGAAAGATGTATCTACATACCCCAATTTTTGATCTCCATCTGGCGTATCTGTAAAAAAATTGAAAAACTTAATGTAATCATAATTATTAAAACAACATTTTTTTAATTTCTAAATAATGCTTACCAAAAGGGGCCCACTGGCACCAACTATTATCCGAGGGGTCAACTCCCGGAGGAGGGATTAATTTTGAACAATCTCCGTGCATAACTATTTTTGAAACGGACCAAGCCTTTCTTGTCATGTGAAAAGTAGTATAGATCACAAAAGTCAAAATATAAGTTATCAACGTGAAAAGTCTTTTCCATTGCGAAACTCGCATAGCAGTAAATTTTTGCAAAAATTTAATACCCCATGGTAACTTGCTCTTCCACATACTGATAGGTGTACGCTTCACTTTATTCGCTAGAAAAAATTATCTAATTAAAATAAAATATAAAAATTTTTCATCTGATGCACATAAGTTTACAATTTTGTCTGTGCTTTAAAAAAATCATTGATAGTTATGTAGTAAAAAAGTTAAAAAATTCAAAATAACATATTGAAGGACATTTTTATTTGTCTGAACAAATCAGTTATTCTATCTTAATTTATACATTTATTTTTTTTAAACTTGTTAGCAGGTCAACGCGTGTTTATTATTTATTATTTATTATTCATTATTTTTATTTGTAAGTGAAAAGATTATGACGTATGACATACATGTAAGTTACGGGATTTGTGGCTTAGTAACCTATAGCAGACAAATAACATGATAAAGGAGTTTCATTACTGGCGCATATACTTTATGAGAGAAGCACAACTACAGAAACATCAAGTATTTAAGGATAATTCCTTGTAACACTGAAATCGATTTTAACCAACTGGTTACTCAAAATCAATTGTAAAAAAATTAACAACAAAACAAAAACTGCTGTTTCCTTCACAAGAGGACTGAAAAGCAAGTAACTACCTATGAGAGGGAGACACTGATTATGTGTAGTGTTATTTCGCATGCAATTGAATTTGAATTCAAATCGACGTGAAATTTGAAATTATTAAGAGAAAAAATGAATGTTCAATCCAAGATGATGAAAATTCGTCATATTCATGCACATTGTAATTTATTTAGATAAATTTACGAAATTTCCGAGAACATTCGAAACTCTTACAAATTTTCTTAAGCCTAAGATACAGATAATGTTTTTATACCTCGAACCCAGAAAACATTATCATTTGTTGCCAATAGTAATTATAATTATAATTCCATCTTTCCGGGAGACAGAATTATCGCTGCACTGAACATAAAAATGATTCAAGTTCGAATAAAGCGCATCTGCCACATGGTCGGAACTTTCACTTTTTCTAATGCCTCTTAACCGCTAAAAATTTTTTAGAATTTTGATTTTTCCCTCGTGACCCGGCTTGATGGCGTGTAATTTCAATTTTTTATCTATGCTTGACAAATCGATGCAATTTTCATGAGTGCGAGCGTAAGCAATTTTTTTCTCTGTGTGGAAAACGCGGATTTTAAGATGTATAAGTAAAGCAAAGAACGAATATGATAAAGGTCTCGACTTGTACTATGTATATGTACAATTGTTTATACCTCTTTTACATAAATTATTGAAGCGATAAAAAATTTTTAGATAAGAGTCTCGCGTAAAATTACAAGCGAATTTTTTGTAAAAAAATTATTACTATTACCTTTTCGAGTATCAGACATTTTTGCTGATGTGGCGGCTGGTGCTGGTGTTTCCTTTGGACAACTTGCTCCTAATGAAGACTCCTAAAAAGTGAGTAAAATTATTTTAATAGCTCATGTAATAGCTCACATCAAAAATTTCCTTAAAGATTTTCAAAGTTTGCAGATATTCGCAAGACATCTCACGACATTATAGAAGAAGCCTTGTCTTGTTTAGTGACAAGTAATAATGTATAAATATAGACCATGAAAAACAAATTTAAAAATAATTGAATAGAAAAGTGCAATTACAAGTTGATAAATGAATAGGTTTTACTAGTTCAATGATTAACAATCTTTTTTTAAATTCATAATAAAGAACTTTTTTTAAAGTGACCGAGATTTTACAGCATAATTACTGTCAGTGACAAGTCAATATAGTGATTTTCTGTAAATTCAAATATTTGAATGTAAAACAAAGCCTAGAAAATATTAATTTTATGGTTATACAATTTTTTGGATTTAAAAATAATGTAAATTAAACAATAATGCTTTTATTGACAAAAAAGTTTTTTTGTCTCAATGTTTTTTAATTATCTTAATTGACAAAGCTTGTTTATTAAGAATTCCAAAAATATTTTGTTAGATAATATTTTATATTAAACTATTACTTATGCCATCAATAATAAATGCAGTAAATAACATTTTGAAAGCTAACTCGGTGACTCTAGTGTGACTTTTTTTTATGAAAGATGATCTAAAACAATATTCATAATATTATAATAAATTGTAACTGCATATTAATAGATATCAAATATTAATATTTACTCTGAAAGTAACATAAATGAGCCATAAATCTGAGATCATGCAATTTACTTGTATACTATCATACATTTTTGAAATAAGAACTAACATTGTCGAATAATACCACAGCAACAGCTTATGGAATGAAATATCAATATATTATATTTTATTGATCTACTTGAAGGTATTGTGTTATTTTTATAATCATTTCTATGCATAGTTCTAAACAAATCTGGAGTCAAACGATAAAAAACATACATTATGAGGAAAAATTTTTACTACATGAAGTTATAGAGATTTCATTATGAGCGATATCTTTGTTTTTGACATATAATAGAGGGTAAAATATTTGTTTTATGATGCAGATGTTTAAAAATTATATCCATAAAAAAATGCATACAAAATTAAAAATAAGCTAAAGAAAAAATGTTCTATAATAAAATTTAAAATTGTATTTCTGTAAATACAATATGATAAAAATAAATTTGAAAAAATCTAATTTGGAACCTAAGACTTATTGATTCAGAGAAAACTTTAAAACTTGCTCTTAAACTGAGATGCAAATAAAAATACTAATATACATGTTGTATAACCAGTATCGATGTAAAAAATTATAAAGTTTAATATCACTTGAGACTATAAGTTAAGTTCATGAATGAGGCTAATAATAAATTTCTAGTTTAGCAAAGTAGTCATGTCACGTTTAATATGTCAAGATATTTCAATATTTTAGTTTAAAAAAAAAAAATGTCCCCGTCATAGGGATGTTTCTCAAATTTACTGAATTCATTTGTATTTCTATCATGTGTTTTATAACTCAAATTTAAAAATTTTCTGATTTCTATCCATTACTATTGATGCATCAGTGACAATAAATCTTATTAAATTTAGAAAATGAAAATCCATCTATTTCCATTGTGACAATAGATTTTACATGTTATAAATTATATGTAAAATATTGATTGTATTAATACTACTGAATTCAATAGTATGCATAATTGAAATCTCCATTTCCAGCTATACCATTAAAAAATCAACTATATTGTGAGTGTCATTTAATTGAAAGTGTCTTTCGTATTCCACTCATGTATATGTATGTAGATTGAAGCTAGCCATTAAATAAACAAATAAACATGCACGGCTCGTTGAAAAAGAAGTTTCTGCTTTCTTCGCTCGACGCATCGTTACACTAATCTTATCGTCGATACAGTCTACCCATAGAGCTCTTGTTTAATCATCGTCGCAGCCGATAATTGGAAAAAATAAAGCGTCGAATAAAAGACAAAAACAAAAATGTGCCCGTACGTCCGTGATTCATAAACGAGAAGTGATCCCCCGGGCCCGTTACCATGAGCGAATATAATGATAAGAGACGTGCTCGCGCATGACAGCGACAACTGTCAGCAGGATCAACAGCGACGGTTATATTGTTGGGCGGACGAGATTTTGAGCGCCGCTCGGATAAACATTGCCTTTATCGCAGACACGATTTGGTCGAGAAAATCGGCGACAGGCGACGACCGAGAGTCCGATGACGGCGTCGTCGGCGGCGTCGGCGAGGACACGTATCGCAGGCTTAATCGTAGTTTATGGATAAGGGTGACTAGTCAATTTTTCAACATCTTTCTTTTCGTTATATATATCGCGCGTTCCACTGCACGACGGCTCGAAAAATTATTCAAGTATTTTAACTGTTCTCGAGATTGTAAAACTGCCTTAACCTCAATCGCGCTCGTCGCGATCTACCTTACCGATCGACGCTACATCATACCATGAGAAAATATTAAGAAAAAAATTTAAAAAAAAACTTACCCTTAAGTTTCCGTTCGGTTTCGCGGACCTCTTCTGCATCTTACAGACGTGCAAGATAGACGCTAGTTACGAAAAAGTTACCACCTTATCGAGTCGTCGAGGAGGCTCCACAATTCAGACGAGGAAGAGGAGGCGAGTGCGAGATGTTATACCTGAGTCCAGATTGGCGATCTACGGCGATTACGAGTACACAGGTGGGCTCAGCGGCGAAGAGGCGGCTGAGGAGGAGGAGGAGGAGGCGGCGGACGAGCAGCCAAACAGCAGCAACGAGCAGGAGGAGTCCGTGGCGGAGCTGGAGCCACGATTCACCGGACGAATGGATCACTCCGAGAGCGGGCCGATTCCACCAATCGAGTCGGTTACCAACGGCAATAATGATCGAGTCTCGGTCGTCGTTGGTAGCGGCTACAAGGAGGAAATCGATAAGAATGACGAGGACGGCGACGTCGCGAAGGAGTCTTGGCAGCTCGACGAGATCGACGACTACATCGCCAAGATCAATCGAATGAGCAGCAGCAGCAGCCACGGCAACGGCAGCTATCGACGAAGGAGGCAACGACTGGAGACGTGAGTCGTCCGAGATCGATATCGATTCCTCCCTCTGCACGTCGCTCACGCTCTTTCATTCTGTCTCTGTCTTTCTCGCCTTATACGGTCTTCGTTATGTATTAGACACCGAGGTTTTATCAATGATAGCAAAAACCCACTCGCACTCTCGATCGTTGCAGCTAATTATACAGAGGACTCTTATCGATATTATCGAACTATTATCGGTATGCTGTTCAAACGATGGCAAAACGTCAATATGGAATTGTCGCACGCTTACACACAGAGAGTCGTCTAACGTCAGTTCGTTTTTTTTTGTCATCGGTATTTTGATTTATGCCCAGTCGAGGATAGTTAATTCAAACTAATTGTAAATCATTTTATGCTAATTCGAGCTCACACCTATCCCATCGTTATATAGTTATCTTATCTTCTCGGCTTGGATAAACTGCTTTTAATTAGTTTTATACGTCATATTTTCCAAAAGTCAATAATTACTCGATACATGCCATCTTTCTTCCTGTGACTTTCATTTTTTTTTCTGTACTATAATTCGTTTCGATCTAATCGCGTTTTCAATAATCTATTACAAAAAATACGCTATTTTCTACACAGAAATTCGATACTTTTGTCTTGCTTTACTCAAAGAACACGCTTCAAAATTATTTCACAAATAAATATCAGCTTGAGCATCTTGAATCGCGATTTTGCAATATTTTACATTCGAAAACTATCCATGTATGATCGAAAAAAAAAGTTTGAGCATAATACTTGGTGACTAAAGGGGGGATTATTTTTTTTTTTTTCAACTCGTCAGAAAAGTATCTCTCGTACATTATTAAACTTTTTTTCTTCGTGGTAAATATTATTACAAATAAATAGAACAGGTTTTAGCGGTGAAACAATTGAAAATCGATCTCGCGTCTCCCATATCTTCTTAACCTTCACACGCATTTGCCACATGATAAACTCTATGTAAACAATTCGATAATAGTTATTTCTCGTTCTCAACAAAGAGTAAACAGTAACCGAGTCTCGAGAAAATTATTTAATCCAAAAGTAGGGCTCGTCAGTGTTTTAATTTTCATACAGAAAAATGATACTACGATTGCGTCCGATTGCTAATCGTGAGTACAATATTAACGTAACGTTGCGTATGTATATTTTTTTTTTTTTACAGACCAATGAATTGCGACAAGTCGGACAAGGATTCACGAAACAGCACCACGAGCGAACAGACTACTGCGACGACAAGTGCTCGAAAAGAAATGAGTAAATATAAATTGACTCCCACGCACGCTCGCACACGTTGAACTTTTTTATTTACTTTTTTTTTTTTTTGGTGAAAAACTTGCTTCGTTAATTTTCTCGCTCGTGTAGCTTTTTGTATAAACTTTTTCGTCAAACTAGCTGCTTTTGAACGGCGTCCAACTATACCTCGAGCCGCGTACATTCACACACACACATACATGCGTACACACCTTTTCCCCAAGATCAAAAATAAAACTTTTCCGCTCCTCCGCGTCTCACGCTCTCTTTCTCTCTCTACACAGAGCAGCAAGCTGCATTCTCGGATCTAGAGTGCGATCTGCCCCCGGCGCTGCGCTTCAGCGTGAACAACGTGTCCGAGGCGCAGCTCGAGGGCCGAATTTTCAACGAGGCCGTGAGAAATCTATGGAAAACGAGCAGCAACGATCATCGCTCGGCCCCGTCGGCTAATTTTTACCCCTATCAAGACTACAACAACCAGCTGCATCAACGGCAGCAGCACCATCACCATCACCAGCAACATCATCACCATCATCATCAACAGCAACAGCAACAACAACAGTATCTGACAGCGCGAAATCTACGTCAGAGCCAGATGGAACTACAACGCGAGTTATCTCTTCTAAAACCCATTACGACGACTGCCTCGAGTTGCAATCAATTATCGATCAGTAGTAGTAATAGTATCAGTAGTAACAACAACAACAACAGCAACTGCAGTACCAGGACGACGACCATCGGCACCGCTGCCGTCACTGACAGCTGTAATAATAATGGCAATGCCGTGGTCGCCACCCCCGTGGACATGCAGCACACCCATTGCAGCTTCCAGAGCGAGAGGCTGCGAATGTCGTGAGTATATCCTCGGGGCCGCCGTCGTAGTCGTTTCTCTCGGGTGATTTTTTTTCGCGAGAGAGGGAGCGACCCAACGACCCAGAGGATTATACCTGCTGCGTGTGCCTTGGAAAATTAGCCCCCATTCTCTCTCGGCCACACTTCTTTTTTTGTTTGTTATAAACTCGTCCAGAAAGCTATATATATAATACCTTGGTGACGTATTATAGATATGCGGTACCGACGGTTTTTCGCTCTCAGTATCACACCACAGGATAGCAAGCATTTTAGCGAGTCTCGGTCGATTCGTTAGAATAGAAAGCCGGGGTTGTTTTTTACGGAGGTTTCTTGGTTATCATCGACCGTGTAACGTGGCACCCTGACCATTTTTCTGCGACTCCGGTCAAAGAGCCGCGCAGCAAAAAATAATCGAGAGTCATCATGCTCATTGAGATAAAAATCGCCCACGATGCTACGTTACCGGTCGTATGTTTGTGTGTGTGTGTGTGTGTGTGTGGATAGATGGGAGGAAGGATGTTACGAGATTGTGCGTGTAACGAACCTAATCAGAGAATTTGGCTTTGGGTCGTGCTTCTTTTTCAGAAATCGCTGCCCCTATTCGTACGTGGTCGATAGTCGGCCGGGTGGTAATGGTTCGTCACTGGGTTGCTCGCTGGGTGTGGACGTGCCGGAATTCTTCCCGCAGCAGAGCTCAACGACAACGAGCAGTGGCAACTGGATGGATGCGGAGCAGCAGACTGGCAAGGATCAGCAACAGCAACAACAGCAACTGCAACAACTGCAACAACAACCGCAATTACAATATTACCCGCAGCCTCAAATGGAGAGCGTCTACTCGGACGAGCTTATACATTATAAGGCTGCGCAGCAGATGGCGAGAAAATCTACGACAGTGGCGATGTACCAAGTACGCAGGTGTTTCACTGAATGTGCTTTTCGTCAAGCGGTCTGTCGGTATTTAAAGAAAACATTCTCTACACCGTCTCTTAATGACGAGATAAGGGTTTCGGCTACGGGAGGAGGGATTCTCTTACTAACTACCGTTGCTGCTGGGGCTTCTGTTGTCTCATTAAGTCAATGATCTTTTTCGTTATCTCAAAAAAAAAATACAATTCTTAATTCCGTTCGGCTGTGCTGGGCCTCGCACGCACGCACGCGATCCGATCCGGCAATTAGATAATGAGAGAGCAAGAAAAGACGCCAGCACGTGCGCGTTAAATGTCCGCGCGACGCATGCTAATGAGCGGCTTTATCTCTCGTGTTTATACCGTCCACACAGAACGCGCTCGTGCCGATGGTCGCGACGCCGATCGTCAACGCCGTCGTCTGGCCGACGGTGCCTGCCTCGCCCTGGGTCCGGGCGAGTCTGCTGCCCGCCGCCTCGATACAGCTGCACCATCAGATCTCGCAAAATGTCGCGGCTACTGGCGCGGGTCCTTCGGCCGCAGCGCAGATTCAACTGCAGCAGCAGCAGCAGCAACAGCAGCAGCAGCAGGCGACGAGGCCACCCACCTTGGCGCAGGTCGTGCATCGGCCCATCAGGACACCCGATCTGGCTACGGTGGTGCAGGCAGCCACCGGCCAACAACAGCCGCTTCAACGATCGACGCAAGCTCAAAAAGCTTCCGGTGGCGGAGGAGGCGGCGGCGGCGTCACGCAGATCCCGGTCTATCAGAGGGCCAACAAGCCCAGCGCCTCGGAGTACCAGCGGCGAAAGAATCAGGGCGTCGATTACAACAATCTCATACTGCTGACCAAGAGCGCGATGAAGGTGAGGCGCAGTCAGACCAAGGCCACGAAGAAGTCGTTCGTCGACACGGCCAAGCTGCAGCAGCAGCAGCAGCATCAGACGGTGGCCTCGAAAACGAGCTACAGCGTTGCCGCGGCTGCGGGAGTTGCGAGTAGCTGCTCGACGCCCAAGTGGCTCGAGAAAGGACAGCAGCAGCAGCAGCAGCAGCTGGTAAGCCACCGAGGCCGATGGGATACGAACTTTTGGCAAAAAATAGCAGTAGTTTGGGGCGAGCTTGCAGGGCTTTACGCGACTCACGGGCGTAGCGATGCCCCGAGAGAGCGCATTATTGCTTTTTGCAAGCTCGCGAGGCAACAATTCGCGAAGTTGCGGGAGAGAGTTTAACGCGGCAAATTTTCGCGCAGAAACGAGAACGAGAGTACGTTACGATAAGCATGGGCTCGTCGGCTGCTGCCGTTGCATCGTCGAGCATGGAAAAAACGCCCGCCCTCAGTACTTGCAGCATCAGTACCGAGGAGGACGACGAGATCGCCGCGACTGCCTCGAGCTTTTATCATCACGTCAAAAAGTCTAATAAGCAGCAGCAGCAACAACCTCAGCAGCAGCAGCAGAGGCAACCCGTAACGACGAAAAAACGGCTCTATCGGGACGTCTTGGAGAATTTGCCGCGGCAGGTTATCCCGGTGTCCGAGACCATGTCCGACGGCAGCTTCGAGAGGCGATACGACGAGCTCGAGAAGCAGGCCATGGAGCAGTATCGAACGTCCGAGGAGTGTCTCGCTCTTCGATACCAGGTACATTATTTAGCGGCGTGTTGCGTTTTGCTGCTGCTCTACATGGTAAACGCGGGCGAGCTATGAGGGATTGCGACTGTACCGCATTCTCGGCCATTTTTATTCTAAATCATTTAATTTCATTGCGTGTACTTTTTGTTATAAAAAGTGTTTTTTGAATAAAACAATGGAAATACATCGTATCAAAAAAGTACCAATTACCGGTCATTTTTTAAATTAAAATTACAAAAATCAAGCCTTTGTTATGAAAACGAATAATGTAGTTTATCGTGATTTTACAAGAAAATGACCGAATACTAGAACATCGCTTCTCAACTGGCCGAGCATTGGTACTGTCACCCTGAATAGCTCCTCTATCTCTCACCCTCTCTCCCTTGTCGCAAAATCTTACATAATACAGCATCCTCGATATCTCGATCGAACCGCGCTCGAGGGTACAAAGGATCGAAATATCCCTCTTGTCTCTCGACGCGTCAAAGCGGATCACGTCGAGCTACATAGTATATAAAAGCTTTTCCGACTGCCCGACGATGCTATTCGCCGTGCTTCCTTTTATATTATTCACCATCATCGTCATCATTATCATTATTTATTATTATAACACAAAGGAGCTCGAGCAGCAAGCTCTGGAGCAGTACAAGGCGATCGAGGGCAGCGAGAGCATGATCAATCTCGAGCACGATCGGCGCAGTCAGGCCTCGACGAGATCGTCGTCCCAGCGAGGCGGAGGTGCCTGCAGCGATCAGGACGACAAGCTGAGCTTGTGCAGCAACAACTCGTCCGTGTCGTCGTCGACGACCGATGGCCAAGCTACGGGAGGCGATCATCATCATCATCATCAGCAGCAGCAACAGCAGCAGCAGCAGTACTCGAGCTACGCGAGGGCTACGACCTCCTCGTCATCCTCCTTCAGTAACAATAGCAGCAATTACGCGAAGCGCAGCGGCAGCAGTAGCGGCGACGCCAGAGGTAAATATTTTTGGCATATCGTATCGTTGGTATACATCGTCGTCGAGATATTATCGTCATCGAAACGCGCCAATCGAGAGACGTTGGCTCGCGGCGCGCGAGGGGAACAATCATCATTTCAAACATTCGCTGTGCGTCGTGTCCTTTTTCTGTGTGCGCTGGTCGTAAGGTAACGAGCTCCCAACGAGGCAGCAGCGCATCAAGATTTTGAAGCTGCCGACGACGAGCTCCGCCGCCCCCGCCGCTGCCACCGACGCCGAGGAGAAGAAAGACGAGGACGAGATGACACGGCGGGTCGATAATGATAAAACCACAGCAGCCTTGGCTGTAGTGCATCGAGCTGCCAGCGAGGGTAGCTTGCAGCAGAGGCCGATCGCCAGCAGCAGCACAGCTGCAGCCGTTGCCAAGAGATTCTCGGCGTGCCAAGGCGTTGCTCGTAGCATCGCTTCTTGCCGTGGCGCAGGCCATAACGGAAATTCGACGACGACGACGAATACGACGACGACGAGCAGCGGCAGCCGTTACGCTGGTAGTCGTGGACCCGCGCACCACCATCATCATCATCATCAGCACAGGCTCGCTAATGCTCGAGATAAGATTGGTAAATGATCTTACGATTGACTGTTTAATGCCTTAATAATGATTTACGCGCCTGAGAGATCGTTAGGTGCGTTTCGCGTTTTTGTTATCTGTCGCAAGGCGTCGTCGCGAGAAATGATAGTCGCTTAATGAGGATGAGTAATGGTTTCATACGGCTATTAATTCTTAATGGGTATTTTCTAAAGGCGATACCGATCGGGTAAGAATTAGAAATCACTGAAACGCGTTTTTCAAAACTACAATTACATTCATTCATCTGCAAAACATTCTTTAGCGAGTATTTTCCTTTTACATAAAAGTATTTCAGTATAGAGATCTCGAAAATGTTCTTTTCTACTTTTACTTAAAAAGAAACTACTTACCGAGAAGAAACTCCATCTACTCTGTATCGACGAAAATTCGTTTCGCTTGTCTAAAAACTTAAAATTCATGTGACGCGGAGTGAGATCGGCTTTGGCAAGAAATTTTCTTCCCCTTGGCCAATTTTACTTCACGTCGCATCGACTTTTAGTTTTTTATGACATATGAAACGATTTTTCTCGACGCGCGATGGATCCAGTTATTTCAGTTTGGTTTTATATTGCTTTAAAAAACGGTGTTTCTGAATTTGTTGTAGCGAACTAAAAGTAAGTTGGAGTAACTAAGTGCTATATTATTTCATTATTTTTCGCATTTATTCTACCGATCTGAATATATGCATTTTAATATAAGTATTATTTGGGTATTAAAATTGAATATATACAGTTTTACCCTACACAAGATTAATTTGGTATCGAGAGAGTAATTTTATTCGCGATCCTATAAGTTGCAGATACGTCAATATTCATCAAGAAACCGACCTCATGATATTCGTTGTTCTATGAAGAGCTCGACGACAACGGAAAATAATACACAGAATTAAGCATCTCGAAGTTTCTTTCTATTATTTTTAAACAGATGTGACGCGAATTAAATTTATCTCGATAATAAGTTAGTTGTGAAGAGGTAAAAATTACGTATATTCGATCTAATGGCCCGAATAATTCTTAAATTGAAATCAATTTTTATTGTATTAAAAGTAGTGGTATTTTATTTTATTATTTAAGTATTTTTTTATGAAAAAAAAAGATCAATTATAAACCGAGCGAAAATAGGGCTCAGCTGAGCGATAATACTCATCGATCCTTTCCGGCGACTTTCTTTTAGTTCGAGGCAACAAAATAACATTTTTCAGTTGCAAACACCGTATTTAGAGTATATATAAATATATCGTGATAATAGTGTACCCTGAAATAGCTGAAATTCCGCAAATAGTTCGTAAACAGCTGAAATTCCGCATATCATTGAGCATCATCTCTCTCTCTCTCTCCACTTCTCCGCAGTAAAAACGTCGTCGTTGATGTCGCTGCGCTGCAATCTAACGCCAATCGTGCCCGTTCAGCAGAATAACAATGGTCCCGAACAATCGCCGAGGAAGAACAACCTGCAAAAAATCCAACAGCAGCTCCAGAACGATGACGACGACGACGACGACGACGACGACGACGAGGCGAGCCAGAAAAAGCTCGACCAACGCTTCGCCTTGTTGTACAGCCAGCAGCAGCAGCAGCAGACCAATAGAAAATCCAATCAACAGGGCGGCGGCGATGATAAAATCGACGATATAACGGGTCACGTGACATTACTGTCATTGTGAGAATCAATTAGTACCGACCGATTTGTGGATGAAATAATTAGTATTCGATGCTTATTGTGATATTTTTGTACGAGGCCCCGCGTAATATATGTGTGTGGATGCGTGTGGCGAGTCTTATCGCTATTAACATTTAAGCAATTGGTTCTTTGTCGATAATTTATTTATTTATTTTTTTTTTTTAGTAGAAGAAGGAGGAGACACAATTTTCCAACTGTTGTTAAAGCAACGTTGAGCTGTAAAGTTCGTAAATTTATGTTATGCCGTTATCGCGAATTCGACCGATAAGATAAATGTTTTCCTTCCACTCCTTTTATCAACAGTTTGAATTGAAAACTTTTTTCTTGTACTGACCACAAATAATGATAATATGCTTTGTCACGAATGTTAAAGAAAAATAATTACAAGCGATGTATATCTTTGAAACATTATTGCTCTCTAATTTAAGTGAAAAAATAAAAACACAGTCGCGGGTTTTTAGACCGTATCTTGAAAAAAAGGCATAACGCGAATGAATCAATTCGTGAATTGATTATTGTAAAACATTGAAATATTTCAAGTTCTGAATGTAAAGCAAAAAAATGTAAAAGTGCTGTATCATCAGTCAAGTCGCTTTTTCTTTAATTTTTTAAAGCCAAACCCGTGTAAGATTTATTGATTCAGAGTTCAAAAACTTACAGTTCGAAAGGATAAAATCGCCAAGTTTTGTTTTGTTTTAAAAACTTGTTAATCATTGTTATGACTTTGTACCAAGTGTGTATGTCGTATGATGCCATGATGAAATTCAGCGGTCAGCGCTGGAGAAAAAAAAATGGATTATGGATAAAAAAAAATATCCCCGTGTACCAAAAGCGTGCGTGTGTGCGTGTCGTATGGCCGTGATGAAATGCGCAAAGGTTAGCGCAGGTAAACGTAGATTTTGGAGATAAAAAAATTGTTGTCTGAACGACGCGCGTATGTGGACTTGAAATAAAAGTTATTTTCATACAAAACTAACGTATATATACGCTTTCTTTATCTTGCTTTTCAATTATCGGGAATTGAGATCATCGAGATATCGCTTGTAACGTGTTTTTAAGTTTCGCTCGCATATTTTTTTTTTCCAAATTATAAAAAAATTATATTGATCTTGAAATAAAAGAGCCTCATTTAATCAACATTTGATTGAGCTTTGCATTGCGCTGGAATTATAGGCGCAGAGTAATTATAATCAAATAAAGTGTCATTTGGTATTCGGCTGAATTTCACGAAATTCCTTCTAATTAAACAGCTGCTGCATGATTTTGTGAATTTATGATTGATGAGTTTTTTATGCATTGCAAACAGTCATCCCGTGATATGACAAATAGATCATTTGCTCCGTATGATATAACGAGTATTTCTACAAAATCATAGGCAAAGAAAGTTCGAAATTGTTTTTGAGGCAATTGCGGCAGTTGTTTCTTCTAACGTGTAACTTGAATTAGTTACGCCAGACCTACTTTAACGTAGCTATTGCGTGACACGGACATTTTTGAGGCGGAAAATGATTGGCTGTCGCGGCACCGATTGCACGTGCCTTGCGATTTATAGGTTAGGTTACACAAACCCCAACTTCGCCTTCCGCTAGCGAGCGCGATCGATAAACGCCATTTAATCGCGAAAAAGCTTCTGGAATATTTTATCAAGTTCCAAAGTAATGTTTCGAGTCTGTTTCATTATTCTATTTTCGTTATTAAATTCTTTAAATATTTTAATAACGAAATAACAACGTTGCTCGCTTGGCACAACTCGAGTACAGCCAAACGTACCTTGCTTTTTCATCCGGGTCGTGTATTACACTTCTCTCGGTAAATCGAGGCCAAAGAGCATCGAACCAATTTATAATGCAATATAGTAATTTAAATTTATGCCAATTCAGCCCGCCAGTGCTCGTTAAAAATTTATTTTCATCATCAGCCAGCGCCAGAACCCATTAAAGTGCCCGTTGAGAGTATGTTCACGGCCTCTCTCTCTCTCTCTCTCTCTTTTGCATTCGCCCTAAAGTATACTTATATATTCTATTTGGTATAGTTATGCATGCGAGAGCGGATGGGTTATATTGGGAGTTCGGGTTATAATGCCCCCACTCTGGCGCGCGGCACTGAAGTTTTATGGATGCTGGCGTGCACACGCACACACATATACTGCGTTTCCGCGAAGCAGCTTGAGGCTTCGGGGAGCTGTCTACTGCCTCATACTATTCCGTATCCGTCTAATGCTATACTCAGCGCTCAGCACACAGCTGCAACGTCGCATTTTCACGAACGGAGGATGAAGAAGAGAGAGAGAGAGGAAGAGCGATAAGGAAAGCCTGACCGAATGTGGCAGCTGCATGGCCTGTACAAGACCTGGCAACGTTGCAACATCTACCTATATATGCAGGTTTTGCCAATCCATTCTCCATCTCTCTCCTCCTCTCTTTGAAAAAAACACCGCACGGACGTAGCACTCACACAGCTACGCCGCACCATCCATTCAATTCAGTTGAGTAATGGAATGTGCTTTTTTAGTACTCGCGCGCGCAGATTATATATCTTTTGAGCAGGGAATATAACAGCATTATATATAGTTGGCTCGTATATATTATCATTGCGCATGGTTCCCTCCCCCCCGGTCTGGTGAATGTGTTCGTGCGCAGCAGGAGCGAGAGAGAGAGAGCGAGATAGTCAGACGGGAAAGCCTGCAGCACGAGCGAGAGAGCCGAGAGAATTGAGTACGGGATTTGCACACACACACAGTTACTATACAGTAAATGGGCGTGCGTGCGGTCCGTGTGGCAATAATTCAACTCGGCTGAACATACTTAACGTTGCCTAGCAACCAAAGTTCACTATCTCTCTCTCTCTCTCTCTCTCTCTCTCTGTCATTTTCGAGAGAACGGGTACTCGACGCTGCTGTGGCTCGGCAGTATTTCGAGAGAACGGGTACTCGACGCTGCTGTGGCTCTGGCAGTAAGAATTTTGCCCCGGCACTAATGCCAGTAGTGGCGCGCGCGCCGTTCGCCGCCAGCCTGGTAGTAGTGGTAAATAGTGCCGGTAGGATTGGAAGAGGGAACTATGCGCGCAAATGCTGACGGCTTAGAATTATACGACTGCACACGTACACACACAGAGGTGAAACTTTAGCGCTCGAGACTGTGTGCGTGCGGAGCGCGTATATGTGAATGTGGCTGCGGCGGTTGGCTCTCCTCTCTCTCTCTCTCTTGCGCTGTGAAACTCGAGAGCTTTATCCACGGTATATAGCGTGGGCTTACTTGGCGCAGAATATATATAATAATACGAGCTGTACAGTCTCTGCGCTGTGTGAAACTTCAGATTAAAGACCTCGTTTTTCACAACCTTCGCTGCGGATTCAATTTATATTCCCGTTGTAACACGCGAGGGGGAAAAAAACTCACGGACTGAATCAACGAGCGAGAGGAGAGAGAAAAACACGCAGCGGGGAAACCAACTTTAATGGAACTTTCTCTCGGCTCAGCGCGAGCTTATGAAATTACTAATTTGTTCTGAGTCTTTTTTTAACTCACGAAATTTCGCTCTTAAAAAAAAAGGGAGAAGAGATAAAAAAAACTCGTATATAGCACGAGCTATAAGAGGAGCAAAAGAGAAATTCTCGAGATTGCGTCAATTTTCTCGTTTCCCTAACGGTAGAGTTCAGAGAGTTTTAGAAACGAGGTCGACTCTCGACTATTTCTGCCTGGTCTTCTTTCGTAACTTTCTTTTGCGTTTTCTACTTGGGGAATTTTTCACGCCGTGCTGACATTAATTTTAGATGAGACAACAAAAAGCATGTTTCGAAATTTCACGTTGAAATGTTTTTCAGGAAATTGCAAACACGCGCTGGTGAAACTTTACCAGCTCTTGGTATTTCTCACGAACGTAGTTTTATAAAGAAACTTAGGATAAAAATTAAAAAAAACTCAATGACGAGGGTTATTCCACTAAAAAAACTCCCAACTTCACTTATGCACTTTATTTTAACATAAAAAAACTACGAGAATCGGAAAACACGTGTCCTTTATATACCTGTGCATTTTAAACACGATTCCGTAATTCTAGGTTATGTTAAAGGAGCGGCCATCTTGTCTACGTGTCACGTAATGGCGTCTTAGGCCACGCCCACATATCCTAACCTTGAAGAATGAATTAATCAAAAGTATCAGCATTTAATGTTCTTAAATTACGTTGTGATCATTCTCTTGTGTTTACCCAAAATACTTAAATTTGTCGCTAGTTTTAGCTTTTTATAAGAAAAAAGAGGTTTTTATAATTAATTCGATGGAATATCAAGTTGATACAATATTGAATTAATTGTATCAAATATAAACATAAAAATTATTGAACGAGTAATATTAACTGAGATAAAATATAATCGCTTCAACTGTCAGTCAACGTTGAAAGATATTCTGTTGATAATATATATTTTTTTCAATATAAATTTGTAATTCTCCTTTCATGTTTCGCAAATATCACGAAGATCGCAAAGATAAAGTAAAAAACGTCGTACTTCGTCGTACAAATTGTTATGATTGCGATATAGCAAAAAAGAAGTATACTTATAAGTATAGACGTGGAACAAAAACCAGTCAAGGCGCATAATAACTCGTTGCAAAAAATAAGAATTGCGCAAGACCTTGGGAGTATTTTTAAAACTAATGACTGGAGAGAAAAAAAAGAGATGAGTCACGCCGCGCTGTACGTTTTTATATAACAGAGAGCCCCGAGAGCTACCATTTCTTGTCATTGTTGTACGACTTCTTCGAATGGCATTGGTTAATCCGCGCACCAGTCGGCCGCAGTAATAGGTATCATTATTCGCGAAAAGCAACAAAGAAAGTCACGGCGCAGAACCAATTAGAGCCTTACAGTGCTGTATAAATTCAAGGTACTGCCGCGCGAGCTCTGCGTCATAGCTTATGACCACTAATGAACGAAAATTGTGTTCGCGCAGTTATACAGTCGGGCTTGATGATTAAATTATTCCTATTTTAAGAACTTAATTGCATAATGTACAGACACAAAAAAAGGGCCACGATGCATCATATATTACTGCATTTTTCAATATCAAATAAGATTAAATATTGCCATGGAACTTTTTATCGTTTGACTAATGATTAAAATATGTTCCGAGCGTTAAATTTTTTATTGACCGTCAAGCATAAAATAATTAATGCTTTTAGCGAAGCATTTAATACTATTCTAGAAGCACTATAAAGATAAGAAGTAGGTTATATTTGCATTTGATAATCCGTTCGGCGTTTTAATCTTCTTTTAGTTTTATAAAAAAGATAAAAAGTAATCATCCATGCGTCCGATGCTTTGCAGAATTTTATTTCGAAAGAGCAAAGAATCAAGTTTTTCAAGTATAATTCGAACTTGCGAAAGATAATCGTCAATCGCGAAAACCAGTTTTTTCCTGTTTACGAACATTGGATACATTCGGTTCGGTTCTCTTGCATTTTAATTGGCTCGCATAAATCTGCGTAAATATACATTTTAAAAAAAAAGTTGTATTATATCGGAGCGAGGAGAACCAGAGCCAATCGTCCCCCACTCGTCGCTATTCTCGGATTACTGTTCCGCCAGCTCGAGTGTATAATTACCATGCGCGCGCGATGCGTATAAACACGAATGCACAAGCTCATGATCAACAGTACGAAATGAAAGACTCTGTTTATGACTAATGCGCAGTACTATATTCGTCATCGCGACTGACATTCTTGTCTTATTATTATTTGCCATTCATTCTGAACTCGTTTCGACTCGTTAGAAGGTGTCGTTGTGTAAATTTACTTTGTTACGTAAATAGCGCTTAAATACATATAGAACTCAAGGTGATCAATCCTGTTGGCATTGATTCAAAGTAACGCGTCCAAAGCAAACCGAAGGTTGGTAATTGTTATTATTATTTCGACTTCAAGGATGTATCGATTCAAGCGTGAAGGCAAAAGCTTCGAGCTCGGGAATATATCGAAAACTTTGTGCTCTCCCAGCGTACGAGGCAAAAATATAACTTGTAGATATATCTACGAATGTGTTCGAGGGCGCATGCGTGGGTATAGTTGACTCGGGTCGGGAGCCACGGGGACGGGGGTTCGAAACTTCGTCCTACCCGTGCAAAATCGATACCGTGCGCTTCCCAGCGCTTCAAAATTCACAACTAGGTAGTACGCCAATAGGAGGGGGGCTGAAACCCCAGGGCAATTGGCGTGTACAACCCCGGGTTTCTTTGTTTGTTTCGCGATTAAGAGAGGGGGAAAGCGTGGAAAGCAATAAAAAAGAATAGCGGGGTGGAGTCATGAGGCAAAAAAAAAGTTGGACGGAACTGTTCTTCAGTTGGGAATGCTATTGTGTTGTCATATTTGCACAGATGTGAGTTATTCCGTTCGATTTGCTTTGTTTGCGCGGTGTTATCAGTATTAACTGGAATTTTTAATGCCTCGAACCTCGTGATTACATGAGTCAACGGTAATAAAAATAGATTGAATCGATTCGAATATCGCATTTATTCGATTTCAAAGAAAAAAATTATGATGAGTCGTGGACTAGTACTCAATGAGTAGGAGTTTCTATTAAATGTAATAATTACATAACCTATAAATGAAAATTTGACCTCTAGATGGCAGTTGCATCGGAGGTTATGATGATCTACAAAGTTATTATCTGAAAAATCGATTACACAGCTCTTGCAGAACATTTTTTACATTTTTACACGTTTATACATTTTTAAACATATTATATTTATATATTTTTATACATTTTTTTAATAGAAATAAGCTTCAATCAGAAAATTGAAGATTAGAAACGAATTAATACAAAAATCATTAAATGTCTTAATTCTAATAGGAAAATAATGTGAGCACGTTGTGGCGGTGGGGGGGGGGGGGGGGGGGAACATGGCCGTTACAAAAGATGATGAAATGATTTTAGTATTGAAAGCTCGACTCCTAGAGCGGCCATCTTTATCCCTTCCATCTCCTACATAACATCCCAATAAAGACCCATGTGCCGTTATCGATTTTTCAGAAGATGAGTTCATTATGAATGACGTATTTCATCTTTCATGTGCAACTACGAATTATACTGATATTCTGATATGATTGAGACTAAAAGTATTTTCAGCCTGGTCATTCAACATCACGCTTGAGTTCCCTATGAAGTTGCTGTCTCGTCAAATGCACCGGAAATGGAATTTCACAACGAATCAACAAGAATCTACGGCATACGTGTATTTTACAATATAAGAAACGACCCGACTGTTTATTTTTGTATTTAATTAGCTTGAAAAGCCTCTAAAAATAGTATCTAATCATTTAGCGAACATCCGTTTTGTATTGTGTAAACACATAAAAAAAGCACATTACTATCTTTTTATGGATCAATGATTCATCCTACTCATCAAACCCAAAGTATTTGAGTCGTGAAAACGTGTTGAACATGTTTCAATTTGAGTTTGGTCGCGATAATCTTTTTAAAATCAAAAGACACGTAAGCAAGTTTGGTCCCCGCCTACTCTCAAATAACGGTTCCCATTAACATTTTCCACTCCATGTCCAAATACATAAATACCGTGCGTAAGCTTATTGAGAAATACCCGAGACCCGCACGCTATTGTTCATAAAAGTTTCCACGTGACCATTCGACCCGAAAAGAGGCATGAGTTTATTTTTAGAAAGTCATGTGGGTATACACAATCCATTCTCCGAACATCTGCCACGTCTGGGAGGTACCGAACAAATATATCATTCGTAACACAAAACCCGCATAGTCTCCATTCTGGGAAGGAGGTGCCTTTCATGGCCTCCATTTCGTTGTGAGTATTGTATAAGTAACTAGTATAGAACTTCGTATGAGCTCGAAGTCCTTCAATGTATTCAGGCTCTTTTGAAATGAAAGACCCAACGCTCGAAGACAACGAAGCGCGGAAAATACGAAGGGACAGGCTGCAGAGTGGAACGGTACCCAAGGTGCAGGCGCATTACATAAATATTACAATTCTGTCAGCTGGGCATTTGGCCTCGCTTGCGCACCGTCAGATGGGTTGTGTTTTTTGATCCTACCTATACCTATACACTTTTACAACACAAGCCCGTGTTGTGTGCCACATTTTGAATTTACAGAAGCCCCACCACTGCACCGAAGCTCTCAACACACATCCTGTATTTATACGGGCTCGTTCCTGTGTGTACGTGTGTGTGTGTGTGTGTGTGTGAAAGTATACCGAGAAGTGCGCGCGCGCGCGAGAATACCAAGCATGTGTGTGTAGGTGTGTTTGCTGTGAGGACCAGATGGTATTGTGTGTGTATGTACGTGTGCGCGTGCGTGTGTGTGTTAACACGCGGTGCGCGCTGGCAGGCCGAGAGCCGAGCCGAGCGCCGCGAGTGAAGCTCTCGCGCGGTGCCAGTACTTTCGAAGGCATCGCACTGACGCCGCCGCCGCCGCTGCTGCCAGCCAGTGCCAGTGTTAGTATAGATACAGAGACGCTCGTCACAACGACGTCGTGCGAACGATACACATTTGGTGAAAATATATACCCACACACGTCGTCGTCGTCTCGCATGCTAACCTTTGGACTCACAGTGCTTTTCTCTTTTGACGAAGAAGTGCTCGTTACGACGAAGATCTTGATGATTTAACAACGAACTTTTATAATTGATAAATGAGTGCTCGACGCTGCTGCCGTGCTTTTAGTTTTAGCCCATATACATAGAAAAGGTGAGTGGATCGCGCCGATCGAGCGCCGATCTTTATGAGATGATCAGTATGTACAATATCGCCGAAATGTGCAGTGCCATCGATCCTAATCCAGTGAAATTAACAGAACAACAACAACAAAAATAATAATAACGATGATAAACCGCGATCGGTATTAAAAGAGAAACGATAACGGCGTAATGCAGGTATGCTTAAAGCAACGCACTTCCCGCGTGTATAACCCAAGCGTGACATTAAACATATACGCGTCGATATATCCGTTACATTAGATAAACATTAATTGCATTATACATATAGGTATACAGTATAGGATAGTGAAACAACGTCGCGCTCGCGCCTTGCACATATGCAATTATCGTACGCTACAGCAGAAGACACGGTTTTGCGTTAATTGTCGGGCGCCCACTTCTACAATACTTGCATTGTTGCAGCGCAACACACGCCGCAGGCCGAACGATCGGCTCGTCGAAAGTACCGAAGAGTCGAACCACAAAATGTAATAACGTAATAATAATGCCATCGTATTGTTTATGACTATCGTTTGCGATGGCATTTTGTTCTGCCTCGCGATCCTTTTTGAATATTACTCGCGATCTCGCTCGCGTACAGAGAGCAGCGCCCGTCATTCGTATATTGTATGCAAACTTTGTATACAGCAGCAGCATATATAAGCAACGGTAAAGTATGTAAACACCTTCGCGCGCGTCTAACCAGCCGCGTCGTCATCGTCCTTATCGCATCAGGTGCTCTTCGATTTTAGCGAGATTATGTTTTGACCGTGCACATAGCTAGGATTCAACCTCTGAATTAAATGCCAATGCTATGTATTATACGTGAATCGTATCATATTCTATAGAGACCAATGCATTCGTGTTTGTAGATACCGAGCATTTCTTCCTTAATCAAACATCAATTCATCGCCATCACCATCGTCATCGTCGTCGTCGTCGTCGTTGTCGTCGTCGTCGTCATCGTCATCCTTCGCACACGACCACCACCACCGCTACTGCTACTGCTACTAGCAGCTGCGCTTCTGCTCGATAGCACCGCAGCAACGGATATTACATTATTGCATTTGCCGAGGCTCTCAGTTCATCGAGCTATGATGATTAAAAAGCGAGGTACGGCACAACAATAAGAATCCGGAACTCCTGCTTTCTTTCTCCTTTTCTAAATCGTAACGCACACACACACACCCTTGATCCAGGAGTGAATTTTGACATCGCGGAGTATGCAATCCGCCCACTTTATTATTTTTTTTTTTAAGCTCAAAAAATGCAATATATCGAAGTATGCAGCGTGAAGATGTACACTCCGCTCTTTTGGGCTTATAGCGCGCGCGTGTGTTTATAAGCGCACGAGGGCTGATGTATCATGTTTACACGAGGGGAGATCACGAGGGGGGGGGGCGCAGAGGGGTGGGAGGAAAGAAAAATAAGTGGGGAAGAGAGTCGCGAGACGATAACTTGTTGCTACCACTCGTATTATATCATAAAATTGAGATTGCATGGTATTCGCAAGTCGAGCTTTAATCAAAGCCCGAACTTGCGCGCGACCGTCAGCGAACTTTTGTCAATGAAAAATAGCGCACACATCTGAAATATAAGACGGGTTGCTTTATTAGATTCTCTTTGTAATCAAGTTTGCCTTTGGTAACTTGGCCTAGCGATAGTGCCGTGCACTTGTAGTGCTTGAATCGCGTTTTATTTGGATCGGTACCGGAGCGAGATCGATGGTTTTCAGATTGTTTGCCCGATAATACATGATCGACCCAGTTCGAATTAATTATTAATACACGCTTTGTTTATCTTTTGCAGATTGGAAATGAGCAGTTCATTGGAGCAGCATAGCGACGAGAATTTCACATTTTCGAAAAACTACGAGCAGCTCAGAGAAAGAGACAACAATAACTTGCACTACACCGGTAAGGATACGATCGTATTTTTTCCCTTTCGAGATTTGCTACATTTCCTCTTTTCGTGCGTTCGAGGGATTATCCCGGACCCTCTATGGGATTATTGCTTGCATGGGGAAAATTCGTGAGACGTCGCAATTGAAGTATGCCCTGACATTTCTCTCCGTGTGCAGTAGAGACCGAAGGATGCGCTTCACTTTATTGAAAAGTCGGTTAGAGAGCACCCGTACGAATGTGAAATTAAGTAAAGAACAAATCAAAAGTTGGTCGTGATACGATACTCGTAACTTTGAAGATGCATATCACCTGTATTCGTTATACTTCATTGCGTAGAAGTTGTTTGCTCAATGAAGTAAAGATGTTAAAATCGATACGAATATGATTAAACCGAAGTAAAGAATAAATCTGCTATGAAAAAAATGATGATTCTAAAAATATAACGATTTAACCGATTTTTATCTTGATAACAAGTGCAAATTTTTTGTGCCACCATTTTCGAAGATTATGATATATTCTAGTTTTGATGAATGATAATATCAATTTTAAGAAAAGCAACGCGCTCCATCGCTTTTTTATGGCTGATAACGTCGTCAATGGCTGATTGCTATTTGCATCATAAGTAGTTTTTTATTTATTTAAAGTTGAGTTGAAGATAATTTTATGTAACGTGAAAAGCTTGAAACTATCGATGTTCAGGGACTTGAAGACTATACTATTAATAAATAGTTACGTAGTTTACTTTCCATGTCTGTTTTTAAAATACACACCACTCCCCCACCACTCGACGACAATTTCATTTAATTAAACAATTTGATGTAAAGTACTCGAGTCTCTCACCGGAGACACATCCAATTGTTTAAGTAAATTAAATTGTCTTGAAGTGCAACGGAAAACAGAGAACGGAACGTTGACGTTTGCATGTGAATTAAATTTTTTTTTTTAATAATTTCTGTTTGTGTGACTTAAGGGATAGCCTTCGAGGCCGTTACTCGTAGTTTAAATATATACTTTTTAATGAAATTCAATGCGGCATGCATAATAGGGCTGTTAGAGTCCGCTTCAACTTGATTTGATATTCATCCGAAGTTTGTTTAGCTATGCCAATGCCGAGACATAAATACCAAGATGGTTTTTTACCATAAAAATTCTTATATAGTATATGTTAAGTGGAAACTTCCTTACTGCTTGAAAGTTAAAGAACCACAAAAAAATGCCTCTGCGGTTTCGTTGGACGAACTTTAATTTAAAAATATAATTACTGAAAACTTCTAACTTGAAAAAATATTACTTTTTACTCGAACATTGTGAGTTTACTTTGAAACATAACATTATAATGAAACCCTATTATTAAAAATACATGAGTCAAAGTTTCATAGAAAAACTGTTTGATCTATTACTCGGTAATTGGTACTTAAGGCATGCGGGTTAATAACTCATATTGGATATAATTATAGACCCCGGTCCCCCGTACGATACTAATAGTTTCGATCTCGGGTCTGAAATTGACAGAAAAAAAGTATATCCCACTCCACCGTGAATAGAGCTTTGATAGACGAAAACTACGCCATCGAACATTTCCGAGTGCCAAACGAGACTTGCGGGAGACCCACCCGAACCACCCTGCATCAAGCCAAATTCTCCGAGCGATGTCTAATGGAACGATTTAGGGAGAGGTTTTATAACTGCACTCAAAAAACGCCGAGTAACTACGCTCCAAAGTGCACGTTGGCTAGCTCGACAACTGAATAGTTCAAAAATTCATTTTTACTCTTACTTTTTTAATCCTTCTAGACATATAACGGAAAAGTTTTTCGAAAATAATTTTGACCGAGAAGTCTTGCGAAGACCAATAAACTAGACCGATGAGATTAAATCTAATATTCGAATACATTTTTGCCCTGGAGTAGTTTTATGTTTCATAAAAACTCACAGATATCCCAAGAAGTATAATAGAATTATTGGACATGATTGATAGCCAGACATCGATCAATAGGGTATCCCTTATTTCTCAAGTTAAATATTTTCTGCATACAGTACAGCGCCGACCATTAGTATATTACGAAAAATGAAACCCTAGCCGGGGCTGACACAAAACAAGAAAATTTAACGTGCGCGACCAACCGAATAAACTTCGTTTTACTAATTATAAAATACCCGCCGAAAATTCGAATAAAATTCACGCATTTTTGACGAATTTCAATACTGTTTCGTACTTTTCATATTTACGATAAAATCGTGCTTTCTCGAAATAAAGGAATTTCAAAGATTTAAAATGTGTTCTCCTTGCGGCTCTATTATATTTGAATTTTTCGGGAAATGCTCTTCATAATTTCTTCATTGTGTTATATTTTTAATTTTTTCGATTTATTTACCTCGGAGCGAATTAACGCGTCGAGTGCTAAGGACAAAGAGGTGTCGGACTGTACGCGACGCGTTAAATATTACAATGACACGTGTTGAACCGTTTTATTTCTTCTCTACACTACCCCGGGTAGCGTATTTTATAAAATGTATTAATAATCTAAGCTATCCCATGCAAAAAATATTCGATTTATTAAGCCAGAAACCCCATCACGATCGATATACCTTCGAAAATTGGAATTTTAAATGGAACAATTTTTCGATTTATTATCAAACTTTATATCCCAACAATTTATTTATTTTTGAGTAAAAACTCGCAGTAGTTCATTCACCGACAATTTTACCACTCCGTGAAAAATGAATCCATCAGAACTTTTCCCCGTCACATTTTTTCGTGAGAAAAAAAGGATTTTTTATTACGTTTCAGAGAGGATTTTTTTCCAAAAGTTCCGAACTACTCTTTTGATCTCGAAAAAAAAACCATTAAGCAACTTTTACAATGTGTTATAAAAGTGAATTTTTTTATAACCCAATACAGCCCTCGTGAGTAAAAAATCTTTACGTTGCGCCTCAAAAACGGTCTAATCTAAAAGCTCGGCACATTTTAAAACATGATATAAATTTCATATAGATTTTAGCGATAAAAAAAAACTTCGTTGCCCAACGCAGCGAAGTCTAATAAAACTTCAAATATTTTTTGCGCGCAGCAAATGATAAAGGCCAATATATATTGAGAAAGAGAATTTCAGTTTCCGTCCGATTAAAATCGCGCATCGCGCTGTGCTTCGAATGTAACCTTGGTATACATAATGCCTCAACTTCTATTGTACAAAAGATATTAAATAGCTCAACGGATAAGATACGAAGTCGCAGAGCGAGAAATATACGCACAAAGCATTAGAACTTGGATGATTGACGGCTTTATCAGTGTCAGGGAATCAAGTCAGGAATTTGTGAATCAAGTCTTATAAACCAGCTTTTCTGTCCGTCACTCAATAAAGAGCGATGATACATTCCTGTCAATCTTGCACACGTGTGTGCATTGTGCTTAAAACGCGATCCTCGAGTGAAGAAAAATATTAAAGAAAAATATAAAGTCGGTGCTTTGAAAAAAGTCAAGTCGTAAAACACAAGAAGATTGTTATTATTATTATAGGATGAAAAATGAATCGTTAGAATGACGGTTCCGCAGAAACATTTCATTCGAATGATTCATTATCCGATACACGATTCTTGGAACATAATATGGCTTGCAACATTACGTTTGAAAATTCAAGTTCTCTTTTATTTTTTTCATTACCTACCGACTTTTGATTGATCGTTTTTTATCCTGTCGAGACGATCCGCGCTCGTCTGGGGCGAAAATGTGATCAAGCCCATCCACCTCTTCTGCAGCACATGCGATCAGCGTATCAGTGTGTGTGTGAGCGGCGTTATAATATCCTGGCGCTTCTACACACATACATATCTATATGTATATGTGGTAGAGTCTGCGCAATATCTTGGCCGGCGATCTCCTGGCACACCGATAATCGCTCACAAGCTGCTGCTGCTGCTGCTTCGAGCTCTTTTATTCGGAACCAGCGGCGTCAGTGGCGGCAGTTGTGGCACACGATTCGTTTCGCGCGTGGCGGTGGTGTCGGCGGCGCCTTCTTCTTGCCTTATTATACACAGTATATTAGAAACAACGAGCGCAACTTTTCCGTGGTAAAGATCGTTGCGCAAATTTATTACTTTTCGCGTCCGTCTTTTCCGAAGCACTACTACTACTCGGCTGATCGCCGCAGCACCATGACAAACGACGATTGCTACAAAAAAAAAAAAACAACACACGATTGTGCACTTGTGCGTTGCGTTCTTTTGCGAGCGGACCAAGTTTCGCGTTTTACGAAGTGAGCGAGAGGTCGAACTGCATTCGCGGGATAATGAACGCGCGCGACTAAATGAAAATTATTCGCGCGCACGCACTCGATAGTCGGCGTTGCGTTGTGTTGTGTGTGTAGCGCAGGGTGCTGCATCGCATCGCATCGCATCATGCCCGATCACGCACACGAACGTGCTGCAGCCAGCAGCGCGATTGAGGAAATTCGCGAGCTGCGCGGCGGGCGGCCGACTCACTGCAGCAGCAGCAGCTTTTCACGACAAGTAAATATAGTATAGTACACGACGACGACGCGTGTCAGTGTTGTGTACATCTCGCGCGTAGTAAGCACTCTTCTCGGTCGATTTCCGCAATATATAAACACAAACCGATGTAAATACAAACACTGTTGTGCGGGGCTCGCGTCGAGATTTTGATCCTTTACAGAGCTGCAGTGAGCCGAACGGCGCCACTTTTTCGCGTAACCGATAGAAGAGCTGCTGCTGCTGCGTGCGTTTGGTACAGCAGCGTACGCGCGAATATATATATTTGCACACAATCTCCGCGAGTATTAACCTCCAAGACTCGGAGAGCTGCAGTGCGAGGTGATTCATTCGCTTTTGTACATTATTAGATTCGCCGAGTCTCGAGTAGCGTGCGAATGAAAGTACGTATATTTAATACAACGCTATGTCTGTGCAGTTTCGTACACACGCACGTAAAGTAGTAGTGCTTGCAGTTTGTCATTAATGACTCGCTTACACACACACACACACACACACACACACACACACACACACACACACACATGAACACATCAGGGGCTCGAGTTTCGGATTGCTCGCGCGGATATGAAAGAGTGACATATAGATGACGAATAGGAAGCCCGCATTTTCAATGTAATTTAGCGCACGAACCACGATTGATGATAAAGACGGTTTCGAAGCACAAAAGAAAGTCTCTCGATAAAGGACGTTAACGTGGAATTTCGTTCTATGAACAGCATTCAATTGCAACATTGAGTCACTACTTCGCGCGTGCTTTACTTCACTTCGATCTTGAGAATTCATCAAACGTTGTTATATACTCTTAAATAAAAATTGATTGGCTAGATTTACTTATGGCATCGAGAGTAAATTTTGTTCATGTCCTTTTTCAGTTCCGGTAGTCGAGCACAAGAAGCGAGTGTACCGCTGCAAAGTCTGTCACAAGAAGTTTCATCACAGGCGCAATTTGCAAGATCACGTCTACATTCACTTAAAGATACCCTATGTTGTGGTGAAGAGAGTACCATACACTTATCAACCAGCGTTCAAGACGCAAGCAGCCGAAAATTATTCATTAAATGTAGAGCATCCAGGAGACCTGAAAATCAAACTCAAGAGAACAGATTCGTTGAAGCTGACACTTAGAAAGTCACCCCTAGGCACAGAATTTTCTGTTGTTAGTCCTGTCGATCCTGCCAAAGAGGAAATACAAGAAGAATCCAAGCTGGCGCAAGAACACATGAATGATAAAAATGATTCGGAGGAGGAAAAAACCTCCAATCATTCTGGTGAAAACGAAGTATTTCTGGAAACGGTAAGCATTTTAAAAGTATAAATATTCTCATTGTGTAGCAAAGAACGTGGCTAATATTTTTTATTTTGGCTACTAGAATCATACATCTAACGAAGATGTAGATTCTGAACCAGAGCAAAATCCACTAGAAAGTATAGAGCAGCCATCAATGGATAATAACGAAGGTGACTCAGGGGTTGGTAGTGACTCCATTAATCCTTCCGAAAGAGAAGATGAAAATGTTGAAGATGTAGTTGCTGATAATAACAGTAATTCAAATCAAGCTGAAGCTGCTGAAAATGATGACATCGAAGAATCTGATGCAATCGAAGCAACTTGTAGAGAGACAATTGAGAATTTAAAGATGCTAGGAGAACACTCAAGGTAATTAATTTTAATCAAGAGTAAATTATTAACTGTGAAAAAATGCATTTATTATATGTGCAACGCTAATGCTGCTGAATGTTTATCATTATGATTTTTTATTCAAATTGGTGTTATTTCATTGTCATATTTCTGAATGAAATTTTTCAGGGCAAAAAATTTATTTTCGAATTTATTGTAATAATCATTTTTTCATTCATTGCATTGTATTTTATCATTTTTTATTGCATTTTTATTTTGCCCTTTTGCTGGTTGCTTGATTTTCATTTTGTTCTCTATACCATTCAGGTTGATTAGTTCCAGATCGCAACTTGAAGAAGAACCAATTGTAACTGCTATTCAAGAAAAAGACAAAGACGATGAAATAGAACTTTCTGATACTCTCAAAGAGCTCCAACGCCATTGTGAAATAAGTATAGTTCCTAAATCTGCTTTAATGAAAGAAAAGACAAATACTTCTGTATCTCATGAAGCGGAAACTGAAATCAGGCCTATTGGTACCAGCTCCAGCGTTAGTTGGACAGCATTAACTGAAGATGCTCGTAGTCAAAGTCCTCAAGTCAGCTGTGAAAAAACTTCAGGAGCTCAAAAAAGTATAGAAACTCCTAGTTCAATGCTTCAAAATTTCTTGAATGAACATGAAAGGAATAAAGCAGAATCAAATGCCAATAACCAAATCCAAGAAACAGAATATGTTTCTTTGGAAAAATTAGCTGAAAAAGTCAATGTTTGCAAAGTTTGCAATGAAAAATTTAAGGATACAGCGCATTTAGAAACTCACAAAATTAAAGCGGGACATTTTCAGTGCAAACAAACAGACTGCAGATCTCTCCTCTTTAAAACATCAGGAGAGCTATCGTCTCATGTGTCTCTACATCACAGGATTTCATCTGTATCACCAAACGTTAGCAACAATTCATCTCCTCATCATGTATCAAGAAATTCTCCTCATTCAATTTCGCCACAATTGAATACCAACTCTCCTCTTTTAAACACCCATTCTCCTAATACCAATTCGCAATCTCCTCATTTAAATACCCACTCTCCACATTTAAATACACAATCTCCGCATTTAAATACACAATCTCCTCACTTGAATACTCAATCTCCTCATTCACCTGTTGTGACGACGCACACGTCTCCTATGAATTCTCCGGTCCCAAATCTTCCAACTTCATCGTCCTTTAATACTCAGCCAGCTCCAGCATATGCTCCAATAAGTATGGATCAATTGCCAGCACCAGTACAACAATTGGCCCAACAAGTTCAGAGGATGCCTTTACCACAAAGTCAAATTCCTATGAGTACTCCTATGATGAATGCTCAAAATTACTATCCTCCTCCTCCTAGTCATGCTGGAAGACCACCAATATACAGAGCAGCTATGCATTATGCAAGTCAGATGATGTATCCATTTACATATCCTCCAATGGGCATGCAGCCACAAATGCAACAACATGTACCTAGGCCAAGATATCAAGTTCCAATGCAACAACGGTGAGTTTTCATATAAAATATTTTATAACTTAACACTGCTTACTCAGTATCAACCAAATAAGTTTTATTCTTATGATAAATCGTGTTCTGTGCATAATAAGATATAAGAGATTGTTCTAAAAAATTGTTGTAAAATCCTAATCGAATTTTGAAAAAAATGCGCGTAAAAAATGTTTTAAAAATCATGTATTTCAATTATATTATCATTTTTATTTCCATGAATAATTGAACTTTGAAGTAATGGAAAAATTTCAATAACCTTTGTGGCTTTGTAAAAATTATGCTAAAAATTATTATTGAAAGAATTTAAAGCTTAATAAGCCAATTAAAAATATTTTAAAAAACTTTTTAAACGTTTTTGTAGCAAACTGAAACTTGGATGTTTGAGATTATTAAACTTTCTTAGTATCCAGTCGTGAAATACGATGCGCAAATCACGAGTGAATACGCTATCTCGAAATCAGGCTCGCAGGCTTATATCAATCGTCACAACAATTCAGCACTTTGTCCTTTGTTGACTGCGCGAATATTTTCTTTGTCTCTCAGGCTGTACTGGTGTCGGAGCTGTTAGTGGCACATTGCTAACATTGCGCCTCGTCGGTACAGTTGATTCGCACATAGTAGTCTGTTGCTAAAAATCGGGAAAATGAAAGTGCTTATTACTGAAGACATTTTGAAACGGAAGGCTAAAAAATTTAAAAAGATTAGGTAGTTTAACAAAAATTGTGCTGTGATTCAATATTGTGCAAAATATCGTTTTGTTTATGGTTTTTAATTTGTGCAGGAATCGGGCTCCGGTAGCGATGCCGCAGATGCCTCAAATGCCTTCGGGTATAAGGCCTCGAATGAAACGGCCCCCGCCCCAAGGTATTCCGTTGCAGGCCCAACAAGCACCCTCTGCGCCAAAACAAAGGCGCATGGATGTTCTGCTACCCGACAGGAACGAAGATGCCGATTGTCATGTCATTTCTCAACAGAAAAGAAACAATGGTTTGCCCGTTATTCAAAATGTTCAAGGTGGTGGTAACAGTTCCCAGCAACAACAGAGTAATCGACCCGATCCAACTATACATTTGACGGACTCTATCACATTGAGTGTCAGACAACCAGGTATGAAAATATTTAGATTTTTAAATTGAATTAAAATTTATGAATTTATTTTTTGTCATTAATTTTTGTGAATGTCTTAATTTTGTGATTGTCTTAATTACAAATTATCAAATAAATTATTCCGTATTTTTTTTTTTTTTTTTAAATATTTAAAGTTAAATTCAGTTTTGTGCACTTTAATTTTCTTCTTGATTTTTTATTTGATAATACTTAATTGTTCAAAAATAAAAAGGAGAAGTGCACTATTAGCAAAATCATGTTTTTTGTAACTAATCTATAAGGTTCAAATCCAGAACAAGTCAATGCCATGCTTCAAAATGCCAAGAGGTCTGATACAGCGGTTGTAACAGATGCTTTAACTGCGCGAGGTATAACTGTCACGCCAGCGGGTAAAAAAAATTTGGAGCAAACAAATCAAGCGCAAACACAAGCACAGGCGCAAGCACAACCACAAAGGCAATCTATAGATGTTTCATCTCTGAATTTAAGTCCTGCCATCTCTATTGTGCCAGCACAAAAAAAACAACCAGAAAAGCAACAACAACAAGTACAATTTGCTGTGCCACAGAGTAAACAAGCTGCTAAACCAACATCTAATGAGGTTGAAAGACCGCCTAGACCGCCTACAGTAGACTTGACTCAAGATGTAACACCAATTGTACCTTCTGTGAAAAGAGGAAGACCACCCAGGTATGTTACATTAAATTAACTAATTCATTGATAGTAATGTTTCTAATTTTTAAATAATTTGTTCAACAGTAGTTCTAGGCCATTGGTTTGTCAATTCTGCGATAAACGGTTTCCAAGTCAAGAAATATTAAATCAGCATATGACTACACATAGCAGGACAGCTAATAAATTACAACATAGGTAAGTTCATTAAAATCAAAATTTTTTGACTTATTGAATGACTTTATTAATAATTCATAAATTTGTTTTCAGATGCAATATATGCCAAGCTCAGTATCCAGATGCTAAAGCTTTGAATAGCCATCGAAGACTCTATCATAAGGAACTGGATCCAACGATACCTCCTTCACAGAATGGTAGTGTAGAACTAGCTATACCAGTTGTGGACATGAAATCTCCAAATTCATTATCCCGCCTGTCGCAACTTGGTATTCAAAGTTACATACCTCTTTCACAACTCAGTGCTCAAACTGGAGGATTTTATGGCCTACCGATTGTTACAATTGATGGAGCTCGAAATGCAGGTGCTGGTAGTTTAGCTGCTTTGGGAGCTACTTCAATTCTTAGTCTTGGTCCTCTTAAACAAATCAACTATAACAGATGATAACGAGGTCTAATCATATGTGACTGATTTATTTCTCAGTATAAATCAACACTTTGTTACATTTTTTTAATGTAGAAATTGGAATTTTTGAATTCATATTTTTGTTAAGTAAATCAGTATACGATTCAAAGGAATTATCGAGGGTTAAGCAGTTCCAAAGCTTATTAGCCTGTAATGATCAAATTTAGGTATAGAGTAATTTATAAATGAAACGATCTTTTTTGTAATTTAGTTCTAATATAATCTATATATTTATTTAGTTATTGCTAATGCCTGTATGGAACGGATTTCTATACATTCAAATTTTGTGAAATACATTTAAATGTAATCGTGACGAGTTTTTGTGCTCATCATTGAAAGTCACATTTAAATGATTGACAAAATTTTTATCAATGAATATGACTGAAAAGCAAAATACTGAAATAGTTAAATTAATTATTACGTTCAAAAATTACTCTACTGATTTGTAGTATTAACGTTTCTAGAGGTACTACATGAAAATATGTAGTTATTAAGGTCAAATATCAGTATTGATTGTATTACGACGTTTGTCCGAAAATTTATGATATGAGAAATAGCTCTAATAATGTGTATTATATGCATAAACGAAACAAAGTGCAGAAATGTTTTTCATGTTCTTTTATGAACGGTACTACAAAAGTTATATAACATTTATATGGTACTAGATAATATAAAATTATATTACAAAATAATTTACCCTTTAATCTCTTGTGAGAATTTAGTGGAAAGTTCAGAAGTATACACTGAGACAAAGTTTTGTCTAAAATCGTCAGTGCTTATACTTGAAGTTTGTATATATTGTTTTAATATGGCTTTTGCAGAGTAAGCAAAAAATTAGTGCTGATACAAAATCAAAGCCAATTACTCCTGAAATACCTCGAAGTTACAAATTGAAATTTCTATTGTAATAAAAACAAACAAGTATTGCATGAGAGCAAATAAAATTATTTTTCCAAAAATTAATGTTCTACCGTTTGAATAATTCATGACTTTTGGTGCAGCATCATATTTTCACTGTGATAATAATATGCAATACCATTGCAATCTACTAACTTGTTAGAATTTATTGTCTAATACAAATTTATGTAGAAAAATAGATAATCAAAAATGCATGTATAGATATTCCTGAATGATTTACAATTTTATCATATGTTAAAAAAATTTGATGTCATGTGTTAAAATTGTTTAACAAACAATGAAACTAAGTTGTAAATATTTACATATATGAATGAAAAAAAAATGTATACGAATATAAATGGATAGAACAACATTTGAAATGTGATTATCTGTACTGTTTACATTTGATCAATGATATTTTTATAAATAAAATAAAAAAGTATGCCATACAAATTTTTGTATTCATTGTGTTAAATAAGAATAAAAAAATTTAAATTATCTGACGAAATGACTCTGTTTTATTATTCGTTATTATTTCTTTATTTTCTGACATGCAGTAAAAAATTTTTAAAATGTTTCATCGATCTCGTCATTGAACGGCGATACTACTGCGCGTAGCAGAAAGTTTTGCAAACATCGCGGCTTTGAGGTTAATTTTGCAGAACCAGTAGGCCTGTGAACTAATGTTTGACAGGGGCAGAAAAATAACTTATTACAGTTGCCGGCTCATGTTTGTTTATAACAATTAATTAATTAAGTATTGTAACTTCAAAAAAATTCATTGATTAAGAAAGTTTTGAAGGTATGATGATTATGTCATTATCAATTTGCATTGAAAATGTTGACAAGTGCTTGGAATTATCATCAATTATCAGATTTATTATAATTTTACAGATTTATATTAATATCGTATTTAATTTTTATTGAAGGTCACGCAGAAATTAAAACATCATGATGAACAAAAGAGCAAAAAATGCTGTGTACGATCTTGGGCACAAAATTTGGGTCAGTACGTGTTTAGTTGCTACTGTTGGTGCAACAGCCTTTTTGGGATATAACGTTTACTGTTATTTCAAGTATGTAAAACCAGTGAAACATGAGAAAGAGGAAAGATTAAAAGAGGAGCTGCTAAAAGAAGGCAGAATGTTACAAGATTCTACTCCAACATTAATCCCTTAAATTTGCACAGTTTGGAAGTACTAGTCTTAACATGTAGATTGTTACATTTTTTATTGTAAGTACTTTCATTCAGTTATGCTCTTTGTGTATGGTACTTTTTTATAGTGCTTTACTATGAAAATGTAATTTGATAAAATATACATCCTATGTAAATAATTTAAAATATCAAAATACAATATATAATACCAATATATCAAGTAGAATATTGTTTTAAGTCAATAAAAAACGATTTTTTGATTTTATCTGAGTTTATTTTCATTTCAAAACAGTGTTATTATTTGCTATGAGTATGCTAAAATTGTTATTCTAAACAAGATGTTATGGTTCAAGTTTAATTTAATTTAATTTTTTGGGTCCCTTTCAAGTAATGCGAAAAAAAAACCTGAATATAAAAAGCAAAAAAATTTTGACAGATTTTCTTCAGAAATATTTTTAAGATGTCGAGGAGACCTTGTAACATTTGTAAAAGTAAAAATTTGATTGAAAAATGTTTTCAATTTTTATATTGCTCTTGTTACTTTTACTTAAATTTCTTCTAAAATAAAAACTCTAGAAAAATGATACTTACAATTTTTAAATATTTGAAAGGACAAGGAAAGTGTGGCATGGTTTTCACAATTAAATTGAAAAAATATCATTTAAAGGTGTTTTATTTAAAATTGCTTAGAGACAATTTTTTTACAAGTAAAAAAAATTAGATACTTTTTTACATCGTGCATAGAGTTTCAATTTTAGAATTTTTTATTTGACTGGACTCAAAAAATATGCTTTTTATGTATCTTCAATTTTTACTCGAAATTTTCTCCCATGTGAATATATAGATCTAGATATTTATGACTATCATGGATAAAACATACTTATCCACAATTTTGAACTTAAGTTTTATGATATAAAATTTGTAGTTAAATAAAGATATATTTTTATTTTTATTTAGTATATACACTTTTTTATCGTATTATTAAATTTTACTTTCCTCGAGTCTTTGTTCGTTTTATTTTACATACCATTTAATAATTTCTTATTTAATTTTTCACTGATCGAGGCTTTGTTTGTACCCATTGCTGTCATATTAATATTTATAATATTTTTATATTTATGGACCTGATTCATAGTACACACCAATAGCATGAATTTTATATACATGGAAATGCAGGTTTTAAAGCAAATAAATTACAGAAAAAAATCTTAAACAATCAAAAAGGAAGTCTAAAGCACAACTCAATTTTTCTGATTGTCATTACAATTCTTTATCTAGCACTCTGTCAAAAACAGGAAGCTAGTATCATAAAAATAATATAAACGTTTTACATACTTCATAAGCATAACTACGTTTAATAATAGCTGCAATTGTATGTATTCTTTTAGTTTTATTTTCATTTCAATGATTATTGCACCATATCGTTTTTAAAATTATCTTATCAATCAAACATATGAAAATAAATGTTTCAACTGTTTCCAACCAAATATTGATCATGCCATTTTAATATACACATATTAACTTCTGAATTGGGAACATGTAATTTTTACAACTTAAACCTCGATCAAATAGTTACTGAAAAGTGTACAGTATGTTTGATCGGTTTTATATGCGCTAAGTTTTATGCTCCTTGAAAATAATTACTTAAGCATCAAATAATTTTATAATTTAAACTAGTTTGAATTTTTATTTACAGGTGTACAAATTTATAAGTAATAATGATTATATTACAACGAAAATACTCTTAACTTACAATCTGATGATTGTAGGTTCCGCTTCCATAAGATTAGCGGAATGTTTATACTATCTTTCTTATTCGCATGTAAAGTCATATAATTCGTTTTATAATGTAAGAGAAAAATAATTTCTAATGTTACACTTATCCTATTTACAGTGCCTAATTTGTGTATATAAGAATTTTACAGCATTTGTGGTGTTAATAGATATCAATCCTGTAATTGAGATATTCACGAATATATCTCTTTTGAACTCTTTTGTATTACTGAAAATTTAATAAATCCAGGGGATGTCTGTAGACGTTGAAAAGCAAGGATCTTTAATTCTATTTCAATCACTTCACTTAAATGTGACTTCGTACACATTATGACACTGAGCAACGTTCCTCGTAAGCAAAAATGATCAAGACAGAATACTCTGAGTACAGATTTCTACACTGTAGTCCAGCAATTAAGTATTCTTTTTTCTTTTCAATAACACACCCCAGATTTCCACATACTCTACACATTTGCACTAGAAACTGGTGGTGAACTTGCTGTCAAAGGATCCTTCATTGAATTGATTTTTGCAACAATTTTTAATGCAGGTCCTAGTTTAATGCTCATAGCCGACATAAGATGGTCTTCCTTCAACAACATCAGAGCTTGACCATCAATTTCTTGAATGGCAAAGTCTTCAGCATAATCTTCACAGCCTGGCATATTACGTATGAAATCACATACTTCTCCAACCTAATATTCAGGTGAAAAATTATTACAAGAATTAAATTGTAGTGTTCATTTTAGTTTATAACTACTTTAATAATGTATTGAATATACTTACAGTCCATTTGACTGGATTTATCTTTGGTAAACTATCATCTAATATTTCTAAGGTGGAATTTAAATCATCACCATTTTTCTTCAATAAATCTATATCATTGTTAACGCTCACATCCATTGGCCATTGTTTATTAACAGAGTCTTGAGTTTCCTTTTTTTTCCTATAAGTAAATAGTATTATTAGATAATTAATATTAGAGGTTATTTCAGATATATATTGTCAAGGCCACTTACGATTTAGGACTAACTGTAGACAAAAGTTTTTTGTCTTTTTTATTTTTGGCGTTTTGATCCTCTAGAATATTGCTATCTAGTTTATCTGAATCAACTGAATAATTCATCTTCTTACGTTTAGACAGTGGTTCTTCCTGATTTTCTTTATCAGCCGAATCATTTCTACCATTATTATTTGTCTCACCAGTCATTGAACCATTGAGTGAAGTACGGTTAACAGCAAAAGGTTCAGAAGCTGTAAAAAGAGGATTAGTAAAACAATTGTAAAGATAAATTTTATTACATTCAAAGATTTACTTTTTTTTAAATAGTCCTATACACAACACTATTTTTAAAAATCATCAAAATTTACCTTCTTGAATGACAAATCCCTCAATAACGTGGGTCAAAACCTGTGGCTTGACCATGGCTTTTGGTGGCACTTGTTTGCCCATGACCTGCATGGGAGCTGAGTCAGCAGTTGTTTCTTCTCCCATATTACCGTTGGGTATTGAATTAACTGCATTTGTCAGGTTGATAAGAGGATTAGTCGATGTTTTATGATCATCTTGTTTTGTACCATTCATATTTTCATCTTTTTTACCAGCTGAGAAATGTCAAACGTGAGAATTATAAACGTGAAACATGAATCTAGGTCAAAGAAAAGAAAGCTATAATAAATTTACATACCCGAATCACGCGAAGAATCTTCAGTCGAAGCATCTTTTTTCGAAGCAACGGAGTTTCGTGCCTCGTCCGAGACAGCTGCCATCGGCCCTGACGATGGAGGCGGAGGAGGTGGCATCATTGTTTGTATCTCCACACTACCACTCCTATCCCCAGAAGCTACGATAATTGGCATACTCGGATGAGCCGCAGTAGTGGATACAGCAACAGTTGTTTGTTCGTTTGCGTGCTGCTGTGATTGCTGTTGCTGTTGCTGCTGCTGCTGCTGCTGCTGCTGCTGCTGCTGCTGTTGTTGCTGTTGCTGCTGTTGTGCCTGCTGCTGTGCCTGCTGCTGTTGTTGTTGTTGCTGTTGCACTGCCGCTTGCAATTGCATCTGCTGCTGAGCCGCGACCGCGGCCAACTGATCAGCTGGTTGACTTACAATTGGCAGAGCTTGCAGCGTCGGATGACCAGCCAGCTGATTTCCGATCAAAGCAGGATTGATGCTTACAACAGGCATGATCGGACGCTCGCTGCCTATCACTTGTACGTTCGGCGCTGCTTGTCCTTGACCCACGGTCATGCCTGCAATATAGAATAAAAAAAAACTGTTACTACGTAGTTCGCGCATGCATACGAGCGCATAATGAGACGATGCGTTTTCCGAGGGAATTACGAACGAAATAAAGCTCTAGAAGCTGCTGCTGACCTGCGCGTTTATAATGAACAAAATAAGTTCCACTTTCAACCCGCTTACCCATTATAGGTTTAGGTTGTATCTGCTGCTGCTGGCCTTGAGCTTGATGATATTGCTGCATCTGCTGCTGCGCCTGGTGCTGCAACTGATGTATGAATATTTGTTGAATCTGGTGTTGCTGCGCCTGCGCCTGCAGTTGCGCTTGGACCTGTGCAGCTTGATGTTGTTGCTGTTGCTGCTGCTGCTGCTGCTGCTGCTGCTGTTGCTGCTGCTGCTGCTGAGGCGATTGCATGACGTTGCCACCTTTGTTAGCCTGCTGTTGCCCGAAGTTCCCTTTGTCGTTCATCGGCGAGCTCGGTGGCGCTTGCTGATTCGACTGAGCAGCTCCCTTTCCCGCGGCGTTTTGAGTTCCGTTGGTCGCTACGGACACGGGTACCTGTTGCGGCTGTAGCATCATCGTGTGCTGGGCTTTGGCCGTCGTGACGTTGGTCGCGCCACTGTTGCTCGTCGTAGTGGCAGCAGCGCCGGATCCCGCTTTGCTCACAGTCACGTTCAAGTTAGGACCGGGCGACGTTCGCACCACGGGCTTGCCGCGACCTTTGCCTGGACCGACCGTGGCCTTGCCACCTTGAGAATGAACAGTAGCTTGTACACCGTGATTTGTCTGAGTTGACACAGAGCTAGCTGGTCTTATGTTTGCTCCTTGAACACCTTGTAATGATGATGGCAAAATGCTCAAAGGACGCTGCGTGACCACGCCTGCTTTACCTTGTTGCTGCTGCTGCTGCTGAATGTTCATTACCCGGGGTTTACCACCAGCCGTCGTTATCTGCTGAACCCCTTGAATTTGTTGTTGAGCTAGTGTATTATGCGTCTGTATTGGTCCGGGACTCTGAATGTACATGTCACCCTGAGTTGGGTCTCTGATAAAAATCTGATTGGGACTTGCTGTGAGCAATGTCTGAGGCTGCAGTCCTGTCCATATACCTTGGGCTGCAAAGGGCCAAGGTGCAAACTGCATACCTCTATTCTGTCCAGGTTGTCCACCCGTTGAACAAGTTGTGTACTATTGTAAAACATAATAGAAAATTTATGTAACTGAACAATTATTCAGTTAATCAATAATGGTTGAATTCTAACCTTTTGTACTCCGTCATTTTTGTTATTGCCTTGTTGTTGTCCTTGTTGTTGAATAGAAGTCTGATGCTGCGGTAATACTTCTAATTGACCAAAAACTAAAGTTTGACCACCACCTGGCGTAGCTGATGTTGGTACAGGAATATAACCAGCTGGAAAGCTTTGAACTTTAGTGCCACCTGCTCCAGGGTGTCCACCTCCTTGACCAGGTGAAGCAGTTGTCAACATATGAGGTCCAGTTGCAAACTGACCAGCTTGAATTGGTTTTCCTGCTATATTATTGAACTGTACCTGTAAAAAAAGAAAATAGTTATAATAATTGACAATTACATTGATATTTGTAAATCATAATTTTGAATGTTTACCTGTATAGGTGAGGAATTAAGACCGGCTGGATGTGCAAGCAGATTTCCTGGCATCAGTATTGGTGCTCCTTGTGCATTATAGAGTTGTGGTAAATGATACTGATTTTGCATAGGTTGCTGTATTACTTGAACAGTTTGAGGATGAGCTGCCATTGTTGTAATTGTTGCTGCACCTTGCTGTCCTGATAAAGTCATTGATACACCACCAACAGATTGAGATTGTTGCTGAGCTTGTTGTTGGGCTTGTTGCATTGATACTGCAACTGTATCCTATAATTTAAAATCAATTGTTTATTGGTTGCCGCAATTAAAATTTGAATGCAAGTATTATGCAATTGTTTCAAAATTACTTTTTTTATTTAATGAATTTTATTTATTTTTAAAAATCATTTTGTAACAATTGCATCAACTGAAATTCTGAAAGCTTTGAACAGTTCAGTAATATTGAAGAATTGATTTTGATTGTAACCAAAGGGCAGTTACAATTAAAAAGTAGGATATTGATTTTAATTTGATAATGAAAGTTACAGAGAATATAAATAGCTACAGTATCAATCACTCAATCATGATTAGGAAACATGTTGATGTATGAAAAAAAACAATTGCGTTCTCATGAGCATGATTCACCTTGCTCTAATCAACAAGCAATTAAAGATTGATGATAAATGAGTTGTATGAAATCTGACTGTTGAGCACTTTGAGAAAATGAGTGCAAAATTTGTGGAAGAAGTAAAAAACAGTTAAATACATGCTGCTGTGGCATTATTGCTGCGACCTGTGGTTGGACAGAAACTTGAGTCTGCATCTTTTGCTGGCCGTTGTTTTGTTGCTGGTTCTGCTGCTGTGACTGATTCTGTTGTTGCTGCTGGTTCTGTTGTTGAACGTTCTGCTGCATGTCATGGGTGGTAATGATCATCTGTTGTCCCTGCTGATTTTGGTTTTGTTGTTGTGGCTGATTTTGAGATTGATCCATCTCCATTTGCTTATTGTCACCCATGATTATTATTATGATTCGTTATTGTTATGATCCAAAGCTCAGATAGATTTTGTAAGATTCTATGTCAACACCATGACTAGAAGAATTCTAATGGACAATTGTCACTGCACATCTGAAATCATACAAAATTTTTCAGGATAAGATACAAAAAGCCAAACAAAGTTATTTGAAGAAAATAAAACACACAGAATGTCATTGATTACATTTGACTTTGCTTTACGTAGGGCCGCGTATACATTTCTCTCTGCTTGAAATTAATCAAAATTCGCTCGAACAAAGTTTTATGGGGGCCTCGTAATTCATTCTAAAATTCCACCCAATTTATAAACGAGAGGATCTCGAAACACGAAGGCGCGCGCGGTAATTTATGCCCTCCTTATGCATTATGTAAAACTAAGTATTAGATTTCAATGGCACAGCTTCTACATAATAATATAATAATAAACGTAGAAAAGCTGGTCTCGGGTGCCTATGCGCGCGACCTTTATATAGGACACTTGGCGAATTTTGAAAACAAAAATCAAGAACTCCTTTTCAAGAGCGAAAACAAAACACGTTCGCGCCACCGCAGCGGCGTGCAGCGCTCGTGCACACACATAAAATCGGCGAAGTGGGGGAGGTATATAAGTAAGGTATATACACTTCTCTCTCTCTCACTCTTTCTCTCTTCTTCCCGGCATTTAATAAAATACATAAATCCCTCCGCTATTCTGGAGAGAGAGAGAGAGAGGAGATGGAGAAAGAGACGGACAATCAGACGGTATTAGGCAGCGCGGCCGAGAGACTGCCAAGTGTGTGCGTTTGTGTTTGTATGCGTTTTTATATATATTATATATTATATATATATATATATATATATATATATATATATATACTTGAGTGTTGTGTGTGTATATGTATGTCCCCTTGTGTGCTGCGCTCGTTTGGAGAGTCAAGGCATACACACAGGCAGAGCAGTAGCATAGCTCAGTCATGGCGTCGTTATCTGTAGTTTCCGCTCGCGACGCCGCGAATATCAGCCGCTCATTAGTGCACCGCGAATATCTAAGAAGTGTATCATCGTCGTCTTCGCCGCCGCCGCCGTGGCTCGTGTGTTATCGTTAGTGTAAAGCGTCCAAGTCGGAGCAAAGGAAAAGTTTGCCCCTGCGACACGCAGGACGACGACGATCTACTCGACGATTTATGAATCGAAACTTCTGAGGTAAGAAGCTCAGCTGCGGCTTAGACAATTAGTGTGAGTGCGCTCCCGGTATGATTATAGCTGTGTAAGTGTGTATATCGGCCTCCTGGCCATTGTGTATATCGGTGAAAAGTGCCGCGCGCAGTAGATGCGTGCCTCTGTGTAAAATATGTGCATATAAAAATGTTGCAGTGCAGTGCACGTATGCGTATATATATATAAGTGCTAATTGTGAAAAGACACATAACCTCTGCCGCGCGGAAGGGACGCGCGCAAAAGTCGTGTTCGTTCGCTGCTGCTGCTGCTGAGTGTTGCGGATATTTGCATTTGTTTCAAGCTCGTTATGCAGATGCTGTTAAGAATTATATATCGTTTCACAGCCGAGATTTTCGGAGTGTATTGCGCTCCGAGTGTGTTGATTTTTCGAGTTAGAAAATCGGAGCGAAAATCTTGATGCTACGATGCTACAATGCTACAGTTTATTTTTATTTTTTTTTCACTTTTCAAGCTTCCCAGTGAAAGGATCATTGGCCAGTAGACGTGACAAGAGTATAATATGGTTGATTACGACCTATTCGTAAATTACATACGAGCAATTTCAATTGTTGTTATGATTCTGTATGGACAGCTGAATTTTCGGTGTCGTTTATTTTACAGCGAGTGTGTGCAAAAGACAAACTTTCATTTGATGAAAGTCAAAAAGATTATTTCTGTATGAAGATCATCCGCTTTGGCAGTGTTCTTCCAATTGACTGATTTTATTCATTGCACAAGATGTTAAAATTAGATAGCTCTTATCTTGCACAACAAAGATAATGTTCAAAGTCAGATATTTGTTCGATAATTATATAGTTCTCGAACGTATCCCTTTTTGTTTTAAATAAATGAGTTACATCACTGTTATGTTTGAACAGATTGTTTTTGCTAGATTAATGTTATTTTAATTTCATTATAATAACATTATTTTACAATTAACAGCATTGACTTCCAGAAATTTCCGTATATTTATCATACATGAAACATATGAAAACTATCAATCATTTGAAAAAAGATGAGATCACCTCATTTAATCACAAAGTTAAAAGTGGAATTTTGGATTGAATAATTTTAAGTAGATATTTCCTAAATTACTGTGAACTTGAAATGAGTTTAGTACTGGAAAGAATTCAAATAAAATCAAAATTTCCAAACTAGATGGCTAGATAAATCTGATACTTTCGACGAATAAATCAAATTGGATATTAAATCATTCAAGTTGTATGTGAATACTATGAATTGTACTCATTCAAAAAGGTCAATGTACTTGTACCAGAAAATGAAAAATCTGAAGCTCCGATTGAAACTTCACCTGCCTGTTGATCATAGCAACATTTGAAATTGCAATATATAGGTATACAGAATGATTCGATCTAACGTGTATAAATTCGATGCATCAGTGCACATAACGTCATAGAGAAGTAGTAGTAGAAGTCTTAGTCGTCGTCGTCGTCGTGACTCGACGCGAGTGGGAGATGGATAAAAAGAGAGACAACAGCAGCAGAACAGATCGTTTGTGTGCCGTCGCTCTTGAAAAGTCACGAGACGCTGTGCTGCTGTGTGCAATATATAATAACTATAACAGAGAGCTGTTGCTGCTGCTGCTGCTGCAAGCATAGCCATCGCATGTCGCGAGAAGGGTAGGGGAAAACGGCGACGACAACTTTCGCGCAATGTGGGTAAAGGTTGTGGTCTCGGCCAAGAAAATGCACACACACACACACATAGCATGCAAGTATACGTACGAGCTCTCTTGAACCGGAAGCATTGCACCCTATCGATATATACCATAGTTCTCTCTATATGTGTATGCGCGCGCGCGCGACTGACTCCCAGCTGCGAGTGCATATAGATATATAAGTGTGTAGGATGTGTAAAGTGTTTGTCTATATCTATGCGATTCGCGCAAGACACGTTTTTGCAACGCGCCGCGATGCAACTGAGGCCGAACCAAAACGAAAAAAAAAAGTTTGAAAAAAAAAAAAAGAAAGAACGAGGAGAAGCGCGGTTTATATGGAACTGACGAGTCGCTATTAAATTTCTCACGAATTCACCTTTCTTGTCGCGTTCTCGCGTTGAGTCAGAACACAGCCTATATATATATATTATATATTATAGAGAGAGAGGAGAGAGAGAGAGAGACCACATGTATATGATAGAAGTACAGGCATTTCTTCGACTTGGAGCGACGGGGCCCGACTCCGCTTCTTCTCGTGTTCATCGTTCTACTGTCAAGTAATGCTTGCTGTGTGTGTCAGCGACGAGGACCGACGATTTTTTCTCTCTCTCTCTCTCTCTCTCTCTCTCTCTCGATGAGCGTTTAAGATTCTGAAGATGGATAATGGCATAGAGAGATGACCGAGTGCTCCTCTTTTTTCCTTACGCTCGGTGGACGTATAAATATTTAAAGAAACTTTCGGGGTTATTCAAAGGATTCTTTGGATGCTTCACGTTTGTACGTATGATGGATTATGTATCTACCTGTCCGGAGAGCGAGAGAGAGAGCAAAGCAGTGCAGATAAAAAAAAAGGAAACAAAACAAAATGAAAAGTCTCAGTTTTTATGTTTTCTTCTGGTGAATCGACCAAACGTCGAGAGCCGCGCGACGAGCATTTAGTGACACAGACAGACGAAAATCACACACACGCTTAGCAGAACTCCGAAAGAGAGTGGATAAATACTTGTGTCGTGGTGCGTTTGTTACTGTCAAGATATCGGAGTCGAAGCTGCCGCGATTAGATAGGGAGTAAAGTAGCAAGTATAGCAACGACAGCAGCAGCAGCAGCGACTCGATTGGAGAGACTCTGCGTGCACTGCGTTATCGAATTTTTAAAACGATTTCAAAGCAAAGAGTGACGAAAGAAAAAATGTGCCCACTCGTTACATTATTTATTAATTATTATTTTTGTCGAGAGTTCCACGATAACGCGTGTGCCACTACCCTTCACAGCTGATTTTATAGCTCTATTTTCGGGACGCACGACGACGACGACGATAAAAAATAATCTGTACGCGCCACACGAATGAATGAATTTTCAATCTTTGGACGAGAGAGTCCGTTGCAAAGGCATTTTATACGTGCTAAACTGTATAACGCAGCGCGTCACAAATGTATGTATACATGTGTATATACGATACACGCCAGGCAAGCGCGCATGACGCGTCGAACAACAAATGAATCAAAAGGTCAAGTAACTTGCCTTATCGAGTGTATAGAGTCGTATGTATAGAGCCTCTCTCTCTCTCTCGCTCACTCTATTGTATATACTACTCTATATACACGTGACGCTCGAGTGCGCGCATGGTTCGTTTGAAAAGTTTCGTGTTACTCCAATGAAATCTGTGTTTGCGTAAGTAGGAGGTCTTAAAAAAAAAGAAAGAATATATCGCGAGGCTCTCTCTTTCTCTCTCTTTCTGTGCACCGCCGCTTCATGACTGGACTATTTTTTCATAAGGTATATAAGTTTCGAATGATTCGAGCTTGTGTCAAATCAAATTTGGCGAATGCGCGTATCGAAATGGTGGAAAGCACACGCGGCATATTGATAAGAACATAATGTACAGAAATGAATAGCAGCGTGCAGCTCTTGTCATTTATCACGTACCGAAAATCTGTTCGTTTTCGAGGCACAAATCTGTCGCTCGTCGATAGCATTCGGTCGCTTCCTTCCTACTCCTATACTTCACAGTATAATAAATGACTCAGTCCGAAATAAGTATATATATATAGAGAAACATCATTACGATGAGTCCAAAAGCGCGAGATATCGAGGAAGGAAACATCGGTGGAATTTCTCGTAGGAGCATTAGTCTGCTGGTATAAAAAATACATAAGCTCGTGTGCTCGCTGCCGCTGCGAGAGCTTATATATACCTAAAAAAGCTTTTTATAAAACCGACCAGAGATTCAACGAGAGAGAGAGAGAGAGAGACACAAAGCTGAGCTATTATTCACGATGGCTGTTACGAAATAATCTGAATCTCGGAAATTCGACTGGTAACGCCAACCGATCGATTTTTCTTCCTTCTTTTCTTTTATTTTCATTCTTTTTTGCTATAACAAAACAAAATGTCGTCCCTTTAACGCGTGATGGCAGCCATAATAATTAGCTGGGCGCCCACACGTTAGCTCCTATAGATATATACAATACACAAACGTTATACAGTATATAGATATACGTATATTCGGTGGAACAACAAAGGCCAAGGCGGGGGAGCCCCCCTAGAGAAAAGCGAGAGACGGAGAAAGAGACCGGTTCAAAGGAACTCGCGTGGCTTATAAACGTGAAGAGCAGCACGCAGCAGCCATATATATAATGCGAACATCGCCACCACCACCACCACCTCCATGGGGCAGGAGCAGAGCACCATACATGTGTGTGTGTGTGTGTGTGGTGTACTAGGGATGGCGGTGGTGCAGCACACAGGGTGATGCTAGCAACGAGATAGATGCCATCGTCTGTGTGAGCACACATACAGGGGGGGAGGAGATAGGCGAGCCGAGAGAGGCGATAGGATATGTACAGAGACTCGATGCAGCAGCAGTAGCAAAGCTGAAAATACCGAGAGAACCCCTCTGTTCAAGGCTTGGAGCGCCGCGGGAAGATAGACGAGATGAATAGACAGAGAGAGAGAGAGAGAGAGAGAGAGAGAGAGAGAGAGAAGCGAGAGAGCTTAATTAATGGCACATTTCGACAAAATTTTTCAACGGCTTTGGTGGCACCCAAGACCCAACGAATTGTACTCGTATATAGACAGTAATTCTAGACCAAGAGAGACAGAACTTCTCGCCGCTGCACATTTGTATCGAGCTCGTTTTCTCCAAGAGAGTCAGCTCGGAGAAATTTCACGGGGGATGCATTTTAATTAACATTCGGGAAAGATCGGCAAGAATTTATGGTCAATCTTGGAGGCTTCTTTGGTGGCGCTACTCTATTTCGAGCGCGACGAAAATATTGTTGTAACATCTTTGGAATAACACAAAGGTGTTAATTACAAAGAGAGTGAAAAAATAACACGAGCACACGCACTCTTGAAACGTAAAGTTTTCTCTCTAAAAGTGCTCGAAAAAAGTCAAAGCCAAACGCGATGTTTTTTAAGAGCGTGTACATAACGAGGAACAGTTGGACTCTGAAGAACATTAACGTTTTGTGTAGATGTGTGTAGATGTGTGCTGCTGTCGCTGATGAAAAAAGAGAAGTCTCATACACGTTCATATATATTTACGGCCACTTATGCGCACATACACACACACGCGGGCCTGTCACAGCTGTGCACATTACATACATACACATGACGTACAGTACACATACATACACATTTAAACGAGTAAAGAAAAAAAAAGAAGGGAGACACACGCTCGCACATACACAAAATAAGAAAGCAAAATAATATATTATAAATGTACGTATGTATGCTTTTTGCTAAGCCCCCATGGTGGGGATATCATGCTGTATACGAATACGACGTATAGGTAGATATATATACGGTGAAGCTCTCGCAAATAATGGAGGATATTTCTTTTACATTTCTCTCTTCTCTTCTCTCTCTCCCTTTTCCAACTCGTGCGTGCGTGCGTGTGTGTGTGTGTGTGTGTGTGTACATGTTGCATACACACGTATATATATCTATATATAGGCGCGCGCTACATCGCTAAATGGGGAACCTAAAGGCGGTGAACCTAGCAACAGCAGCGGAGCAGAGCAGAGAGGGCGGAATCACACGAGCCTTTTCTCTCTCCTGCTTTTGCGCTCGTGAACATACAGCGCACACGTACACACTCACATACACACATAGAAGGCAGATATATGCAAGTTGAGTCGCGCACGGAATCAGAATGAAAGACGCAGCAGAGACGAATGAAAAATAAGCATCAAGAGAGAAGGGGACGTTCCCGTCCGCAGAGAAAGAGAGAGAGAGAGAGAAGTAATCCATCTCTCTCTTTCTCTTCCATTATGTATACCAACATGGCATATACTCGGCGAGCAGCACACATACAAGCACACACACACACACACTTACAGCGTCACGCATGAGTGCTCCGCATACGAACAGTCATTATCGTTATAATGAAACAGAAGGCGGCTTGGCTGAGACTTTCGCCATCGCTTTTCGCATTTCTTTTTTCTCCCCACTCTCGTAGCCGGCCGATTTTACCTATCTTATTTCGTATCGGTTCCCGTTTCCCCCCTCTAGACGTCGCCTCTCTCTCTCTCTCTGTCTTTCTCTCCCCCACTCAAAGTAGCATCTGGCATTGCGGTTACAGACGAATCATTATACATTATATACTTTACGTGCCTCTCCAAGTAAGATTAGATTTCTTCGAATAATTTTTAATTCAGATTTTTTTCAGCTGTGTAAGCTTCTTTTTCTTTCTTTTTCTCTCCTTCGTTTCGTTTATTATTAATGCATAAACATGAAAAGCGTATACTCGTGTCCTCCTTTACTTCGCGACTCACGCGCAGCGAAATATACACGTATCCGTATCTATATATATATATGCCTTATACGTATACTGTATACCCTCTCTCTGTTTCCACGTAACTAACCAACAGAAAACGAGAGACGCGAGAAGGAGAAAAACCTGTTAATATTAAGTTTCAGAACCGCCTTGCTCGATTATTTTTTTATTTCGTTTTCTGCCACACTGCCCAGAGGGAATAAGAATAATACGAAAATACTCAGAGGTGGGCCCTATTTTCAAATTGATAGCCTCGCGCGAACGAAAAAGAAAAAATATTTTTTTTCGAGCCTAAAGCCTGTTCGAACGAGATAAAAAAAAAAGTACATCGGTATATAGCTATACGCGGAGAGACTTAACAGTTATCTATATAGGCATGTATTTACATATACGTAGAGCGAGATAGAGATAATAGATATATGTGTACTTACAATACGCCTGCGCAGTCACGCCTTTGCACGTTTCAAGTCTTTACACGTACCAAGAGCTGCAATAGTATATATTCAGAGAAATATTTGTTTCTCTTTTATTCACTGTTTTTTTTTTTTTTTTTTTGAAAACTGTAACAGGCACTTTTGTAAATATCACACTATATGCCTTCGTACACTGCACAACACTGGAGTATATATAACAGCACTGTATGTATAACGCACTTATTCTCGTATCAGTATAGATGTAATTACGAGCACCTCGTGCACGTGTGCAGGCCACTACTGGACACGTCAGATTTTTCGACACTCTGCCCCCGATCGAATCGAAACAATGGGACACACTGCGACGACGTAGCACTCTCGCACAAAAGAATCGTGTGGAAAAGAAAAAACCGAGAGAGAGAGAGAGAGAGATAGAAACTGAAAGCAACGAGGTCCGCACACCAACTGAGTGCCTGCAGTTCACTGATGCCCGAGCGGGAGAGGAAGCTCTTTCACACGGCTTCCACTGTGGCTTCTCATTTGTATACGAGAAGTCCCCCACCGTGGGTGCAAGTCGCGCGAGCCAGCCAGCAAACCAGCCGCGCTGCCTCCGCCCAGCCACGAAGAGAAAGGCAAAAATGCGCGCTGCAGCCGCGATTGGTCGGGCGTCCGACCGATGGGAGAGGTCACGTCGGAATCATTGGCGCCGTGCCTATTGGATGAGACCGAGAGCGAATCCGAGCCGACGCAGACGCAGCTGGCCAGTGGGCGTGGCCTGAATAGCTAGTATGGCGACTCAGTGGGAGAGGGTGCGCGATAGTGCGCATGCTCAGCCTCGTAGCCAACGAACACAATCGCTTCGCCAGCGAATAAAGCGCTCCCTAAATAAGCTGTAGCGTAGCCGAGTGGTGGGGGAGTCGAGCACGAGGGAGGGGGAAAGATAGAGATAAAAAGAGAGAGAGAGAGAGAGGCTGCCGTAACTATATACGCCGTTGCTGTTCATGCGGGTGAGAGAGAGGGGAATAATCGTGGTTTATGTGTGAGTGTGCATCCGCGTGTGTGTGTGTTTGTCCGCCGTCGTTGTGTTGGAAGTTCGTGCGCATCTGTATGCGTGCGCTCGTTCAAAGGGGGATTTCGTGAACATTGTATGGGTGAGAGAAGCTCGAAACTACAGAGCAGGGGGGGAGAACGAATTCGTATGTACTGCGTGCATACGAAGTAAAGCCGCTGCTGCTCTGCTTCTCAGGAACGTAGCTATATACGTCGAAATCGTCCACGAAATCCCCTTTTCTCCTTGATGAGCCTTACTTTTTTTTCTTGACAATTCGCAAAAACTATTTATGTTTTGACTACGGATTGACGCGATGTTTTTCTGTTGTTTGTATGTTTAAACGACGATTGTATGAATAAATACACAAAGTTGGCAAAAATAACTGTTTATGTAGCAAACGTTTATATTTAATTTTCAAGTACGAGCAACTAAAAATCGTTTCACAAAAATACCATTATATTTTTATTCGTGAATTCGAAATGTGTTTCTTCGTTATCACATGTTAAACACAGATACACACACGAATGAATGAAACGTATTCACAAGTATTTAACGATAAAGACTAACTGAATGCAGCTTATCAATGTTTTTAGAATGAATTTCTGCTTGATAATAAGCTCAAATATTTTGGTTTCAATTTTATCGCTCTCACATGTCAATGAAAACTTACAGTCAGAATATTTGATTCTTGAATAGAGGAAATTCAGTAAAAATTTATTCCACTTTTTTTAAATTACAATTTTTATTTCGTTTTCTAATGTTGAATGAACTTTAATAACTCAGGAAAAATAAAATATTATTAATAAAAACTTGTCTATTTCAGGCCAAGTAATCAAGTAGCAATTGTCCAAATCGAAAAATTGTGGTAAGTTAATTACATAATGAAAAACACTTGGGCCCATTCATATTAAAATAGACGAAATTGATGAATTTTTGTACCAAACATGTAAAAAATTGGAAAATATTAAGTCTTGATGAAATATGCATGAAAATAATATTTTTAATTATTGCATAACATTTGATCAATGACGACTAAAATAGAAAAAAAGCATCATAACCATAATAAAAACAAATAGTGAATAACTGGATTTCATTTATAATGTAAATTAATCTTTTAATTTTTGAGATATCATATTAGATATCCATTGAAAAACTGTATGTATTGACCCATTAAATCCAGCTGGTACTCTCATTCTCCACACATTAAAATTGTTGTATTTTCCGTGAAAATTTGGTATAAAAGATGAATGAATAATTTATGAACTGTCGAACATTAGTTTCACAAAAATGTCGGAGTCAAAGTTAAAAATCATTTTATCTAAAAAAAATTGTCTTTACAAAAAATCCCTTTCGATTTCCTAGTATGGAAAACGTGCTTTCATGACTTGAACTTGAAGTTATGACGATTCAGATCAAAGAAAAAAAGTTTAAACTCAAAAAATGGCAGCTGAAACATAAAAAAATCGAAAAACCTTTCCAGATTTTTAACACAAAAAAATAGGCTTTCAGTAAAAATGTTACAGATGAAAAAATTCTCAGAAATGGTCAAAAAATGCGTTAGAGTTCTTCAGTTTTATTTGGAAATTTTTATGAATTTTCAAATGTTGTAAATTTCAAAGAAGAAAAAGTTATTAAAAGAACCCAAAAGTTCCAATGTATTCTTTGATATACTCTAAAAAAAAATTTTCATCTGTACATTTTTTCCCAAAGCCCTTTGTTTTTGGATTAAAAATTTTGAAATTTTTTTTCGAATAGAATTTAGGTTGTTCAAATAACAAAAAAAAAAACATACTAGTTAGTAAACAACTTTATTTGTGATTGTGGAATGGTCAATGGACTAAAGGGTCTGCGCAGCGCAAAGACTTAATCACGAGTGAGGTCACGCGCCGAACACGTGCGGCAACCACTAGCTGCCAAAACAAGCCGTTCATCGGTCAGAGAGCAGAGGCGACAGTCGCTCACATCTGACATTTTCAATTTTTTCGTGTTTCAGCCACCATTTTGTGACCCTGAAATGTGTGTATTCGAATCCTACCAAAGTATCAAATTTCTTTTTAGAGAATGAAAAATTTACTTATTTACATCTATTGATTGTGGCCCATAAGTAAAAAGGCGTGTCAAAAAGCAGCCTCGCAACCTACTTTATTGGCTATGAATATATGGTAGAGACAGCGATCGAGTGACCGATTCCGAACTTCGCGTCTACTATCAAAACATTCAACTGTAATAATGTTACGAGCTATGAATCGAAGTGGATGCAAAGTTCTTAAAACCATCCAGGTGCTGTTAAGAGTATAGGCTTAAAGCCAATAGCAATTCAAAGATTGCCTTTACAACTAATATGATGCTGCAAGTTGAATGAAAAACTCATCGTCAGTAGAAAAAAGGGAACTGTTTGTGTCATTTAGACTTTATTGAAATTCATGTATCCAATTTTTGACAATAATTCAAATTTAATTTTGTAGAGTTCAGATATTTTGTCAGTATCAGCGAAATCCTCGTGGCTTGAAAAATATTACCATCGTTTGCCAATTCTTTACCGTGAACATTAAACCCTTCGTTAAACCTTACTGCTCTTGAAAAGATTTCAACCAAACTGTCAAAATTGATTGTGTTGTAATAAGTGTACGGTTTTTTCGTATATATAACACTGAATGCTTCAGTTTAATATCATTGTCGTTTTATGCTTGAATTTCTCTGAGGCTTTATAATATGGTTCAATTCCAATGAATTCCAAGAGATATTTTTTTTCTTCTGTTTTTGATGTTGTAAATATTTTGATTTCAAATCAATATTTTCTTTTGAAACTTTTTTTATGGTTTCGCTTTGTTCATACTTTGTATCATCATCATTCACCTCACTATCTTCAGACGAACTTGAATTAGTTTCACAAAACTCTTTTTCCAACAAATTTTTGCTGCCGAGGCCTCGACAATTGTCGCATTCTTTCAAATATGAATGATCTAAATTATGACTCACATCAAAGATGGTTACAACTTTGAATACCAGTTTCTCGCACTATATCCAAGCTTTTGGCGATCAATTGTGAATGCATTAAAATAAATTCATTAATTTTCATACAAGTTTTTGTACTCGTACTTGATGTTTTTTCCATTGCTGAAATTAACTCCTTGTAATATGACTTCAGAGCAACACCTGAAATACATTTTTCATCTGCTGTGGAGATTAAATTGGCCCAAAATGGAAAATAAGATGATAAATTCTTAAATACTCTAGCAAGATTATCATCTTTTTGTTCATTTGGTACATTTATGGAATCATTATTGTATTGAACAAACTTGCCTTTAGCTTTTTTATATAAATTATTCACATAAATGTCAGCTTTAGTGCAACTACTTTTTTCCACTACATTATTTTGAAATATGCATAAAAAGAGTAAGTGAGTTTATTCAATCGTGCTATCAATTATAAGGAAGTGTACCTTCGAAACTGTCCGAAACTTCTCCGCGATGATTTCGATTTAAAATGAACATTGCGTCCACTAATAGTATACGTTTCTCACAGAAATTGTTTAAATTCACACCGTTAAATGGTATTCATTGTTGAATACTCAAAACTGAAGATATATCGAATTCAATATACGTATTTTCTAAAAATACATAGCCGTTTATACATTAACTAGTATGTTTCAAACGCGCTCCGCGCGTGTTAATTTTTTTATTCGTGTTTCAAGGTTAGTTTAAGATTCAAAAATAGTAAGTTTCCAACGTGCTTCGCGCGCGTCTATTTATTTCATTCGTGTTTTGAGGTTACTTAAGTACTAACTGTCTGTTGACAGTTAGCAGCGCAGGCGCTCGTATCGAGTCGGCTTGCATCGGGCGTCGTCGTCAGTGTCAGCCAATCAGAGGTCGTTTTACGCGGCTTTACTTTTCGGCCGTTCTCTTTTTTATAAGTAATAATAATAATAATAGTAAAGTCATCAGATTTGAATTGAGACATTAGTTCGCGGCATGTAGTTCGCGGCATGTAGGGGTCGCTCTACTTTTAGTCTTAAAGTCAAAGTAGTCGACCAATCAGAGGCCGAATAGATTAGCTTCACTTTTAGGGTCATCACTTTTTTAAGAAAGGAAAAGTAGTCGACCAATCAGAGGCCGAATAGATTAGCTTCACTTTTAGGGTCATCACTTTTTTAAGAAAGGAAAGGATCAGCTGGTCTCATCTGAATTCTCAACTGGAATTTTAATTTGAATTGTACAGCTACTTTCACTTTTAAGCTGCAGTCCCGTTTTCTTATTTCTAATTCAATTTATTTCTTTCAATTCAAACTTCTAATATATGTAGAGGACCTAAAAAGCAACGTGTTGCCACATATATTAAATCTTTATAGATGAACGTGTAAAGTGCATCGCCCGATCTGTAGTACAAACTCAGTGAAAGTTCCGACGCCGCGGTGTAAACATACATAAATTACGTAGACTGCAGCAAGTGAATCTGGCAACAAAAAAATGAAAAATATTTAAAATTTTTAAGCGATTGTGTTTGTGCATCGAACGATAGAAATGTGGTCCATCGATGTAAGTTTCCCTGACTCAGACGAACTTGCAGGCGACAAATCCGATGGGAGCTCCGACGATTTTTAACACATAGATCAAATTAGCCAAATAGAATTGAAAGCATTGAAAAGTATGAAAGAAAAGCAAAATTAATAATAAAAAGATTAAACAATATTTATCAACTTCAACTTGAGTCGCTGAAAACTGACTCCCACCACCCGCACTCCAAGCCCGACGAAATACTCGCCTGAAATTCTACAAGCCTCGATGTGGTTCAAGTTTTCCTTTTCATATCCGCACCTGCAGCGTGAGTCTGAGACGATGTTCTTTCTCGGACTTCTGTTGATCATAACGATATACTGTTAACAGCAACGATGTGCTGTTAAACTCACTCTAAAAACTTGTAATATTAAACGCATTCTTATAAGCTGAAGAAAGCAAAGATTGATCTGAAGTTTGTACGGTCTACACGTACTGTCGGTTGCATCGCTTGCAGGCTCATTCAATTCTAGTAATGTAAAAGCAGCCTCATTGCGATGTCTCTGCAGCGTCGTATATATCTGTTTCTCTTACGGACATGTGTTTTCGTGGATTATTCGGTCAAACGAAGCGTAAAGTCGTTCTTAATTCGGAAGCGATTAGAAAGTCCAAGTGCAACTATGTGGTGGGGCAACGAACGCTAAGTAGTCCAGCGCGTTTTCACACTTGGTGTGGAATTTTCACACTGTATGTGTCAGTACGCGGTTAGTAGTGCTCGGAGTTGCAACGTAAGAGATCACATCGACTGCAGCAAGTGTTTCTCGTGAAAAAAAAATCTTGAATTTTAAGTGACTTTGTATTGTATTAGTGAGTGCGCAAAAAGATGTTCAGGGTTCTAGGCGGTGGTTGCATGTTTCATCACGATGAACGCTCAAGCTTAAAGAAAAAATGGAAAAACTTGCGAGCAAATGTCAACTGGGAGATCGAAAGAGAACGATTTGGTCTACTCGATCAAATTTATGCCTTAATCAGTGAGTGGGAGCTGAGCCTCTATCCAGATCTTCGAAAATATTTTCGTCCCGAAGAAATCGAGCGTCTTCTCTCGGATTCCATAAATTACACGAATGCAGAAAGAAGTTATTGTCAAAGGAAACGATTCATCGACTTTGTGATCAGAACCGGTTACAAGGACAAGCCCGAGGTCGATAAAGACGGCAAGCCACTGCTGCTTCGCACCACTGCACTGCATCACGCGGCTAGACACAAGCATAACGAAGAAATCGTCGGTATGCTTTTCAAAATATACAAAAAATTCGAAGTGAATTACACCAACGAGCTGGGCCTTTCACACTTTCACGTCGCCTGCGAGTTTGGCTGCGACGAAGTCGTCAAGAAATTTCTTAAGCTCGGACAAGATCCCAATTGCCGCGTAGAAAAAACAGGTGACTCGCCGCTACACTTGGCTCTGGGGCGCGAACACAAAAAAGTCGTCGAATTGCTGTTGAGAAATGGCGCCGATCCGAACTTGGTCAACAAGAACAAATTGACACCCCTGCAGATTATTTGCAAGGGTGACCGCGACGATTACGACTCGGTGAAGATGTTATTCGAGCTGAGTAAGGACAAATTCAGGCCAGTGCTAGTCAATGTTCAGGATATGGTCGGGGTCACGCCGCTACTCTGGGCTCTATCTCGTGACCGTAGGAAATTGGTCAAATTGTTTCTGAGAAACGGCGCTAATCCAAATTTGGCCAAGATTGATGGATCTACGCCTCTGCATACTATTGGCCAGAATTCCGGTGCTCGTGAATTGGCAAAAATATTATTCGTGCTCAGCAAGGAAAAGAATCATCCGATGCAGATCGATGCCCAGGACAAGTGGGGACGGACACCGCTGCATTTAGCTTTGATCTGGAAAAACAGGAAATTTTTCGAATTTCTGCTGAGAAGAGGCGCCGATCCGAATTCGGCTGACAAGGATGGATCGACTCCTTTGCACATTATGTGCAAGAGAGCTCGTTATCATAATGAAGACGATGATGTTCTTGTAGAGCTATTTTTCAAGATTATTGATGAAAAACATGAGTCAGTGCAAGTTGATGCTCAGGACGAGTCGGGTAACACCCCATTGCATTTGGCTTTACGCTGCGATAACAAGAAGGCGGCCGAAATGCTGCTGAGAAGAGGAGCCAGTCCAAATTTGGCCAACAAGGACAGATTGACACCTTTGCACGTTATTTGTCAAAGGTACCACGATGACGTGGAATTTGCGGAAATGTTGTTCAGGATCAGTAAGAAAAAGCATCATCTGGTGCAGATCGATGTCCAAGACAAGTTAGGCCAGACACCGTTGCAATTGGCTGTGGCGAATCTCTTGCCGAACGTGGTCGACTCACTCTTGAATCATGGTGCTGATTTGTCTAACTTTTCTTTACCGACCGAGGCTTTCTTTACCATGAGATGTAATCTGTGGATTATGAAATTGGGACTAGCATCTCTCGCTCTAACCGTGATTGAGCGCCTAGAGAACAAAGGATATGAAATGAAGCGTGCCGATGCCTTGACAATCATGAATTTGTTCGCCAATCACAGATTGTTTGAAAATTCGGCGAATCTTCAAAAATGTTGGTACGACGACGATGAGTTCGTGAAAGGAGCCAAAAATATAATGGTACGTCCGAGTCTATCGCTCTACGATCTGATACGATTACAACCCGAAGAGGCGGCGAAATTACTCACTTATGAGGACTACTTTAAGTTTTGGAGCTCGAGAAAATTGTGTAAGCTTCCTAAAATTTATCACGAGGCTTGTCTTGTGCATCTGTGTGAGAAACTATCGAGAGGATTTTTCCGGCACTGGGCACTGAATCAATTCTGGGAGTTGACGCAACATCGGCTGCCTATTGAGATGTGTGAAATGACCATCGATACATCATTGACGAACATGGATTTGTGGAATATTTGTTTGGCTATTACAGACCAAAGCTAGTGACATAGATCTGCAGTATTATTCAATATCTGGTGTTATTTAATGTTTCATAGTTTCCGTAACATTCAAATAAATAAATTATCAAAATGGTTTTCGATTTTTTTATTGATAATTTCACGATAATTTTGAGTAAATATCTGAAATCCAATAAAATTCAATACATACACTGCTGTTAAGGTGTTCTTTTTTAGTTAAAAACAGAAAAAGTTGGTTACAGAGCCTCATCGAAATTTTTTATTTGCATTGATTTCTATTTAAGATTAATGTTTTTTTCTCTCTCAATTGATTATTCAATCACGAGGCCTGCTTGCTTTTAAAAATGTGTGCTTACATACAAGTTTTATCTTACAATAGTATATTTTTTATTTTACAATCATTATTTTTATAATAAATCTTTCCCAATCTGCTCAATTTTGTCTGAAAATTATAATTAATAGATAATATACATGCCGCACGTGTGACGAATGTGCCGTGACTCACAAGAGATTTCAAAGGTGGAACGTAAAATGTTGAAAAAGCTCTCTCGCTCTTTCTCTCCCTCTCGCTAGGTACCACCCATCGACCATGAAAATGAAAAAAAAAAAAAAATAATCCATCACCGTATTGCACCGATGGAAAAAAAGCGCCGAATAGGCAGGAAAAATAGAGCAAACGCGGTAAGAAAGAAAAAGCGAATTTCGGTGTAGCTTTTTTTTTGTTCGTCGTCGCGTCGCGTGTGTTAGTGTGTATAATATAACATCGAACACGAGCAGCCGCTCGTCCATGTGCCGCTGCCGCTGGTGCTGCTGCATCATATGTACGAAGAAGGCACATAATCCTCCGGGGGGCTCTCTCGTTACGTCCCTGCCACAGCTGTCTCTGAACGATGTTTCCGCTCCACCCCTGCGCGGCACATCTCACGCATTTTCCCCCCACGTTACGGAGTCGAGCGTGGTACTACACACACACACACACACACACACCACACACACACACACACACACACACACACACCACACACACACACACACACAAACGTCCGGCCAATATGTACGTGTAGTCTGTGCGCACTAATGCAAGCACGACACTGTTAGGCCTTTAATTCTCCGACGGCTCAAAGTGTAAATACAGGGAAATAGGGGCTCTGCCCATACTAGCCCGTATACCATTGTTGTGATTGTCACTTACTTTAACACGGGGGCGACCCTTACTACGCTGTATCTACGCGTTTTCAGCTCCCTCGGAATTGAACGCCGTAAAAGATTTATTTGGCATTGGCAAACGTCTTCCTCCAATGGCGAGTCCGGCCTGCGTCTACGACATTTTATATTACTGCGAGGGATTTGCCGTTCGAGCATATACACATTGCTCGTGTGTGTGTGTGTGTGTGTGTGTGTGTGTGTGTGTCTGTGTGCGCAGGCTGAGCGCCCACACCGAGCTCCGAGTTTCGTACGAGTGCACGCACGAGAGTAGCAGCGAGAGCAGCGGGCTCATGCCGAAACCGGTGCCCACACATCGGCTCGAGGTATCCCGTATGCATGTATGCGAGAAAGTATGTCCATCGTCCAAATGTGTGTGCAGCTAAGTTGTATACGCATTTACACTTTGCAGCAGCAGCAGCAGCATAGGCGTCGTTGTCGTCGTCGTTATAAGTCGTTGCTGCTCTCGGGGAAAGCAGCGGCCAAAGCTAAAGCCGGCTTTAACCGAGCCAAGCAGAGAATATATGTATGAGCTCTATATCTATATAGACGTATACATAGGCTCGCGCATAAAGTTGAACAAGGACGGCGAGAGAGCAGAAGCAGCAGCAGCGGAGGCAAAGAAAGTCCGCTCGCGCCCGAGGGAGAGAGCGGAGCGAGTCGAGGAGCTGCACAGCTGATCGCTGCCTGAACTCAGGCTGGCTGGCACGCTATATAGGTTTACAGACGCGAGCGTCAGGGAGAGATGGAATCGTTTTGAAAGAAACAGAGAGAGAGAGAGAGAGAGAAGAGACGAAACGGAGAGAAGAAAAAAATGAGAGGGGACTGTATATCGCTGCAATGATATAACTACACAATACGAGATATAAAGAGCGAGAGAGAGAGAGAGAGAGGCGAAATTTTAACGTTGTATTTGCAGATTGCGTATCTATAGGTGCACACAGCACTTGTATTGTATATAGCACAGCAACCCACCTATAAATGAGAGATGTGCTGCTCTCAGCGCGCGCATAAGCCAGAGAGATAGATAGAGATGGGCACTTGATATCAACGCGCGACGAGCGGGCGCGAGATACGAGAGGGAAAAGAGGCGTGTGGCAATTTTGAATTTCACGCACACTCCCCCTTATGAATGCTGCAGGAGAGAACAACGAATATCATTCCCTCCTTTTTTTTTCTTTTCTCTCCTTTTATTTACAACGAGCAGCGCTTCATTTTTCGCCTTTGGAATTTTTCACGTTCCTCCTCTGCAGCAGCAGCAAGAAGAAGCACCACTCGTGGCTTTAAAGTCGTGGCTGCTCCGCAAAGCAGTAATCGTGGGGGCGAGAATGTCGTCGTCGTCGTCGAGTTTGTTAACAAAAATGAGAGTGCAAAAATGCACACAAACGCCCGTGATTTTAGCTCTCCCTCGCGCACATACATACACATACACTTGCACACCTGGATATTATAAAGAGCACACATTTTTGCCCCCGACGTTAGTCTGGAGTTTTAGATTGCGTTGACTGAAGAATCCTTATGCCAGCAAAATGCCATACCAAGAGTACCTAACGTATTATAATACACATAGCTATATGTGTATGTGTGTGTATGCGTCGGGGAATATTCGAATTCCTGATTGTAAGAGACGTGGATCGCTGCACAAGAAGTGGAGGTTTGATTCCGGCCTGCAACGTTATGTACAATATATATATATATATATATACGTCGAGGAATGAGAAATATATAGCGTGCAGGTACGTATAATCGACGTTTCGGAGCCTCTTCAATTTATATACCGATCCTCCCTGTCCCCCTGGACGATGGATGCCCGGACGATCCGGTAATTCAGTCAATATTGACAATGAAAATATTTTCATTGTTTGCATTCTTGTACATGCGATATTATTCCACCCGGCTCCTTTTAAACTTTCTGAAATGTCATGCTGCTTTAAGAGAATTTATCCATATTGTGTGTATAAGTGTATTTAAGGAGAAAAAGAAATACGTATAAACAAATAACTTATACCTCGAGCTTCGTAATCAAAGATAAAAATGTAAGAATTCAACAAATTCATTAATATTGTCGACGTCGATAAGCTTGAAAACTCCTTTTTCCTGTTATTCAAGATTCGAATTACAATGCAAAAAGAAGAAAAAAAAAGTTAAGCAAAACTCGAGGTTGTTAAGAATGGAAATTTTTTCAATTGCAGTCTATCTCTCTCTCTCTCTCTCTCTCTTTCCAGCTCACATACACAGACATAAACATACACAGTTGATACTTTATCCTCGACTGCAGATAATATTGTCATCCCGGTGCATTATGAGGCCTCATATAAGCAGCAGCACACCATACAAATCTATTCTTACGTATAAATAATTGAGTCGAGAACGAGACCTAAGTATGACGCGGGGGGCTATGCACAGCCTCCACGAGAGACGATGCCCGAAAGAAGAGAGATATACACACACAGAGAGGCGGCGGTGGAGTACACGGAGGGAAGAGGGGATCTATATACTCGGAGGAGGAGTCCCAGAGAGACGAAGAGAGAAAAGGCTCGTCGTCGTCTACCACTGACGACGACGAAAAACCCGAGTGCTGCTGCTGCTGCTGTCGCGCTCTTTGGACGGAATAAGAGTTATGAAAGATGCACGATGATATAGCGAGGGAAGAGAGGAAAGAGAGAGAGAGGAACGCTGCGAGGGAGTCGAAGCGGCAAATCGAATAGTCCCCGCGCCGTTTGGAATTTAACGAAATCTCTCGCGGGGCCGGAGGCGCAGTATACATATATATTCTACGCACGCAACAAAAAATTCTCACTCTTCGTCGTCGTCGTCGTTTTTTGCTGCTTCGAGAGGAGAGTGTATACGATGAGAGATAGGGCTGTGCGCCGTGGCTCCTTATTTCCTCGGCGAAAGATTCGCGGCTACGTCGCGTAGCAGCAGTCGTAGTAGTAGTGTAAAAAAGAGTATAGTGCTGCACGCCGCGAAATTCGTTCGGCAATAACAGGGAGAGGGCTTGGGTTTATAGTATAGGTTGTCTCGCTGTTGCTCTCCGAACCAAACCCATGGCAAACTCAGCAAAGGCAGCAGCAACAACCGAGGCAGGCAGAGCTAGCTATAGCTAGACGGCACGGCCTTATAATATACCTATGTGTATAAGCTTGGGTGTGCGTGCGCGAGACAGGCACCTCTCGTGTATTTGCCTTGCGGGGATCGGTACTCGCTAGGGACTTTTTCCCGAAGCATAGAGGGGGTCTCTCGCTCTCTTTCGAAAAAGCCTTTTTCCCGAAGCTTTTCATCTTGTCCGAATGATATAACTCCGGGAGTTCTCTCTCTCTCTCTCTCTTTCTCTCGTAGCTGCGTTATCGTCGTCGTAGTCGTCGTTGGCGTTGCCCCTCTCTCGCTCTATCTTGCTTATATTTACTGCCTCTCTGCCTGTGTCGTCGTTGTACCCTGGCCTATTGCTTTTTTCGCACCAACCCAACCATCATCGTCGTCTTATAGTGCACAGCCAGTGAGAGAACGACTTCGGGCACACGCTATGGAAGCGAAACTGGAAAAGAAACGAGACAGACGTAAATATATATAGTACAGAAAGCGCAATACGAGATGTGTTGTATATATACGGCAAAAATTTTACGCTTTCGAATGTTGTTGCCATCGATTCGCCGTTTTATAATACATATATATCTATATCACAAGGCTGTACGTAAAGTTTGTATATAAATGTACGTGCGGTGAATCGAGCGTGTATATATAAGGTATAAGATTGCAACGTCTCTCTTTTTTTTGTTTCTTTCGCTTCTCGTGTGTAATAGCGATTTCTTCGATTGCGAAATGTATTCGCGCGCTACGACGACGACGACGACGAACGGAATCGATGCATCAAATTGCAAGTATACATACCAGCGCGCGTGCACGATTCCCCAACACGGACGTCGTCATCGCGCGCTACACACGTCGAGGCGTATAAAGTTGCGTTTCTGATCGAAAAGGAAGTGGGAGCTGCCGATATATTTATTAGGAGGAAGGAAGAGAGACTCGATTTGTCGATAATTATGAAGAAAATAAGCTGTAAAAATTTTGCGCCAGACATATATAGATATGGATGTATCGCGTAAAAAAAACGAGCACGAAGAAACGAGCGAATACGAAATGTGCTGGATTATACGTGTATATATGTGTCGCCCTTCTTTCTCTCTCTCTCTCTCTCTCTCTCGCTTTTGGAGCGCTCGTTTCGTTTCTCCGCTCGCGCAGCACATACAATATATATATATATACACCTATACACACTCCGTTTTCTCTCCCTAGCTCATTTTAGGCTCGAAATGCAGAAACTGTATACATAGGCTCTTTCTGGCGGAGCGCAGAAAGAGAGATGGAGAAAGCACCGAGACTGAGAGAGAGGGAGAAAGAGACGAAAAAATATTCTACACACATACAGCGCAGCTCGCAGAGAGCAGCGGCGGCAGCGGCAGAGCGACATGCCGGCCGGCTCAAGCTTCCGCGCTCGTGTGTATGTGCATCGAGCTAAAATACATCCATATATTCGCGCGTACATGCACGCACGGCAAAAAGATGTGTCTGTCAGTGTAGTACACCAATACACACACACACACACACACACACACACCAAGCTCGGAGCAGAATTTCCCCGAGGAGCGCGCAGGCGAAAGCCGCAGGCCCATAGCTACACGTTATGTAGTACGTACTACGTATACGCGAGCGAGCGCGACTCTCATTCCTGTTTCATTTCCCTTCTCTCTCTCGCTCTGATCTGCCAACGTCCCCTCTACGTCGTTAGCTACACACACACACACATATATGTACAGTACCATACACACGTATAAATGCAGAATTTTGCGACCCTCCTACGATATATAGACCCGGCGATGTTTGGTTATACGCCGCCGTTGCCGTTGCGCGGCTATATATTCTCCGAGCGCGTGAGTCTGGCAGTGCGCTGCGTTGTATATATATATATATAGGTACGACGATATTATATACACACACAGCACAGCAGCGTATATCGAAAGCTCGGAAAGTGTTCTCTGCATAACCGGCCGTCGAGCGAGCAGAATTATTGCCCCCGATGTAATTGCGATTCTCTGATCGTGCCATATACATACCATTATTATTCAAGCCAGCCGATCGCTCGTTTCGATTATTATTGTGCTTGTATTCCTTGAATCGCTCCGATATAGTTTTTCAGCGTGAGTAGGAAACGATTGTCGTTGCATCAACAATTTTTTTTTTTTTCTTTCCACTCGACACTCGACTCGTTTTTCGCGCGACCACGCGAAACCTTTGCCTCGGCTATGATGGAATTGCGGGATATATAATAATATAAGCTCGACAGCCAGAGAGAGCGAGTGAGAGAGTCGATGCCTACGCAGCTTTATACTGCTGCTGCTGCTGCTGCTGCTATACGACTCGCGTTGAGAGCTGTAATATACGACCTCTTTGTTTTTATCATGCTTGTGCCATGTGAATGTGCGTATATAACACACACACACAAGTATACATATAGCTGTATTATAAGTATGTGTGTGTGCCTTCGTCGCGTGATATCGACTGCTAAAAGCGAGTCGACGACCGGCGCGCACCGCTAGTATAGGTATTATGCTCCTGTTGCTCAACTCACCTATACACATATATACCTACTAACAAATGTACTCACATGCGAGGCTTATATACGCACGATGCACACACGTTTATATATGCGTATATATAGGAGGAACTCGTGAACGAATAACAATGCGTGAGTTATGTGTACATTTATATATCGGTGCTGCTGCTGCAATGTACAGTACATATCCTCGAGTGCTCGCAAGTAGTAGTAGTAGTAGTAGTAGTAGTAGCAGTAGCAGTAGAGGAGGGCATAAAAGCTCGCTGCTGCTCTCCGAGGTCGGTAATCAAAAAAGGCCATATAGAGAGCGAGAGCTGTATACACGGGACTCGCGAACTGCGCCTGAATATTTAATTTAATTTGTCGAAGATGTCTTTCTCGTTTGTGCGATGCTACTAGCATGAAACGTATGAGATCCTCGAAGAAGCTGCGCTAATCCTTCTCGTACATATTGTAATGCCTTCACGTAATAACGCGAGAGAGAGACAGAGAAAATGTCTTATCAAATATGCAGAAGAAGAATATATACGTAGCGATATACGTGTCGAGCACAATCGATCATCCCTCATCTGTCCGTATATATATATAATACGGGTCTTGCGTGACGCAGAAGACACACGCTTTAACGTAGTACAAATATATAAGTCTATAAAGCTCATCGTTGACGAATTCCGTACGATATCGATCTTTCTCAGCTTGCCTACACTTTATGGCCAAGCAAAACGAAATTAGTCGACTCCTAACTCGAAGCTGCTCAAATCTCCTACAGCTGCTGCTATATGCTGCTGCAGTCTCGTAAGACGTATATATAACGTATACCTGTCGTATTTATGTAAATATCAATATTATCCTTCGCGCAGCGCAGATCGCATAGTGCACCCGCGCGAGACTGGCAGGCAAGAGACACCGCTGTAATTTCATCACTCGTTTGCGGTGTATTTCGGTATAATTCATATACATAAGAAAATAATTCCTCGCACTTGCGGTGTCAGGATAAAAAAAAGAGAGAGAAAAAAAAGCCAGCAGTAATAGCAGCGACAGCAGCAGCATATACGTCGCATACAGCGCTAAGGTGTATAACGACGACGACGACGACGACGCGCACGCCGGTATAAAATTTCATCGCGCCCGAACGAAAGTGAAAACGATCGCTATATGTGGATGTATGCCCGTATATATATATGTGACGTTTGGCGAGCGAGGCACACACTGCAGCGATATACGTATAGAGTAGATATGTACAAGTATGTGTGTATGTGCAAACGATGGAGGTATTCGATTGCGATATTAGAATTTGCCTGCGTTGCTCTAATGATAAGGGCGTTTTTGTACGTATATAAAAGCTCTGCTTGGATTGAAAAAGCATTCTAATTACGCAACTATTTCTCGATGGATGTACAACTCATATTCTATGGATCATTCTTGCAGCACACACACACACACAGACAGACAGACAATGCATCATCACGATCGTCGTCCTGTGGGCTGCGCTTACAGATAAAATATACAACGCACGCCATAGACATTGTATTTATTACGTACACATCATAAAATTGTACACGGCGTCGGGGTACTCGAGCGAGCCTCTCGGAGTCTATATAGCTATAGCTCGTCGTCGTAGGCGCACTAGCAGCCAGTGCTAGTTATATATATTCTTCGGCTTCGTTTTGCCAGTTTTCTCTCGTTCGTTCGTTCTCGTGTTCGCTCGCCTCGTGCGCGCCGCCGTGCAACACGACGACGACGACGAGTCGAGTCGAGCCGAGCCGACGAGAGAAAGGGAGAGGAGACGACGTCGAGCTGTGCGTATATACGTCGCGGTCTACGAAAAATCAGTGGTCAAACGAACGAGTTTTTTCAACAAAATTATTTCTTCAAATCGTACTAAATCAAATCGCGACATCGTCTTTTGGGAATCTCAAATAAATATTTTTCACGCGTCGATAGGAAATTCGCTATCCCCTGATTTTGAAACTAAGCACGTACCCATACTCGTGGAAGAAACAAGAAAAAAAGTCAAGAAAACCAAACCTTTCGTTATACTTTCTTTAAAAAGTTCCACGATAAATTCCAGCGATAATTTTAGTGGGATTCGATCAAAAAAATAATGCGAAAAAATTTGCCCCTTCGCTGCGGCGCAGATTTTTCGCGGACCTCGGCGTATACGCGTTGAATATAGCCTTACAATGGCTCGACGAGCTCGAGGTTTTGTAATTCTCCGCGTGCGTGAGATTCTCTCTTTCTTCCCCCTCATCTGCCCGCGAGTCTGTGTATGTATGCGCGTCACTTCCCCTCTGCAGCGACACCCCTTCACGCACACAGCTTCAGCTCACTCTGCTCGACTACTCGAACGACGGAGAAAAAGGAGAGAGATATAGAGACGGGGAGATACTTGCAGCGTTAGCGACGAGGGGTGGGGAGCTCGAGGGGAAACGCAAAAGTAGCAGTAGCAGCAGCAGCGGCGCAAAAGAGAAAGGCCTTGGGCCGAGATATGGGGGAGTTTCCCCCATATTATATCGAACTATACACATATATATATACCACTACTACGCAGCGGTTCTTGGGCACGTATACATGAATAACAATAATAATAATAACAAGCTAGCAGCAGCAGCAGGAAAACAATCGCAGCGCGCCGCGCGTGTCATAGTATTGGTGCGCGCGGGCAGGCTCCGGTTTCGTCGTCGCGAGGGTAGGATCGCGCCGAGGACCAATGGTTGAGCGGCGCTGCCCCGCGTTGCCTAGGCGACGGGATTTTAATGAATCCAGCCGATTCGAAGGCGAGCCAGCCGCCGACGACGACTCCGAAGGCCGCCGCCGCCGCGTACAATACATACAACGCAGCCAGCGCACACAAGGCTGGAAATTGCGTGTGCACACACGTACTATAGTTATATTCATCAAAAGCCATGGATAATGTACCCCGTCGCGCGTTGTTGTACGGCACTTATGGCCCCCCTCTCGTTCGCTTCGAGTCACGTTTCTGGGCGAGCCGTCCGCGCGCTTGCGCTTTTGCGGCCGAGGCCTGTATTTAGGAGCAATGCGCTTCCCGTTCTATATACACGTGTATATATACATGAGCTTTGGGTCGCGTGCGTGTGCGAGTGCGCACTCATACATTCGAGAGAGCGAGAGAAGAGAACACGAGGCTCGCTTCATGTAGCTGCTGCTACCTTCTGTTAAGTCGATGTGTGTTGTGGGATGAGCGATTGCGCATCTATGTAAGTGTGCACGTGCACGTATATGTGTGTGTGTGTGCTGTACATGTATAATGCGGGGCAGTGGCGTCTAGCACTACTATATAAATGTACGTATGTGTGAGGTCGTTACCGAGGGTACACGCTATGTGGACACACATACACACGGACATGAACGCAATCACTCACACACAGGAGAGAAAGAGAGCCGGGCTAAAGCTCGAGATAGGCGGATTTATTAATAGCTATTCCCCTTTAGGATAGGGCGTTTGCCCATCCAAGTGTGCCCCCGACGTGTACACTTCTCTCTCTCTTCGGTATATGTATCGAGTGTGTACATGCCATGCCATACACACACACACACTTACGAATACATGCCCACACTCGTGTGCATTTGCATTCAAGCGTGCCACCGCGAGCAGCAGCGGCAGCAGCAGCGGCGACGCACATGTACTGCGATATACGAATGCACATGTGCCGGGCGTGCAAGTATGCCATGTAGATCGTAGTTTATGCTTGACAACAACTACGAGAGCTCCGTAGGCCGCGTGTGCGTTTACACGCATACACAAATGCGATCGCGTCCATGTATAGATATACAAGTGGCTGCACAAGTATCGATGCTTATGCGTGTGCACGTCCGCGTGTGGGTGGGTCGGTGGCACGCATGCGCCTCGCGTGCTTGCAGAAAAATATTCTATATAGATATATACCCGCTCGATACTCAGCTATATATATATATATAGGTAAGAAGCAATAGTAGCAACAGCGCCAACGGCAATAGCAGCAGCAGCAGCAGCAGCAGCAAAGCTTAAGCTTTGCCAAAGAAAGGAGTGCGCAGAAAACATATGTATATATAGCTTACGGTTATCGCGCGCGCACGAGCCTTGGCATTTAGGGATTCGCGAGAGAGACGAGCTGCAGCTGCAGTATACATCGCGACGATTGGTTTTCTCTCGTCGTCGTCGTCTCGCCCCCCCACCCCCAAACCCACCCCCGCTGCTGCTGCAACCCTTTCTCTGACTCCTTACGCGACTCTAGGCGCGCACTCGCGTATGCGCGCGACTCACGACTTGATATAACCCACCCCCTCGCGAGCTGGTGTGTATGCTATATGTATGAGCACAAGCTCGAATCCGACTCCTTTTTTTGTTGCTCTCTCTCTTTTCTATTCGTGCATTCCCACTCCTCCCCCCACGATTTGCGTAGATGTATGTATATAACGGAGAGCGCAGCGCGATTCGAGATATCTATTGTGTTGCATATATAGAGACAATTGCACGCGATACACGTGCCGGTTTTTTAACCCTTTAGCCGCGCGGCGCGTTTCCATTATCTTACATGCATATTGCACGCGCGACGATAACCTCTGGCACTAATTAACTCGGACTCGCCACTTTATTGGCCTGCATCCACTCGTATGACGACGACGACGACAAGAGTCTTTGACCCCTTGATAGCAATTTGTTCCAGTTAAAAAGACTCTCTCTCTCTCTCTCTGAATTTGCTGACTTTTAACTGCAGATGCACGAGCAAAACCCGAGACTTGTGCAGCCAAAAAGGTCTATATAGGTCGTCGAGACGTTTGATTCGAGCAAATAAGCATGACACATAAATACTCTAAATCCAACGTCTCGTTTAAAGTCGTCACTCTACCCGTAACCCGTAAAAAAAGACACATTGACGGTCGATGCTCTATCGCTGAGTTACGAAAGAGATCAATTAAAATACCGTCCATCAATGTGTGCGGGGAGATTCGAAATTTACCGCAAGTGATCATCATTAAGCCGCGGCTGGAATCTATCAACGTCACACTTAGCTGCGGGATTCACGATCGAGACACGATTGAGCATAATACTAATCGAGATCGCCACGCATTCTTGTGTGTCAATTCGTTCGTTCGGTTATTCCATCGAATTAGAATGAGAATACGTATAATAGGCCGCGATCGGTGTTGTTTTGGGCATGGAACAAAGGTACAATACGCGCCTACGAGTCTTTCATTCTTCGATTTATACAGACACGGCTTTACTCTCTCATCGATCACACATCGGAATCATTTTCACGCGTACATGCGCGTACCCAAATGTTTCTAGGCGAGAGGAAAAACGAGCTGTGTATATAGGTATACGCTCTATATGGAATCTAATTAGCGAAAGCTTTCAGGGGCGGCGACGACGAGTACGACGACTGAAAGCTTACCGTATAGTTATAGAGCTCGATGGCTTAATTTAATAAAAAAAAAACGTAATCAGCTGAGAACTCACGAGAGCTCTAGCTGCTCGAGTCTGCGCCATGAATAATTAATTCAACAAATTGCACTATATATACGTATATAGCGTGTGTGTCTAAAGATATACTATAGTCCTCTTATGCACATCCGCACTATGCGATAAGGAAAAAAAAAACATAATCTGCGAAAGCACGCATGCATGCATGTATGCACTTTTTTATCCCCCCCCCTTTCATTTAAGCTTGAGTGTACGTGTGTAACGATGAAAAATGTGAGCACACACTGCGAGCTTCTTTGACTCGTGCCCTTCGTCTCTCTTTCTCTGGACTCACATGCATGTGCTTATGTGAGTTCAGTGCTGCTGACCACGCGAATAAACGTATGCACACAGACACATACGCAGAAAAGGCAGTCTCTCTCTCTTTCGCGGACGGACACGTCTCTCCGTGGGGCCGAGAAAGAGGTAGAGAAAGACGAGACGTGTATAGGAAAGAGATTGTCTTTTTCCATCGACGTTGTCCTGCGCCGTTGGTGTGTCCCTACTCCTGCGGCTGCTGCTGCTGCTGCTCCTCGAAGGCGCTCGTTTCGCAGAGCGCAAATAACGAGCGACCGCAGCAGCATTGCTCGCGCGCGAGAGAGAGAGGCATTTAAGTCGAGGTCGTTTCGTCACGTCTTGCTGATTCGATGATTGGAGACACCCCCACCTCCGCGCACACCTCACCTTCTTCTCTCACCTTTATGAGCACGCATACAAACGACGAGACGACATACAACACATACATCGCCTTTTCCGTCCATCTCTCGTTCATTTGTAAATGCTATACTCGCCATGGAAATGCATTTAAAGAGCCTGGGTGTGTGTGGCGAATGGTGGTGGTGGTGCTGATCTGGCCAAATAGGTGTGCCCCTCTCTCTCTCTCTCTTTCGTTGCCACTATTTCTACTGTGCTGATGCTGATGCTTTGACCTTTATGTATACGCACATGCACGACGAGGCAAAAAGGAAAAGAGGCTTATATAAAACGCTTAAAGCTTAACTTATTTTCTTCTCTCTCTCTTTTTCTCCCTCTCTTCGCTTGTAATGGATCTTTTTTTTTTACTTCTTTCAGCCCCGACGCTTTTGCCGTTTGATTGATTCTGTTTATATGCTATACTCTCGGATGCTTGTGTATTCGTCATTGACTCGAGATATTCTCGCGTTTTTTTTACGCCCTTAATTCGAAAAGAGCGAATTCACTTGCACGAAAAGCAAAATTCGTCGATAATTTAAAATTCAACGTGAAAAGGCGTCTTAATTTTTACTTGGGTTGTTTTACTTTTGATGTCAGTAATCGTATTGAAATCTCGATTGAACTTTCAACCTAATTGAATATTTCATTTTCAAAAACGTACAGTTACAGTCGTTGCACCAATTAATAATTAGATAAGCATGTTCAAAGAAAAAATTATTACTATCATTAATAGTATCATTAATTTCTCGGTGAAATCACTTTTTCTACTTTTATTGGTATTTTTAAACAAAAAATGACGTGAAAAAAGATTATTTAGTTACAAAAATTAAAATACGAGCAATAACGTGAAATAAGCTTCATATCAAATAAATTGAACTATCTCAGTCAAAAAACTTGTCCCATAATTTGTTTTCGAAATTAATAATTATTTCGAAGTAGTAGTATTACTGCAAGGCTTTGCTTTTCAAAATTATGAAAAATGCGTTGTCTTACTTCGATACGCTTGAACACTATCTTATAATTTCCTGATTAAAACCACTTTGAAATTGAAAAATCAAGTTTTTTGATAGTGTAATCACTTTAAACTCCTCGTTATCGTGTTAAATAATGTTGGAAGTACACGTAACAGCTTTGGTAATGACCAAATTTACTGTATTTATATAGCTTTATCCATTTACCCATTTTAAAACATATAAACTCCATTTGCAACTTAAAATTACCATTATTTTTAGAAAGTAATTTCTTCTTACATTCAATATTAAAAAATTCATTCGATTTTCTTAAATGTATTCAAATGGTTCCAGATTGGTTTAAACCATCATCTAATTACTAGTCTTTCTAAAATTTTGAGGCCACGCCCCTTCATTACATTTCTTAAGTACGGCTCCATAGATCAAAGTCAACACACTTGTTCGACACACTAGATAAATCTTAATGATTGCTTCATCTCAAATAGAAACCCTGTAAAGATTAGAATCTTTAACAATTTACTATCAAAAATGCTTTTGAGCTGTGATTTTCAACTTTTGTTTTTTAGAAAAAAAAATTAGTCGAATTTATTTAAACAATTTTCTTTATGAGAAAGAAAAAACGAAATTTGTTTGTATCAAAACATTTTTCGATTCTTTGGACTATTTCAAACAAATAATAGGTCTTGCAAATTTTCGATAAAACGCATAATTTTTCAGTTACAAACGATCGAAAGGCGAAAAAAATGCTGATTTCGTTACTTTTAATTGCTCATAACTCCGAAATTACGTATCTTATCGAAAATTAACAAGAGTAATTATTCGCCCGATATTGGCCAATAAATCCGAATCCACTTTGACCTTGTTGAAAATCATATTTTTTTATCATTTGTTTAACAAAACGGAGCAAAAAAAAGTATACGCGAGCACGCACGGGTCCAGATATCTTCATCTAAAGCAAGATTCATGATTTTTTTTTGCGTTTTTTTTCTTCGTCTTCACAATGAGTTCCGCGTGCCACCCTTTAATTAATCATTTATCGAAAAAGAGAGAGCTGCTATCGATTCATTTCTTTTGCACCAGTCATTCGTGTAATCTATTAATTTGATTTAACGTGCCGCGCGACGCCTCATCAATCAAATATATATATACGTATATCCCTCCACGACGCACGATTATTTAAAAGAAATACAAACATAATTTGCGAATAGTCCGCGGCCAACAACTTAATGTATTTTCAGCGAGGCGCAGAGTACACACACACACAAAGGGGCGAGCCGAAGCAAAAGGAGAAAAAAAGGAGCTAAACTAGTCGAGCCGGCGAAATTAAATACAAAAAACAATAACAATGGGGCCGTGCAACAGCAGGCACAGGACATGCACCTTAAAAAGGCGCCGATAAATGCAGCCAATCCAGAGCACTTGAGTGCGTGAGCGCGCGCGTATGTAGAACTAAAGAGAAGAAAAAAAAATAACAGGAGAAAAACGCCGCCCGACAAAAAAGTACTCGCATACACACGCACATTTATGTACTGTATATGTGGGGCACACTGCAGCAGCGTCAGACCCTTGAGTCTCACATACATACGATCGTATGAGTATACGCGTACACGCATACATGTATGTGTATTCTACACGCAATCAGATCGTTCGCGCCAACACAATAGGATCGTGGATCATTCCGGGGCCCTTTCACGATCGGAGCATTCGGAGCTCGTCTGCGCGTATTGCGTCCGTGTGCGCTACAATACATGTCACTCACACAAACGCTCGCCTCAAGGGCTAGATCCTTTGGGCTCCCCCCTTCCTTCCTTTTTGATCTCCCGTTTTAAAATCGCTCTCGTGAATTCTCCTGCCCTCGTGCGTCGTCCTGTATACACACACACACACTGGCATACATTTAAGATGGATATTCGTCTCCCGTTGTATGTGTGTGCGTGCAATTAACCGCTGGCTCCCCGACATTCGCTTTGGCTCAAGTACTGTACAAGGCGCGCAGCAACACATACACACACGGACACGTGTCGAGGAGCCAGCTATTAAACCCATACATACAGGAGTAGCAGCACACACATGCACACAAGGTGTTTAGAAGGGGCCGAGGGGCGTTTCATGCCGTCTCTTTCTTTTCCATGCAGTGGCGGCGGCGACTCAGTTGCCTGTGTTCATTCATTCACTCTCTCTCTCTCTCTCTCTCTCACTCGCTCCTTCGAGCCTTTTCAATTTCAGTGTACGAACGTGTGTCGAGCGTGTCAGACATTTTGTCGCCCTGTAAAAGAAAAAGAGAGAGAGAGAAAAGTCCTATTAGCGGAACAGGAGGAGCATTTGTAATAACGATTACTCGGGTGCCCCGGATAAATCGGTACGAAGGTCGCCGATGTAGCGATCGGAGCCACTCCAAAGCCTCGATATCTTTTTTCGCCCTCCAGCTGCTGCTACGACTTTTCGATACTGTAATCTTAATTATACTTGCTAAGAATGGTTGATTCTTTGAGCTTTCTCGAGTATGTAAGCAAGCTCATTCATTTGTTTATCCTGAAACGCAAAAACATCATTTGAACTACACGACTTTGATAAAGAAAGAGAAAACAAACGATACGATACGCTCCGACGTTCTCTTTTTGTTTTGACTCTATACCAGCGAGGCCGAAGCTACATTTCAACTTATTACTGCGCAGAGAGATCTTGAGAGAAAAATCTAGAGTACACTTTTCTGTTTGGAAGCCGAAAAAGTAAACATTTGGGATTTCGCCCTCGACGCACGATTGCGGTCGAGTCCGTAACGAAGCAACAATAACAAAGGAGCAAGCGAGCAATCGGAGAAGAAAAATACCGATGCTTTTTTCGCGAGTCGATCACGAGATTTATAAGCGTTCGGATAGCTAATTTTATCAATTTCCGCGCAGTATAATACCGCGTATTTAAAGGGACGGTCGCGATTTCAAAGGGGCGCCGCGCGATCGTTTGCAATTGCAACGTCGCGTGCATATCCGTTGCAGCAGCAGCTGGCGACCGAGCTTCATTAATCCTTGGACTCGAGAGAGATACGTGTATAAAAGAAAAAAGGCACGCGAGATCGCGCAAGTTCACAAAGAGAGCCTCGGTGCGCGCGAAGAGTCGATCCATCTTGCCGATCTGCACCGATCGCCGCGCACTCGCTGATTTCTCTCTTTCTGCATACTATAGGCGCTGTACGGTGCAGCTTTCCCGTGGACTGCAGCTCTATACTATATAGAGAGAGAAGTGCGGCGGCGGCGGCGCACTCCCACTCGCGCTGCAGGAAGTTCAATGCTTGCAAGGAGGCCGCCGCAGCCCTCTCTATATACTCTCTCTCTCTCTCTCTGTACGTTATATATACGCTCGCGCATGCAGCAGCAGCAGCAGCAGCATTGAACGTATACTCTATATATAAGCTGCGCTTTATACACGTGTATATATATATACCTCACCTCCGACCTCTCGAGCGCTCCAGCTCTTTATATATATCCCTATATGTAATATAGATATATATAGATACGCGAGCGCGTTCCTCTCTCTCTCTCTCTCTCTCCCTCCCTCTCGTACTCGTACACCCTCGCGAGCGCTGTGATACGGGGCTGCCCGCGCCCACCCGACGCTATATACACGGAGCGCCGCCACCGCCACCGCTGCTGCTGCGAGTCTTTTCGCTGCTGCTACGCCGCGCCGACGGTGGCTTTTCACGCACGCGTGAATCGGCCGCCGCTTTGGCCTCCCACCTGTAATACATATATGGGCTATATATCACACGTCGCGGCTACGATACCTATTCTTGTACGTTACGTGTATAGTATCATATATGAATGTGTAACTCGCATCCGCATGATGCGCGCGCGACTTTTATAGCGTGTAGTATGATATGATGTGCGCATTCTCGGCATGTATGTTTGAGGAATCTCGCTATAACGCCCCTTCCTAATTGACTATAAACTCAAGCTGTAACTGCAAGCTTTATTCACTTGAATAGGTGGCAAGTGTCGGATTAACGACGCCGTTCATAATGGACGATGACACGCGCTCGCAATTCCAACTATAAGCTGGGATTTTTCGATATGACGGTCTCGAATTGCACTCGAATACAACGTCAGCGCATCCGACGCGATAACCGTGACACTTGTGACTTTCTTCATAATTATGTATAATATATCAATTAATCAGCGTGTGACAGCACAATCTGTTGCTGCCTTGTTTTTTTTTTAATTTATGAGACATATAAGCTGCTGATCGTCGAATCAAATTAATATGCATAAACGGACTTAATTTGTAGCGAGAGATCGTGAACTCTCGTTTCCTTATGAATGGCGACTCAACGAATGATTTTAATGAATATGGCGCGTGCATTCCGAGTGGATACTGATATCTCATTAGAATCTCAGTAGTAATATCTTCGTAAAAATGACCAATGAACAGCCCGGAAACTCCAAATTATTACACTGAAAACCCAAAAGTATCAAATTTGCTGTGAAATAGTAATACTTGCGATTTGCACTATTCAAAAGTGTTTCGAGTGCAGGTTACACTTTTTGAAAATTTTTATTTGGAAAAACTGTTTTAAGCACAGATTACACTTTTTGGAAAATCACCACTGCAGAAAAAGTTTAAGAGGCATATTTTTTCAATTCCCCGTTTCTGCTGTAACGATTTTTCAAAAAGTGTAATTTGCTCCTCTCACACTTTTGCTGCTGTGATGATTTTCCAAAAAGTGTAATCTGTGCTTAAAACACGTTTGAAAATTGTAAATTGAGCTCCTTGCGCTTTTTCCAAATAAAAATTTTCGAAAAATATAACCTGCGCCCAAAACACCTTCGAATAGTATAAATTGCGCAAATATTACTATTTTACAGCAAATTTTATATTTTTGGGTTTTTAGTATGTTAGATAACATTATATAGGGTTGTTACCCATTGGTACTCCTCACTCTCTGTACCCATAATCGACGTAGTAATGAGGTTAGACATCGTTTTTCATCCGAAATAGCACTATTTTTTGACCAGTTTGACGCGTACACTTTTTCAACACTTTTATTCGCCATCTATTACCACCCATTGATTTTCATCGAGGAAAAAAATATTGAATATTCGATTTTCATGGTGACCTTGGTATTACCTTCAATTTTAAAATAATTTTAAAGTAGTGTTAAAAATGTAGTATTGTTTCTCGTAAAAAACAAAATATGTATTTACCTTTGAGTTCATACAACTTTTACTGGATTTTAATGGCTGGTGTAAGAAGAAGCTGCAGCCATTATGATTCAGCCTAGTTTAAGCAACCGAAGTAAATTGAAACCACTTGAACCATAGCGCGTATTCATTTTCCACGAGCTCAAAGTTCCGTAGAAAAAATTTTACGCCATTAATCGACTAATGAATCTTGAGCCGGCTAGCCATTTGACTTTCGAATGCACCACACATCGACTGCGATTGGTCGAAAATGACCATTACACGCCTCTACTACGCGTCCGAAAAAAGTGAAAAACTTGGAAAGTAGAGAAAGTTTAATGAGTAGATACTCACAGTCCGAATGCTCGAATATGAATCATATGAGTATTCTCACATATTTTACGTCCGTTGGGTTCGGGGTCGACGCTGACATACGGTATCAAATTTTGATATTAAATCTCATAAGCGATTAATCCTATTCCCCTATTTTTTGTCCGATAAAAGTGTTGGTTATCTAAAAAATCTGTGAGGTCATTTCACACGTAATAGTTATTACTTGTTAAAAGGACTGACGTAAAAATTAGATTTTCACTCGTATCTATATATTTGTGGGCTTGGTCGTTGTATCTAATCATTTTCTATTTAAAATCCAAGTTTTGCCTAGACTCAGCTGTTGCTTCGTGACGTCAATTTTAATCTTCGGGTCAAGTATTACGTTACCAAACTATTACGTTTTTTTCTCGAGTGAATTCGAAGCTTCCAGTAGCGTTTTGAGCTTCTCGGATTGATATCGAGTTTATGTTCAAAAAGTTTTTTTTCGTAAAAATAACGTGTAGATACGCAAATTGTTTGAAAAATTTCTACAAACTTGGTAAAACTTACGTCGCCGCTGGGTAAACGAGGCCCAGATGAAATCTCCGTAAAATTTAGCTACAATTAAATATTTTTATTGTTTAAAATTTTCAAATATAATTAAAAATATTTTAATGTTTTAGTGTCAGAAACTGTTACAACGGCGGAGCACCAATAATTTGACTGAAAGAAGCGCATTCATAAATAAATCCGCAATCAAGTAGGTTTACTTTTTCATTTTTTTTCCCACTTCGATAACTAAAGAACGAATCGCCCAATCTTAATGCATATACTTAACATTGTGTTGTTAAGATAATGAACATGTGCAGTATATTTTGCTGCATTATTTCCAAAGCATATCTTACGCAATTGTTTATATTTTGATCGAATTTTCACAAATTTAGAGAATTATGTTTAAAGGCAATGGATCCTATATTTTATGGTCATGTTTACCGATTTCATATTGTAATTTTAATAAATTTACTTGAATTAAACTTACTTCAAACAATAAATTTGTCAAAAAAGTAATATAATTAAAACGAATACTTCTCATACTGTTTATCATAAAAATCTGATCGTAATTGATTGTCTACGTAACCGATCTACTTATAGTCAAGCATGGTATGAAAATGTATAAGTATGTTGTTTAAAACTTTATATTGAACCATGAACAATTCATCTCAATAGATAAATCATTCACCTTGGTCAACATTCATTCTGTAAGATTCAACTATGTATCCTTAAGGTTTAAATTTTTTGTAAAATTTCAATAAATTTCCAGCAAAGGTGCAGCTTCATTGCATATGAGATATTAAAGAATGTAGTTAATACCGCATTTACAAACGAACAGTGCATCCAAAACAGTTTTAGAACCAACGTGTACTTAGTGCGTGAAAAAGCAACAATTCCAAATTTCATATAATTGTAAAAAAAAAATTTATAAAGCGCATCTTGAGTGCATATTGGATATAAAAGAAAATTTCAGACCGACCTAAAAATTTTTAAATTTTCAAGTTATTGTGTTACAACGTAAAACATAGAGTACGAAAAGCCGCCATCCATATCCTGACGTCGCTATGCTCAGAGCTTAAAAAGATGCTGAAAGTCAAACTAAAATTACTATTTTCGAATCCATTTTTGAGATTTCAAGTGAATATTTTCCTAAAATTCTAGATATCTTCATTTTATTATATTTTTTAGATCTTCACGTAGCCTTTTAGAAAAATATTCAGTGGAAATCTTCAGAAGAAACTTGCTTGAAAAGTTTTATTTTTGCCTGGCTTCGGAGTCTTCTTAAAAATTGGTGGTGAATTAATATTATATGGTTAACGGATTATTTGCGCGCGTAAAATTCAAATAAATTCATTAATAATGCAGTGTGATATCGGTAAAAGTCATAAAAAAACTACAAAGTATAATGCTTACTTCATTTTTAAACATCAATTCCACCAAATTTCTAAGCACTTTTCTTAAAAATTCGAAAATAACACTATAAAGCTCAACAAATAACGATGCCCTTCACCAAGAGTATGCAGTGCAGTGGAGTGTACGATTTACGATTGCAGTCGATTCGTTTTTTACTTATCGAACCGAGAACAAAAATAAATCATCGGCTAACGTGTAAAAAAAAGCGACGATTGGAACGTTGCATCGCTTTCAGACGCACGTGCATTCGGGCAATCGTCCCGATATTACGCCCAATTATCATTCGAAATACACGCAAAGAAACAATCTGCAACAATTATATTTCATTCTACCGATAAACTTTTTTTTTTTAAATTTGTTTATTTTTTGAAAATTGTTTATCAACACAACAAGCTCGGCCCTCACGATGCATCGCGACGTTCGGCAAAGCGCGCCAGCGATAAGATTTCACCTTATCGTGTAAAAATTGATCGTATTTCGGCGCCTCCGGCCTTTTTACGTATGAGAAAAACTTTCCGCACGAACGTCAATTTCGCGGCCGTCGGCGCGTGTGCAATTCATGCCTCCATCGTAAATGTGTGTACTTTTTTTTGCTCTTCTTTTCTTCATGGCCATCGTCGTCGACGTCGTCTTCGTCGGCGCATATGATATATCGGAGCGGCGATAAGATGGAGACACAGGATACATATTTTATATTAATTAATAAAATCGAGAGAAAAAAGAGAACTGTTGCCGGCGAGTAGGAAAAAAGCTCGAAAAGTCGGGAAGAATTGAGAAGCGCCGAAAGAAACGATATACCGCGACCTTAGCTGTAACTCGTTAAAACCAATTATTTTATCAAAATGCGTACGTGAATTTTGCCGAGGCAGAGGAGATAAATCTTCGCGCAATATATATGCCAAGTAGCGATGTAATTTTGGGCGTCTATCTTTGGCGCAAGAGAGAGAATTATGAAAGAGCATCGTCTTCCGCGCGCGGCGCATCGCGTCGGGCCGATGGACGCAAATGTAATCATGGCGACCCGCGCGCACGTGATTTTTTCGTTGTTTTCGTTCGATACACAAGCTCGACTAAACGATTAAGCAAACAGCATTCGGGAATTTTCTCCGAGGCATATCGTCTGCATCGCGAATCGAAATTAAACAAACTCTGGGATATTTACGCGTTGCGAATGGGCCAATTTCGCTGTATCACTGTGCGTACATATTACATATGTGTGACATAATCGACGTATTAAAATTTCGTAATTTGAAACATATGCCAAAAAAAAAAAAAAATCAAGCCGATACAAGCTAATAATACGGCTCATTTTACTTCAATGTGCGAATTATAAATGCGCAGAAATTACAATGGCCCGCAATCGCCTGCGCGCATATCGGGTGCACACGAGTGCACGCAGTGCGCAATATAACGCCGGGGCTATATATAGGTATACGCGCTGGTGAACGTTTAGTGCGATACGCGATATCACGAGAGCGAGAAAGAGAAAAAACAAACAAAAACAAAAAAAAAATATATAGGCGGCCTGCATGCGAGACTCGGCCGCTCTCGGCTCGTGTATATAAGCGATCGTATAAGCCGCTATATATATATATATATATATAGACGCGCCGCTGTGGTAGCCGACGCGGCCGCGTTTACGTATTCGGAGCTCGAGCGTCGCTCGGCCAGCTCCTCGCGGCTGCTGCGCTCCTGATACAAGTTCGATCCAGACAATTTATCCTCGCGGCGATATCCGCGACATTTTCTTGCGCTTTATTAACTCTCGTCGCTGCTGCTGCTGCGGCAGCGGCTCTCGAGCGTTTATCCGTATATTTAATGACTTTCATTGGGTCTGGATATTGTTTATTGATGAATAAATTTGAATCCCGTTTGGAGCTGCTGTCGTTCGCTGGCTCGCGCGCACCGCTGCCGCTGCTGCTGCTTGCTGTAAAAAAGGAAGTTATAATGCCGACGCAGCGCCGACTACTATAACGTGTTGTGTGTATACACGGCGCGCATCCATGTTTGTCTCGGAGCCTAAAAGCACCATTATATAAATTTACGTAGTACGTCGAATTTTCTCGATGAGAGTCGCGAGAACACGCGAGAAAGATCGTCACCTGCTGCAGAGTATCGTTTTTTTTCTCTCGAAATGCCTAGCTCGTTAAAAATGATATATTAATTATTCTCCATTTTCAATTTTCCTACAAAGTTCAGGAAATTTCAGTCGCACTTCTGGTCATCGTCGCTTATCTATCCTTTTTTATTTCCCGCAATTAAGCGCGCCCGCATCGCAGTCCCAGTACGTATCATAAAGGAGCGCATCTTCCGAGTTTTGTACATTACGAAGCTCCGTCGTCACAATACCACACTATACATATCGCGCCTGCGATGATCTCTCTCCATAAGGCCTGCTGCTATGCTGGCTGTGTGTATCCCGCGCCGCCCCCACCACGCGGCCCGCTGCGTAAGCGGCTGATTGACGGTAGTTTTAAGTGTAGTGGGCGGAACAGAATAGAAGCTCGTCTCTCGCTACGCGTCGCATAAGCAGTAAGTATTCTCTTGATTATATGGCGCATGTGCCTTTTGTCTCTCTCTCTCTCTTTCTCTTCTCTCCTTGTCTCGTTCTTTCGCTCGCTCGCTGCGTTGCGGGATATGCCAAGGAAGAGAGAAGTCGTCGTCGTCGTCGGGAGAGTCGCTGCCTCGTTCTGGACTGGCTTCGTCAAAGGCTCGTCGTCGTGCGAGCGCATGCCAGAGAAGCCACCAAAAGTGGGAGACGACGTCGACGAGAGTACTTACTATATATATGTCTGAAAACGCTCACTTATACACACAGCAGCCAGACACGCAGACATATACACGGCGCTCGACAGTCGCATGTACGCACATTACGCGTCAGTGACGAGAGCCCGCGAGATGCTCGTAATGAAAAGAAGAAGAAGAAGTAGAAGTAGAAGTAGAAGTAGAAGAAGAAGAGAGTCAAAAGGCTCTCGAGAGATCTCTCTGCGCGCCGTCACAAGACTCGAGGAGGAGGAGGTATGTTTTCGCGGGCAGCGGCAGCCGCAGCTTTCTCGATTCTCTCTTCCCATACTATCCCAATACTTTGTAGTATTCCACTGTTTGATCTTCTTTGTATTCTTTTATATACACGATCGCCATCGAGTGCGTATATATATATCATTTCGGAGTCCTCGCTTATTAAACTGCTTCGTTTTCTTGCAGGTGTGTATTTGTGCGAGAGTGGTTGCATACACACACTAATACATATACGTGCTCGGACAGCGAATGAAACGTAAACCCCCCTCGAGAACTAGAAATAAAAAGAGAGAGACAGCTAGAGAGAGATGGAGTGTCTCGACTAATGAGATAATATAATTTCCTGCGCGAGGACGATGCCTCCACGAAATTGAGATTTCAGACGCTCGGCGATAATAATTCATAGTTCTCGTTTACGATCGTATGGCTGCCGCTGCTGCTGCTGCCCTATACAGCACACGATATGGCCTCTCTTTTTACCTCGTGTATTCCTCGGACTCGACCAATGAAAGACGCTTTCCTAGCGACGATAAATTTAGTCGACGCACGCCGACTTTGTATTCGGCCGTGTCAAGGTTTTTACATTTTCGGCTGATTTATTTTCGAGCGGCTCTCTCGCGTTCCCTCTCTCGTTCTCTGTGATTCTCGCTCTGTTGCGAGCGGAGCGAAACCGAGCGACGAGCCGTGCAAACGATCGTTAAATATTCACTGTTTCTCAGCGTCGCTCTGTGTGCTGCTGCTGCTGCTGCTGCTCCACACGTTTCCAAATCGAGAAAGAGAGCGAGAGAGATATCCCTCTCCGCGGATTCGTGCATATGAGCGCGGCTCATCTTCTATATATAGGCCGTATAAATTGAATGCGATATACACAGGTGCTCGAATATAAACGTTCGCGAGTATCGATTGTTTACTCCTGACTTTTCCCACCTGTATGTCAATCAGTATTGACTTTTTTTTGCGATTTTAACGCCTCGACGAGTATCGCTAATTCATCGAAACTCACCGTACGGATTTATAAAAGTCATGGAAAAAGTTGGGTAAAACTCTCTACCACTTGGAGAAACTGCGTTCGATTAAAAGCCATACCGATATTCGGTAAAATTATTCGAATAAAATTTTTCTAGCATTCAATTGTATAAAAATTTGAGCAAGAAGCTAAAAAGTGCGGGGAAAAATTGATTGAAAATTTGTTGAAGTTCATGGGTTGGCCCGAAGAGAATTGTTAAAGGGTACAGTGAATTACTCTCAACCAAAAAGGTCTTTTGCAAATTTTTTCTAAAATTTATAATTTCCTAGTTGTTAATCAATTCACGTTAGCGAACGAGTAAACATTTTTTCGCAGGGTCCTAAAAACCATATAAATACTGCCGATTTGACTATCGCAAAGGTTGCTACATTTATTTCAAATATTGTCATGCAATTTACATGAAATTTACCTATGTTAACATTATAAAAAAACTTGACTGTTAAATCGTTTTTATCTATGCATTTGTTGACGATTCACATGCAATCGTGCTGCACGTAACGAATCGGAGCAACTGATGATGAAAGTACTCGAGCAAGAGGTGGAATGGCTGGGTGGCAAATAAAACACTCAGGATACTTGACTAATTGCTCAAATCGAGCTTATTATTAAAAAGAACGAAAAGTAATAATTTGAGTTGGCGGTGCTTGAACAGCATTATAGGATAGTATACAGGCATAAATGGGAGTTTTTTTTTCAATATCGAAAAATTCAAGCATTAAAATAATGCAATATCTCAAAGTGCACAAACTCTTGTAAAGAAATATTTAGTGTACTGTATACAACTTGTATTAACATCAAACTCCGAATATTTATTTGGATTTTCCAGATTTCCAGATAAATTTGTTCATTTTTGGAAACATTATACTTGATTTATAACTATACAACTATTAATTCTAGAGAAAAAAAGTCAAGAGACCTTTTTTCTTTATGATGAATTATATTTTCTCGAGATAGTTTTATTTTTGGATCTAAAACAATAATTTTAACAATTTGTTTAAAAAAAGAAAATTCTAAACGATTTAAAAAAAATTTCATTCAGAAAAATATTCAGTAGCTTACGTTACATAATTACATGAAATACATAAAATTATAAAAAAAAAAGAGATCAAACCAGAAGATATTTGACGAAAACACGTTCTATTTATGATAAGTGTTTTCTTAACTAAGTAGGAAGTTATTAGTAGTTATATATGATTATGAGTCCACCTGAAAAAATTATAGATATTAAAATTATTCAAAATCGTCAATATTGACTAAAAATTATACCTACCTAATATCTTGCATTAATCTTACGTTAAAAGTTTCTCTTATCAAAACATATTAAAGTGAGAACCTAAAAAGTTTTCTTGGAAAAGCTTATTTTCATAGTCGTGTAAATGTGGGATATAGCAGGAATGCCTACCTAATGTATTCTATAGACCAATTAAAGAGAAATAAGTTTCATATTATGAAATTAATAACGTGAAATTCATGTCATACCAAAAACTATATGCTGCAATTTTGTAGAATAAAATGACCAATTTTATCGTAATTTTAAACAAAATTATATTTTATAATGATACTAGCTCCATCTCATTATGCTTCGTACATTGTCGAATCATTTTTTAATTTCTCATTTTCTTGTAATAACAGATGATTAATAAAAAATTTTTTACTATTAATTGGACACGATAAACAATGCCATTTTTTTAATGATATAATCACAAGGACTTAGTTTTGCTTCATTTATATTGATAATCTATATACCCCGAAAACTAACAAAGAGCACATTGACTTGTGCTTGTTCTCTTGTTTACGTCGTGCATAGCATGCATGACCTTTTCAAGTGTTGCCTGGCACGGTGTTTTGCTGTTTGTACTGTATACCATAGCGCTACGCTACACGAACGTAAACTGGTGCATAGACACAGTTTTTTAAAATATAGCGAGCACAGCCCAGCAGTCTTCATCAGTCTTTCAGTGTGTAGTTAACTTGACCTACAAAATCATCGTAGAAATATTACATCATAACGATTTCTTTTTACAAGAATGAAATTTTAAAAATATTCTTACAAAATAATTTATCTAATCGGTTTTATTACAGAGTAAAAAAGGAATATACTGAAGAGTTGCTTCTTGAAAATAAGTTGTGACGAGAATCTGGGCAAGATCTCGTCTCTCTCTCCCTCAAAGCCAATATAGAGAAATATCTTGTACTCATACGTGAGATTTTCTTTCAGGTGCAGAAGCGCGACCACGGCAGATCGCAATGAGAGAGAAAGAGACATAAATTCACGTGCGCGCAGGGACTGCGCGAAACGCGAGCGCGTCGCGACTAATTACGCGTACGAGCAGCGAGCTACAAGGACAGTACAGTTTGGGCCCGATTCCGAGCGACACGCGCAAGTCGAAATCGATTGCGTTTTGTAAGCCCGCTGTAAATCGCGCCGCGAGTGTGAGTAGTTGCAACGCGTGCATTTGAGTGCATTGTGAGCGAGAGTGTGTGAGCGGCCCGGAACCCAGCGCCGTGGATTGGGCAGCGGAAATCGCATTCGGAGGCAGCTACTGTAAGTGCCAGTTTTCTGACTTTCTCTCTCTCTCTCCGATTGCATTGCGACTCGCGTCCGCCGGTTTAGGCGAACACTCGCGCGGCCGTGGTACTGCACCAAATTGCCGTCCTGAGCACGGCTGTAATTGACTTATTTTTCTTTATTAATAATAATCATTCTTTTTGTTAAACTTAATTCCTTCGTGTCACTTGATTGCTTGTGCACTCTTCCCTCTAACTCCCTTTCAGGTAATCGGACCCGGCCGCTAACGCGACCAACGCAGCGAAAACACAAGTACTTTTTTCCCCTGTAACTTTCACCGTTACAAAGTGTAACGTGATTGACGAGAAACCTGATCTTAAAGTGTGTGTAAAGTTTTGATACGCATCGATAATGTGGACACAAACTTGAAAGAGAGCTTGATGACGAAGTGGAAATAGTTGTTGAATGTGAAGACGTGAAGCCTAACTAAAAAGTTTAAAAACGAACATAACATCGAAACACATATCGATGCGATGCACAAACGATAAAACCAATGCCTGTGAAAGGTGTGGAAAGAATTTCTCAACTAAGAGTAGTCTGAATAGGCATATCAAATCATCACATAATCACATCACCCACGTATGTGAAATATGTGGAAAAAAATTTCATATAAGAGTAATCTCAATTCACAGTGGTGTCAGACATGCATGTGATATATGCAAAAAGAAATTCTCAGATAAGAATTATCTCAAAAAACACGTTGACACGATGCACGATGGTGTGCTAAATACTAGGGGTGTGCGAGTACCCGATTTTTCGGGTTTTTCTCGACTCGAATCCGACTCGTCGAGTTCGAGTCGAGTTCGAGTCGACTCGGGAAAACTCGGGTACCCGAAAGTTTTCGGGTACCCGATTTTTTTTCGGGTACTCGAGTTTTTTCGGGCATTCCCGCTTTTTTTCATTAAAAAAATTTATTTTATAACGTTGCATGTATGAATTCGTGGAGCTCGTAAACGAGCGCGATAAGAAAAAAGTATAAACAACCGAGGAAAGTCATTCGTGACACAGACCAGCAGAGTTATATTCTATTTATATTTATTATATTTAAAATATTAAATTTATTAATGATACATTTTATTCCAATTGCTTAATTTCTAACTCGATGTAGAAGTACTTAATTCAATCTAAAAGAAAAAAGTAATACATGATTTCGATGCAAAATTGGCTTAACTTTCCATTTGTGAGGTTAGATTTCCCGAAATATTTCATTTTCCCTGGGAAAATCATCGGAAAAACCTTTCAAGTCAATTATCTTGAAAACTTTATTTTTAAGATTTTTATAAATAGTATACATTGAAAGAACAGGAAATTTTCCAACGGAATAGCTACTTTCCAGAGTGTGAAAAACAAATTTTCACGAGTTACAGCGAGAAAATAAGAAAAAACGTGTTTTATTGATGGTTTTTGCATGTCCGAACTGCACAGCTCGTACGAATACCACGTTTTTTCTTATTTGTCTCGCTGTAACTCGTGAAAATTTCTTTTTCACACTCTGGAAAGAAGCTACTCCGATTGAAAATTTCCTAATCTTTCGATGTAGACTAATGAGAAAAATCTTAAAAATGAAATTTCTGAGAAAATCGGCTTTAAAGGCTTTCAAGCGATTTTACCGGGGAAAATAAAACTTTCCAAGGAATCTGACCTGGCCATTGAAAATCTGAGGAAATTTACCACGAAGATGAAGCGTTACTTTTTTCTTCGTGGTGCATATAAGTACTTTTACGGTGAGTTAGATATTTAGTGATTCGACTAAAAATACCGTGCGTGACCGTGCTGGGAGTTTTGACGTGAAAAACCGCATACATACAGTTCTTAATAGTATTAACTGTATATCATGTAGTAGATATTGTTGTAACTAGATTTATTCTTTTGTAATCTTCTCTGATTATCTAAGACCGACGAACAAATAATTTAAAACTCGAAGAAAACTCGGGTACCCGAAGAAAACTCGGGTACCCGAAGAAAACTCGGGTACCCGAAAAAAACTCGAGTACCCGAAACAAACTCGGGTACCCGAAAATTCGAGTACTCGACTCGAACTCGAAAAAAAAACTCGACCCGATCGAGTCGAGTTTTTTCGGGTACTCGCACACCCCTACTAAATACTTGCGATACACGCAGGAAGAATTTCTCATCCAACAGTAATCTTCAAGCTCACCTTGAAACGACGCACAAATATTTCACTTACTCGTGCCATAGATGTGGAAAGACTTTCACACTAAAAGATAATCTTAAAACTCACATCGAATCAGTGCACAATGGTGTTAGATATGCAAGTGATAAATGCGGCAAGACAAGATCCACATCAATTCGGTGCATCATAAAATAACTAAAGAATGCGATATATGCAGATCTAAATTCTCAACGAAAAATCATAAAACCCACATTGATGTGATACATAATGGTGTCACCAACGCATGTAAAATATGTGGAAAAAAATTTCAAATAAGAGTAATCTCAAAAAACACATCGACACGATTCACAGTGCGGCCGAATATGCATGTGATAAATGTGGCAAGATATTTTCATATAAATATCATCTCAAAACTCATATTGATTCGGTGCACAATAAAATTACTCACACATGCGATGTATGCGGCAAGAAATACTCACTGAAGAGTCATCTCAAAATCCACATCGTTTCACGTCACTCACGCATCACAACTTGATGAGCGTATAAATTTTAATTTACTTGTTCAGAAGACTAATAAAAAATTTTCATTTATAATAATATCAAAAGTTCTTCCAATGTAATTTCATAATGTAAAAGCAATGTTTAAATTTTAAGAAAAATTTATAAATTCTTGCAGGAAAATGAAACACTTCTTAATTGTGAGTTAATAAAATGTTGAACCCCGTAGGTTGATATCAATTTTATAATGCTATAGTCACTTTTCAGCGCGCTTTACTCGCCCTGAATTATGCGAGCTTTATTGTTTCGCGACTTACTTCCGTTTGAGAACTGAATCGCATTTGCCCTACTTATCACATCAATTTTTTATAAGAGGACACATCTGATAGTTACCTTAATTTTCACGAAATGAATACATTGCCATACGGACCTTTTAAATTTTTGAAAGAGATTGGTTATTCCCCCATTAATCCCATAGACAGATATAGTTTTCTAAGCAAATATTCCACGTCACACTTATCACCCACGAACTAGTGATATTCAGATTCTCTCGACTCGTCGTCATCGTCATAGACTTTTACATCAGCTGATCTCCTTACGCACCATGATCAAACGAGAAAAAAAATCAGAGCGATACAAGAAGATCAAGCGCCTCGTCATCAATCTACATCTCCGCGCGCGCTCTCACTGGGCTGCATCCCGAGATTTATCGCGCGGTCCCGTTTTTTCGCGTAGTGAGTTTTCGAAAATAAACACCGCGTTGTTCTATTTTTACCGTGTATACACACAGTTCCTCGTCCTAATCTCCGAGGCATTTATAATATTTTTCTTCTGTTCCATTATATTTCTCAAAAGTTGACAAGCCGAGAAGTAGTAAGCTACACAGGCGCGATTATATTGTTTCCGTCGAAAGAATAATCTTGCGTTACGTAGAAACATATTAATAGTGAACTACAGATCCGACGTTGATGCCCGGCTGATGATGACGCGGTGGGTCCAATTTTTTATCTGTCTTGTGGTGACGCGGCGATCGTACCTTTTGAAATTCTGTGACCGATGCTTAACATGGGGCCGAAAATTATTCACCGTGGCGGCGGCTATTATCCTCGATGAATATGTGCTGCTAATGTCGTCTAAATGAATCATTCAGTAGTACAATAGTTCTGTTGGAGTTTTGTCCTCTGTTGCCTATTAACAAAACTAGGTAAAATCTTATCGTATTACTTAAATAGTCGTAAAAATGTCTATATACAAATTAGCCGTTTATACTAGTTTTGCTATAATCTTTACTTCGTCTTTCGGTTATTACATCGATAAAAGTTCAAACACGTGCGGCTCGTTTTTAGCGGATACACAAAGCTGCAAGCTCTACGATGACATGCGCTTCTTTATCATCTTCGAGACACGCGTAGACTCTGGCGTTTCCTTTGCGAAGTTTTTTCCTTAATCTCAATTGCCTAATTGTAAATATTTGTATATTCGATGGGAAAAATCCATTCAGCGAAGTTCGTAAACAACGACGTCTATACGAGCGGATGATCATTTCTCAATGATCGACGCACGCGTGACCCGAGTCATTGGCCACTCGCAGATCGAAGTTTGAGTATGCGAGCAAGTGGATGGCCGGATACAGACGCACACGCGCCGAGTCTATAGATCTTTGCGCTGAACTCGATAAAATAATGATCGCATGTAGAGAAGAGTTACTATAGCTTGGTGAGTTTTTTTTATGGACCGTACAAATACTCTCATATTTAAGCCCAGAGTCGCTCGTTAAGGCGGGAGGGGGTAGCGAGAAAACAAAATCGTCGCGCAAGAACTTCACTCCCAAAACTTCGTAGCGCGAGGCAGCCAAAGAATATATAGTTCCCGTTATTTTTGAAGTTTTGCGTGTACACGAGGAGAGAGATTCCAGCAGTTTGGAAGTATAAAATGTGTGCGTGTGTGTTTTTTTTCGGACGAGGCTCGACGCTTCCGAAATTCCATAATGTGCCCGGCTTTCGGTTTCATCCATTCATTCATAAAATATATTCATATTATGTACAAATACAAGAGCCATAGTCGAGCAATTGAAGAGATATATTATAATGAAGTTTTCGAAGTAAAGCGTGTAAGTAGCTGCTCATCGCTCGGCTAAAAGCGATTACTACAATATACACTGGCCTCGGCGATCGTCATCAAATAATACACGAGAGAACTGCGCAGTGCTCGGCACGAGGCAGCACTCGAGCATATTATAGGCAGTGCAACCGACCGACCTTTACGATAAGAGAGGGTTATCGGCGCTCTTTGAACTCTTTCGGAAAATTAACGATGCATCCGGCACGCGGAGCCGGTACTTTTCCCCCTTAAAATCGATGATTTTACCACAAAATTTCGTTGCTAGTTTTTCGTATCGATCGATCCCCTCGGACCGAAACTGCACGCGTGAACTCTCGATATCGAACGGGCAATTAAAACATCGTTCGAGAACGATACGAAAAATTTCATATATCTATCTTTTCTCGTGCGTTCTCGTCGGCGGCGGTGGTGGTTGAAAATTTTTAATTATGCACGCATTTTCGTGTATTGTTTTGGCGATGACGCAGGCGAGAGAGACCGCAAAAAGTGTGTAAATGAGTGCGCAAATGGCGTATGAATTTTTAATGATTTTTTGCCCTTTGAAGTTTTTTAATTGCCCGTAGAGACAGGGTATCGTTATTGTACTTTGTGGATACAACTTGCAACGTCGAACTACCGCAAAGTACAGTAAAAAATTGAAATCAACCCTCTGTATATCGGTGCATAATTACGCTTAATTTATTGCAAAAAAAACATCGATGCAGTGCATTTATCATCGATAATGAAACTTCAAATTTTTTACAGTCGAAGTTTAGTTGACTTGAATAAATAATGATGATTGGTTTTTTTTGTAATGATATCGAATATTTCACATAACAAACAACTCTATATCATTTAACGGAATAGTCAAAATTTACTTCTAATAATTGGTCATTTAAAATTACCCTAGAAAAAGATCAAATCTATTCATTGCTCGATACGAACTAATTTCGAACGAAAAGCTGATACGAACTAATTTCTTCAAGAATCACTTGAAACTAATTCAGTCCCCGCATACCTGCATCCGATCACTCTTTTCCCTGTACGAAACATCAATCAAATCCATTGGAAATCTCACGACCGATCCATCGATCATTCGAGCTCTCGTAATCGCGATCGGAGCATCATCGGAATCCTCGATACTGCTGCTGCTGCTGCTGCTGCTCACAGGCTCGCAGGATATCACACGGACATCGTGTTAATAATAATTCGAATCCGTCATAGTTGAAGCACGCGATGCGCGTGTATGTATATACGAGAAAGTACACACCCAAACATGGCCCATCAGCCGCCGGCATTTTTCAATGCGCCACACACGCACACAGACACAGACGCGTTATACTGCTATTATATGCGTGTTCGTGCGTACATTACACGAGAGCGCCCCTACCTCCTCCTTTGCGCCTGCACACACACACACACACACACACATGTATACACACACGAGCGAGCGAACGAACGAGACGTTCTTGGTGCATCGCCCCGCTTCTCTTTTTTCACGCATATATTCTCTCTCTCTCTCTCTTTCCTCGCACTTTGGTAGTAATCGTGCTCCCTATTCGATATTAAGAATTCGTCGACGAATTGCGCATCGATACCACCAGATGCGGGCGTGAAGTGTATATACATACACAAAGACGGTGTATATGTATGTGTGTATATATGCATAAATGAATTGCCCGAGCTGCCGAAGAGATTTTACTTCTTTTTTTTTCCTCTCTCTCTCTCTCTCTCTCTCTCCCGACACGACATGCCCCTGCGGAGAAGGGAGAGACGGCGTCGTTGTGTGTGCTGCTGCTGTTTTTTTTTTTACTTACTTCGAGTAGAAGGGGCCGACAATGGGGATATGTACCTGTCTTGGAAAGGGAAGGATGAGCTGCTGCTCCGGCTATACACAGAATCTCTGCAGCGTTCAAATTGATTATCAGTATTGCCTCGGATCCTATCGAGAGGGAGTAGCGCAGCTCTCGTGTTATATGCAAAATAGGCTTCGCGCCAATGCACGCGTACAATATATACATATATACATAGCTAGCTGGTAGTTTGACTGTATACCAATCGATGATCTCTTCTTTCAAAGGGCGAGACAGAAAAAAATCCTAGCAGCTCATTAGTGCAATTATATAAGCGTTAAATTCAAGTTAATTGATGCGTGAAAAATTTCGTGCACGTCGTTTCATTGGAGGCTTTGATCGCTCGTTATCAACGAAACGTTATTGCTTATAGGCTACTTAATTTCTTTATAAGTCGTCACCATCGTCGTCGTCGTCGTCTTACCCTAAAACTGTCCACTTCAGAGCCTCGCGTCTATATTATCGCGCGCGCACGCGAGCATACACACATGCACACACACACACACTTGAATTAATTTAACATTTCCGGAACAAGTGAGTGGGTCGAGTATATGGGCACTTAAGCTCGCGCTTCAACAGTATATATATATATATATCTATCTGGCCGAGACTCTCTTCCGAGGAGGAGCAGCTTACAGCACAGCATACGCAGTCGCCTCATGAATCTTTATTACCTCGATAACGTTTTCGTGAACATCCATCGTTACTATATGAAGTATCGAGTCCACTGGATACGTGTTATTATGGGATCGGGGAAAATAAAGGAAGAGAAAATTCTGACGCCCGGTCGTGGTGTACTTTTTTTTCTCTCGTATACTACTACTCGTTATATTTCAGGATACAATCGTGCGCAAGTATAGCAGATACATACGCGTTTTGCGCTCGTAACGTCGTAGCTCGAAGTATATATATACGAAGCTACAAATTCGTAGTTTGCGCTTTACGTATATAGCATACACATATAAGCCCGTCGAAGGGGAAGAAAAACATTGCGATAAGTAGTAGGGGAAGATATGGACTTTTTCGGTGCCTATACACAGTAGCATAGTAGTACACAGTATAATATATATATATATAGGAGCAGACAAAACATAATGGGGCTTTCTCTGTTCTTTCTCTCTCTCTTTCTCTATCCCCCTTCGGCTGCCCCCAAAGCGCAACAACGCACGACGTCAACGTCAGTAGTATACGACGCGCAGCAGCGTATACGAACGCGTTAACCTGCAATTGAGCGAGCGAGCGAGCGAGCGAGCGCGTGCACGGGTGTATATAAGGGATAGAAAAGGGAGAGAGAGCCAGAGAGCAGGAGGCCCCCTTTCGTCAATGCCATTCCTTGCAATGGGGTGGAGTCAGGCATGTACACACGCACACACACACACACACTGGCTCGATCGCTATAGATTTCTCTTTCTATTCAGCGTCGCACACGTATTCACTCACACTAGCTTATAATACATATAGGCATCCAAAGCCACTTCGTTCTTATACAATATACACGAGACGTTGATTCCAACGGGTGGGAGTTATTACGCTTTACCCACTTTCGTGTACACACACATACGCACACTCGCTATATAGCGCCACTCGTCCATGAGGATTATGCACGCATGTGTGTGTGTGTGCCGAGGCAATTTATGTAATCGCCATCTCTCTCTCTCTATAGGATATTCTCTCTCTCTATGAAGCTCACCTCTTTCTTCTCATGTTTTCTGCTTGTCTCGTGCGTGCGCTGCGCGTATAAAAAAACAACAACGGCAACAACCGAGACCGCAGCCAGCTTCTCACCGATATTCTTATTACCGCGCGTTATGGGCCCCGGGACTCGATCGCCCGGCATAGTGCGTGCGTGCACCGCCGTGCCACAATATAGGAAGCGGTGCACGCATAGAGTGTTAAAATCCACAGCCAAAGACATTCCATTGCACGGGCCCATTAATGAGCTTTACGTACATTTGCGAGTATACGTGTTTCGCGCGCGAGGTGTATATAGGGGTGTACGCGTACGGGTCGAGGTATAAGAAAAAATGAAACATGGATGAATGCAAAGACGAGGCACAAGTAAGAAACGTCCGCGCGACCAAGTATGCGCGCGAGTGTGCCACACGCGCTATTTTATGGAGGATAATTATTTGCATACTTATTGTACGTACGCGATGAAGAATGGGGCGTTATACTTCTCATCGTCTTTCTTTTTTTCTTCCTCTTCTTCTTCGCTTCGTCTCGTGGACCCTCTGTCACACTTCCGTTTCTCGCTCTGGCGCGCGACGACTCTTCCTCTCTCGATTTATTATATACGTAAAGCACGCTGTATGCATACTATGGTACTGCTACCACAATGCGCGGAATGCGGTTCGTATATATTGTTTTCTGCTGTGCGGGTGTTAAAGGGCCCCCACGTCTGGCTTTTTTCATACCCTCTTTTTTCTTCCTCTCTCAGCTAAATTGTGACCCACGCGAAGCTAGTCTGTCGCTCTCGTGTATGCGTTTAGTATATATACACAAGCACGCTTTTCTTTTCAGTCGAATTAAAAAAAAAAAAAAAGAAAAAGAAAGAAAAGAAAAAAATAGTTGCAACTACCACCGCGTGTATGGGCATGTACTTACATATCCGCAACAATAGGCAGCGCCCCATGAAAGAGACCTCGCGTGCATTTTACACGCTCATATTTATATGTACGCGTACGGAATTTTGCATGAATGCGGGGAAAAAAACGACAAGAAGTCCTCCATAGAGAGAATAATTTTAGATCGCGAGACGTTGGCGGCGGCGAGGAAGTGCTTTGTCGTTTTGAATGAGGCGCGCGCGCGCGCGCGAGCGACGCGTTGCGTGCCGCAAACGTTGAGAGTGTTTACCGTTCACGCGATAATTCACGCCTGATAAATATACGCAAACACGTATGTAGCTGCGTATACACGTGCATTGCCCCGTCATTGCTGCTGCTGCTGCTGCATTCGTACACGCATATATACAGCACACGCGTGTAGCGCAGGGCATTATGCGCATATAAACGAGCTTTTATGCAATTGCGTCTAATTGATATATTATGCTCCTTTAATGATATTTATTCGATAAATATATAAAGATACGCGCGAAGCGGAGAGAAACAGAGAGAGCTGAAGTATGTTTATATAATGAATATCTCGGGCCTCTATTATAATAGCCAATTCCTTGCGCGTGTGTACTCTGCCGTGGCAACAGGTTGGAGGGATCTTATATATATATATATAGTGCACCTATAACCGCAGCGCACGGCACATCACAAGTGCAGCACACAACGCCTGGAACGAGCAGTCGAGCACGCGTATCGGAAGCCGATCATTTTTCTTTTCTTCCGTTTTTTTTCTTTTCAATTCTCTCTCTCTCTCTCTCTCTTTCTGAGACGGCAGAAAAGAGGTGCCAGAGAGAGATTAAAAGTGGGAGGTGTCAGTACGTATATTCAAACGCGCACCATAGAAGAATACACTGAAAAGTTCATTAAGAAAGCTGTGTTTTTACATTTTACATGAAATATTCATGTTTCGCGAAAATCCATTTTTTATTTTATTTTATAATGTTGATACGATCGATATCGTTCGCAAATGATAAGATTGAAAATGTGCGTGGAGATATATATATATTTTTTTGGTGAGACATAAATTTCCGGATATGATTGTATGTGAAACGCAATTTTGTCAAAGAAACAAAAAATGTTTACTCCTTCGCCACTAGATGGCGAGTGCCCCTTGATCTGTAAATCTGCAAGTTTCAAAGTGAAAATAAGTGTATAAGTCTAAGCACAGTTTAAGATGATGATGATGATAATCTGCTAATGCTGTACCTTGCTGGATAGGTGCTACCGCACCTCTTGATGTACAATTCTAATTGTCTTTTCTTGTTCAAATAACTTTTTCATTTGTTCAAATCTGTCCATAAAATATTCAGAAAAAATTATGATAAAATTATGAATACTTCATAAAAATGATCAAAATTTTATTTTCGTTGAATTCATAATAATATCACACAAAGTTGCCTTGAACCACTTATAAAGTTTACATCGTCTCAAAAACGTATGAAAAACTTTATAACCATAATTTTATACAATTCATATAAAGTTTTTAGTTTTTTTTCTACTGAGGTACAGTTTTAATTAAATTGTTTATGTTGATTCATCGTGCACGAGCGATACACCCTTATAAAACATACGTAATATAGATCACAACTCTCGAAATATGCGACGCTCGCTCATCCGTGCGATAATTTAATGTATTTTTCTTCTTCTCTTTTTTTCGCAGACAAGATGATGCAAGTGTTACGAAGGGTAGTAGCAGTACGGCCGAGCGGCGCGAGCAGCAGCAGAAGCAACAACAAGTGGCTCTTTGGCGAGGGGTCGAAATTTGCCGGACGCTCGGCGGTGAGCTGTCACTGCTACGCCAGTAGCAGCAGCGGCAGAAGCGGCGGTGCTCAGGCCGCGGGTCGCGTCAGGCCGGAGCTCACCGCGCTGCGCTACAAAGTCGAGCGAGAACCCTACGCCGAGCTCGGCCAGCGGGACGAGTCGTTTTTCCGCTCGCTCCTGGGCGAGGGTCGCGTCATCACCGAGCCCGACGAGTGCGACAGTTACAACATCGACTGGCTCAGATCGGTCAGAGGTCTGTTGTGTATATATATATATTATGTATATCTTTTTTTTGGGCGCTCCCTTTGAATGTGTCGGCGAAAAAAAAGAAGAAGAAATAACATCAATTCCCACCTCTTAAATCTTAACCCGAAGAGCTGCCTGAAAAAACTTCTTTCGGCACTTCAAAACTCGCGCGAGATTAAGACGCACATTGGCTCTTGGGACTTCCTCTATTTATTTTTTTTTTCTTCTTAATTTTAGGTTCCAGTCGAATAGTACTGAAGCCCAAAACCACGGACGAAGTTTCGGCCATCATGAGCTACTGCAACGAGAAACGACTGGCTGTTTGTCCGCAGAGCGGCAACACGGGCTTGGTCGGTGGCAGCGTGCCCGTCTTCGACGAGGTCGTGCTCTCGATGAAGCTCATGAATCGCATCATCGATACCGATCCGCTTGCCGGTGAGTTATTAACACGCGCAGATCTCGACGTAATTTTTAAATTTTCATTTGGGTAGATACCTAAACCTCTTCTTCAAGTCAAATTACGTACACTAGTGTAGTAATATTAAAAATAAGTGTTATTATAGCTATCATAAATGATTTCTTTATCAAGCGTTGGGGTGTATAAATCGAACTTAGTGCGAGTTATTACCACATTTTTCAAACACGCTTTCTGAGATTACTCGAAGGACGATATTCAATAAAAAAATACTCGAACACTCGCAGTAAATGTGTTTGCAACTTTTTTAATTTTTTAGAATTCGTGGGTGGGACCAATTAGCTCGACTAATTAGAATATAATTGAGGCTTAACTATACGACCATATTAATTACACGTGACGAAATTCCACGTGATCTATAGCGTGCATTCGAATTTAGAAAAACTACGAAAATGGGAGGAGTTCGATCGAATCTTCTCACTCTGGTATATTTCAATTCGAGTTATAAACACAATTTCTCGATATATAAAAGCGAGAGAGAGAGAGAGAGAGTTGGGTAAACTGGGTTTGTCTTTTCTCTTCGCGATCGAAACTCAAATCTCATATGCAATAAAATATGCAAAAACAGTCTCATATTTGGCCGGAGGGTGCATGCATCATACTTCATAGCAGCAACGAGGTCAATCGGCCAAAAATATAATATCAAAACTCGGAGCGCACACAACGCGCATCGCCAATGTAATTCGGAGTCGTCCCAATAACCTTCTTCCGTATATATACATCTCGTTCCTTAACAAAGGTCGTCAAATTTTCATTCGTTTGCGTTATATTTCTATGCGTACTTTCGAGTTTCTACGCTGAAAATGCCCGAGATATATGTCACTCGTTGTACCCACTGTATGTTATAAAATACAGGCAGCTATACTAGGCGGAACAATCAAGACTGCTCCCGCGTAATGTGGCTTATATACACAGTACACGAACACGAGGCGCGCAGGAAAATTAGCACACAATTCGAGAAGCTATATAATAACGTGTGCGCACATCCCCCCACATTTATACTTATAAGCCATATTACATGTACGTATAGGTACCGCACTCACTCGCTTCAAAACGGTCTTTTTCATCTGCTCTTCTTCTTCTTCTCGCTCGGCGCGTGTGTGCGCCGACGGACAAAGTTTTCTGTATATATACAGACGGGGCAGGTATACGCGCGCGAGCTCGTAGATCCCCGAAAAGAGGCTCTCTCTCTCCGTCTCCCTCTCATCGCTCTCGTGAAATGCCATATTTTATGCTACATAGCATATACAAGCCAGGGCCCCGGTAATAAAGACTTTTGAAAATTTTGGAGACACGTCTGCGTGTATTATATTTAATACTCGAGGGCCACAGGTAGTTCTTCTTCTTCTTCTTCTGCCTGAATAGTATATAGTAATAGTTATATACAACTTGATAAGTTGATAGTTTTAGGGCTACATATATATCCCCTTGAATTATTTTTTATGCACACACATACATATGTGCGCGGGATATATTACCAGCTGTTTCCCTTTAGCCGAAAAGTCCAAGAAGTCATAAAAAGAAAGTGCCGAACTCGAAGTGGATGCTTTGAGCTGCGTGCAGCGCAGCGCACAGGTATATATTATGGGCACGAAGCTCGACCGACGCTCGCAATATATTATAAAAAAGGTCTTGGACTCCGAAAAAGTATCGCAGACACGTGAAATTCGCGAATATGAATACAAGCATGTGTGTGTGTGTCTATATGTAAGGCCCTCTCAAGAGTCCTTCTTAGCCTCTGTGTGTGCGCGCGCTGTATAATAGGCGAAAAAAGGATATATAGAGCGGCGGGCGCAGTCAGCGAGCGAGCTAGCCGAGTCAAGGTCGAATTTTTTGTCGGCCTCGACGCGGCGCGCGAGTAGCAACTTATAAGCAAGAGAGTCGCGCGAAGATAACTTACCCAAACAAGAATTTTGTGTTTGCACGATCGCGACTACTCGAGTGATTTCTGTTTTTTTTATTTTTTATTTTTTTTATAGCAGTAGCAGCAGCAGTACTTGAACGCGATTTACGTTAGAGCGGCATTTTTTCGTGTAATATATAACGTGAACGCGTGTTGACGTTAGCCACAAAAACGATCGTTTCATTTGAGGTCCGAGCACCAAAATCGATTCCTTCCGATTTCCGACGGGTTGCCACTGCCATGTGCAGTAATGAGCTAGCGATCTTTGCGCGTAGAAGCGACGATCGAGAAATAAGAAGAAACACATAATCGACTGCTTGCAATTGCGCGTTATGTTATGCACATAATATAATAAAGGAACTTAAAGAGCAGCGATACGTAGAAGGTAGCGATTATATTTTTTTGGACTATACGTGTGTACATATTGTATATAGTATATAGTAGAAGAGAGAGAGAGAGAGAGAGAGAGAGAGAGAGAGAGAATAAAAAGAGAAGTAAAGCAATTACCGTGCGGCAGACCGACTGCGAAACCGCTGCGTACTGCCCAACTCACGCACACGCACAAAAGCCCGCAGCAGAGACCGCCTAATTATCGATATTTATGACTAATTTTCGAAGAATAGAAAGTGGAGGAACCATTTTTAGGTAGCATTGCGGAAATTCTTTATATCGTGCAGCATGTATGGACATACTCTGGTAAAGCTTTACAACAATGTGTGTAAGTGTGTAAGTAGTAGTAGTAGTAGCAGTAGTAGGAGAGCCGAGAGAGGAGCGCAAGTATTATAGAGAGAGACCATTGTCGTAACCTTGCACCACCTGTTCCCCCCTGCTGTTTACACACATACGCGCGCACACACACACACACTCTTTTTTTCGCTCCGACCTATGTACGGTACTGTATATTATATAGGTATAAAAACTGTGCGTGTGTGTGTGTGTGTCAAGCGCCACGCATCCGACGCGTAGCTATTTTGACTAGAAAAAAGCAAAGAAAAACGGAGGGGGACGGGGAAATAGTATGGCAGTGGTAATAATGTCGCGCCGATCCGGGTATATATACGTAGACCTAAAGGGCTTTTAAGCATATATATACATGTAGAGCTCGATCGAAATCTTGTGCTTTAGAAAATACACCTAGACATCGGCCGCGCAGCGTTATCTTCTCGTTCTGTGTACTATGCACTATTGTCTCTAATTATCGTCCGGGCGCTGTATTATTGCGGATGGTCGCTAATGAGTAGCTTCTACTAGATAATAACAACGCTAATCTAGATGGAAGTTGTTCTCTCTCTCTCTCTCTCTCTCCGTCTACTTCTCTATATTGTATATAGTGGGTATACGTGCAGAGCAAAGAGCGACCGGACGAGCCCGTGCCCAGAAACGTATAGAGAGTAAAGGAGAGATAGAGAGACAGGCACGTATAGGGCATATATAGTATAGAACCCTGAAGTACCGTAAGAGCCTCTCTCTCTCTCTCTCTCTCTCTCTGCTTATTCGGTTCTGCTTCGTCTTTTTCTCCTCGACCGTTAAGCCAAAGTCATCGCCGTCGTCGTCTCTCTCTCTCTCTCTCTCTTTCCGATACGAGGCTTATATGTGCGCCCAGTTAACATATACACGCAGAAATGAGCCAAATAAAACTAAAAGTTAGCTTTTATTAGGACCGAGAGAGAGTGAGAGAGAGAGAGAGAGAGAAGAGGGTGGGCACGACGACGCACTCTTTTATTCAAATTGCCCTTATACAATATACACGCCAAAGTGTTTTTTATCAAATTCCAACCGTAGGCCTAATTTATAATAATAATCATTATAAAAGATAAATTGCATAGATTCCGTGTGTGTAGCGTGTGCTCGTTTCGCGTTTTAACGATTATAATGCCTCTCGTCGTCGTCGTCGCCTTCGACGTCCGATCTATGCTGCTGCCCACGCTGCCGATTCTCGGAAGTTATAGAGTTATAGAGTGGGCCTTTTTTGCTCTAAATTTTAACTGCGCATTATAACCCATTCGCACACACGATGCCGAGAGATGCCTACTTTTATATACTACTCGCATATAATCGGCCATGATTTTTCACGCTCGAGTGTGCGCGCTGTATAACGAAGTCCAAAGAGACGAGAGCCCATCGTCGTAATCTCTCTTGCTCTCTCTCCCCCCTCGCTCTTCTCTCATTTATCAAAAGCGACCCGCACACTATCGATAATTTTAAGCTCTCTCTCTCTCTATCCCCCTGTACTCTAAACGTTTTCAACTCATCGATTCGTATTCGAGCTTTACTTGATTCAACTATATTTTTTTTCTCTATGCTTTCTAGGTGTGCTGGTGTGCGAGTCCGGCTGCGTGCTGCAGACCCTCGACGAGCACCTCAACAAGCACGGCATGCTGATGCCGCTGGACCTGGGCGCCAAGGGCAGCTGCCTCATCGGCGGCAACGTGTCGACCAACGCGGGCGGCCTCAGGCTGCTGCGCTACGGCAATCTCCATGGTAACATCCTCGGACTGGAGGCCGTGAGTATACACCTTGTATTAATATTATGCAAAATTACGTTAAATCGCGTAACGATGAAAACAAAAAAAAAAAAATAAAATAAAGGATCGATCGAACCCTACGCTCGCTCGGGGGTGGGCGTTCGAATAAGATATATAAAAATGCACGCGCACGATTTTCGGGTCACGCTGCAGCGCGAGTGTGTTTATCTTTCTACAAATGAAAAGCAAATACGCGGCGCGCAGTGTAGTCTGTGCACATGAGTATAATACGCGGAGCAGAGAGTGCATGCTATATGCGAAGTGGGTACGTGCGTATCGCGAGAGAGAGGGGATATACGACTGCGCGAATTTATATGTGTGTGTGTGTGTATACAGGTGCTGGCCAGCGGCAAAGTGATCGACTGTTTGAACACATTGAAAAAAGACAATACCGGCTATCATCTGAAGCACTTGTTCGTCGGCTCGGAGGGCACGCTCGGCGTCGTGACCAAAGTGGCAATTCAGTGTCCCAGCCTGCCCAAGGCCGTGAACGTCGCCTTTTTGGGTGAGTCATCTCTCTCGCTCTCTTTCTCTCCATAAGTATAACATGGGTGTCCCCTCAATTACGGCTTTTAGCGCTGCTGCTGCTGCTGCTGCACGCTTTATACATTATTGCGCTTCCTCTCCTTTCTTTTGATACCGTCGCTCGTGTAAAATAATGCGCGCACGAATTATAAACACTTTTTTGTTGTTGTGGACACCGCAGGGATGAACAGCTGGGATAGCGTGATGAAGACCTACCGACTGGCCAAGAGCGAGCTCAGCGAGATACTGTCGGCCTGCGAGATCATCGATCGCAAGTCGGTGGAGAACGCCCGCGAGACCCTGGGCCTGAGGAGTCCGCTGGCGAGCGAGCACGAGTTCTACGTGCTGATCGAGACGTCGGGCAGCGAGGCCAGACACGACGACGAGAAGGTCTCGGCCTTCCTCGAGAAGGCCATGGCCGAGGGCGTGGTGGACGACGGCACCGTTACCTCGGAGCCCAGCAAAGTCAGGGTTGGTGCTTTTTTTCCCCCGCTTATCATTTTCTATATCGTCGCGATTTCGCGAGGAGGAAGTAAAAATATGTGACACGAGCCTGACGTTAATAATGCATCGCGTCCGACGTGCGTGACTTGTTTAATTTTTTTTTTCTGTCTCTGTCGCGCGTACAGAACATCTGGGAGCTGAGAGAGAGGATGTCCGAGTCGCAGACTGCCGAGGGTTATCTCTTCAAGTATGACATCTCGCTGCCGCTCGAGGAGTACTACAGCATCGTGCCGGCGGTCAGGGAACGCCTGAAGGACTGCAACGTTCGATTCGTTACCGGTTTCGGCCACGTGGGTCAGTATTATAATACACATTGTATACGTAATATACATAATACACGCATACGCTTACACAATATCGAATTTCACCCAAATGAATATAATATATTGCCGAGCAATGTATAAATCATTGTACATTCCGTTCGCACGTCTGAGCGCGAAGAAGGCTCGACGACGCACATAACGCACGCGCGGAACTCGTAGAATTTTTGAGACGATCAATCTTGTATATCATTGACCGGGAAAAAGTAGTCGGAATATTTTTTTGAATAGAAAATTTTTGCTTTGGATAAGATGGTTGCGGATCAGTAACGGTATAGCGAAGCTAAGCAAAGAAAAATGAAGTCCACGCCGATTCTAAAGACAAAGTAATAACAATTAGAAGCAATAGTTATAGAAATAGTAACAGTAGTAGTAGTAGTAGCATAGGTATCGAGTATATCAATGAGTAAGATTAGAAATTTTAGGTCTAAAACGAAGTATTGTAAATAGTTATCGATTTTGAAACTTTCAAAATATATCCCATTCCACATAATTTTCTTTTTTCAACGTTGATTAATTTAACTTTTGGGCCAATTTTGTTGGCAAATTTTTTTTGACCCAATGAAAAATTTGTAATTTGATCGTATTCCTTCTATTTCAATGGTTGAAAAATAACTGTAATTAAAAATTAAAATTTGCAAATTATACAATTAGATTTTTAAAAAAAGTTGTTTATTTGAATAACATAAAATATTGTACATATAATTATTGCCATTACAAGCTTTGGCCCACAGCCGCCAAGCAAACACGCATTAAATCTTCGTTCATCAACTTCTCGATGATCATCTCGCAGCAGAGAATAGGCAGCTGATAGCGCGTCAGCTCCAGGAAAGAATCTAGGGCCCATCGCCGGAAAAATCGACTCGATAGTTTTTCGCACATATGTACAGAACAAACCTCTCCGTGGCTATGTGGGACTTTCCAAAACTCATGCGAGCCCCTGAATTCCAAATAGTCCTTGTAAGTGAGTATTCTGTTTGCCTCTTTGGGTCGTAACTGGATCAGATCGTAGAGAGACAGAGTAGGAGTAATCATGGTCTCTTTCGCTTTGCTCATGAACTTCTCTTCCCAAAGTTTTTCAACATCCGCCGATTTTTCGAATATTTCGTGCTTAGCGAAAAGTTTCATGATCGTCAGGGCGTCGCTTTGGTCCAGCTTATATCCTCTTTCCTCGAGACTATCGACGGCGTCCAGAATGCCCGACGCCATTGTTATTTTTTTATTAACAAACCCAATTTTATCACTTTTCCATCTCTCCTCGAAGTGCCTCTCAGTGGGGAAAACGAAACGAGACAAATCGGCCCCTTTGTCCAAGAGTATATTAACTTTATTTGGAAAATTATACGCCACGGCGCATTGTAGTGGTGTCCGGCCCAAATTGTCCACGGCATCTATCTGCACCGTCTGATCGATCTCGTCGCTGATCTCGAAGAATATCTCCATTGTGCCATCTGTCGCGCCCGACGTGCAAATAACGTGCAACGGAGTTAGACCGTCCTTGTTAGTCAAATTCGCGTCGGCGCCGCGTCTCAGCAGCAATCCCGCCTCTGTTTGTCTGTTGTGGCGCACAGCCAAGTGTAGCGGCGGCTCGAACGATTTTTGCGCGAGACAATCGGGATCCTGGCCGAGCTCGAGAAATTTCTCGACGGCGTCGTCGCATTCGAACTCGCAGGCCACATGAAAATGGGTGCGGCCCGACTCGTCGTCTACATAATTCACGTCGAACTTGTTGTAAATGTTGAATAGGCAGCGTCTGACGTCCCGAGTATGCTCACAAGTTACATGATGCAACGCCGTGGTGTAATGCAGCAGTGGCTTGCCGTCTTCGTCGACGTCGGGCTCGTCCTCGTAACCGGTGCGAGCCACGAACTTGACGAATAGGAAACGAAGAAAATAGTCGTACGTGTTGATTACGGACTCTCTGAGAAAATAATCAATTTCTTCCTTTCGAAAAATGTTTTTGAGATCAGGAAGATGGCTGTTCCATTGGTGAATCAATTCCAAAAAACGGCAGAAAAATGGGTATCGCTCTTCTTCGACCTCCCAATTGCAGTTCTCGCGCATACTCTTCAATGTTTCTAATTTTTCTCGATTACGACGATCTGCTTCTTCGGAACGTTGGTCGTGGCCAAAGAAATCTTCACCGCCAGAGTCTTCGGACGAGGACATTGTGTTCTGCACGTACTAAACACACAAACCACACAGTCACTTATAAAATGAAATACTTTTTTTTGCGAGGATCGCTCGCTGAAATCGATGCGATGTTTCTTTGTTCGCGTTGCGGTGTCGTAACGCGTGTGTGTACTGGACAAAGTATGTTTGTCGTTTGTGCGAGCAACTCGCGCGAACGTGCACGTCGCGCAGCGCCGCAGAGAAGCGAGCGAGCGTGACAGAGACGGAGATATGTACTCGATGCTTAGGTGGCCGAGCAGTAGTCGCTGCAGCAGAAGCGATCGAGCCGACTCTCGACACTCAGAGCGCTGGTCAACCACAGCGCGCTTAAAAGACTCTGTCTTTGAAGAATCCGTTCTCTACAATTACCGCGCTTTCGTTTGTTTTTCACCTGAGTTATCACCTGCTCGATATCCATTGCGCGTAAAGAAGTTTCACTTCAATAAAGTATGTTTCAGTGTACTTACATTGTTCAATGCGCTTTTTAAAGGTATGAATGTTTAATTATAATTTCGTTTTTCGATAACTTCATTTCAGATGCCATATTCATTTATTGCATTTATGTGGTTAAAGTATCAATACAAATAAACAACAGAAAATATAGCCCCCACGTCAAAATTTATTCTCAATCAAAATTCATTCAAAATTTATCAATTGCACTTTTTGAAATATAGCATTTTTGTACGAAATTTATCAACATAATATAGTAAGTAAACTTTTTTCCATTTTTGCGTTTTGAGTAAAACCAAATTTCTTCATGATCACCCAGTAGATAGCTCCCAAAAAATGTATTCATGATTATTTTTCTCTTGCTTCTAAATCAAGACTGAAAAATCTCAAATGATTTCAGTTTTTTACAAGAGCATTTAATTTCGAGGTCAAAAACTGTCTTTCGGAAAAATTTTCTAGACCCTTTGTAGTGTTTGTACTTTGTATGTGTGGGATACCATCACGTTTTATGGATCGAATTATCGCAAGCTAGCGTGAGTTGACGATACAATCGGGCATCCACTAATTGAATAGCTTAATAGGTCGCTACACTGGCAGTAACATAAGCAGAGTCTTAATCCAGTCCCTATATAAAACGAAATATAAGCTCTGCTCAATAGAGCAATAGAAACATAAACTTGAAAAGTTCAGTATTTACTGATAGGTTCAGATTTTAATATATTCACTTGTATTACAATAAAAATTATTATTTATGATATTGATTAACATATAAGTTTGAGGATGCTTATTATGAGAAAATTAACATTCAAACAATAATGGATAATCAATACTAATAAGTATGTACCAAACAGGCTACAGGTCAGTAGGTGAATGAATTCTATTATTAAAGTACGGAGACGGAAATAATTCAAAACTCAAATCACAATCCCAATACCGGATACAAGTTAAACAAAAAACGGCCGTTTAATCTCCTCAACTTTGAATATTAATGCACTTGAAAAACTTGCCTGAAAATCGCCTAATGAAACAATTAAATGCCCTTGACTTATGTAAAAGTTGCTGGTACTTTTTCAAAAGTATAATTGTCTCTTAGAAATAAATGATACGAGTAGTTCTATTTCAACCTGGCTTCAATGCGCGTCGAAGTATCGTCTAAGAGTAAATTGTTCACTTTATATCGTTTTGATTATGGACAGCTGATATGTTTTGGTTTTTTAAAGAGCAAAGGAGATATTGAGTTTTTCATTCATAAACAAAATCGATCGCAAATTGTTTGATATACAATATCGAAAGTATATTGACACACCTACTTGATCATTACTCGTCGCGAGAAAATACGATTTTCGCCTGAAAATCATATAAGCTCCAAGTCCTACGAATTCGTACTAACGATACCATTATTCTATTCACACACTTCAAGAAACGCGTGGGCGTATTATTAACGTCAGCAAGTCTACTTGAATGAAAACGCAAAATCGATATGGATGACCCTTCGACGCATGCCATAATTCTTTTTTTTTTTTTTCAAGAAAGTAGCGTCGCGCACAACAAAGCGAAAAAGACCCGCGGGATATTTTGAAAAAATCCCTAGTATACAGTTATTTTTTGCTTCTTTTCCTTTGTCAAATTCATTCCAATTTTTGCGAATTATACATATATACGTTTTTCCTTGCACGCGCTTCGGAACCCACGTGCGCGGAATCCCGTAATGTTCGATCGGAATACTGATTTAGTCGAGAGAAAGAGAGAGATATATGCTTGCGCGCGTACGTATGAAATGGGATAAAACGAGAGGGGTGTGTGCAGCAGGGCTAAAGCCATTATGTAACTTAGTCAACTTCCAACTTTATAAGGGCATCTATATACGAAAATCCCTGAGAGAGCATTCGGCGCGGGGGTCTTTCTCTCTCTCTCTCTCTCACTCGCGAAAACCACAGCTTATATGAGTTTGCTCTCGGGCGCGCCACCGCGTCGAGCCTCTCCTCTCTCTGATTGTCTTATACGCGAAGCAGAGTAAGTAGTTAGTCGTCGTCGAGGATTTGAAAATGATCACTTATCCAATTGTAGTTTTTAATCGCGGAAAACACGAGAGAGAGAGAGAGAGAGAGAGAGAGAGAGTAAAAAAAAGAAGGAAAAAGAAGGCAGAGAAAAAAGTCGCCCAGTCATATACCGGTAACATCGATATTTCATTCGGCTCACGCACAAGCGCGCAACTCATAGGAGAGGTATATTACACACAAACAGGCCTGGCGTATAATATCTTAATCCATTGTTGAATCTCTTTCCCCTTTCGTGAATGTCTCTCGGGCTCCTCGCACACACACACACACTCACACGCACATGTAGACAATATTGTGTGCTTGTGTGTCTGTGAGTACACAATATATATACCTGCACGCTTATAGACAGCGCACATACTTTCATCTTTCTCCTTTTACTTTTTTTTACTTCATAGGCCTAATTCTCGAGTCAAAATCAAAAAATAAACCCTAATGCCGTTTTGCGATTTTCAGGCGACGGCAATCTCCACCTGCAGATCAACACGCCGGACTTCGACCAGGCGGTGCACGACATGCTCGAGCCCTGGGTCTTCGATTACACGTCGAAGCGTCGCGGCAGCATCAGCGCCGAGCACGGCATCGGCTTCAAGAAGGCCAAGTATCTGCACTACAGCAAGGACGGCTCGGCGATCGAGCTCATGCGCACGATCAAGGCGACCATGGATCCTAATGGCATACTCAATCCTTACAAGGTCGTCTGTTGAGCCGCAGCCATCCAAGTGTCTGTGTGTGTGCGTGCGTTACAATATCGTTGAAGTAGTGCGCCCACTCTACTATGCGCACGCACAAAGGCTTTTGATTTTTTTCTTTTTTTTTTGATGATGATGATGATGATGACGGAGATTATTCTTTTTTCTCTCTCTCTCTTTTCTATATATAATAATGTAAGTGAATTGCAATAGGTGAAGCGATACAAGTCGCCAGCACGAGCAGTATTCTCTCATTCGTTCCAGCGACTCTATGAGTGCGATGTGTGTGATGCGTGAAAAAAAGAAAAAAAAAATCATGCAAGGTGATTACCAGATTTTTTAATTCTCGAACGATGCGTACCGGCGTATACACGCATAAACTTTTTTTTTTTTACCCGCGGGGCATTTATATGGAAAATCTAAATACCCGGAGCTCGTTCGAATTTTATTTGCGCATAAATTATTGAATTGAAATAAATTGTAGCGATATATATTTTATATATCTGTATATTTATACCCAGTGAAAGAGAAAGAGAGAGGTATGCCACTCGCATAACTCTTATGTAAATAAACCAACGTGTTGGAAGAGATGTATGGAGATTCGATTTTCAAAAAAAAAGTTATATTTTTACAATATGTATATTTTGCGATAAATATTTTATAATTGATCGTCGCAGGTGATGTACATAAACAAACGTTGATGGTTTTGTTGACTGTTATCGAGGTCCAAGTTATTTAAATAAAATTGTTAATCAAAGTACTCATTATATTCATTCGACAACATTAAAGCATCATCTAACAATTTGCAGGATACGGAAACATCGTCATAATATTATCTAAGATCTCCTAATAAATGGTTCAACTCTGCAATCAGTGCTGGGAGCAAAAGCGAAAAAAAAAACTTAACCACAAGAAGGATTATGCAAGTCGCACGATCCGTAAGTATCGTCGTATATATATGTCCCGTTAAATCGTTCGTTCACCTCGTCGGATCTTATACATATATATATATATACAGCAACAAGAACGGCGCAACAACTTCGCGGAGGTAAAGAGAGCTCCGTGCAGCAGCAGCGAGCGCAGTACTCAAGCCTTTTTTTTTCTTTTGCTCTCGCTCGCTCGCTCTCTTGCTTCTTTTTTCCCCCCCACACGCAGACTTTTCCTTTTCGTAATCATATTTTCGAAATAATTCACGCCTCCCCCTTTTGGATCGATACCCTATGCCGTGTATACGTATATATATACACACGCGGAGTCGTATACAATACCCCACGGCAAGCTAAAGAGAGAGAGAGAGAGAGAGAGAGAGAGAAACGTTGCCTGCCTGCCTGCCACCGCTGCTGCTGCTGCTTCGCCATCGTCTATCTCTCCCGCGTGTACACCGTTAAAATAGCACACGCAGTATATACATATACGGTATATAGGCAAGTGCTCGTCCAAATCGAGTCTCTCTCTTTTCTCTCTCTCTCTCTCCCTCTCTGGCATCAGGGCATAAAGTGGAAAATCATTATGGCCCGCAGCATTGGCGGCAGGCAGGCAGGCAGCACATCTAGTCGCATACACGGCGGTGGGTAGGGCCGTTGATTAATTAACGAGATGCAGCCAGTACATACATACGTATACGTATACTGTATATATGTAGATAGATGTATGTATGCATGTGTGTGTGTGTGTATGCCCCTGTGCCAGCCACCGCCGCCGCCGCCGCCGCTGCTACTGCTGCCTTATTAAAAGTGCATCGGCCCAGCGGCTAAAGCTGACTGACAGCCACGAGTGGTGGTGCATGCCAGCGACGCAAGCAGCAGTTTTCTGCAGGCATATACTGTGACCGAAATTCATCTACATTCGCTGCTGCTATTCCCTCTTTTACTCTCTATATATACGGGTACATCAGCCTGGCTCTCTATCTCCGTCTCTCTTCCTCTCTATCTTGCTTCTATTTTGCCCGAGAGCCGGTTTTTGTCCTGGCCTCGGAGAAAAAGCTTGAAGCTGCGCTGCTTCGCTGCTGCTCTGGTGCGCGACTCGCAGCGGCAGCACTACCGACTGATGGCGCCATCTCGCGCGTTTGGCGAGAAATAATGCGTCCAGTCAACGAGACTCTGCTGGTACCTGGACGTTTTGAGTTACGTATACCGTTTGTTGTTTGCGTAGAGCACGATGATTGATTTTCCAAGTTATCCAGAGCTAATATTTCATCTCTATAAAGCTTCAGGAAATAAATAATAAATTCATTTAATTGAAGATCGATCGAAGTAAAATAAGTTTTAGATACTGCTACTTTTGACGGACTTCTTCGATCTGAAGTGGAATTGATCAATTTGCTTTTTACGAGTCCTTTGGAAACTTTTTCTTTTATGACGTAACTTTCAGAGGTAAATTAATGCAAAATAGTCAATAGCTTTAGAAGCTTGAGTTCGTGCACGTAATTCAGTGAAACAAAATCAATACCATTTATTTTTAAAAAGAAAATAAAGTAAACATTTTCCAAACTACCTCAACACGAGGTAACATTTTAAATATTATAGTGTGAGAGTTTTTCTATTTATTTATTATTAAATTGTTATTCCTACGAGTATGAAACATTTCATGAATGTTTCTTCAGTAATTTTTGAGATATTTTAGAAGCTGTACTCTTTTCCATAAGAGCAATTGTTGAATTACTTAATTTTATCTTTGCAAATATCTAAATAATCTCCACAAAAAAAATTCAACTGGGCACTATTTTTGTAATTTAGATGATAGTCTTCAAGTTTTATTAAAATCTGTTCCGTGCAAGCAGTACGACAACTAGTAAAAAAACACTCACAAGGAGAGGAGCCTTTCATCTCCGCAATTTGTAGAGCATTGATATGATATTTTACTAGAAAACATTTTTGGGTTAAATTAAATTGATAAGTGGTTACTACTTTGGTTTTTACGGTAAAAACTTATTTTTATAACCAATCACGTCTGTCTTGCCAGAAATAATCTGCTTATCAGCAAATTTATCGAAATCTTTCATTAGTGCCTGTTGGATTAATTCAAAGTCGCGTATCATTACCTGACGTTTATAAAAATCCAGTATTCAACTAAATGATTGCCCCATTCACAGTTTTTAACATGTCATGCAAAAAGTACTCGACTGATCGTTGCATCAATAAATCCAGCAACCAAGTCGCTAAAAATGAACAGAGAGTAAAACATCACAACGACAGAACGCCCCAGGTTCGGGTAAGACACAATCATTTAGGCACAATTTTTATTGAAATACCAGAAATATGTGTAAGTATCTATACACAGTTAATAATGTCAATCAGTATTTCTTTTGAACTTGCCTCAAGCGTGTTCCTTCCGACCCTCGTGTACTGTCTTTTGATGATGGAGCAAAGTCCGTTTTTGTCCAAATTTCTTCTCACAATTGTCGCATGCGAAATCTTTGCGACCTTCGTGGACTGTCTTCTGGTGCAAAAGCAGATATTGTTTATGGGCAAATTTCTTTTCGCACTTGTCACATTCAAAATCTTTACAACCTTCGTGGACTGTCCTTTGATGCCTTAACAAACCAGATGCTTTCCCAAATTTCTTCTCGCATTTGTCGCAAGCGTAATCTTTGCGTCCTTCGTGTAATGTCTGTTGGTGGTACAGCAAATGACATTTTTGTCCGAATTTCTTCTCACAATTGTCGCATGGGAAATCTTTTTGACCTTCGTGTATTGTTTTTTGGTGGCGTAGCAAATATTCTTTTCGTCTGAATTTCATCCTGCACTTGTCGCATGCGTAATCCTTGCGACCATCATGCACTGATTTTTGGTGTCTATTCAACTGTCCTTTATCCCCAAATTTTTTGTAGCATTTGTCGCATACATAATCTTTGCGACCTGCGTGGACTAAATGTTGGTGTCTGAGCAAATCCGATCTTCTTCCAAATTTTTTGTCGCAAAGGTCACAGGCGTAATCTTTGCGACCTTCATGTATTATTTTTTGGTGGAGAAGCAAATGATCTTTACGTCCAAATTTCTTTGCGCATTTGTCGCATTCGTAATCTTTGCAACCTTCATGGACTGTCTTTTGGTGCTGAATCATAATCCATTTTTGTCCAAATTTCTTCGCGCACCTGTCACATGCAAAATCTTTGAAACCTTCGTGTACTGACTTTTGGTGTTTTATTAAATGGCTTCGCCTCCCAAATTTATTCTCACACTTGTCACATGCGAAATCTTTACGACCTTCATGTATTATTTTTTGGTGGAGAAGCAAATGCTCTTTACGTCCAAATTTCTTTTCACAATTATTGCATGCATAATCTTTGCGTCCTTCGTGTACTGTCTGTTGGTGGTAGAGCAAATACCATTTTTGTCCGAATTTCATCCTGCACTTGTCGCATTCATAATTTTTCCGCTTTTTATGAACTATATTTTGGTGTCGATTCAACTGTCCTTTATCCCCAAATTTTTTATCGCATTTGTCGCATACATAATTTTTGAGACCTGCGTGAACTAAATGTTGGTGTCTGAGCAAATCCCATCTTGTTCCAAATTTTTTGTCGCACTTGTAGCAAGCGTAATCTTTGCTAACTTCATGGACTGTCTTTTGGGGAAAGAGCAAATGCGAATTATTTTTTAATTTCTCCTCACACCTGTCCCATGTAAAGTCTTTGGGACCCTCATGGGCTGTCTTTATGTGCAAGAGCAAACTATGTTTAGTATCAAATCTCTTTGCGCACATTTCACACAAGAAATTTTTGAAAGCTTCATGGAATATCTTTTTGTGCTTGAGTAAAGTTGGTTTATTTTTAAATTTCCTCTCGCACTTGTTGCATGCAAAATCTTTGCGGCCTCTGTGTACTGATATTTGATGCCTACTCAAATGACTTCGGAACTCGAATTTATTTTCGCACTTGTCACATGTGTAATTTTTTTCTTCATTGTGAATTGCGCCTCGGTGTATTTTCATGCTTGATTCTAGAGAAAATTTCTCCTGGCAAATATCACAAACGTGTTTTTTATCGTTTGTAACAACAATGTCGTGTTCACTTAAATTATTTTCTGAGACAATTTCCTCAGATTTCTCCTCACTTTTATCCATTTTGGTGCGTAAAATAAACGATTGATCTTCTACCTAGTGTCACGAAAATAGAATAAGTAAAACTTTTGTTTTGGTATTATAGCTTATTTCATCGAGAAAGACAATATTCAAACTAATTTGTTTTTACTATAAACATGATTAGTGTATCGAGGGACAGTCAAAACCGTTTATGATGATGTGTTTACAATTAAGGTACCGATTTATCTGTTAATACATCATCCTGACATTACTTTTACAAGTAAATAAATCGTTGTACACATATATAATAAAAAATTTTAATATCAATTTCAAAATTTGCTGCCCCCCATGCAATGGCAAGATTGTCGTGCTCTATGACCCACCACTAATTGCCACAATATTTATAGATAAAGGCGTTCATTTTAGCTCAAATTGGTTCGCAAAAATTTTCACATTTAATCAATTGAGTTAAGGGGTTTATTATTAGAAAAGGTATTCAGGACATGAAAAAGTTAAAATATAAATACTTTTCAGGCAGTTGGATTAGGCTTTATAAGTCCGATACCATGATAAGCTAATACATGTTAGAAAGGCTCTTCTTGACAGTGCGAGAAAGACAGAAATGCATGACGCTTTTATCAATATAGTGCTCTCCGAGAAAATTAATTTGCTGCAATTATAAATTATTAAATTGCTTTTGTAGTATATTGTCATTAGTACCTCTTTTGTGCAAAGTTTTCTTTTCTAGGCCTCTACAACGTGTTTTACCACAAGTTCTCAATAACATATTCTGAGTGGTTTTCACCTCTATTGTATAATACGAATAATTCACTCTAAATTATGGTTATTTTTTATTTATACGCTTATTATAATCAATAGTCGATTAACTTTCCGTGATTAATAAGAAAAACACTAGAATTTTTAAACATACGATAAATACTTAGATAGGACCCGTTCTCGCAATGTCATAAGCGTAGTGCTCTCTTAAATTGGAGTTGTATCAAGCTCAGTACCAAAAATTTACGCAAACGCTTTGATTTCGCAAAGTGGTTGCACGCCTCTTTCGTCTCTGCAAAATACGATTAGGAATGAGGGGTATAGAAAATATAATTATAATTACAGTATCCAGCTGTGCACACATGTGCGGGTAGGTGTCAATTGATTATGTCGGTAAAAATAATGAAAAGAAAAATCAATTGTGTAAGAGCAACTGTAAGATACGTAACTGCTTTATGATTTGTTGGAGATAAAATTCAAATGAAAATAAAACTTAAAAAAATTAAAATCTGAGTAAGTAAATGAATTATTACAAAAAAATTTGATTATTTGAATAATCAGCAAGATATCATAATACAAAAAAATATAATTACAACAAAGTATACAAAAAAAAATAAAGAATAAAATTTCATCAAAAATATTAGCTATCCATCCATTTTATCCATATAGATTAACAGCTGATACTATGATTTGGTATCAGAATATCTACAAAGAGCTCGCCGTCTACAGACGAGTATTTATGTTCTGAATCCGGTTTAAATCCTGGTTGGGGCTGAGTACAAGTTAGCAGAGACTGCTTCTGCTTTGCATAAGGTTGCTCCAAAACAAGCAGTGCTTTAGGGGTAATAGCTCAAGTATTATTAGCCTGGTTTCGCCAAGCAAATATGCCATAAATCTACGTTCATCAGCTGCTCGATGATCATCTCGCAGCAGAGAATCGGCAGTCGGTAGCGAATGATTTCCAAGAAAGAATTCAGGGCCCATCGCCGGAAAAATCTTTTCGATACGTTTTCACAGAGCTGCACGACACAAGCCTCGATTTTGGAGCAAATCAGATTTTCTTTCGAGAACTCGAAAAAGTCGCCCGCGCGTGTGACTAGTTTCGCCGCCTCTCTTGGTCGTAACTGGATAGAGTCGTAGAACGACAGGCTCGGAATTATCATATGCTCTTTCAATTTGTTCATAAATTCCTCGTCATTGTACAATAATTTTTCGAAATTCTTCGATTTCTCGAACAATCCGTGCTTGACGAAAAATGACACGACAGTCAAGGCGTCTCTTCGGTCCAGTTCGTATCCTCTTTTCTCAAGATGCTCGACGACGGCCAGAGCGTTAAATCCTAATTTTAATTTATCTTCATTTGCCAATCCAATACGTAATTTATCGAATTTCTTGGCGAAGTAACTTTGAGTTGGAAAAACGAAGTTGGACAGATCAGCCCCACGATCCAAAAGCCCACAGACGGTGTTTGGCGCAAGATTTGCCACTGCCTCGTGCAGCGGAGTCCGGCCGAACTCGTCACGAGCATCGACTTGCAGGGACTGATACTTTTCGTTGCTGAGCTCGAACAACGTCTTCGCTGAGCCATCGTCGTCGTATCTCTTGCAAATAATATGCAGAGGTGTGGACCCTTCGTTGTTGGCTAGATTTGGATCGGCGCCGTTTCTCAGCAGCGATTCGGCCACCATCTTGTGCCGGTTTAGAATGGCAACATTAAGCGGCGAATTACCCGCTATGTACTCGAGGGCAATTGGGATTCTGATCGAGCTCGAGAAATTTTTGAACCACGTCGTAACAGCCGTAACGGCAGGCCACGTGTAAGTGCGTGACGCCAGAATCGTCGGTGTAATTCACATCGTAGCTGTTGTAAATTTGAAAAAGATCAGGCACGCTGTCGCATTCCTCTTCGAGAAACGCGCGATGCAGCGCTGTGGTGCGATACGGCAATGGCTCGCCGCCCTCTCGATCGGCTTGGAGCTCGTCCCTGTAGCCAGACTTGATCACAAAGTCAATGAATCGTTTTTTTGCTTCGTACGGGTCTGAGTAGACGGAATTGATCGATTCCGTCAGAAGCAAATCGATTTCTTCGGGTCGAAAGATATCGCGAAGATCTGGATGTCGGCCCTTCCAATTTCTGATTAACGGATAAAAATCGAAAACAAGATGATTTCGATCCTCTTCGATATCGCAATTGTACCTTCTTCGTATGCTCTTTAATTCGATCCACGTGCTCGAAATCTTCGCTTTCACTTTCATCCAACACTTCATCCATCCTTCTAAACAACTGCCACTCAGTCACAAAATTCATTTTAAAATTTTAAATTTTTTTCACTTTTTCCGTAGCGAAAATCACTCACACCCATGTAATCTTTTTCCGTACACTGTGCGGTATCTCAACGTGCACCGATTCATATACCTATATATACTGACTATATGGCAGACGGCGCTTCACTGTTGGATTCTGAACCTCTCGACCTCCACCAAAAAACTTTCGTCAAACCATTATAACGGCGCGCTGTTCGAATATCGACTCGTGTCCAGTAGGCCTTTTTCACAGTCTCGTCGCTATTGGTCACTTCCAGGTTAATCGTAAAGTGACCAGCTGCGACGAAGTTGTGAAAAAGGCTTCTTAAGTTGGAGCTGACCGCAGCACATGCGCGTGGGATTTCCAGTACGAGAAAAAGTACATCGGCAATCGGCTCGGCGCCAATTTTTCTGCATAGATAAATCGGTACTTATTTTTTGATTAAACTTCGCATTCGAGTGATACGTGCCGCGCGCGACTCGATACGTGTATACTAATTCCCTCTGGACTGCAGAAGGCTTATGTATAAATAACGTAACACTGCAGCGATGCACACGAGGCGACCCTTTTTCTAGACACGGAGAGAGAAAAAAAAAAGGAAAAAATGGCACAGCCGACTCCTTTTCTCTCTCCCGAGACTCGCGACTCGGAGAGCCATGCTCTATGCATTATATGCGCTCGACGACGACGACGACGAGAAGTCGGCAGGGGCAAAAGTTAACATTTTCATGGCATATTTTTTCCTCCTCTACTCCTCCTTCTTCTTCGCTCTTCCTTCGACGCGAGCAAGACACGTGTGCAGTATAAGATATCTTTTCCACCGACACGCGCGCACACGTTTCAAACCCATTTGGGCGAAAGTTGGCATTTCGTTCGAATGATCTGTCGCGGCACTCTAGGAATATTTACATGAAAAGTTCGTTGCGCGCGTTGCGCGATATGAAAAACAGCTGAAACAGGATAGGACCGTAACAAAAAAAAATAGAGAAAAAAAATCTCTGGCCCTCTCGGGCGCGCGCGCAAAAACGAGCGAGAAACGAGGAAGAAGAAGTGCAGCGGCAGGCAAAATGGCTTCGGGAGCAAAAGTTTCCGGGCGATCGCTCGGTCGCATATAAATTCGCTCTGATGTATCTGTACGGGTGCAGACGAGAGAGCCAGAAGAAAAGTACTTGCACACAAACGTGCGCCTATATACACTCGGCAAAGATTCGAGCACACGCCCTCTCCCGCGCGGGCCCATAGTATTATTCACTCTATGGCCGCGGTTGTTTTCAATTTCGACGCATCATCATCGAACGTGCAGAGCAGCTATTTGTCGAATGAAAACCCAAAACCCCGCGAGCTTACCATATATATACGTGTACGTCTATCTTCGCGCATATAATGGAGTATATATGAGAGAAACGCGCGTTTCTCGCCTAGGCTGCAATATGTATGCGACGAGGCGTTCGCGCACCGAGAGATATCCATACGTACGCAGGAGAGCGACCGTATTTGCGTATAATCTTCGGCTTAACATTCGCCTCTATATATGTATAGTACTAGCGAGCGAGCTGCAACTGCATACATTACGCGATACGTATACGCGCGTGTGTCTGTGCATATATTCGGCCTCGTTAATGCGCGCAGCTCGCGTCGTCGTCGTCGTCGTCTCGTTTTAACCTGTGTTTTCGCAAGAATATATTATAATACGCACATTTTCTTCGTTTCGAAAAATGCGAAACCTACGTGTGAGCAGTGCTGCTGCTGCTCTTCGTTCGACCGCGATAACCGCGCGCACCTCACCAAAGAGGTTTTGTCAAAACGAAAGATTTATTAACACAGCGCGGCGCGTATATAGTGCTTAATTTAATTATTTCGAAACTTGCCGTGTAAAGGGTGATCAATCTTGGGGGCAACCCCGCGCGCGCGTATTCCCTTAAAGTAGCTTTCCTAATTTCGTGTAATATTCATTTTAGGTATACGTATACCTTCCGCGGAGAGCAGCAGCGGCGGTAGTATCGTAGCCGAGAGTATAAAGTGTCGCGGGGGCAATTTCCCGAGTTCTCTTCTTCCTCTTCTCTCCCTCCCCCCGCGCACAACTTTTGACTCGCACGTCTTTATATACGTTCGTATATACACAGCGATCCGTTTGCCTTTCGCACCCTCGAAAATAAAGATAAATTTGTTTGCGTCGAGTTTAGATGTAGAAAAAAAAAACATTGTATTTTTATATTTTCTCGTCGTCCGTTATTGTACGCGCGTGCCCGATAAATAATTTTAACGAAGGCAAAAAAAGTTTCGTCGTTATGTAGGATGACAAAGTACATATATATATTTCGTTTTGAATGCGCGCAGAGCTTCGTGACGTAGCCAACTTCGGAGCATCCGCGTGCAATTGCCAAGCAAAGTTTTTTCTATTTCGATTATTAAAAACTTGGGGCTTTTTAGCCGCGACGACGACGACGACGACGACGACGCCTATGTAATAAACGGATTTCTTTTCAGCGTAACCGGACGATAAATCGTATTTCGCACCGTGTAAGTATCGCCTTCGTCGAAGTTTCGCCAATTTTTCTTCTTCGTCTTTTTTTTTATTAGCATTTAAACGACGCTGTGGTGGTTTTTTTTTCACGCTGCGGTCGTTAAATATATCGAATCCCCGACACTGTATCCACTCTCGATTATCATTCAAAAACGTTTGCCGTGTGCTAGGCGGAAGCCCAAAAGGCAATTACGTTACACACACACACACACACACACACGAACTTGGACTAGAGAGACGACGACGACCTAGTGTACAGACTTTAACGTCCACGTGCACAGAGTCCCTTTGATCTCGCGCCACGTACTTTGTATATATATCGTTTATTATAACGGTAATGCTATATATGCGCTAAATTCATTTCAAGATGTGCGGACTTTGAGCTGCTGTTACATTAGCTTCGTGACGTTACGTGCTGTGAAGTGTCACGATGGACGTTGGATATACACATCATCGCGGCGTATATAATGCTAATACCCTCGCCATATAGCAGCAGCTGCATTTCACTCGGCGAGTACAAGTGCGATATGTAAACGTAATGTTATACACTGGTCGCCGTATTTCAAACATATTATATATAGACGTATGGAACAGGATTTTACACATCGACTGCGGGTTCTTATATCTACACAGACTCGATCGTGTTTTTCACACGATTATATGCATGTATAATTAATACTCGCTCGCTGCCGCGCGCAGCTGAGCCGCCGCCGCCGCCGCCGAGCAAATTATTAAATTACAACGCGCCGATGTAAGCTCGGCGGATTATACTTCAATTATTCTGTGCTCTTTTTATCGTTAAATGCTCCAAACTTGCTGAAAGTGCACTTCTCCTCCCCTTGCGAATGAAAATAAAAAAAAAAGCATAAATAAATGAAACGTCGCGGCGATGATGCATCCAGGAGGAATTTCGCGATCGAAATATTATTTATGTACGTGCGCCGAGTCATTATCGACGATTAGAATTCCGGAATCTAAATTTTTCGTCCTGTCTCCACCTCTCGAATTGAAAAACTAGTTTTCTGTTAATAACATTACCGCGCGCGCGCGAGCTTGAAAAAAGGGGGGAGGGAAGGTAAAGCTGTATATATTTGTGTGTCTCAACGTGTATACGGTGATGGTGCACAAAAGCAGCAGCTCGCCCGAATTATAATATTATTTACATTATTTAAACTTGAGTTACTCGCGGGTATTTTGAAGACGACAACAAAAAAAAGGACGGCAACGACCCATTTTTCTCTCCAAAGTAGCCATTACTTAACTTTTTTATCGTTGTGTTGTTGTTGGTCTCGCTAACATTTTCATGCCTCCGCGAGCCTCTGAGAAATTACGCGCGAATTTTTTTGTCGACGTAGTAGCATAAGTCTTATCACGCGTTTACTGAAATTTACCTTCACACTGGTATAATATACGTTTTAATCTGATTTTCGTTGCGTATATTCATTCTCGGCTTTTATTATGATTTTAGCTGTGCGTGTTCACTCGCTTGGCGTGTGCGCACGTGAAACAAAAGAAGAAGAAGAAGAATAAGGATGGAATCGGAAGCGTTGAGTGATTTTTCACTAGCTCAACATTCAGATGCCAAGGGAAATTCTCAAGCCAACATCCCCACGCCCGAGCTTGTCCGAAAAGGCGAAAATCAAAGTCTCTCTCATACACTCGGGCAGGAACTACTCGGAGAAAAAAAATTAAAAAAAAAAAAAAAAAAAAAAGCGAGAAAAACGCCGCGACGACAAGTGCATAAAGGTACACCGTCTACGCTACTCGGGCCGATGCTGCAGGTGCGTATACACACACACATACATACGTAAAACGCGGTGAATTGCATTCACCACCGTGTGTGTCTCTCTGTGTGCGTGTGCGAGTATGTGTGTGCGAGTATAGGTCTCTTTCACTCGCTCTCGCACATTACACACGGAATAGCAGGCGCAGATATTACGTACAGTATATACCTATATATTTCGCATGTGCCTGCCTGCCGCCTGGCTGCGCCGACGCGCGCGACTCCAGCGAGGAGCGGTGGCGAGAACGAGAGGTTTTCAGAGTTCTCTCGCTCTCTCGCTCTCTCTTTCTCGCGTATATTATTATATAGCTGTGCAGAAAAGCAGCCGAGAGTCGCGAGTTCGGAGTCCCGCCGCCGCCGCAGCGACGTCAGTCGTGGCCTGGCCGTGCCGTGCACAACGCGACGCGCGCCCGACATCGTATAAAATAACCCGAGGAGCGCGCCCTGACACATACATATATTTGTATTTGTGTATATATGTATCGAGCTTTGTGGAGTGTCACGATACTACAACTACTACTACTACTACTTATACTGTTGTTGTCATAATATTATAAATATAATAACGTTGAACACGCGTTGTTTTTTCGCGAGGCTTTCGTTGAATCGACATCGTCGTCGTTCGGAGCGCAGTGATTCGACGTGCAAAAAGTAAAGAAAAAAACACAAGCGAGCAGCGCTTGATATATAAATAAATAAATGAATATATGAATGAATAAAGCGAAGACGAGTGCGCGAATCGCTATATATCGTATAGATCGCGGGTGAACGACTGTGTGCTTCGTTTTTTTGCTTTTCTCGGTGTTGGTGTTTGTGCGCGTGAGTCAGTGTCTTAAGCAGGAATAATACTACGTTCTACTGTTGTCATTTTTAATTTTTCAATTTACTCAAACACACACACACACGGAAAATTCGACGAGCATCTATCTGTGACGGCAAGAGGGGCGAGTTGTACGCATTGTGTATAGCAGACGAATAATACACGGTGTGGTGTGTTAAAGGCTCGCGACTCCGCGGCCGCAGGACATACACACCATAAGCAACGGCAGAGGATAGAGCGAGGGAGCCAAGAGAGGACGTCGTCGGCAGTAGCGTCGTCTGCTCCTCTGTGCACCCGCGTACATACATACAGCTATTCCTTTGCTTTGCTCTCACACACACACACACATTCGTAGAAACAGGGTGGGAGCGCGCGCGCGAAATACTCGCGCGCTCAGAGGGAACGACCTTTTTGCCTGCGTCTGTATCTGTGTGTTATACGTGCGCGGCTCAGTGAATTCGTGTGTAAATTGTGCGCGTGTATATATGAAGAAAAAAAACTGCTCACTGGCAGGTGCAGCAGCGCATTATATATCTATATATAGTTGTGTGTAGTGTTTCTGTGTGTGTGCGCGAGTGTGTGTATCTGTGTGCTTCCGGGGACTTTGCACCTCACTCGGCGGCTCGTACATACACAACAGCAGCGAGCTGCGAAATTTTCTCACACAATTCTGTATAGAGAGAATCGAGTGTGCGTTTGTGTGTGTGTGGAGGTGGGTTGTTTTGTTGATGCCCCAGGATAACGACGAAGGAAGAGAACAAGTGCAAAAAAAAAGAATAGAAGAAGTAGAAGAAGGTTTGAACTGACTCGACCGACCCCGATGTTATAGTAGCAATTACGAAAATAGAAGTCCAAGGTTACTCCCCGCACATAAGGAGAGAGAGTGACATAGGCCGCCACCCTCAACACAGTCTCCGTTGCTGCTGTCATCGCCGCCGCTGCTGCGAAAAAAAAATACGAAAATAAAAATATCATAACCGTGTGTACGAGGGGAGAGAAGAGACAGAGACTCTCTGCGTAGACGAAAGTCGAAACACACACACACACACAGCATCAGAGCAGAGCAGAACGGCAGAGAAAGCGAGAGAGAGAGAGAGGCTGAGAGGGTGAAAGAGCCAGAGCAGGTCTCTGTGGCATTCAAGCTCTCGCCTGCTGCTGCTGCTGCTGCTGCTGCTGCAAGGGAGAGAGAAGCACAGCGGTGTGGTGGCCGCGCGCGGGGGTCGCGTACTCTCTCGCTCTCTACGGCTGCTGCTGCTGCTGATCGATAAGCTCTCCCTCCTCGTAGCGCTCCCACACAGAGAGAAGGAGAGCTTTCGCGCGCGTGTGTGTGTGTAGTGGCAGCAACAACGGGGGTGGCCGATGCTGCTGCTGCTGCCGCCACCCGCTGCTGCTGCGAGAGAGAGTAACGACGTCGTCGTCGTCGTCGTCTCTGGAGCCGTTGCCGCTGTTATACCGCCGACAACGCCGCCGCTGTGCTGCAGCAGCGCAGCAGCCATGAGGCTCGTAGTCGATGATAATAATCGACTCGTCCTGGAGGATACAATGACATGCTGCGATCTTTGCACCGTCTCGTCTTGAAGACGTTTTTCTGTTTTATAGAGACACGACATTATTAAATTTATCTAGGACTTGTCTGTGTGTAAAGGGGGTCATATCCTTTGCCTTTTTTTAACATGAAAGAACACAAAGAGTCGAAATCGTCCGAGATGCATCAACAACAGCAGCAGCAGCAGCAAGCCGGCGGCGACACGAGCGGCGGCCCGGTCGTGTTGAAGAGCCTGCTGAAAAAACCCGGCCAGTCGTCGAGGGCCAAGGGCGCCGCCAAGAATCGCGTCGTCATCAACGAGAAGATGAACGAGTTCTTCGCCGCCGATTACATAATCCTCATCAAGGAGGAGTGCTGCCCGGACTACGAGGAGGAGTGCGACTGCTGCTGCCAGGAGCACGAGATGATACGCCTCGGCAATTGCAAGGAGTGTCGGGCCGAATTAGATCTGCACTTTGAAGATGGAAGCCACGGGCCCGACGACGAGTGCGAGGACGACGAGGACGACGAGGACGAGGACATGGAGGAGGACGAGGTGGATGACGATGGGGAAGACGATAACGATATGCATCATCATCGTCAGCAGCAGCAACAACAACAACAGCAGCAACAGCAGCAGCATCACCATCATCATCAGCAGCAACAACAACAACAGTTGCAGCAACAGCAACAGAACGCCATGAACAATAAAGCGAGCAGCGAGCAAGAGCAACGCGGCCGAATCAATCAGGCGCGCAGGCAGCAGCAGCGCGAGACCCTGAGCCCGCCCGAGGGCTACAAGGACCTGTGCATAGCCGCGCAGGCACGCCAGGAGATGGAGGACGCCATGGAGGAGGAGGCCGCGGCTGCGGCTGCCCTCGCTCAACAGCAGCAGCAACAGCAGCAGCAGCAGGGCGGCCGGCCCGTCTGCGCCGAGTGCGACTATTACCAGAGACAGGCTGCCACTGCAGGTGAGTGTCTTCTTCTTCTTCTTCTTCTTTTATTCTACTATATTCTATGCTATGTTATTATCAAGTATACGGTGTGGATAGTGCTGCACTTGTGCGTGTGTCGTACTCCACTCACGTGACCGAGGCGAGAGGATCGGATTTCTTCCTTTGTGCCCACGTGCGTGCGTGCGCTAGGTGCACATATGATCACGATGATGGCACTGTATGCGCTGCTGGCCGGAACTCCGATACCTTTACCTCCTCCTTCTCCTCCTCTTCTTATTGTGTGTGTGTGTGTTTTTTTTTAATTTTATTTTCGCTCGTTCGGCAAGGGCATCTGCGCGTGTGTCTTCGCACGAGAGTAGCTTCCATGCACAATATAATATATAGGGTTAATTTGATATCGAAGCGAGCGAAGAGGGTGTCATTTGGGTATGCCCTTCCGAGTGTGTCTCTACAATATATAATATATATACCTATATACGATGCGGGTCTAGAGTTTCCTGCATTATTTCCCGTTTCGAGTGTGCTATAGCAAGTAGCAGTAGAAGTAGTGGTGGTGGCAATAGTAGTAGTAGTAGTAGTATTCTGGCGTGCGAATCGTATATTATGTGCACCAGTTTTTTTTTCATAACAAACGAAGCTATGTATGAACGTACATTTTATATGTGCAAGCATTGCGAGGAACGATTCGCTCGCCAGCAGCGCCGAGAGAGAGAGAGAGACTATTTTTCTTGTTATACTTCTTTATAAGCTCCTTAACTCGTCGTCGCTCGGCGTTCGGCGCGCAGCGCGCCGAACATTAATGTCCGTAATAGGGCGAAAATCTCGACGAAAAGTCGATTATCGCCCTTCGGGGGATGACGCACGACACGACGACCGACGAGTCTCGACGAAAAAAAGAAAAATACGATTCGACGCGTCGCGTATCGGCCACTTAAGCTTTTTTCGGGTGTAGGTAATATATATCCACAGTACAAAGCATATGTATTTACACGTACGGACGAAATTAACGAGCTTTCGACATTTGTTGCGCCTTTTGCGAATGACCCCGGTACGCATATATAATACGGTAGAAAATCGATTCCAAAATTTATATACACACACACACACACACAACATTTGTATGCAAGTACATTATACATATATCCCAAGCTCGAGCTTTATATTATTGATCGAAATTAATTGGTCGTAGCAATTTTCCAAGCGAGTCATCTGTGTATACGTATGTACTTATGTATGTGTGTAAGGTCATTTCATCATCGGTTTGATACGCGCGGGGGAGGCTTTGAGAACTCGATACGCGACGTACTGTGTGTAGTGCTATATATACATACCGTGTACATCCGAATGCGTAATCACGGGCGTGTGTGCACTTGTATATCATATATATATACGTGTAGATTACGTGCAAACTTCATTGGGGGGCTCTTCGTGAAAAAAAAACATCAAGCGCGTATCGGGGGATTAATTAATTATTTTCATCTTAAATCGAGTATCGAGTATAGATCGTATTTACACCTATAGCGATTGGTAATTAACGACGCGTACGTGTGCACTTATGAGCTCGGCTTGCGCGAGAGCTTGCGAATCCGTGATATTATCTACGAATTAGAGAGCGAACGTCATCGATACTTTGACTCATACATAGTCTAGTTGACTCGAAAACGGGAGCATATACGCATGAGATCACGAGACAGACGCGTCGCGTTGAGAGGGAGAGAGATGATTTTTTTTTCCTTTTCGTCGCCGTCGGTGCTGCATGTCAGGATCGCGCCCGGAAGTGGTCGCCGCCGTCTATGCATGTGTGTATACTATGCTGCAGTTGCGGTTAAGCGCCGTCGCCGCGAGGATTCGGTGCTGTATGGCCACTATATATTGTACACGTATATGCACGCGATACATAATATAAAAAGGTTCGTATGCTTACAAACATCGGAAGCGTCGTTTCTTTCTCTTGCTTTATGTACACACGTGTATATTTTATATGCACACACACACACCTGAGTCACGGAAGCCTTCGCTCTACATCGTTTCTCTTTGCCAGAACAGACACACACACAGAGACACACGTACACAGACTTACTCACCGGATATGTCGCCGTCGTATAGTATCTATAACTGCATACGCGCGCGTGTGTCTTTATTCGCGCAGCGACGACGCTAATTTGTCCGCGATTGCCGTCCGCGCAGCACCACGCGTCGAACACGTACAAACATCTCACTCGCTCGATCGCGCCTATTATTATACATATATAGTATATTGTTGCTTTTAGACCTACTGCTACTACTATACTGCTACACAAACGTAATCAACAACGCGCGCGAGGCCAATTGTTTATTTTGCTTTATTTATACGTTCGCTCGCTCGCACATACACAGACACACGCGCCTTTCTCTCTCTCTCTCTCTCTCTCTATATGCAAATAGCAGGTATCATTCAAAGGTGTCCGGGAATTTCACGCGCCGTCTCGAGTTTATTATTGCACGCGGGACGGGCTATTCTCTCTCTCTCTCTCTGCTGCTGCGAAAATAGACGTATACACGCGCGCGGGGCAGGAGCTTTCGACAGGAGATGGCTGTGTTTCGGGGGACAGGGTACGAGTTTTTCACAAACGTTTTTCAACTAGCAGCGCGCAGCGTTCGCGTATCATTGAGCTTTATTTCTCTTTCTTGCTGGTACTTTTTTTTTCGTTATTTTTTTATTTTTTAATGCCGCGTGAAAGCGAAATGCGAATTACTCGAGTCGACGATGTGAAATTGCGTGTGCGCTTTCGGGTATTGTATACGGCGCGTATATAGGTATACAAGCGGATGTCAGCCTATATGCAGAGAGCGCGGCACAACTGCGAAACCAATTTCCGGTACTGCAGCGCGCAGTTTTTGTTTTCGAATCTGTGCGTGTATCGGTCAGTTGTCGTTATTTATTTCTTTTTTGTCGGGCCTACCAATATGCATCGTGCAGCAGCACGCGATAATTCGATTATAATCGAAATTTCGATCGTTGAGCGCGCGTGTGAAATCGTTCATCTTCTTTTTCCACCTCTTCTTCTTCTTCTTTCGATGTGTCATTCGCTCGTTCGACTCGACGACTTTTTGATGAATTTACGACGGGAATAAATAAACGCGCGCGCGCGCAGTGATAAGTCGAGAATAAAAAACGAGTAATACAGGTGGTAATCGATGCCAACTATGCTCGCTGCTGCTGATCTGTCTGGGTATAATAATAAAAATCAAGCATCCGAACAATCATTAAATTCAAACTAGCTCCTTGGCTGTAAATCGTTTTTTATACATTTTTAAGTGCGCACTTTCGCGTCAGCCCAATAAAACAATAAACCCGTCGATTCGTCGTCCGCTGCTGCTGTTTTTTTTCTTCTTTCATTTAGCTCGCTACTCTGCGCGCACGCGGGATAGCTGAAGGAGGGATCATCTCTGTCTATTTTTTCAGTCGAAATGTGGAGCGCGAGCTCGCCCCGCAGCACGCGAATCGGTCGTATAAAAGGTTTGTGATTTTTTCCTTGTTCCTCGACGAATTCTCCCTCTCTCTCTCTCTCTCGTTGTTTATGCAAATTTTCGTTCTATTTTCGAAATTCGCTGAATATCATAATATTCACTGGGCGACGTAGAAACATAGCAGATCGTCTCGGAGCACAATGTAATAATGCCGCGCAGACGGATTTCGTCTTATAAACTTAAAATACACAGAGATGATAAAAGCGTGAGTATTATTGTCCGTCTTCTTTGCTTTTGTAATACGTCGTTCATAATACCCCGAGAATTCGTGTCATTCGTCTAGTATATGCTGACGAGAGATAAGCCATTAACACACAAAAACAAGAGTACTGGCATTGAATTAAAAATCTCATTATATCCGAATTTTATGATGCGATCCCCAAGTTCACTTGCGAATTCGCAGCTTCGTGCGCTACATGACCGAAAAATGAACTAGAAGACTGGTATAATTTGTAGCCTACTGGTGGTCGAATGGCTTTCCAATAACCATCGTCCTCTCGCGCGCAAAGTTAAAATTCTCGTCTAGATCTATAGTGGCGTCGGCGCCAAAATGCGTTCGAGAAAATGCTCTCCTATGTTTTCGTCGCCGCTGCGCCGTTAAACGATCGTTCCGAGTGCGATAAAATAATGACTTACAAAGATGAGAACTCGGCGCGACCTTCTGTATACACGCACACACACACACACACGATGCGCTTGTGTTTGTTGAAAAGTTAAAAAAGAACACGTGAAAAAATCGATAAAAATCTCGTGCGAATCGTCATTCTCTCTTTTTCTCTCTTACTCCAGTCGGGCGCAGAGTGTCATTATTCTTATTATTATTATTTAACGCGTTATATCTACGTGTGACACTAATTGGAGCAAAAACAAGCGAAGCGTTATAGGTTGACCTTTATGCGCTGACGCGCGCGTTATCATTCCGCAGCTCGTAGCTATATCCCATTCGCGTTCAACTTTGTTTTTCTCTGCATCTATCTCTCTCTCTCTCTATTTTTTTCATTCCTCCGTAAAAGGAGAGCAAGTATATAGAGGTCGCACGATGATGAGAATCAATAAAAAATAAAGCAAAATAAAAAAAAAGGAAAAGAAAAGCTGCGATTGAAATTGCGTCTCGAGCGCGCGCTTGCTTGTGTACGTAAAAATGTGCAATTTATGCGATTACAGCGCGCGCGATAATTTCCGTTGACTTTGCCTTACTACGTATACTAGACTACTTACTACTACCGCGAGAGACGAAAAATACGTCGTAAAAGTTTCTCGTCTCGCTCGGTGCGATATATCGATTTGTATTATACGATATGCGCGCCGCGACGTTAACGCGCCGCGCATTACATGTGTTTATGCAAACTCGCTGCAGTCGTCGTCGTCGAGAGTCACAACAATTTTTCAACTGCATAGCTGAGCTCGGAAGCTCGTCGCGAGATGCGCGCGCGAAAGTGAAGTTAAGTTTTAGAGCTCTCCTCGGGTGTGTATGCATCGAAATGTATATGTACAGGGAGGAGAGAGAGAGAGAGAGGTAAGTTACTCTCTTACGCGTGCGATATATGTATAAATGCCATTTTCATTTTAAAGACACGCGAATATACGCGCGGGGTTGTATTTTTCCAAGCTGTTTAATGCCTCCCAAGGATGTCGTGTTACCATATATACGTGTACGCGTGTATAGAGCAGTGGGTTTCATTTCAATCTTTGCAGGTTTTTTTTCTTCATCTCTATTTTCTCCATCTCTCTCTCTTTCATACTCCTCTCGTCCGCTTGCACATGCATAAAAAGCCACATCAATTATTTATTTCTCCTCTCTCGCGAAAAGTCCATTATATCCTTGAAAGCTTTCCTTTTTATTATACTTTCCTTTCAAATAGATTACATCTCCTATATACTCCGATTCCGTTTAATGCCCGAAATTCCTTTTCTCTCTCTCTCTCTGTCTTTTTTCTGCGTCGCGTCGTTTGAAAAAACAGAGAGAAAGAAAGAGAACAAAAAAAGGGGAAAGGCGAAGAAATATTTCGACTCGAGCTATTATGTTATTTTCTAAAACGTATAAATGCCGTCGATCGAATTAATATCCGAAGCTAGGCGATATATACGTTATAGTAAGCGATCCACTCGGCCGTGTGTTATTTTCTCGTCTCGCGTCGACGTTAACCAGCGACTCTGATTAATTAGCGCGGATACACATATCCCCAAACTGCAGCGGTGGAAAACGATCGCTGCCGCACAAATACACACACACAACGTGTATATAAATATATGATCGCTATACGTCGAAGCTCACGTCGAGTTCGCGCAATTCGGGCTTCGCGTGTATTATATATGCTCTTGAAAGCTGCTGCACTGCCTGCACATATATGCGTGCGCGCGGCAGCGGCTGCAGTGGATTTTCTTCGGCTTCCCCTCGCTCGCGCGCAGCAGTCATCGAGCTCCGCACACATACACGTATAACACGCACACGATGTCATTAGAAATGTGAGAGATCGGTGTACGTGTGTGCGCCTGTCGTGGTGCATGACTGCCGATGCACTTATATACATATACATGCACACATCGAGTTCGCGAGTCAATGAGCTCTCTCTCTCTCTCTCCAGCTATCTCTCTTTCGTTGGCTGCAATCGGTTACGACATCATCGCATCATTGCGAATGACGCCAGTATATAAATGCATCGAGCAGCAACAGCAGCAGTGGCAGTGGGTGTCTCGCGCGCAGCACTGCACATGTATCGCTCGACCTTGAGAAATATATATTCCAATGTAAAGCCCTTGCGCCATGGCAGCTCTCTCTCTCGCTCGACTACTACTACTACTACTACTACGACTCGTTAGCGCGGCTGTTATATGCATGTACGCGATATTTGCAGCTCAGCTCGAGAATCAATCGATGCGAACGATTATAGAGGTGCAATATAGAGAGAGAGAGCTGCACCCGCGATACGTATATGCAATAGCAGCAGTCGCAGTTGTAGCAGTAAAGTAGTCGCAAACTATTATCGATCGATTTTTCACTTTGCACTTGTGCGAAACATTAGGCGCGTTAAATTTAATGCACACAACATATCGATACCCAATATATCATCGTATTTCGCGATCGAGGATGAACCGCTGCTGCAATTTTCGGGCTAGAGGACATACCGCGCACCCGGGTCAATAGTGTATTAACGCGCGATAAGGATTATCTCGGATGTTCCGCAGTAACGACTTACGATGTGTACATTGACTTTGGAGCACGCGATTATATATCGTATATATACATATAATAGAGCGTCGAGGTCCTTGCGGACCGTTGATACAGCGCGCGAGTTCATCGGCTTTTCCGGCGCGGGGGTGTGTGTGTGTGTGGTGATCAGCGGTGCACAAGGGCCATCCGCGACGATGCGTGTCCGATACGTTCTCCGCGCGCGGACACCGAAGCCAAAGTTCAAAATCCGATGTTTATATTATATACACGGGTGCCTTACGTGTACTACGTAATGCAAGCGCGCGATTACGAAATCGAGAATGTGTGCTCGAAGCGAGAGAGTTTGAAAGCTCGCGAGCATAAACTTTAATGCGTCAGCATGACACAGAAGAGAAAAAGGAACAAAACAATGGGAATATTATATTTGTCAACGCGCGAGATTAATTCGAGCGCTTGTAACGATACGTATATATATAAATCGTGTCAGCCTCTATATATATCGTAAAAGTGCATCGCTGGCCGCGCAGTCGAGCGTAATAACTTTATGCTCGTAGATATATATGTACATATATATAATGCTCGTGGCGCGGCGCGACGAAATGAAAACAGATTTTTCTTTCCTCTCCGCGCGCATAAGCTGCTCGTGAAAAACGACACTTTTTAATCGTCCGGCAGTGCGGCGCATAGCGAGTCTCGCGGTATATTACATTTTTTTTTTCGTACAAAACTGCGTGTTTATGTATAACACACGACGACGATAAACTGCCGCGGAATTCTTGAATAGAGGCTATTAGACGAAAGACAATACTCTCAGCGTCGTAGGCATGCATCGTTATAATATACTCTCGAGAGTGCGCGGATTGTCGACCGTTGTTGTTACTCGGGCGTTTTTCTTTTTATTTTCTTTTTTCGTCGCCTTCATCGCACGCGCGCGCGCCACGATGTTATGAAATTTCTCTAAGTTGAAAATGTAAATTGCTTCATTTTACAATAACGAGCGACTCGACCGGGGGCGTATATAGATATAGGAGAAACGCAGCCGCCGCCGCTGCGTATAACACCTAAATCTCCCAAGCCTGAGCAATAAAACACTTTAATCGCGCCTGGCGTGTGCTAGAACCCGTTAAAAGTGTTGTTGTTGTTGTTGCTCGCTGCTAAATTGCTCTTTTATAATACACGCGAAGAAACCTTTAAAAACAGAGAAGGAAAGAGAGAGAGAGAGAGAGAGAGAAAGGAGAAGTTGTGCTTTATCGAAAAGTGTAAAATGTCAAGTTATTGTCGTTGACAATCGCGCGCCAACTGCAGCTTTATGTAGCTGCTCTTCGCGATGTACTTATGACGTGCATATGACGGCGCATCGCGGGCAAAAATAGACAATGGAAATTTCGAAACGAATCGTTTTCGACGATCGCTCGGTTTGCGCGCGGGTAAACACTCTTATAATCGTTGTATATATACATAAGAAGTACACGCGCAAAATTGTGCCTAGCTCGAGTATCGAAAAATGAAAAGCTTGCGCGGATATCTGTACACAATGTTCAAGGCCTTGTTAGGTTGAAAACGGCACGCCCGATAAGAAAATGAAATTGTTCGCGTAAGGTGCATAACTGTTACCGCATGAATTCTCCGTTGAAAATCAATTTATCCGTACTGATTTATTATTAAAGTAAAAATAAACGAAAAAATTGAATTCCATACTTATATAATTAAATATTTTCATTGAAAATTAATGTTTTTGATATTGATTTAGTTTTTGTGTTAATTGCTCAATAACTGTAACAGTAACTTCGTTAAAACCATTCTTCGCCACTAGATGTCGAGTACCTTTAGCTGTAAATCTGCAAGTGGCAAAGTCAAAATAATAGTATAAGTCGAGCACAATTTTTATATGGTAGAAGTTATCGTAAATCCTACTGAGGCATTCGTAAAACGAGCCCAAAATAATGTTTTTATAAAAATTAAAGAAAAAAACATACGCAGTGTAGTCTTGATTATTATCACATAAATCGCATTTCGTCTTGTTGCTTTGATTAACCAAAAACCAACAATAGTAATCTTGAATGGATCACCAAAAAATGTAAGTCAAAACAGAATCCAAATTCAAGTTAAATAGATGGCCTATAACCGCAGTCGGCAAAACCTACATCTATACTCTTTCCCTCTCTATTGTCATTGAACTTGAAATAAATAATATCGTGTGCCACGACGTCGATTACGCTCGATGCTGTGGCGATTAACGAGCAATCGCGTCCTAAGAAGCCTCAATAAAATCAATCGTTCCTATTATACCGATCGCTCGAGCTCATCTTCCGTTAGATTAATCGTAAACTTTTTTCCCCTCTCTTCCTCTGTTTCTCTCGGTCATACGCACACACACACACACGTATACTTACAGAGATGTACGAAGAAAACACACAAAGCGGGACAGTTTTCGCATGGAATCGAAGCGTCATTAAATACGGATCGCGAGCTAGAAAAAAAAATTAGAAGAAAAGTGTCTATCCAGCTCTCTCTCTCTCGCGAGTGCGCCCGCGGAAAAGTAGAACGGATCATATAATAAACGCGTGTCAGCATCGGGAAAATAGGAAAAACCATTTCTCTCTAACTCTCTCGCTATTTTCTCGCGTGCGTGTGTTCGATGCGTCGCGATAATAAACAATCGTATATCACGTGCAGCACAGCAGACACGCGCCTATGTAGTGCAGGATGATGGCAGGATTCATATAATCTATATATATACATATAACACCTTAACAATAGGCGTACGCGACTATGAGGCACTCGAGAGAGTGAGAGAGAGAGAAGCGCGTGACTATATACATCGTATTATCTGATAGTTTGACATTGTGCCTCTGCTGTGGTATATATATATCCAAACTTTCGCTCCCGCGTACTAAGCTCGCTCGTTCGTTCGTTCGCGGGGGGGAAACAATCGAAATAGGACTAGATCTTGAAATTGCCGTTAATTACATCGCAAACTACATTATAGTCGGCTCCAAGTTGCCAAGTGGATCGAGTAACGCGAGCCACTCTGCGCCATATATATATATTATTCCCGCAACTACAGATAATGTATAATAATACCTGCCAATGCGAACGAACGCGTTAGGCGATACATTAACGTTTCTCGATATCTGCCGCGCGGCGTCCTGCTATATTATAAGAGTATATAGCTGTGCCGCTGCTCGCGGGATCGATTGAATTTAGCTCGATTTTCCATGATACTCGCGCTCGCGCGCGCGATAAATGGACGTAATCGGCGGATATACGCGCGCTCTTAAACGATGTGTACTGGTATCTCGGGCATAATGTAGATTTAAGTGCCAGCGCGCGCGCGAGTATCGTCGGAGGAAAATTTCTTCGACTGCAGCCTCTAAATGCGTAGCAGTGCAGTTATATATGTGTGTGTGTGTGTACGCGTGCGTGCGTATGTGCAATTGGCTTTTTGCGCCGAGATTAGGTATTTAAACTGCGATCCCGTTCGGTGGCGGCGCGCGGAGGCAGTGGCACGCGCCTATATACTGCAGAACTGAGAGAGATATCTCGATTAAAATTGAATTCTTCGCAGCTCGTGTAGTATATAAAGGTGTACGCGCGTACACGCGTGCCTATATAATTTTATATAATCCGTTTGAACTCTTGATTCGCTTCGATTATATGGAAGATGGAGGGGAGTTTCGTCGTACGGGTGATAAATTTTCCTCGAGGTTCCTGTATACGTGCCGTGCTCGCGCGACTCGATGCGTTCGATTGACCCAGTTGTATTATCGGCCGCGAGGATAATACCGATCGACGCGTTTGTGTATAGGCTGGCGCGCGAGTTTCTGTTTAGTCCGTCGAGCCTCCTCCTTCTATACTCCTTGTACTCCTCTTATTGCGAATCAATTTATTATCTACGTTTATAAAAGCTAATGATATATATATATATATACGATCTGTAGCTTTATGATATCGCTCTTTGAAAAAACGACCGATGGAAAAGTCTCGGTACCTTTCCGGCCTTACGATTGACGTGTATGGATAATTGGTGCTGTAGTAATGAACGAGATTGTTATTACTTCAAATGATACCGTGTTTACGGATACGAAACTGATTTTTTAAATTTATATTTATTTTTCATTTGTATGATATGGAAAATATGAAAAATTAAATAACGCTTAACAAGAAAAATATATTGCAAGAATGTTTATTAACGCTACTAGTTTTGGCCCGTAGCCGCCAAGCAAATATTATGTAAATCCGTATTCGTAAGCCCATCGACGATCATTTCACAGCAGAGAACCGGCAGCCGTTGGTGTATCAGCTCAATGATTAGCTCCAGGCCCCAATTACAGAAAAATCGTCGAAGCAATATCGGGCTTATCTTTGCATCAATCAGCTCGCAAACGTTTCTGGAAAAATTCTCGAATGAGTAGCGAGTGATTAAGAAGTCTATTATTGTGAACTGGAGTTTCGACGCTTGAGCGGGTCTTAACTGGATGAGATCGTACAGCGACAGATTCGGCTTTATCTTTATTTCTTTTGCTTTTATCACGAACGTTTGGCGGTTCAATCGACTATCATCCAGATCTAACGGAATCTCGGACAGTCCGTGCTCAGCGAAAAATGCCATCATTGTTAGGGCGTCGCTTCTGAACAAGTCATATCCGTTTTCCTCTAAGCTCTTGATGATGCTATAAGTGTCAGAAATTATTTCCACTTTTAATCCAAAAAAACGTTCCATTTGACGTGATTTATGTGATTTATACGGCTCAAAGAACTCGTCAAAGTCACTCGCAGTGGGAAAATCGAAGTTGGACAAATCAGCGCCATTATCCAAGAGTGCAGTGAACATTTCCGGCCAGAGGTTTGCCACAGCTAACCGAAGTGGAGTCCGGCCCTTACCGTCTCGGGCATCGACCTGTACAGGCTGATTCATTTTTTTGGTGATTCGAAAGAACGTTAGCAGCAAGTCTTCGTCGTATTTTCTATTGCAAATAACGTGCAGCGCCGTCGATCCCTCGGCATTGGCTAAATTTGGATTCGCACCGTTTTCTAGCAGCAATCTAACTACCATCTTCTTATTGCGTTCGCCCAGAGCGAAATGTAATGCCGTGTTACCCAAATTGTCCTGTTTATCGACTTGTATCGGCCGATTTGCTTTTTTGTCAATCTCGAAAAACTTCATTACGTAGTGTGCATCGTAGTTTTTAATGCAAATAAAGTGTAGAGGAGTCAATCCTTCAGCATTGGTCAAATTGAGATCGGGGCCATTTTCCAGCAGTAATTTGACCAATTTTTTGCAATGATGAGCCAGAGCTACGTGCAGCGGTGTGTTACCGAATTGGTCCTGAGCATTGACTTGCAAGCGCGGATGCTGGTCGTTGATGAACTTTACTAATATGAATGCCCATTCTTTCTGACAAATCATGTGCAGAGGAGTCAAACGATCATTGTTGGCCAAATTCAGGTTGGCACCTCTTCGCAACAGCATTGCGGTCATCTCCTGCTCGCGACGGCCCGTGAATTGCAATGCCAAGAGCAATGGTGTATTACCAAATGTGTCCTGTGCGTTGACGAGCACTGTTTTATTGACTTCGTCGCAAATTTCAAATAACATTCTGGCTAAATCATAATTCCCTGGCCTTTTGCAGATAATGTGCAGATGAGTCGATCCATCCGCATCGGCTGAATTAAGATCCACGACTTTTCTTAGCAACAATCGGACAATATTCCTGTGGTTTTTAGACTGAGCTATCTGTAATGGCGACTCGCCTATTTTTGGCCAACAGAAGATGGGATCGAGCCCGAATTCGAGGAATTTCTTGACTGCGTATTCACAGCCAGTCATGCAAGCCACATGGAAATGCGTTAGACCTGATTCGTCGGTGTAATTAACGTCAAATTTGTTGTAAATTTTAAATAATTCATTGATGAAATTGTAGCGGATTTTGCTTTTAGCCGCGTGATGCAAAGGTGTGGTGCGACGTAACAGTGGCTTTCCATGTGCATCGTGGATTGGTTCGTCTTCATAGCCGGTCTTGATTACAAATTCAATGAGTATTTTTGCTTTAGAGCCCTTCAAAGACTCGACGAGGAGACTCTCAATTTCTTCTGGCGTAAAAATGTCTCGGAGATTAGGAAATGGTCCCTTCCACTTTCCGATTAAAAGATACACTTGATTAAGAAATTTTCGTCGCTCTTTTTGAATCTTCCAATCGACCCTTCCATGTGTAATCTTTAATGCTTTTAATTCCTTGGGCACATCAAACATTTTGCTCGCTCAAACACACTAACACAATCGTTTATAATTTAATAAAGAAATGTTTTGTCACGAATATCACTCGCTGCTGTCGATTCGGCTTTCCTTTGCTGTTTATGCTGTGACGTTCAAACGTATACTGACTATAACCTACCCGAAGATCTGTGCAGAGAGTAGCAACACGTGGACAATTGGTTAGAATCACTAACGAGTAGAAAATGTAAGTTCACCGTTGTAGGGGCGCTCGTGTCTGTAACATGACACGACAATAATAGGCCTTGCCTCTACTAAGCTTGACTTACACTTTCTAATCGTTACCGAATTGAAAGGCTTAACGCGTCGCTTGACCGTGCCACTGTCTCTCAAGGAGCAAACCAAATTTTTAAAAACCAATTATTTGCCTTGAAACTTTGCATTATGAATGTTAATGTTGAAATGCAATTTTTCACCCTAAACTTTTATTGAAAGAACAACAAAAAATTTTAACGTGGTTTCTTCGTACGAGCGCAATCCATTGTTTTTTTATTTTCGAGCGAATGAATAAATTCAACTGTTGTACACGCGTGCGCAACGCGCCGATTGGTTCTAGTATACATTATAGAAGAGAACTGACCCACCTTTGGTTCTCGAGCTTATAAGCTGTATCCCACATAGCCAAGCGAGTTTTCCTATGGTTTTTCTACCACGTGCTCCAAAGCGGCCATACAGCTCTTCTCTATCTATCTATCTATCTCTCTCTCTCTCGCTCTCCGTATAATACTTTCTCTCCGGTATTCCACCATTGGATTTCTCTTATATATATGCCTATTATATACGATTGGACGGGTATCGTGTGGCGCGCGGCAGGCAGAGAGTTGACGACGACGACGACGACGACGACGACGACGAGAGAACAGGTGGCCACTCATTATCTGGCCCCGCGTGTGCGCGCCGCTCGATGTTTTCGCTATTATTATATATTACATTAGCTTCTCGCGAGCGTATAACATGCGGCAGCAGTGTGCCGAGATAAAGATTGAAATCTGCACACGTATATAATATATATGTAGGTAAAATACGTATTATATACGTAAACTCGAGGCACGAGAGAGATGCCTATTATCGTCGCGCGCTATTAGGCTCGTTGATATAATATTATAAACTCGCGCTCGTCGATGTATATAATAGACCAGTACACACGGCAACTATAGGCGCGCGCGAGAGAGAGAGAGAGAAGTGAAAAGTTTGATCGATGAAAAAAGTGAATTGTGCCCCATTATATTTATCCCGCGTATATAGGTTCTACTATACATTTCGACACGATCGATTATCATCGCCCCTCTCGCGCCAGCTCGTAAATAATAAACGCGTACAAACAATTCCTTCTTCTTCTTCTTCTTCGTTTTTTTTTTCATACTCGAATTGAATCGCGCCAGGTATCCGTATAAGGAACGAACGACGACACACCCCTCCTCGTTGTTGTTGTTTACCGAGACAGACTGAAGCATGTGCATGTGCAGCACGATATAATGTGTGTTGTGTTGATAATACGCGTATCGATTGAAATGTAATACAGCCGCGGCCAAGCGAGCATATCTGTGTATGCAAAGCAATAGCAATTGCTCGCGACGTAAGTAATCGGTCTTTGGCGTGCTGCGTGCGCGATGTGCTGAACTAATACGATCGACTCGCACACGCGCGAGTTCGAGCAGCAGCTATAGCTCGATCCCTGTTCCGATCAATCTGTCGTTGCGATCCCGTCGATTTTGTTTTCGATGTTGTTGTTGTTGTTGTTGTTTTTGTTGTTGTTGATCGAAGCAATTACGTCCATCGATTGCGTGTGAAAGTGTCTTAAGTCAAAAACAAAAATAAATACAAAAAAGAATCGAAAGAAAAATATCGTACAGTCCCACGCACGGAACGAAGTAGTGACGACGAAAGTTACAAATCCTCCCATCGATCGCAAAATATGGTTCACGTATGACAACATCCACGTTTAAATCGCAGCACGAGGAATGCCCCTTTGATCTCGTACGTCAATTATACCGTACCAACACCGGTGTGTTTACAAACAACACACAAGAGCTAAGATCACAGACACTAGCTATATATGGTACAGGTGCAATAGGCTTCGTACAGTTATAGCGCGGGAGAAAGTGTCTTCCATTCGAAACGTCGATGATGCTGTACATATATACCTTGTGTGTGTGTGTGTGTTTGTGTACACATAAACGAGGGTCATATAGCACTAGTTCCTCCGCGCTCGTGCATGCGCTTGTATAGGCATACGTTTATATCGAGAGCATAACTCACTCTCAAGAGAGAGAGAGAAGGGAAGATATAGGCGCCTCCAAGGCCGTTGCCGTCGTCTCGTATACGCCATCTCTCTGTCTCTCTATCTTACTCGCGTTTAAGCAGTATATATACAACAGTATCGAACGACCAATTATGTACCGTTGCGTACGTATGCATAAAGTGCATAACTGCACCGTATATATATATACACCTGGGCTATAACTGCACGTGTATTCGCTGGTGTTATTATGTGCGCGAATATGCCGCAAAGAAGAGGAAGAAGAGGAGAAGAAGATGTAGCTAAGGCAGAAGAGGCGATCGCCTTTGCTGTATTACATCCGATGAGCCGAATAAAGAGATAAAGACAATTACAATGGGGTCGACATCATACATTTTTTCTTCACTCATTTTTTTACTCTTTACATAAAATAAAATACCATCCGTTTTTTAAATGAAATTTCTTTTGGCGCGTTGGATAGAGAGTAAACGCCCTTAAAGAATTTTCATCTCTCGCAGTTCGCGTTCTTATACTTCTGCTTATTGAATTTAAAAATAATTTTTAAATAGTAAACTTGATTTTTTTTACTTTTACTCAATCGATCGAAATTTTTTCTAATTATTACTTTTCTCACAAATCGCGGATACGTAATAAATATACATTCTAGTTCTAATCCTATCCTATATCAGCGAGAAAAACTACGGGATAGCTCTTCGGCGCGCGGCGCGAGATGCTGGTTTACGTAAACGCGCTCGCGAGAGAGAGAGAGAGAGGCTAAAACACAGATGCAGATACACATCGACCATACCCTGAAAATTCCATTCCATTGAGCCGAGCGAGCCGGAGCGAGCGATCGCCTGCACCAAGAGAGAGAGAGAGAGAGAGAAAAGAGTGAAAGCAGCTCTCCGGCCGCTTTTATATACCGCTCGCATACACCGACATAACATAACAGTCCGAGGCTGACCCATCTCGCGCATGCAGAGAGCTGAAGCGAGTGCATAAGAGAGATGTACAGACGAATCGGTTGAAAAGAAAAGAAGAGAGAGAGAGAGAGCAGAAAAAATTTGCTCCCCGTGCATATAACGTGTATATTACGTAGGTAGTATAGGTACGAGCCTCGCTATACGTATGCATTTACGTATACGCGTGCTGTATAAGAGTCAACGTACTGTCTCGCGCGCAGAGAGTGTGGTGTGTTGTGTAGCAGTGCGCAGTGCAGTGCGCGCATACCTCGAGAGTCGTCTTTCTCTCGCTCTCGCGTTGCATATACGACGACGACGACGGCGAGGATGATGATGATGATTACGATGTGCACCTGAAATAGTATAGTACGCACTTGTTTTGCAAATGCCGTTCACTGGATCGGCTACTTATATTATATATCGTATACCTATATGGCACAGAGTCGTAATATTACGTCTTCCTTCGATTTTTTTTTTCTTCGTGCGATATAAATGTGTGATATGCATTTCCGCGAGTAATATCGCAAAACCGGATTCGATTTATGCGTGTGCCGTAATCCATTTCGGGATATTGGACGCGGAAATTCATTAGCACTTGTGAGCGGTACAAAACTACCGTGAGTAATATATACGAGTACGCGTTATACCATTTTTTTTTACCTCAAAGCTGAACGATATCGCGTCGACATCGAGCTTTTTTCGCGCGCGCGCGCGCTCGTTAAACATTTTCGGTATATATACAAGTACCCACTCTAAAAAGAAGCTACATAGCTCTCTCTTCCTCTCTGCATCTCTCTCTCTCTCTCTCTCTCTCTCTCTTGCTCTCTAAAAAAACACTTGCGGCCCTGTGTACTCGGCGAACTGTAGACCTTTATAATCTCTCTTTCTCTTCTTTCTCTACCTTTCTTCATTCCGTATCACTCGCAGCCGCCCGGCTTTTATCAAATTCTTTCGTTCTAACTGCAGGTGCAGCGACGTGCGTATTTCATACTATGCAATGTACATCGGCACGAAGCACGAAGCGGGTGGCCAGAAACATATTTTATACCGCCTATCCATAAGATATTAGCGAGCTCAAAGCGAGCCGAAATCGAGTTATGCGCATGCCGACCCCGTATATATACAGAGGACGTCACTTTCGCAGTGCATCAACTTTTTCAATTTCGAAATTATATATATACTGCGCTATCTCTCGGCCTATAATAATAATAATAATAATATAAAAGTACGTATAGAGCTTTACTAAAGAAGAAAAAAAATCTCATCACCGGGGATGAACGCATTGAAATTCGCCAACCAACTTTTCTCTCCTACGCTTTAAAGTTCTCTCTCTTTGGCTTCGTTCCTTATATAGCCCGGGCGCTTATGCTCGACAAATTGATTCGAGCTTTATATCCTCGCGCGGACGGTTTTATCGTCGTTTTTAATTCTTAAAATGACACCCACAGGCAAAATTCGTCGGTTATAATGACAAAAAGTAATTGTCTTCCCTTGATCTCCTCTCTCTCTCTTTTTTATGTTTCTAGCCGCGCGTGTGCTTGCGGGTTACTTTGCGCACAAGGTAGTAGTCGGTATGTGCCGTGTATTCCGCGAAGCTCGGCTCGGATTAAGACCGAGAGAGAGAGACGTCGTCGACATACACCCTGCAGCTGAGTATGTATACGCGATGGGGTGAGGGGGGACAGGGGATATGGAGGCGGTCGCGCTATAGGCCTCCCTCGTCTGCTGCACGCGCTCATATTCTGCTATTGACGTCTCTCGCTTACGGGGCTTTTTTTTTCTTCGGCTGTTTTTTTATACTTACTGACAGTTCTTTCTCTTCCTTCTCGTTGCGCGATTCGTCGTCGTAGCTCGACGGTGCATTCGTGAATATTACCAATGGACACGTTGGGAATATTACATATTGCAAAACGATCGGATTACAAAGAGTCGTCTCGCTATAGCTCTCTTTCTATGTCTCTCTGTATGTATATATGCCGTGCGCTACTGTTACTGCCTGTTACGCGATACGTTGCGCGATATATTTACGATGAGGATGATTGCATACTCGGCGCGGCGCGGACACGCGAAATAAGCGTACTCGATATACGTATATCATCTACTATACTCGCTATTTCGAAAACGAAACGTTTCGAGCTTTATAACGAGCTGTACACAAACAAACAAACAAACAAAAATATTAATCTCGAAAAGACGTTGATTATGCATTCGTGCACTACATTTTTTTTCAATTCGAAGCTCGATATATAACACCTCCTCGTACGTATATCGCCGCGAGCTTGCGATTAAAGCTGCTCGCAAGTTAAAGCGCTCGCTCGATTGCTTGGGGCAGCTAATACGATTCCTCCTCGCGTAATCGATTAATGAGCCAATCTCGACGCCTCGACTTGGGGCTGCTGCTGCTCCTGCTGCTTGAAGCTTGGCTTGGAGCTTGCAGACGCGCTGCAGCTTCTCTCGGTATAATATCGTATGTATAGGCTCTGTAAGCGCGATAACAACTTCCGAAACGCGGATAGAGGGAGCCTCGCCTCGCGCGTGTACGTAATAATCCTATTGCAGCTTGGCAAACTATATGAATAAATCGTGTGTATAGCCAGGGGTTTCTCTTTGTACGTACGTAATAATAAGAATATAACAACGGATATATCTGCCGTTTTGCCGCATGAGCTTTTTCTTGCGTATCGCGTGTATATGAAAAATTCAATTGCGTGTACACCCTGTGTGTATTACTTTCTGCGATTAAAGCAACAACAGCGTCATCAGCACAGCAGATCCCCCTTCCAAAGCTCACCTTATGTTGCTGGGCATCTTATGAAAATCCCTCTAACTCTGCATCCGTCGTATATTACATGTGTACTTGCGCGAACGTATACACGCGTTGTGTAATACTCAGTACCGAACCCCCCCTGTACGCGTTGGCGCTTGTCGAATTCATTTGAATAATTAAAAAAGCTCCACAACCAACACCACTACCACCATCGCACTCGAAGAAGAAAGCAAAGAGCTAGAGAGTGAGAGACGGCGAAAAATACACGATACACGTAGCAGCTAGTGGTGCACACACACAAAGCTCGAGTAACGCGAGTAACAAGCTCTGAAAAATGAATTTGCGCGATATCACACGTGTGAGTGTGTGTATGTATGTGTGGGTGCGAGTGTGTTGGTGCATGGTGCAATGCACATCAGCGAGCCAACCCCCCCTCGTTTCTGCCTTCTTTCGTCTCTCTCTTTTTTTTTCGTTCGTTCCTCTCTTTTTGCGCTTTATACCGTGCATATACGTGCTATCAAACCGTCGACGTTCGACGTTTTGCTCGCTGATGTGTGTGGCAGCAGCAGCAGCAGCAGTAGCAGCGAGAGAGGAGCCATGCACTGCACATGCACACACACACATGGCCCACGCTATATACTCGTTTTCCGTATAAGAGAAAGAGAGAGAGAGGGTTGAAAGCCATAGAGCTCGTCGCTGCTGCTGTGGCTGCTGCACCGGTGGAGCGCCGCGGATCTCGAGCGGCCGCTGCACCGTAGCTATGTGCAGAGAGTGCATGTACGCGCCTGCGCGGCAATATTGAATCTCCCCCAGGGCGCCCCGCAGCTTCGGTGTGGTCGTTTCTCTCTCTCGAGCTGCTGCTGCTGCTGTGTGCACCGCTCGTCGTTCTGCCGCTGCTGCTGTTTCACCATGCAGCATCAGCAATCAAGCAATGCACTCACGGCTCTCGTGCTGGCGCAGGACGAGGGAATTTTCGTGCACTTGCGTGGGTTTAGCTCGAGCACACTAGCAATAACATACATACGAGTCGCACTTGATAATGTAAATCCGTGAATTTATTGCTACTCGTGTGCTTCTATTTGCCGAAGAGATTTAATTTTATCCCCGTTGTAATACGTAATAACATTGTACGCAGTCTACACGCCTGCGGATTGTTTGGGTTAAAAATTTTATGCCGACTCGATCGTGATTACGCTTATTTTATCGGAGTGTTTATTATGACGTATACGTGTACGGTAATTAAATAGTCAAAAATAGCCGAAACTGCGCATTGATCGATCGTCTCTCTCTTTGCTCTCTCTCTCTTTCGCGAACCGCTACAATCGCGGCTCCGAGCTTTAAGCGGAGGTGCTAAAAATATCCTTAAACCCCTTCGTTTAGCTATACAGCTACAGGTATAAAGTCGAAGCTGCAATTTCGATTACACACACACACATGTGCTGCAAATTTCAAAACAATACCCAGGTTTGCCGCTTATAACTAAACGATTATACAGACTGCAGCAGCAGTAGCAGCAGCAGCAGCAGCTCGTAAATTATTTTCCCAAAACGGATCGGTTGATTAAACTTTATTTAACCGAAGAGCTACTGCGTTATACTGGATTTATATAGCAGGTGCGCGGAGCAGAGCAGTCTCCCGGCTCTAAATACAGTGCCGTATTCCCGCGTATTCGTCAGCCGTCATCGTGTGAGAATACGTACAGCTATACGCGCCATGTACAAACTCGGCGTGAAAATAGACCGATGCTGCTGCGCTAACTTCTGCCGCTTCTGCTGCTGCTGCTGCTGCTGCTAGCTGGGGGTTCGCGAGCGAAACTTTTGCGCGAAACTTTCGACGTGCAGTGCGCGTCGGTCTGCCTGCTATACGCGCGAGGGTATGTTTGTACGATTATGTGTGCATAAACGAGTTATAGGTGTATACGTATATATACGATACAGAGTAGTTTGGTGCGTGCAGGACTTTTAACTAAAGAAAACAGAATATATCGTATATATATATTATTGTATATAAAACGAAATTGTCGCGCGCAAGCGTAAGAGAGAGAGAGAGAGAGAGAGAGAGAGAGAGAGAGAGAGAGAGAGAGTGAGCTACCTTTTCACTTGATAAAATGTCATCCACCCCTTGCCCCTCTCTCCCTCTTTCTCTGTTGCTGCTATCGCTGCCTCGGGCGCGCGCCAAGCCAACTCAAAACTTGGCCATATAAATGCAGCGAAATAATTCACGCCCGCTTTAATTTAATTTCTCTGGACCATCGCCCCCCGCAGTCGTAGTGGCAGTAGCTAGCTATATAAAAGCACCGAATCAAATGCACGTATATTTATATATAAAAATCCGCGCGTGTACAGAGATAGAGCAGCAATTCGTACACAGCACTCGACAGCAGCAGCAGCAGCAGCAGCTCACAGGAAGAGGCGGGATTATGTAAATAGCGTAAAGTCATTCTGTGCGGCCTCAGTCGTCGAGGAGGGTGTCGAGCCGTAGTTTTATTGATTTATCGTTTTCGTCAGCTCTCTCTCTCTCTCTCTCTCTCCCTCTCGCGTGTGCCTCTCTTTACTCTCTGTGTCTCTCTCTCTCTAGTCCCGCCATGATGCCTATATAGTAATGTTGCCAACCTCTGCATGTATCGGTTTATACATATATATAGCTCCGTGCTCGAGCTGTACGGAAAATGAAAAAGCAAAGGCGAAGGAGGAAGAATGAGAGAGAAGAGCAATTCGTTTTGCAACGTATTGGACGCCAGGCGGCCCTTTCCGATCGCCGCCCGACTCATCTCTTTTCTCTCTCTCTCTCCTCGATATATGGCTGAAAAATTGATTGCTCGCGCAGAGTCTGGCCGGTATGATACAGTTATACACACACTGCACAAGGGCTAGAGCTTAGTTCTTTCATGTACGGGAGCTGTGAACTTCGTTTTCTCTTCTGCCGCCCCGCTTCTTCTTTTACTCTTTTTTTTTTTGTTGTTGCAAAAAGCTCGCGCGCACAGCCTTCGAGAAGAGTGTAAAGTTCAAGGCTGTTCGCGCGTGCGCTACTTTGCCGTGTGTCTGCTCTTGTTCGTGTTGTATGTATTACAAACGAGACTCGAAACTTTGACGTGTATATACACGCGCCGTATTAAAATATTCAGAGGTGCAATTTTTTCCACGGTAAAACTCTCGAAATGAAACAAAATATACCATTCATAAATCGAGTGTATAAAATATACCATACATATCTCGTGTGTATAAATTTTATCTCGGGCACTCGTCGGAATTGTTTTTGCCTCGGCGCGACGCGCAATAGAGAGACAAAACGTTCGCGTCGCTATTTTCGCCTACTTTTTCAGCGTTCGGAGTAGACGCGCGATGCATCAACAAGTCGCTCGCAAGCGCGGCGCCTGTTTATATACACACAAATACGAGTCTAGCTGCAGTCCTTATCGCTCGCTCGTCATCGTTCACAAAACTGCTGAAAAGGCACAAACACACACACACACACACACACACACACACACACACACACACACACACACACACACACACACACACACACACAGAGTTACACGCGTCAGTCGCGAGTACGTGCGACTTTTCCAAGATTGTCATCGATTGTGTGCAGCAGCGTGCTGCACTTTTAGGAAAATAGTACGAGCTTGCGACGAATGACCTGATTAATGCGAATCGGCCGATTTTTAAGCCGCGCGCGCGAGCTTTGCAGGCGGACACGAAGCGAGCTCAAAAAATAGTGCGAGGTCACGCGAACGTTATATATACGTAAAAGCTCCGCCGTTGAAAACGTTCTCTTCTCCATTATAACGTCTAACGCGATTGATCGGCGCGCGCGTCGAGCGGTGGCACATCATCGTGGCTTTGTATGCAGTATAGAGCGGCAGCCGGGGAGAAAGCTTGCGAGGCAAAGATTAGACCGCTAATGAAAGGCTATTTTCCTGCCCGTCGGATTTTCCACCCAGTTTCGCGTTATTCGGTTGTCAGGTATATAGAGAGAAAGAGAAAGAAAAAAAAAAGAGGCAGCTAGACACAATACGCGCGCTTTTTTTTTTTATTTTCTTCTCCTATGCGCTCGTGCATGTACTGTGTGTGCACGTACGTATATAGAAAGAGAGCCTAAAGAGAGAGAGAGAGAGAGTCTAATGCTGCTGGGCTTGTGCTTTTAATCACGGAGCTGCGCTGCTGCTACTGCTGCTGTTTTTACCCCGTTGCCACCGACGCTGCTAGTGGCTCTCTGGGATATTACGTGAAACGTTGCCAATTTTTCTCTTTCTCGAAAAACAGCCACATATACCACCCACACACGTATGCGCGCTGCCACTGAAATTATTTCGCCGCTCGATTTCAGCTGCGCGGAAGGCGGAGAGCGATTCGGGTGGAGGAGGGTCCGGGAAATTAACGGTTCATAATGACTCATTCTCGCTCGAGCCTCGAGATCTCTCTATGCGCTTAGCGTATGCACACGCGCAATTGGCACGATATGATTTTCCAGGTCGTTTGATCGCGCCTGCGGAGACCTCGACGTGTGTGCACGGCCCGCCCGCGCGCGTGTGGGCGCGATCGATATAAATTCGAGAGAGAGAGGAACGAGAGAAGGAAAGATTCTTCACTCTCTTTAATCGCTCGTTCAATACACACGTAGCGATCGAGCTCTCTTTTACACGCGTTTTCGACACGCATATTACATTCTCTTCTCCTCTTCTTTTTTTTTTTTGCTGCTGCTGCTCTCTACTCGCCCTTTAAAATCCCCGAGAAGCGGTGAACCATGTACTTATGTGTAATACTCGAGCTCGTGCGCGTGTGCATTATACGCGATGAGATACCGCATCGAACGCACTTTTCAAGCCCCTGTGTGCTTGGGAGTTTTTCCACACAAAAATCTCCTTCCTCTTTCTCTCTCTCCCGCATAGGTATGGGGGTGGCGACGAGCTTTCCCAAAAGAGCTGCTGCTGCCGCCGAGCAACCCGAGAGAGAGAGAGAGAAAGCGAGCCGGGTCTCGTCACGTATTTCCTCTTCTCGAGCCCGCATCATGCGCGATGATGATCCGACGAAAAAAGTAAAAGAGTGCGATGAAGAAGAAAAAAAGGAGAAGACGAGGCAGTCCACCACCGTCGGCAGCTTCCTCCCTCTCTCTCTCTCTCACATGTGTATGTGCGTGTGCGTCTTTGCCCTTTTTTTGTCGATAACGAACATCGAGACGCGGATGGTAGGAAAAAAAAACACCTCTGAAAAGACTTCCTCGGGCTAGACGCTTATACTCTATCTCCGTATAAGTAAATATATTATTGTTATAACGCGCGTATCGTGTGCAGCGTTAAGAAAAAAGAAAACCCAGGCGCATCACACGCGGTATAGAGCAGAGAAAAAGAGCGTCGATCATGTGTGCGTGCGTGACTCGACCGCAAGTGTTCAGGAAGCCCTTTCGGTAAAAAAAAAAAAAAAAAAACCAGAGAAGAAGTAAAAAAACAAAACAAGTAAAAGAAACGGTGAAACCACTAATGAACCTTCTCGTCTCGTAGATGTGTAGCATCAGCAGCAGTAGCAGCAGCAGCAGCAGAGAAAAGACCCGAGTGAATGGATGTACTTCCTATATATAATATATATAACGTAGGTATGACTTCCTACGGGGAAATTGAATAAACAAACTCTCGAGTCGAGTCGACGAGCGCGACGTGTGCAGTGCTGCACTGCTCACGCACATATATAAGGGTATTATCGGATAGTCACGTGGAAAATGAACACTTTTGCAAAAATGACAGTCTACCTCGTATACACTACCCTTACGTATACCTGCAGTGAGTTTCTTGATTTGTTTTGGATTATACAGCCTGCGGGATTTATACACACACACGCACTCGAGCACGAAGCATGTATAATAATGATTTTTCCCCTTTGGAAAAAGTATACGAGTGACAGTCCCGCGCTTGAGATACGTCTCTGCGGCACACATAGATCGACGCGTCATTATTATCCGTCGTTATCCTCAATCAGTCCTATACTAGCTCACCGGTATAGAATTGCTATATGGCATTACGCCGAGGTTATACTGCATACACAGGAATGTATATTTCCAGAATCGATCTACTTGTCTCTCGGCGCGTATCCATTTCTTCCTTCACGGCTTCTACATACGGTTCCATCGGTATTATGTATATGTGACTGCATCGTATCCCCGCGTATCCGTCTCTTTCGCACCCGATCGCTGCGTGCGCATAAATACCATCCCGCTCGCATTTCCCACGCGGAAAATATATTTGTATACAAGCGGAGACGCGCGCGCGCGCGCGTGTGTGTGTGTGCGTCGATGCATATACGCATCATTCGTCGACACGCACCATTTGAATAAAAATTCGAGAAAGAAAAAAAAGCTCGGAGCAGCTAGGAAGTTTCAGTGAGAAAATCGTTGCGTAATATGCGCCAGCACACGTACGTACGTACACACACACAGCAGGAGGTGCCACCGGGATGAGAAATTTCGGAGCACCGGCGTGACATCGCGTGCATTTATCGCGCGCGAATTTTCCCTTGCCGAATTGTTCGTTACCTCGAAATATACATACATAAAATACGTATCAATGGTACGTATATATAATAGAGAGCTCTGCATCGAGGTTGCGAAAGTTTCTACCAATTGTTGCTCTTCTGTTGGCTGCTGCTGTTGCAGCTCGAAATTTCCGCGCGCGCAGGACAAAAGTAAATACGTACTCCGCAGCAAACAAACGAAACGAGCGATCGATTATACGCTGTTCGCGCGTAGCAGGTATCTTCCTCTCTCTCTCTCTCTCTCTCTCTGTACAGGATTCAACTTTCATATCCTGCTGACGTCTCGGGGGCCATTTGAAAAGTCGGTATACACGGCGTATAGCTGCGCGCCGCTCGCGGAGCTTGCACGGTTGAAACTTGCGAATGCATACATAAAGCGTTTTAAACAGTTCCTCGCGTTTTAGCATTCATATTTAAGCTCCTCGTGCCGCCCACTGTCTGCTGCTGCTGCTGCCGCTGTCGGGCTTATTTTTGCGCGCCTGTAAACTCTTAATATCCAGAGATATATATACACGTGCACGGTCAAAGTTATATTGTTAATTTACATCGATATCGCGTGCGGCCGTGTAATTATGAAAACTTGGATAAATGTTAATTGGTCTTTCTCTCTTTCTCGTTCGGTCGAGTTCTTCCGCGGCTCTTCATATAGACCAAGATATACTCGAAGCCGACGATAATGTGAGCCTGTTATATACTTCGTAAATTGATAAATTAAAAATGGATTATTAATAATTGCGAGCCGCCGAATAAAGGGAACAACTCGTGAGCTTGTTTTCCGTATGAGTATGCTGCTACGGAAGTATACAAAATTTGCAAGTTACTTTATTTCTTGAAAACCGTGCTTTGACTTATACAATTGTTTTGACTTTGCCACTTACAGATTTACAGACAAAAGTACTCGCCATCTAGTGGCGGAAGGTTGAAGTAATGTTATTATACAATCCAATCGATTCTGTGCAACTCATTGTATCATTTTTTTAAATGATCGATCAACGCGCTCGTATTTTGATTTGCGACCGTGCTTTGACTTATACATTTACATTTATTTTGCCACTTGCAGATTTACAATTAATGGTACTCGCCATATAGTTACAGTGGCTTGAAGTGTTAATATCTCGACTCGGCGACGAGGAAATGAAAAAAATGAAAAAATTCAAATTTAAAATCGAGTAATAGCAGAGGTTCAAGCTGAATCTAGCGCAATACATGTTCGAGTACGATAAACGGATAAATGCTCGACTATGTATCCAATAAAAAGGTAGAATTAATCAATTAAAAAAATTGAGCTTCCATTGATTCAGCAGCGTTGAAAATAAAAAGCGATCGATGGCTCTGCGTAAGTACAGCTCTCGCGCACTTACGCTCTTACACACGCGTAGGCGACTTTTTAGAGACGCATTATTGAGTCAACAACACAGCCGCACAAAGGTGGGTGTTTTTTTTTTGTAGGGCAAGTCTCCACATATATATCTTCTCCCATTCTTTTTTTCTCCCCGTCGTGCGCTCGAATCAGATTATCCGTAGATTAAGTTTTGGCTTAGGGAAGATTACCCATTGGTACAACTTTGTTCGTTCGGTCGCCACCGCCGCGGCCTGCCTGTATGTATATGGTATACTCACACATATCGCACACGATTGCGTATCGCTGATTTGTTCTCTTACTTTTTTCTCGCTCTCTCTTTCTCTTCGCTTCGGCTTTGTTTGCTCGCGCTCGCGCATGACACACGGCGCGCAAGCTCTCCTTCTCTCTGCCCTCTGAGTTTATAATTTACGTATTATTAAATCGTGCGCGCACGAAGCACACAATAATATAAACAACGGCGCAACAATGGTCGGGCCTCGCCGTTTTATATACGTGCGCGCTGCGCTGCGTAATAGATCACGAATTCGCGAGCTGTAGTACGTGCCACACCTCGAGACCCATTGTATTTCTCATCTTCGACGCTTCTTCCTCTCTCTCTTATAAAGTTACGTTCATGCATCGGTTGAGTTTTTTTTTTTATTTTCGGCTTCGCGCGCGCACACACAAGCGCTTCTTTATTACATTATATAAAGCCGCGCCGCGCGTCTTTACAAAGCTCGCGCTTGGCTGCACCTCGAGTCCTCTCGAGTCCAAATCGTCGTCGTATAGTCGTGCGTCGCGAACAAACTATCGGTATACACGGGGTCTTTTCTAGGTCACTTCTGTCAGCTCTCTCTCTATCTCATTCTGTCTTTGTCTTTCAAGCTCTGTTGATCCTGAAACTTACGGGCAAACTCTATACTACTGCCGGTCCGTTGTTATTCTCCGCGAGTGATCAATTAGCAAGAAATACACACGAAGACCGAATATTTATACAGCCCGTATACGCGTTTAACGTCCCAATGTTCGGGCATTGTGTTGAAAAAATTGCACTAATTTTTAGAGAGACAAGCAAAAATAATTTGTGTACATATCTATTTTCTGGTTTGAATGTATCTCCCAACGCGCACCGTGGATACTCGTACATATATAGTGTATTTGTCGATCCTGGCAGCTTCCTCTCTGACTTCGTTAAGCTTATTTATAACGGGTGCAGCATCCATGCAATTCGCTCGGCTACACACGTGTATAGAGTGACAAAACCGTATACGTACACAACTCACATACATACACTTTTACACTTCTACATACACGTCTAACTGTATCGCACGCGAGAAGAATCGCAAAAATATTTTTTCGCTGCAAATAGTTTTGTATATATCTCGTACGTACACACGCATACGGACTAGCGTGGCCGAGCTCGGCGCAGAAGTGCACTTTTTTTCGTCGGAGATAATCAAGTTTTTCCAATTGGACATTAGCTTTTATCTGCGAGCGAGTCACATACACATGGACACGCAATATGTATGCCGACGAATCGATGCGCGCGCGGCTACTTTTATCGGATTAAAACTCGGGATATATTTTATTTTATTTTATTTTATTTTTTTGCACGAAAAAAACAGTCACGTAGTCTCGAGCCAATTTGTCGCGGGGCGTACACCGTGGTAGCTATATAAGTGTATAGAAAAGCCACACACAGCAGTGTGTACAAGTATACGAATGCGCTCTATATATTCGTGTATATGTACGTACTGTAAGTAGCTTCGCGAATTCTTTCCTCGCTTTTTTTTTCCATTGCCCTATTCTTTTTCGTGAACACCCACACAAGTTTCAGCGCGAGTTTACAAGATAAAAAACTACCCGTTGAATTGTAACAGCAGCATTAAAAAAAAAAAAAAAAAATAGACAAATACCGTGTCTCCGCATTATGTGCTGGCGTAGCCCTGGAGTCTCTCTGAATACCATCGAACTATATCGCATACACATGCTATAGGCCAATAAGTCGCCGTGTGTATAGAAAAGTGTCTATATGTGCTGCTGCTGCTGCTGCTGCTACTGTGTGTGTACGAGGAACAAGAGCGGAAACACTTGTAGGGATTTCTCATCGCACCTCGTGTACTTGTTGTTGTTGCTGTTGTTGTTTCTCTTGTCTCAGTCTCGCTGCTGCTGCTGTTGTGTCGTTTGCATCGTTACTCATTATTTCGTTACTTGTGTATACACATGACGGTAACTTTAAGCCGCGCGCGAGGTGTGTGTGTGTGTAGTATGCGGAGTCTGAAGAGAGAACCGATTTAAAGAGCCGTGCATAAGGGGCAATATCGATTCCTCGGTGTAGTGACTACTACAGTCCGTGTGAAACATGGAAATTTCATTCCAGATCAGAGAGACACACAAGTACGTGTACGTACGTACTGCTGTAATACGTAAATATATAGGCAGCTTTTCTAGCTTGAAAATCCGTGGATATCGACAATCGGCGATTAACGTGGTGTATAAGTAGCAACCTATCAGTACGATATCTATTCTTCGTCGTGCATTATAATTATATTGGCTATTTTATAATGCGGTATATATATCGAAAAGAGTATAGGTTGTTTTAAATCTCTATATTGCACAAGGATCCAAGGCATCCACGTGCAGGACTTCAGGGGCCTGACGCTTTATATATACGCGCACAGCGCGCAGCACGCGTATACATAATGATACACATAATGAACATCTTTGCATAATCGTTACTTAAGTTTGACCTCTCTCTCTCAAGCCGTCGTGTAAATAGCGCGATTCTAGCGCGCTTAAAGCACGTATAATGCGCACGGCGCACTGCGGATAACACACACACACACACACGTGCTTGCACACATGCAGACGTGCGAGCTAGCGCAAGGAGGACGATATACGTGCAAGGCGTTGCAGCAACCGCTTTGAGAAAGTCCCGGAGTATGTGAAAAACTCGCTGCTGCTGGTGCTGCACTCGCACTTGGCTCATGAGAAAAATACCTTAAATATGCACACACACACTGCACCGTGATATTCCAAATTCTATTGTCTTTGCCATTGCGCGCGAATACTTACGTGTTCTTCGTATTTTATGTATCTCTAAAATATAACACTCGCAAGCGTATGTATGCGGTGGTGTGCTGCACTAATTTCCGATGTCCCGCATGTGACACGAAGTTGTCGCCTCGAGCTGTATGCCACTATACTACTACTATAATAGATAACTCGCGCGCACAGGACATCCGCGTGCGAGAGAATGATTATGCTATCCTGGTGCCTCGTTTATACCTCGCTGAAGAGAAAGAGAGAGAGAGAGAGAGATAGGAGAGAAAGTTATATATATTTTATAAAGGAGGCCGCGTGACAGTGTATCGCCGCGCGCGCGCGCACTTTTTAGACCAATGGAAAACTAGAAACTCATCGTGTTTTCTCGCCTTTTGGCTACTCTCTATTGTGCTTCGAGGCACACATTATACGCGGCTGTATAATGTACAGTGTCTCGACCGACCTTCTCTCATCGGTGGCTCTTCACGCCGCGGTTTGTATCGTCGTATATATATAGAAATTAACGAGTGCGCAGCATTGCATGCGTACGTAGCCGCGGGCCGTGCCACCACCACGCAGGTATTACGACGGCCTCGAGGCAGCGTAATCTCTCGCGGCTGCGAACATTGAGATCCGCGTGCGGTCTATAATGCGCTTTTTTCCACTAACCGTAATTAAATTTCATCAAATTTTAGTCTCAATTACTTCGCGTAGTAATTACGATGAGTGCCGCGCAGCCACTGTTACGAATAAAATATAATCGCGCTATCGGGCGCACATCTCAATGACAAATTTTGCCTCGCACTTATATCGATTAAGATCTCTCTCTCTCTCTCTCTCTCTCTCGAGTCTATACGAAGATATTACGCGCGTATACCTGCGAAGGTAGCAGCAGGCCACCCCCCGAACAAGCGAGCAAGCGAGCGAGATAGGAAAATTGAAAAGCTCTTTATAGATGCAACGATCTTATTATTACATCGCAGAGCTTTATATAGGGGCGCTGCTGCTACTGCTGCTGCTGGGCAGGCAAAGTACCTCGGTGGAGATGCTCGAACGATTTTCTCGGCTCTCATGCTACCCGCGAGCGGCTCCCCCCCGTTTTTTTCTTTTCATCATCGCGTGTTCAAGAGCCACTTACTATGTTTAATAATGGTACGCATTCCACGGAGGAATCGCTGTAATGGAATTATGAAAAAAAAAAGAAAAAATCGTGTGTACTCTCTGCCAGTGTATACGTAAGGCTATTACAGGTGAAACTTGATGTGAATGTATGTGTGTACAGAGACTGTTACATATGTACAAAACTCGGGCACGTACATACAGTATTTTTTTTTCCGTATACACTCTTTATAAGGTCATCTTCTCTCGAGCCTCTCTCGAGCTGTTACTCAATCGCAGCCCGATATCATATATGATGTAGGTAAATCGTACGCAACGTACTGCCCACTGCAATATACACGTGTACGCGCAGAGATCGCTCCGACCTTCGGAGTATAAGATCGTTAATTTGGGTCGATTATATCGGTCAGATGATCCCGAAGAGAGAAAGAGATTCATGGTATAGCGGCGTTGCGCTGCGTATGCGTATGCAATAGCACCGGTGAAATCGAAAACAGTCGCTGTTGTTTTTCCTTCATTTTTTCTTTCCTCTTGCGAATTATCGGTTATTTTAACGCGTTGCGCTGTAAGGTACAAGCGAACGAGAGAGAAAGACGGAGAGTATAAAAAAATTGAATTATAAAAAGAGTTTTCCCAACGACAAACGCACGCCTCGAGAGAGGTTCAACGCACTCGCGTACAACAAGCATGTGTTTATGTGCTGTGTACATACGTACATACTACATATACCCGCGTGTGCTATTGCATTATCGAGTAGTGACTGAAAAAAAATCTCAGCTCACCGCTGCTGTTGCTGCTGCTGCTGCTGCTTCTGTTGTGTGTGCAGTATATATATATATATATGCTGCACATAATAGAACATCTAGGCATGTAACCTAATTAGCCAGCCGACCTCGGTGCAGTACAAACACACACACACACACACACACACACACACACACACACACACACAGGCGCTCCAATGTGTCTGTGGGCGGCAGCTGCAAAACACATCCGATATCGCAAATTTAATTATTTCCTCATTTTTCGTTACTAAATATTATATATTTCCTTTCCGCGCAGGCTCGTTAAAAAAGAAAAAAAAAGTGAGTCGTAAGGAGCTTATTGAAAGAAGGGGGCTAATGGGCGAGTCGAAAGCTTTTCTATCGTCTTCCGCGCAGTTATACTTTGATATTATGCGTTTTTGTACATTGATTCGTTGAAATAATTGTGACATCTTTGCGCATTTTGTGAGTCGGTATGCCGTGTATAACAAGCAGAGTAATCAAGAATGTTATCTCATAAACGGCATGCGATTCAAGTCTGCTGTTGGTAGAAAGATAATTTTCTTGATTTTTCGGAATCACGATTGTTTCTTGATCTTTTCTTTGGGAATTCGAAAGAATGAAAATTGACCCACTTCAGCGAACTTGTATTGCATTCCGAAAAAATTGGGCCGTTACACGCAGGAGATGGCCGAGATGCTGCTGAGAAGAGGTGCCAACCTGAATTTGGCCAACAATGATGGATTGATGCCTTTGCACGTCATGTGCGATACAAACGGCTACGACGAAATGTATCAGCCCATACAAGTCGATGCTCGCGACCAATACGGTAACACACCGCTACAATTGGCTCTCACTCGTCGTCATAGAAATCACGTGAAATTACACGTTTTTATGGATCAAAATTGGAAATAATTGTTAACATTCTTAACGTCATTCGGGACCTAGAGAATAGAGTATTAGGCATTGTCCCCGTACAACTTTTACCGCAAGGGGGCAGGCGTGTGTTAAAAGACGCTGTGTATTTAGTATATCTATATATATTTGTGTACGAATCTATAGATATACTAAATACACAGCGTCTTTTAACACACACCTGCCCCCTTGCGGTAAAAGTTGTACGGGGACAATGCCTAATACGAATTGTCCCACAGTGACGTCCTGATAATCATGGCTTTTACCACTAAGCACGGATTGTCCGAGATTCCGTCAGATCTGGATGATAGTCCGTTGAACCGCCAAACGTTCGTGAGAAAAGCAAAAGAAATAAAGATAAAGCCGAATCTGTCGCTGTACGATCTCATCCAGTTAAGAACCCGATGAAGCGGCGAAACTCAAATTCACATTTTTTGACTTGCTAAACACTCGCTACTCATTGAAGTCTTTAACCGAAAATGTTTGCAAGCTGATTGATGCAAAGATAGGCCCGATATTGCTACGACGATTTTTCTTGGATTGGGCCCGGGAGCCTTACATGGAGCTGATACGCCAACGGCTGCCGATTCTCTGCTGTGAAATGATCCTCGATAGGCTTATGAATACGGATTTATATAATATTTGCTTGGCGGCTGCGGGCCAAAACTCGTAATTTTTATAAATATATTTAAAGTATTTTTTTATGTCTGATGTTAATTTTGCACATGTTCTATGTTAATAAATACATTTTTAAAAATAAGTTTTGCCTTTTCTATTGATAAAACTAGCCAAAACTAATCTTTTCGACTCTGCGGTCAAAACGAAAGTATTGCGTCAAGATTGTTTATCTTGCACACTGATAGAAATGTCGTCCGGTTTTCAAGAACGGACTCGTTCCGGGATCGATATAATCTAATGCAAACTGCAACGATATAATCGAATAATCATACAATGTAAACTTTTGATTTACGCACGTCTTTGAACCGATCGATAACGAATTTTGTCATTTTTCTGTTTCAGGTGAGTTTTCGATCGATCAATCCATAAATGATGAAAATATTAAGGCAAGTAAAATGGGTATGTAACGTCTCGAATCACGTAGAAAAGTACGTCAACGCTACGTAATTTGCTTCTCCTAAAAACGAGAATAAAAAAAAAAAAAACTAACAGAGGTAGAAAGAGAACGACCTCATCTCATTCCGCATAGAAAAATAAATTATCCCACTGACGGGCCGCTGCCGTCGCTGCTCCTCTCTGTGCTTATAATTGCCCTCGTCTAAGAACATCTCCCGCGCTCGCGTATATGAAACGTCATTTTCTCAGGGAAAATGTACTACTACTGCTGCTGCTGCCTAGCTCCTTTTCCTCGAGATGTTCTTTAGAAATTTCGCAGCTCAAGAAAGCTCTGTCACCGCCGCGCCTACATCTCATTATAAAACGTACACGCCCCACGGGGAGGCAGAAAAAGGGTAGTATAATGTAGGAAAAAGGAGAAAGAGCGACAGAAGAAAAATGTTTCGCTCTTTTTTTCTGACCGTATACCTTTCTTTTAAAACAATCGTACAATTTTTCTGTAATTTCCAGTCCGTTACGTTCAATTAAAGGTCGTCGGTTCAAGAGGAAAGCTCCGCAAGGTCCTCGTCTGTTCGCCCGGGCTCGTATTGTTAATTCATCTGTCTCTCTCGCGAAATATTTATAAATTATTTGCATGACGCTAACGTAATTTGGAGCTACCCTCGAAAAAGAATAGCATAAAGGGCCGTGTCCGTTTTATTTCCGAATACATTCCGAGCGTTACTTCCTCGGCTTCACCTTCCTTCCTTCGTATATTTGTATCGGGCACCGAAATCTCAAAAAACATACACCGTCCGTGTGCGTCGTTGTGCACCCTCGCACGAATACACAAAACATACACACAGCCCAAAAAGTCATTTCCTCGTTATCGCGCGCGGCGCTTGCGGAAGTCAATGTCTCTCTCTCTCTCTTTCTCTCCCTCCCTCCTTACATGCACCGGCTTACGTTATATAGGCAGCACTGCTTCGAGTCGCTTTTCTGCCTGCGTGTATCGTATGCCGCACTGCATGGCAACGCGTATACGTCCTTCGGATTCCTATGGGGAAGGCCGAGTGCGAAATTATAGACATTATTATGCGTGGGAACATACCGAGGTCACGGTCGGCCTACGGTGTACGACGACGACGACGTCGACGACGGCGGCTGGTTGCCTCTTTTTTTTCGCTCGTATATACTCTCCTTGCTCCCGCGTGAAAGTTTCCTCTATTGCTTGTGTATATAGGATATAGACGGGGAATAGCAGAAGCGGCTGCAGGGCCACGCCCGCGCACGCGAATGCGTAGATACAACATAATACGCACATGTATATTTTTTAATTGTAATGTAAAGCTGCTGCGCTGGTGCACGGCGCGCACAGGTGGTTCGTTTTCAAGCTTCAATGCCTTCGTGCAACGCGCGCGGGGCAGGATTTTCAGCAAATTTGATTCGCAGCGAACGAATGTAGAAGTAAGAGAAAGAAAGAGAGGGGTTGAAAATTGCATCGTTTCGAGCTCGGGATCGTAAATCATCCATTGATTACATTCGGCGCGCACTCGCATTATTTTTAACGCGTTTATCGAGTCACTCCGAATAATTGCAAATATGTATACGCGTGTGTGTACACACGCGTTACGCGTCGGGCAAAAGAAAAAAGTTCGTTGTACTCGCGCGCGCGCGCGAACGAGTGAACTTTTTCTTTTTCGCTCTCTGCGCTATCGCGCGCAGACTTTGTTACACGCGCGTTACATACATATATTTATATCATTGGCAGGCACACAAACGAAAAAAAAAAAAAAACGCTCGACACTTTTTCTTCCATTTTTTGTTGTTTGCTACATCTCTCTCGAGTGCGCACAATAGGCCTACAATAGAGAGAGAATGAATGTCTTTATATGCATAATTCACTTTTACCTCGGCTGATTACTATTTTATTCTGTCGTTTCTCTCTCTCGGGCTCTATATAGCTACTAAATGCGCGAAAAAAAAGATGCCGGTCTATTCTTATCGAATTATACAGCTGCGCCTATTATATACGTGTGATAGAAAACGGCTTTAGGCCTCGTTTTCTATATATACCTATAGCACAACAACAACAACAACACAGGCCGGGTAAATATAGGCCAATAAGGACTGCGCGACGTCACTTTCTCTCAGCTAGCTCGCTAGCTCGTTCGCTCTCGCGATCTCCCGAGTCGACGCAGCAGCAGCAGCAGCAGCTGTAGCTCCATTATCGAGTCGAGGCAGCAGCAGCAGGGGCTATGAACTAGATTCCGCGTGCGCTCGCCTTTGTGGAAGGGAAACAGAGAGAGAGAGAAAAAGAAAATAAAAGACGAACCAAAACGATTTTCCTCTCTTTTCCCTATTTTTTCCTTTTCTTTTTTTATACAAACGCCGGGGCTCGGGCTGGAAAATGACGGAAGAAGGAATGTATAATCCAAAGGTTATATTGACTCATGAGAATTCGTATGTATATATACTCTCGCGGCGAGCCGAGAGAGAAGAGGTATAGAGATAGATAGAGACAATGGAGGAAGACAATCAAAATCAAAGTCTCTCATCCGCGTTAATAAACACACGCGCGCGCACACACATTCACGGACTGTGCGAGGCGAGGAATTCGAAATCAGCCAGCCGGATGATATTTAAACCCTACGAATAATTACCCCAGTTCTCCTCCTGCGACTATCTATATCGTATACGCGCGATGAGCGCACATGCACACACGCACATTGTAAATATACTATTAACCATACTTACATACATTATAACTATAATATACCTGCGCAGCTCTGCACCGGAGCGTCGAAAAGACGTAATTTCGTACTTGAATACGCGCTGAATGCTCTCGATATTATAAGCTCCTTTTCTAAAGTCCATACCGATTTTTTATTACCTGCACCTTCCATTTCCTTATTCTTGAAATGCTTTCATTCGGAAAAATTCACGGCGTCGAATAAAATACACACACACCCACACGTGTGGCAATAGAAGAGTAGCGTTTTATTTTCTCAACTCTTTATCGCGCGAGGCAGTACACGTCGATGATAAATTACTCGAGTACACAGGCACACGCGCCTTGCCGTTGGCTGTATATTTGTAATTTTTTTTGCGCTCTTTTACTTACGCGGCTCTCGCGCACGATTCGTTGTGTGCACACACAAGTGCCAGCCGTGCGTCGTGCGTATTGTAGACATCGAGAAGAAATGAAGAAAAAAAATAAAAAATGAAAAGAAAAAAATTAAGACTTTAAAAAATTAAGGTTTTCAAACACTTTGAATAAGATAATACAACTTTAAGCGTTCGTCACTAGATGGCCAGGGTCTCTTCATTTGTAAATCTACAAGTGGTAAAGTTGAAATATTTATATAAGTCAAATCACAGTTTTTATGTAATATTCATAATGATTTTATATTAATTTGCATGAATTTACAAAGTGATTGAAAAACATTATATGGACAAGAAATATTAAAAGAAACGATACACTTTTGGTTAGTAATGGTTACATCTTGTTCTACTGGAACTTTTATGATCAACAAATTTTTTGGTTGTTCAAAAATCGGTCATATAATAATGACCATTTTTTCCATGGAAAGAGTGAACCAGTAAAAACATATTTATAATAATAAACGCTGAGCAGCGGCAGCACGTATAATATGTATAATATATATCGAAGCGGTGCAGCTCTCTCATACTCGCTCGCTCGCGAGGCAGAAATGGGCAAGGACCGGAGTCACGCTAGGTTGTGCATCCGGTCTATGAAGCGGTCACGTGCGTGTGTGCGCGCATGTGTATTTATATACGTGTGCTCGCGCGCGGTCAATCGTTCTCACTTGCCCGAGTACGAGCAATGCGACCGATTACTATATACTGCATAGTGGCCACCTCGGCTGCAGAATTCTGAGCTGATAAGGTGAACGGATCAGTTATGGAACGATGTATGATTTATAGAACGTACTACGTAAACAATGTTTATGCTGAAATTTGAACTTGAAAGTTAATTGAAAAGCACAAATTTGCGTTAGTACAATCGAGGGAATTTGCAAGAGAGGCAAAGATATACAGATGGCTCGGTGTAGATATTTCTTGAGATCGACGATGACATCCAATAGACCGTACGGATAGACGCCACTCCAATGGGCTGCGGCGAATCTTGACTCGTTTTGAGTCGTTTCGACGAGTGCTTTAAATAGTATGTAAACAAGCATGAAGAGTTTAAGTTGTTACTAGCGTTTGGCGCTCTGGTCATCGCTGAGACTCTCGTAAAATAAAGGATACGAAACCATACTCTGATCATCGTGAAAATAATCGCTTAGTACGAATTTTTCAAGAAGTCGTCCAAGTTTAATAATTTTCAAAATGATTGGTACTGTCGATAAACAACGCTATTATGATATCAATATTCAATTTTTCAATTTTTTGTATATCTGGTGATAATAACTTTGATTATTTTCCCGTATTATGATTCAAATTAAAACATTAAAAGAATTAAATGAATTCACTTATTTTCTAAGATTTACCTTTTTTTACGTGTTTATATTATAACTCTGTTTTACTTAACAATATACTTGGGAAAAGGTTCAATTTATAATTAGAATATTGGAAAATCGAATCGATAGTTTTACTTAAAGAATTTCAAACGAAACATGGATAATATTTTAGTTTTAAACAAAACACAGACAATATTAAAAATAATTTGAAATATTTTATTAATCTTCATAAAGTTTAAGAATATTTATGGGAAAGACTTTCCAAAATGAAATATGTACCTCATGTGAGAGTAGAAATCTTCGTAGAGTTCAAATGTCTCGACATAAGTCTTGCATTAGATTGTTGGTTCCGATCGTGTACCGCATTTATGTGAGATTTAAGGTCACTTTTTTGTCCAGATGATTTGTGACAAATCTCACACTCAAAAGGTTTGCTCCGACTATGTACTGTACTTATGTGACGTTTGAAGTTGGATTTTTGTCCAAATTATTTGAGACAAATCTTACATTCGAAGGGTTTACTACGATTATGTACTGTACTTACGTGACGTTTGTAGTGGGATTTTTCTCCAAATGATTTGTGACAAATCGATGGGTTGGCTCCGATTATGTACTGTATTTATGTGTCTTTTAAGGATACTTTTTCTCCCAAATGATTTGTGACAAATATCACACTCGAATGGTTTGCTACGATTATGTACTGCATTTATGTGAACTTTTAAGTTACTTTTATATCCAAATGATTTATGACAAATCTCACATTCAAAGGCCTTGCTGCGACTATGCATTGCAATTATATGAAGTTCGAGGTGAATTTTTTGTCCAAATGATTTGTGACAAATTTGACATTCGAAAAGTTCGATAAAATGATGTACCATATTAATGTGAGATTTGAGGGTATCTTTGCGATTAAATGATTTGTGACATATATCACATTCGTATGGTCTAATGCTCTGAAGTGACACAGTGGTATGCGTATTGAAACTCGTTTTTCCTTTATAAATTTTACCGCACATTTTGGACTCATAAGATAAATTGGTTTGAGTTCTTTTATCAAATATTTCTACCTCCTTGAATTCCTCAAGCTTCAATCGGGACTTTTCTTGAAATTGACATTTATTATCATAATCAAAATCTTTTTTTATCAAAATCATTAGACTTTTTTCTACCAAGTAACTGGTCTGAGTTTGGCTTTCTACTTTTACAATAGGTGGATAACTCCGATACTCAGATTTGCAGGTGGTTGTCGGTAAAGATGTGAGTTCAGGTTTAACATTTTTACACTCAAAATCTAAGAATATTTTCTGATCCGGGTTTTCCTGTATTCCGCCATAACCTCATTCATGGAATTGGCCTAGAATTAAAATAGAATAATAGTTTTTGATAATGTAAAATTAGAATATAATACAAATCATTAAACTCACTGATGATTTATAAAACGGGAATGCTTCAACGTTTTTGATTTCGCACGAATCCATCGAATTGAAATCATAATTATCACCTGCATCTGGCCAAGTATCGTTTGGCTCCTTTACTCTGAAGAATAATTTAAATTTGTGAAGCGAACGCTCGAAAAAATCTTATGGAATGAACAGAAAATTGTATACCTAGCTATGTCCTCTTTGCTATCCATGATCACTCGCTTAGATCATATGTAGCAATTGTGAATTTTCACGAAATACACCGAGAAAAAAATTCGAGGTTATGTGACTCGAGTAACTAACAGCACTGTACCTCGATCTCACAAATTTATAAACACTTGCTTACTGCAGGAATTTAGCTCTTGGCCAACGACTGTGCGCACTACAAATTTCACAGCAAAAAAATATATCCCTCAAGTTTGATTAGTTATTGGAGCTGCAGATGGATGTAAAATAAATACAGTAAGCTCGTCGTCTATAACACTAAACCGGTATTTCTGGTCGATGCTAACGAAACGTACTCTGGTGCGATTTTTATGTAATTCTAGAAAATTGCTTCTTTATCAAGCATTGTCGACTAACACAATTCTAATCTAATTTGAGAGATAATGACGCAAAGTTCATTAAACTGCCGCACCGATCGCTAGCATCGTCTCGAGGCGAACAGTCAAGTCAGATTACTTCCCGATAATCGAGAGTATACGACGCCGCAGCAGGTGATTCTCGCGAAAAAAGTGAAAAATATTTTGTATCGTAAGTGACTGTGTTCGTTTTTTTGTGTGCGAGTGCGCGGAACGATGTCTTCGTCCGACGACGAATCCGTCGAAAGTTATCACTCCGGAAGTGATGCAGCCGATGTAATAATCGAACACTGTGATTTCAACAACGCGAACGAACTTAACCAAAAAAAATTAGACAGATTGAAGCGCTTACGAGACAAGGTCAATTGGGGCATCGAAGAGGAGCGACACGAGTTCCTCTGGCAGCTCTCATCCTTGATCGGCGATTGGTATGACAAACTTCCGAATCTCCGAGACATCTTTCGGGAGGAAGAAATCGACTGGCTTCTCACGGACTCCATAGATTACATAGGTGACAATAATCCCGGCGAAATGTTCTTCAATTTCGTGGCTCGCAGCGGCTACAAGGACGAGCCCGACCGCGACAAACACGGCAAGCCACTGCTGTATCGCACCACGCCGGTGCATCACGCGGCTCGGCAGGGCTGCAGCTACATCGCCGGTAAGCTCTTCGAATTGTACACGAGGTTCGACGTGAATTACATCGACGAGTCGGGCCTGACACATTTTCATGTGGCCTGCAAGTACGGCTTCGACGACGTCGTGGCGAAATTCCTCGAGTTCGGACAGAACCCGAACTGCGTCTGGAAAAGAACCGGCGATTCGCCGCTGCACGTGGCTCTGCGTTACGGCCACCGGAAGACGGCCGAGCTGCTGCTGAGAAACGACGCCGATCCAAATTTAACCAACGCGGAAGGTTTCACGGCTCTGCACGTTATATGCAAATATTGTTACGATGGCCACGACTTCGCGGATATATTGTTTAAGATCAGCGAAGAAAAGAATCAGCTGGTACAGGTCAACGCCCTCGACAAGAAGCACCGGACACCGCTTCAATGGGCCGTGGCGAGATTTTTACCGAATACCATCGATTTACTCTTGGGACACGGTGCCGATCTGTCCAGCTTCGTTTTTCCTACCGCGAGTCACTTTGACGAGGACTTCAGAAGATACAAGAGCATAATAAACGAATTAAAATTAAAAGTAACGTTTGGCGCTCTGTCTGTCATCGATCGTCTGGAGAAAAAAGAGTATCAGCTGAACCGAAGCGACGCCCTCACGGTCATGACATTTTTCGATGATCATGGATTGTTTCAGAAGTCAAAGAATCTCGACCCATGTTGGTACAAAGACGAGGAGTTCACGAGAGAAACGAAAAAGATAACGATCTGTCAGAATCTGTCGCTCTACGACCTGATCCACCTGCCACCCGATGAGGCGGCGAAACAGCTCACGAAATTCTACTCGGAGAAAATTGTGTAATCTCCCCAAGAGGCACGCAGAGGCTTGTGCTATGCATCTGTGCGAAGTGATGTCGAGAAAATTTTGCCGTCGATGGGCACTGGACTCGTTCATGGAGCTGACGCGCTACCGACTGCCGATTCTCTGCTGCGAAATCATCATCGAGTCGCTAATAAACGAAGATTTGTGGCGTATTTGCTTGGCGGCTACAAACCAAAGCTCTTACATTCAACCGATAGTTCTTTAAATTTTTGTAATAGTTATTTCAGCGAACGAAAAAATGTAATAAAAAAACCAAATGATACCAGATGACTGTAGCTCAAAAAAATTATATTCGTAAAAACTCAAACTTTGATCTATATCTTAGTGAAGTAAAAGTAATAACTTTGTTCTGTTGGTAATGCTTCAAAAGCTCTTCGATGTCTTTTTGTTTAACGATGAGTATTGCAATAAAAAAAATTAAATAAATAAAAAAAATTGAACTCATTAATTTGCTTGAAATTTAATTTTTTTGTGTCTCAAGTTTATAACACTTTTGTTTACAAAAAATAATTTGTTATGTAATTCTAAAGTAATTCTACAAAAATTCTTTGTCTGCACGGGCGACTGAAATCAGTCCAGTTTCAAAGGTTTTTTCCTGGTATTCGCTCTTTATTAATATAAGCTCAATCAACAATCAAAGACCATTTGAATATTTTAAAATACATTAAAATCAATCGGCTTGTTTTTGGTGAGTTTGGTCTTGACCACTAGATGGCGAGTACTATTATATGTAAATCTGCAAGGGGCAAAGTAAAAATAATTATATATAAGTCAAAGCAATGTATTGGGCTTTCCATGAATATTTTGTAGTTAGTTAGAAAAACTATATGTTCTTTTTTATTCCCCTTGCTCACACGTTCATTCAGGTATACATATTCAGCTAAATACACGCGTCGCCCAAAATGAAAAGTGAAAAATCACAAATATAATCTCCATACATACAGACTACAAAAACGAGTTTCGCGATGCGTGTCTGCTATATAACGCGAGCTGTACCAAATATACGCGGCAATATCTCGCGGTCGATTGGCCTCTTGCGCATATTATTTCGATGTTAATTATTGTATCAACCCACTGGTCCTCGGGGACCTTTCACGTACTATTAAATATGTACTTATCCCAGCTCCTCATACAATAGTCGTTTCGAGTACGGTATCACCATTCTCGGTATAACTACATCAAATTCGTAAGTATTTTAACATTCGGAAGATTAGAAACGGTGTGAAAAAGCCGAAAAATTCCTCGAACTGTTCACGTGAATTTTCACTCTCTTTCACTTTCGTGTTATTTATTATATATATATATATATACCGCGTGCAATGTGCAAGTCGGCGTCGATTGAAGTTGGCAACATCCGAGCGATTCGAGCCACTTTTTAACTTGTGCATATCGAATCGCTCGATCGCGAGAGCGTATAACGCTACACGCATTAAAAATCAGATCCCAACTCTTTCCTTCTCCTCCTCATTGTCGTCGTCTTCTCGTCTCAAGTGTCGGCGTGTACAGGAAAAGTATACAACATACGTGTATATGCATACAGGCCTCATTTGCGTGGGAGTCGCGGCGCGCGTTTATTAAAGTGGAATTCATCGAGGAAAAAAAAATCTCTCGTCGGCCGAGCTGGAAAAAATGTAATAAAGTTAATAGAATTTGTTGCAGCTCGTAGCAGCAGACAGCGTCAGCGGGCGCAGTTTTATTTTATTTTTTTTCCCATTTTTCGATTGGATCTGTACCACCGCGCGCGTGTGTGTGTGTGTGTGTGCACGAGTATCGCATCGTGTGTATCGCGTATGCAGAGCTGTGCAGTGCATCTCGCGCGATGAGACTCGATCACGCTCGCGCGCCTGAACATGTATATCCGATATATTCCGCGCGTGTACGTTAGTATACTCGCTGCGCCGCGCTGAGTTCGCGAAAGATATAATATCTTGGAAATTGGGACACATATCAACGTATACGTATACGTATTCTGTATGTGCGACTAGTGCATGCATAAACACAATCAATATGCTGCACGCGCGTGTACACGGACACATTTTGAGATTCGCACGTGCGCTATACAAATGAGTCGTGTAAAAGGCGCGAGAATGGAGGGGGGAAAAAATTTCTGATCACAAGTTATAATCATTTGAAAATTTGAGAAAAAAAGTGAGATATCTGATCGATGAAGGGTTTCAAGACGCGATTGGAGTCACTTGAAAATTAAGTACATTGTTTTTCAATTGAATAGGTTAAAATAAAAATTCAGAACGTAAAATATTTTACTATTTGATTAAAATTAAACAATTGAAAAATGATTTTTGATAAAAATAATTTATTTGCAATCAAATAATTTCAATACTTAATTACAATTTATTGGTAAATACATCAAATATGTACAAAATTACTGCACTTGTCCGATAGGTACTTACGGTGAATTTTACGGATTGCTTTTAGGTGCCAGATTTATTTACACCCTTTTGGTGAGCATTATCTTTTCGACCTTTGTTTAACTTTGATGCTTAAGCAAATGAGGTTTTTTGATCCATTTCTTGTCGTTATTTTTCCTTTGTTGCGTGCTAAACCACTACAACCTTTTTTATTACCATTTAATTTTGCCACGTTCACCTAACGTTTTCTCGCATTTATTGCATGCCTAATCTTTGCGAACTGTGTGGACTGTACTTTGGTGAACGAGCAAGGTCACTTTTTGTCCAAATTTCTTTCCACAATTTTTGTATCCGTAATCTTTGCGACCTTCATGAAACGTTTTTTGATGTCTAATCAATTTAGATTTTTCTCAAAATTTCTTCTTTACTCACATGCACGCGAAATCTTTACGACCTTCCTGAACTCTATTTTGATGTCTTTTCAAATTTCTGCTATCCCCAAACTTCCTCTCGCACTTGTCGCATGCGGATTTTATGAATTTCGTGTACTGTTCTTTGGTGTTTCAATAATTCTGATTTTTCCAAATTTCGTCTCACACTAGTCGCTTGCGCAATCTTTCCGTTTTTCGTGGATTGCCTTTAGATGAGTGAGCAAATTCCTTTTGTCTGTAAATTTCTTCTCGCACTTGTCGCATGCGTAATCTTTCCGGCCTTCGTGGACTGCTTTTTGGTGCTTCAACAAGACCGATTTAAATCCAAATTTTTTTTCGCATTTGTCGCATGCGTAATTTTTGCGACCTTCGTGTACTGTCTTTTGGTGCCTAATTAAATTACTTTGATTCCCGAATTTTTTTTCGCACTTGTCGCAAGCGTAATCTTTGCGACCTTCGTGTACTGTTTTTTGGTGTGAAAGCAAAAGCGATTTTCGTCCAAATTTCTTCCCACATTTTTCGCATACAACATCTTTGATACTTTCGTGTACTGTTTTTTGGTGGTCGAGCAAATGTGATTTTCGTCCAAATTTTCGATTGCATTTATCGCATGCGTAATTTTTGCGACCTTCGTGTACTGTCTTTTGGTGCCTAATTAAATTACTTTGATTCCCGAATTTTTTTTCGCACTTGTCGCAAGCGTAATCTTTGCGACCTTCATGTACTGTTCTTTGGTGCCTCACCAAGTCTGCTTTTTGTCCAAATTTCTTCTTGCAATTGTCGCATGGGTAATCTTGGCGACCTTCATGTATTGTTTTTTGGTGTAAAAGCAAATGCTCTTTACGTCCAAATTTCTTCTCACATTTGTCGCATGCGTAATCTTTGCGACCTTCGTGTACTGTCCTCTGATGGAGAAGCACTTGATGTTTTAGTCTGAACTTCTTCCCGCAATCGTTACATCCATAATCTCTGCGACATTCGTGGACTGCTTTTTGGTGCTTCAACAAGACCGATTTATATCCAAATTTTTTTTCGCATTTGTCGCATGCGTAATTTTTGCGACCTTCGTGGATTGTCTTTTGGTGTGCGTTCAAATTGCTTCGATCTCCAAATTTTTTTTCACACTTATCGCATGAGAAATCTTTACGACCTTCATGGGCTACTTTTTGGTGTCTTGTCAATTTCGATTTTTGTCCAAATTTCTTCTCACATTTGTCGCATGCGTAGTCTTTGCAACCTTCATGGATTGTTCTTTGATGCAAAAGCAAATAATATTCAAGTCCGAATTTCTTCTCGCACTTGTCGCATGCGTAATTTTTGCAATGCTCGTGTACTGTCTTTTGGTGTATGATCAAATTAGATAGATACGCATAGTTTTTGTTGCACTCGTTACATGCAAAATCCTTACGCCCCTCGTGTACTGTTCTTTGGTGCCTCAACAAGTCTGCTTTTTTTCCAAAATTCTTCTCGCAATTGTCGCATGGGTAATCTTGGCGACCTTCATGTATTGTTTTTTGGTGTAAAAGCAAATGCTCTTTACGTTCAAATTTCTTCTCACATTTGTCGCATACGTAATCTTTGCGACCTCTGTGTACTGCCTTTTGGTGTCGAAGAAAATTATTTTTAGTATCAAATCTCTTTGCGCACATTTCACACAAGTAATTTTTGAAAACTTCATGGAATATCTTTTTGTGCTTGAGTAAAGTTGGTTTATTTTCAAATTTCCTCTCGCACTTGTTGCACGTAAAATCTTCGTGATTCTTGTGTACTAATTTTTGGTGCGTAAATAAACTTAACTTTTTCACAAATTTCTTTTCGCACTTGTCGCATGCAAAATCGTTACGACTTTTGTGTACTGATATTTGGTGTCTACTCAAATGACTTCTAAACTCAAATTTCTCTTCGCACTTGTCACACGCAAAAAAATGTTGTTTATTGTGAATTGTTTCGGTGTGTCATACTTGATTCTAATGTAAATGCCTCCAGGCAAATATCACAAACGTGTTTTTTTTCTTCTGAAACAACAGTGTCGTGTTCACTTGAATTATTTTCAAAGACAACTTTTTCGATTTTCTTCTCAATTTTATCCATTTTGGTGCTTAAATTAAACGACAGACCTTCAATTTAGTGTCATAGAAAATTAATGAGTAAAATTTATTATCTGGTATTAAGACTTATTTCATATGGAAAGACAATATTCAAACTAATTTGTTTCGATTATAAACATGTTTATTGTTCAAGAAACCAATTAGCCATATAAAGCTCATATAAATATAAGAAACCAATAGTTCATATTGTTTACAATCAAAACACAGAGTTATCTGTTGATGTATTTTCATTTTATAATTGAATAGACCTACGTAGTCCATAAAACAAAATTTTCTGTATTGATAGTCTTTTATTAAAGTGAGAACATTTTTATTTGTGGCAAGAAAATTATCTAATTACCCTGAAATTCTACGGCCTTTTTTAAATAGAAATGAACAATTTCTATTGCAAGCTTCCAATGAAAATTTCGTAGTTAAATTCTGGAATCGCTCATAAGTATAAGATAACGATCACTGTTGGATCCTCCCGACCGCAATACGTATTCATTTGCACTGATCCTTTCATTATGTGATATATTATCTACACATCGTCGTACCACGCGATCTATTTTCCGAGCATCTTATGCTTTTGATTTTGACGTCGTTTTAATTTTTATGTGAATTTTTACGTATGTCTAGCAGCTGTCCTTATACAACAGATTTGTATAGTTTTTTAAACTATGAGTTATAATTTTTATTATTTAATTTCGTTAATCGATTGTAGTGTAAATGCTATATAAACGACCTAGAGACACGAATTGAGACCAAAACCTACGATTATCGCACTCGCTCGCTCGCTCGTTTTCACGGATTCACTTCTCTATCCAACGAGACTCAAGAAGTTTCACATCAATAAAAAAAAGAAGAAGAAATAAAGGAGGCGAGCTTGAGACTGCAAATGTAAGGCGAACGCGGAGGGGTGCGGTGAGCGCATAATAACGTGACTAATTATCCGAGTGTATGCGCATGTGTGTGTGTCAGGCTTGTAACGGCGAAAGAATGCGCGAAGTCGCAGAGAAAACAGAGAGATACATTATATGCGTGTAACATAATGTGCAGCCAGACCGAGACAAGCGCATATAGGTTGCAAAAGGTTATAATTTCGCGATCGCGATACGCGATCGATGACACTTCAATTTAGCATTCTTGTACACAGTATGCGCTCACGGTTCTCGAACCAAGAGCATATTATATACCATTTACCGAGCCTGAATGTAGCAGTAACTCGACGCAACGATGTAAATATAGAATTTATTAAGAAAAAAAAAGGAAGAATTGCAAAAATGCTAAATACCATACACGTTATGTAGGCTGGGCGGGTAGTCATTAAAAAGCGACGCATTGTTTTGCTGCGTTCGCGAGAGCTGCTGCTGCTGCTGCTGCTCTTATGCACGAGTATTTTCCTCTCTGTCTCGTTTGCGTGCATTGACCGGAAGCTTTCGTCAAATATATTATAACTGTGAGAAAAAAGCGTCCCGAGACTGAAAAAAAAATTATAGTTTTTTTCTTTATCTCTTTCTCTTACTCTCTCGTTCTCGGTTGCAAATTATCCCGACATTGTTTCAGTTACATAATAGAAAGAGAGAGAGAGAAAAACGAGATAATTTCTCTCTTGTTGTGTACGGCGAGTTGGAATGTTTCGCGAGCTGGAAAATCAATTCAGGACATACCTATCCTTTTTTCGCGCGCGCGCGCTTACACGTCATAAAGCAGTCGACGCGCATCTTTTCATACACAGCTGTGCTTGTAACTGCTGCTGCTGCTGTATAGTTTTAGACTTTGCTAAAAACTGATTTTTCGATTCTTTTCCTCTATCTTGTTTCTCTTTTCGTTCGTTTATGGCTCGCGGGGGAAATTGATTAAAGAATAAATTTACAGAGGGGGCGGTGGGTAAATTAAATTTTTCAAAGTCTCGAGTTTCTTCATCCCGTGTGCCTAGTATGGGGGCAGATGGAGTTTTCTCTCTCTCTCTCTTCGCGCCACCCTCGCTACAAGCTGGCAAACATCAAAAAACATCTCGCGGCGCTATACACATTTATAAAATATCGTACGCGGCAGGTTGCATTAGAAATTGAAAAATCCCATTAAGTCGCGAGAAGGGAGGAGGAGAAAGAGAGAGAGAGTAAAACTCGACCCCTCGCGCGCACACGCCTCTAGTCGAATATACATGGGCTGAAAAGGAAAATGTTTCCCTTGTTATGCAACGCGCTCCTGCCGCTGCAGCTACGTACACTACAAACACGCACATGGTTTTTTCCCTTTTTTTTTTTTTTTTTTAAGCGCGAGAGGATCAAAGCAGCAAAATGTGCGTAGTGCGCACATTTATGAACGCGCGAAAAAAAATTACGCGCTCTCGTATCAAAGCTTATACGTGGGAAAAGGGCGCGTCAAGTGCGGTCATTATGCACATCGGCGCTGCGCGCAACGAAGAACTAAGGAGGAAAAAAAAAATAAGTACAGCAGCAGTGCAGTGTATATATATGGGGATAAATCATTAGCATCGAAATGCGCAAAAGGGTGGCGAAAAAAACAGAAGGATATAGAAGATGTACGAGAGAAAAACACCTTTTTTTCCTGCGCCTACACATCTCGCAGATATATAATAAAATTTCAAGTTCGCACGGTGCGCGTCAAGTCCCTGCGCATTGTGCATACAAGACGGATAGAGAATTTACTATCTCTCTCTCCTGCTCTTGCTCTTCGAGCATTAAACGCAAAGCTCGCGCAGCAGCGGTGTCGGCAAGAATACAACTGGCGCAAATACTGCTATAGTATAGCTGCTGCTACGTTACTACATACATACGGCATAATGCGCGTGGTTGGCATTGTTAATGCGATCATCGGCCGCGTACAACTGCTCCGCTGCACCGAGCAGCGGAGTTATATAGTAGAGATAATATGTACGACGACGAGTGACGAGAGAAGGGCGGGTCGGTCGCGCGCGACTCACTGCAACTCCGTGCGCGCCTTTAAACTTTGAACGTAGCTCGATTATATACATATATGTATTAAATATGCTCTCTACCGCCGCCGCCGCTGCCGCTGCTGCTATATACATGCATAACGCGTGGATAAATCAAGTGCAGCGAGTGCCCTCTCAAGTCGTTTTCTCCTGCCGCGCGTGTAATATAACGACGAGTACGTACAAATGTTAACGACGCTGAACATTGCGCTCGCCGCGCGCACACATAATATAAGCACCTGTATCGGAGTCCTTCTTATATGAGGTCAACGAAGAAAAAAAACTAAATAATAATAATAATAATAATGATAATGATAATGATAATCATAACAACGATTATAATTATTATAACTCACTTGACGCACGGACGGGAGAAACGCGAGGCACTTTCGCGAGCGAGCGCCCGATGATAATTAAATTATTCCGTGCGTATGATTATTTAATCTGCTGTACTTAGCAGCAGTCGATCCTGCTTGGAAATATAAATATAATACGCGTATAACGGCGTGCATTGATTATATGTATTTGGCCTGGCTCATTAATATATCGGAAGCTCGGTTATATTAAAGCGCGGCATCGAAACGAGCAGCTCGCTCGTGCTCTTTCTTTTCCTTTTTCTTTTTTTCTTTTTTTTCATTCGTTCAATTTAAATTACACGTACGTAAACCGCGTATGTGTGTGGCGAGTGAAATTTTTGCCCGAAAATCGCAACATAATATTCGGGTCAGGTAGTCCTCTCTTTTTTCTTTCTCTCTCTCTCTCTCTCTCGTTCTCGCCCGTGCGCACTATGCCGAACCTACATTATATACAATCCGTATATATATATATGTAGTGGTGCGCGCTGTAAGTAGCAGACACTTTGACCCAGTTTAAGCTCCTTTTTTAGTGTGTGTGTGTGTCTCTGGGTATATATACACACGAGCAGCACCTACGCCCTTATCCCCCCAAGAGACTCATTGGCCATATCACGCCCTCGACGTTTTCGTGCGCTGCAATTGATGCACAGCAGGCCGAGAGAGAGAAGTGTTACACACAGCGCGGCAGTTATTTCAAATTATGTGTACTCACTCGGCCGGAGAGTAGAGTGAGAGAGAGGTGTACGTACGCGGGGGGCATTTTCTTCTTCCTCTTCCTTTTTTTTGCTCCTCGTATCCTCTCTCTCTCATACGCGCGAGCGAGCCTTGGCAAAAGACAAATTTATGGACGGTTTATGCTGCCCAGCTCTTTTTTTTTTTTACTCTTTCACTTTTTTTCGTCGAGTTAGTATAGTGCAAACTGCAACTTGCTTAAAATACATTACGTGGGACACGTAGCGACGATTTGTCTTACTTCCGTAGTTTCGCGTTATACATCTATATTAAATGGTTTAAAGGCAGTAGCATACGTAGCAGCAGCAGCAGCAGCAGCAGCAGCGTTGAGTGGGTCAAAAGCGGCCGATAAACAAATTGTGCAAATAGAGAGAGAGAGAGAGAGAGAGAGAGAGACATTATGTGCCGCAGGGTTAGTCGGTGTACGATGCGTTTATGTTATGTACAGGGATGGTGAAAGTGCTAGAAGGAAAATAAGATAGAAAGAAAAAAATATAACAACAACGTTCGCGTTGGCTCGCGTGTCCGTAGATTCTCTCTCTCAAGCAGCTTTATAGGGCCTCTTCCTCATCATTATTCGAAGATTACCTACACTATGCCAACTTATTGAGCTTGCGGCGATGTAGTGTACGCTACATACCTGCTGCTGCTGCTGCTACTGTTCGTGTATCATATGTACGTGCCTATTGGGTCGGGTGGCAGGTTTCAGCACATTCACGAAGCGATAAATAGGTGACGCGACCAAGCGGCGGCGCTGAATTCATAATAAGGTTTGCCTTTGTGTGTGCTGACTCTTTTTTCTCTCTCTCTTGTCTCTCCTCCACCTTCTCCTCCTCCTACTTCTTTCCGTCTTCTTCTTCTTTTTTTTTTATCTAAGAACATTGACTCGATCGGCGTTCTCGGGGCAGTTTGGTGCTGCTGCTGTTGCTGGTGGTCGGCACTTGACGCTGCGGTCACGAACAGCAACAGCAGCAGCAACACCACCTGCGCTCACGTGTTTATTGGATTTATTTCGACGATTTTTTTCTCCTTCTTCATTATTTTCGCCACTTGCGCTTGCAAGAAGCGGCGGTACATATATGTATAGTTATTATCAGCTGGCTTTAATGTAACGAAGCTCGCTGGTGCGATCGTTTAAGATGGTGCTTCGTGCTCGTATGCGCGTGCGAAGAAAAAAAAGAAAAGAAGAATAAAGATACCTCTTTAGCCGTATAGGGCAATTGATTTATTAAAATAAAGTATACTTGCATCGAAATTATAAACACCTCCTTTATGGCATGATGACATTTTTTGACATTACCGATGACGACGATGATCTAATGACTTTTTCCCCCTTTTTTTCTTCAACAGAATACGTGCGGAGAGTCTTGCACGAGCGGAGTTTATTATCCGACTACGCAAGGAGTCGAGGAGGTAAAATTCTCTTATGCCTCGGTGTTGTTTGTTTAAAATAATGTTTGCAAAATTTCTGTTTTTTATTCTGCAACACGTTTCTGCATCTCTAGATGTTTTCTTCTTCTTCTATTTGCATCTCTATTTTTATATACGTGCATCTTGTCTTTTTTTATCTCATAAAAATCATCAATATCATCATCATCATCATTGATCGATCAGGTTTTTTTAGCATCATCCTCTCTTCTTTTTCCGTCAATGCCAAAACCTTATCATCACTCGCATCGATTTTCATTTTTGTTTATTATACACTCTATATCTATATTTGAAATATTTCAAGTGCTTGCTCAGATACGTTTTTCGTTTGGAATGCTATTTTTCATATAGTGTCATGATGATTGTTAAAAATAGCCATTATTTTTTTTCTTTTTCATTCAGCGATGCGCGGCAAGCTAGCAACAATGCTCGCTCGCGCGCTATAACGCAAGAAATTTTTTTCATACATACCCAAGCCTGCACACACACGCATGGAAAAATAATCGCACGGCGCGCGAGTCCGCGGAAAACAAGAACGCGCGCTGCCGCGTATATGAGAAAAATCGTTTGTCAATGTCTCCACAAGCGAACCGAGTTAACCTATATAACAATTTCTCCCCTTTTTTTTATTTGCAATTTTTTTTGTCTCGCTCGCAGCACACGTGTTTGCGGCGAGTATAATACGCGAAAAATCGTTTTCAGCGATTCTTAACCCAATTCTAGCCAAGGGTGGCTGCTGGCAAAAAAGAACGGGCGAGCGAGAGAGAGCATAATACAAGAGTCAAACGCCGAAAATCTAACTGTAACGTGGCAACAAATAACCCACCTCGTTCGTGCGTTGTACAGTTCGTGTGCAGCAGCTCTCTCTGTAAGCCCGGGCGCGCGCCTTTGTAAGTAAGAGAGAAAGAAGGAGAAAATAAAGAGTCAACTCTCTTAGTTATAAAAGAGTCCATACGTATATACGGTATATCGGTCGCGCTCTGTAAAGCTCGCTGGCCCGTGCTTAAACGAACGCAAAAACAAGCCGATACATGTATAATACACGAGCGGCGAGTTTAAACGAAGAAAAATAGTCGTGCAGAGGTGGTGAGAGAGACGCGAGCTTTTTCTCGGCGAGACGCGTCTATATACAGCAGAGACTGCTCGGAAAAATGAGCTTGCAGCGATGTGCATTATACGAGAAAAAAGAAATACTTCGTCTTCTTCTTTTTTTCTCGCTTTATCGTCAAACTTCAATGTAGGATCGAATTTTAATTTGACAAAATTGACCCTTTATGCCTCGAAAACTCGATAATATCGAATCGCGAACTGTACGCGCGTATATATCCTGGGATTGAAAATGGCCAGCTCGATCCTCGACAAAAATCTATATTGTACGGAGAAACAAATTGTCGATTGCTTTCGTTGTCAAGCTCTGTCTCCCTCTCGCGAGGCGTATCATATTATATACACGTGAAAGTATCAATTTCAGGTCAAAATGAAATTTCTATCGGTTACAAGATACGAGAGAGAGAGATGAACTTTTCAATTGTCACGCGGGCGAGCTCGCGAGCGAAATATAGAAAGGGCCTATATACCCGGTACATTTATACTGTAAATATCGAGCTTTCGACGAGCTTTATTGAATATTGTCCGCTGCGCTGCGACGACGCGGGATTAAAGCTTAGAGGGCCTCTAAATTCACGCGTGTATTAATATCCGCGTGTATCGTGTTCCATGCACGCTGTGCGCTGCATTGTTTAAATGAAAATGAACGCGTGTATATATTATGTCAATTCGAGACGAGCTTACGGGCGAATTAATAAACATCACGCACGGCTCGCGAGAGAGAGAGAGAGAGATCGGCGCTATGCGAACAACAATTCGTTCGATTGTAAATATTCATTATGTACGAATTAATAATGCATCGAAACGTTCGTTCGTTTGGCCGCGAGGGAGGAGTACCGAGGCCGAATGGGTTGTGCATTTGGCGAAATTTTGCGGATAAACACGCGAACGATACTGACGTATTATGTATCATATACAGCAGTATCATGGCGCTGCGCTCGCTTTCGTGCTCCAAAAACATCTCTGCTGACAATGCCTCGTTCGAGATGTATGAAAAAAGAATATAACATGCATATCGAGCAGTAAATGTATATACGTCTTGTCAACTTTTTTGCTTCTCTTTCCTGCAGTCTCGACATCGAAAAAAAAATCGTCACTCTTTGTTTATCGCGTCTCTTTCGATCCTCGACGCGTCGTGCTATTGGATCAGTTGAAATCGCGTCTAAGTTACATACATCGGCATTACAATACCGCATAAAAGCTCGGAAGTGCGGATAATAGTGCGTCATACGGTATCGTGTGCACGCTGTCACTCGTGCGCGAGAATGCCGAGAAAAGTTTCGCGTGCTCCAAAAAACTTTCTCTCTCTCCCTCGCGCTCGATTATTTTTTCTCCCTATGCGTATCGGAGTACCTCGCCGCGGATGCAGACTAGAGAGAGAGAGAGGGAGAGAGCTTTTGGTGTTTTCATTAATCGATTTCGAACGCGCGAGCTGTCGCGCGACATCGGCATCAAGCAGCAGCAGCAGTCGTGAAAATTCGTATACCGTGTGCGCCAAAAAATTTGCATGAAATTCCAAGCACGTGCGAGACGTCGTCGTCGTCGTCGTCGTCGGCGCGGAGTAAGTACTACCCATGCGTCGCTCCTCGGGTGTACATATAATATATAGAGACTGCAAGTCTGCAATATCGGCCTGAGACATATCAAACTGTCGTGTCTTTGCTCGTGTGTACGTGTGTGTGTGCGCGCTGCAAGGCGCAACAACAAAGGGCGTTTGTCTCTCTCTCTCACTTTCCGTATACGATAATATAAAGAGATTGAACGTCGTCGTAGTCGTCTCAGTCGTCGTCCCGGGTGCGTACGTGCATGTGTACGTCGTGTACACGCCTGTCCATTGTTTTTTCGCCTTTTTTCACCCCACTCTTCGTTCGTTCAGTTTGAGTAGCCCCTCGTTGTATAGAAACAACGAATGCTAATCGCTGCTCGAGCCGTGTACATGGATATAAGCTCTTTATGTCTGCACACACACACACACACACATCACACACTTACTTACGCACATACACTGACGCGTACATACTCAAGTGCATCTGCGCGCGAGATACGCTTACTATATATATTATAAGCTTTTGTTTGACGTTTTTGACGACTTATTTCTTTTTTGTTCGCCCGCTAAGGGGTTTGCGTTTTTTTTTTGTTTTCTTTTGCGTTGCCTTTGTCGTCGTTGTTGTTGTTTCTTTCTCTTTTTCCGACTTCCGCGCGCGTGCGGGGTTCGATTTTGAGCGAGAAGCGCCTTGACACACGATGTTTGCCGAAGCGCACTTGACCTACGTCGCGGCGCGATGACGTGTCGACTGCTAATTGCTCGTGCATTCATAAACGTATACGTAGCTGCTGCACTCGTCCTCGCTCGCTAGAGACGCTATTGAACTTCTTCTGTGCATATTTTTTTTTTTAAGCTTCGAGATTTTCGAGCATCAAGTTTACGCGCTTAAGTACACTGTTAATAACAGGTATTTTTGCATTAATCCTTTGCTGATAATTAATGTCTAAGTATACCGATTTACTTTTTCATATAAACTGCTCGAAAAATGCATGAAAATAAAATTACGCGCATTATTTTTGTAATGCAAAAATGAATGAAAAAGATTCAATTCTATAATTATATTGAACCTATTGATTGATTATTAATTTCTTAATAATAATTAAGTTTTTGCGTTATTCGCTCAAGAAATGTATGAAAATTCAATTGTAATTAAGGCCAATCTCTACCGCCAGGTGGCGAGTACCTTGTTCTGCTAAACTTGCAAGTGGAAAAGTGAGAATGATTGTATATAAGTCGCGTGAAACTTTCATTTATACATTAGCTGCAATACATTGTGTGTGTCTGCGACGGGGCATACACACACGGTATAACGATATTATATATCCACGCGCGATTGCGGAGAAAACGGAACGATGAATATCAATGGGAAAATTCTGCAAACTGCATTGTACGTGTGTTGTACGCGCTCGGCGCAGCTCGGCAGCAATGCGCCGTATATAGTTCGAAAGGATTCAAGGTGTGAGAATAGCTAACTTTGGGCTAGTTCTTGAATTTCAAACGAGTCTCGCAGATATATAAATTGCAGAGTTAAAAGAGAGAAAAATGATAACAATATTTTTTTTTATGTATACCGCTCGGTGAATTAATATAATTTACGCAATTCTGTAAATGCTCTGCCTTTTACGTATATTCTTGTATAGGATATAAACTGCAGCGAGCGTATCAAGCAAACTCGACGCGTAAATTCCGCAATAATTCAATTATACACGCATGAGAAATTACGAAGTCAATAAGTAAGAAAAGAGAAAAAATGTGCGATAAAAGTCGCGAGTTGAGAACTGTAATACACCGACGACTGCGAAAATCGCGAGAAGTCCAGAACTGCCCGGACAGACCCTGGTGGAAATGCTCAATATTAACATTGACCTGATGACCAAAAAATGACTATCCAAAATTTTTTTAAATACGCTACCATTGATGGGCAATTTTTTTTTTTTTTACGGTTATTTTACAAATGTTCAGTCAAAGTATTATAAATGACCAAAAATACCGATTCAAATGTTTCAAAAAATGTCGATCAGTTTTCAATTACTTTAAATCCGATAGTTTTACTTTGAGACTGCACCACTAGATAGCGAATATCTTTATTTCTGTAAATCTGCAAGTGACAAAGTAAAAATTATTTTATAAGTTATAGTCGAAAATTTTGAACACTAGATTTGCGTGGCTGTTGAACAAATAACGAACAAAAAGCAAGGGGCATTACATTTTGTCCGTAAAAAGTTGAAAAAAACGTTACAACTTTGTTTTTAGCATGTATGTTCTAATAGCCCTCTTATGCCCAAGTAAATTTTTTGTTGGACCAAAAGTAGCCATAAAATTTTGAGAAAATCTAGCATGAGTGCGTGTATTAACGTCTACGAGCTATTAAACCTTTTATTTATCTATTGATTCTTTTTAAAAAAATTGTTTTTTTTACACGCATCGATTTTGCCGTAAAAAACGAAAATGAAAAAATCGTCGCATCGGCGTACACGAGGCGCGCGCAGTCACTGCACTATATGGGGCGAATCACGATAGATGCCCCAGCGGTGTGTGCGAGTGCGCAAAACAGCCAAATCACGCAGTTTTTGACTCGCTGTACGGACTTCATATGCTATCTAGAAAAAAATCCGAGTAAGTGATTTCGATGTGTTTTTTCCTCAGCTTTCCAGTGATGAGGTCAAAAATGCAAAAATCAGCCTCCATAACCCAAAAAATGGACTTGAACATAAAACACGCTGTATCTTCTTTTTCCGCCAGGTTTAGAGTTTTTTTGAGGGTCTAGATCGAAAGATCTCGCGATTTTACATAAGAAATGACTCTAAAAAAAAGGGACTTTTCGATTTTCTCGAGCAGTGAAGGAGGAAAGAGCGCGTGGTCGGCCGTTTTACACCGCCGCGGCCTGTTTTTTCGTTACACTTTACGTTTCTTTATTTATCACGCGTTGGGCTTTCGCCATAAAAATAAACAAATATATGTTTTTTGTGTATTTTTTCTTCATCTTTTTAATGGTGCAATTAGTTTTTGGAAAATTTGCTTCGTTCGCGAATAAACGAAAATAATGAAACTATTAATCAAAAAAGTTAATTTATCTGCTCAAAAAAGCAAATTTTCCAAAAACTAATTGCACCATTGAAAATGAAGAAAAAATACACAAAAACATGTATTTGTTTATTTTTATGGCGAAAGCCCAACGCGTGATAAATAAAGAAACGTAAAGTGTAACGAAAAAACAGGCCGCGGCGGTGTAAAACGGCCGACCACGCGCTCTTTCCTCCTTCACTGCTCGAGAAAATCGAAAAAGTCCCTTTTTTTTAGAGTCATTTCTTATGTAAAATCACGAGATCTTTCGATCTAGACCCTCAAAAAAACTCTAAACCTGGCGGAAAAAGAAGATACAGCGTGTTTTATGTTCAAGTCCATTTTTTGAGGTTATGGAGGCTGATTTTTGCATTTTTGACCTCACCACTGGAAAGCTGAGGAAAAAACACATCGAAATCACTTACTCGGGTTTTTTTTCTAGATAGCATATGAAGTCCGTACAGCGAGTCAAAAACTGCGCGATTTGGCTGTTTTGCGCACTCGCGCACACCGCTGGGGCATCTATCGTGATTCGCCCCATATACGGCCGAGCTATATGGGTGTGCACATTTCCCTCGTAAATCTTCCTTCGATATATTGCCAAGCTCGCGCGGCGTCGCTTACCTTATATATACATGCAGGTTAATCAATTTCAAATTAATCCGCAACGGGTTTTATATGCTGCTGCTGCTGCTGCTGCTGCTTCGCGAGTCATCCCCGCGGCTTATGTGTATTATTATATTAAGGTTTATTCGCGCTACGATGTTATTTAAGGTTTATCGCAGTTCCGCGACACAATTAATTGAATGTATCATTATGTGGATGAAATAAAACGTCGTCGACGCGTTAATACGATCTTATACAGCGGTGTAGAGGACGTAGATAGAGATCGACGACGTCGATCCTGGAGCGGTTTACGATTGGCACGCGCGCTCGTACGTGAAATAGACGAATTCGATGCCGAACCTCTTTGACTCTGGTTTCTATAAATGCACGATACATTTTTCGAGGAAAAAAGGGTTGAAAGTCAATTCATCCCCTTTTTTTTCCTCGTAACGTATCAAAGGGAAACGATCATCGCGACGTACATAGCATATAAGAAAATTGCCTTCGGGGCCGCGTATACTCCGTGATTGATCTATCGAGTACCCATCCGCGCGGGTATATAACGATCAAATCTGTTCGTGCGCAAAGCCGTGTAACGTAGCTCTTTCGACGTTTTACGGAAAACGTCGATACACGTCGAACAGCGTCGTCGTCGTCGTCGTCGTCGTCGTCGGGCAATTGTTACACACATGCTATATCCGAGAAACGCGCGCAATCCCTTTCGAAAGCTTCATTTTTCGGGAATGGCGATAAAATCGCGCCGTATACGTACGCGACGATATCTCTATTGTATGCTAAAGCGGGCCTCTAGTCGTCATTAGGCTCTCCGAATGTAACCTTTGTTTTTTTCTCGCTTCCTGCCTACGTCCTCTCATACGAAGCGTATGTACGTATACTTGATTTTGAAATAATTAGCCATTTGCCCAACGCACGCTCGCGCGCAAGTTTCTCAATAATAAGCAATATACGACATGGCTATAGTATACGGCAATATCGCTGTATTAATTGCCAAGCGCGTGTTTCGTATGTATTACTCTGTGTGTCGCGTAAAACAACGGCGCATCTTGTGCTCTATACGCTTTTACAATATATATATACACGTTGCGTACTTTTACGCTCGGTCGAGCGTGTATCTACATGATACGTAAACGCGGTACGTTTCGAATTAGCGGCTATACACAGCTCGACTCAATTGCATTCCTCCTCGTTTTCTACTTCTTCTTCTTCTTTTCGCAAATGAATTCTCGACTGCAGCTCCCTTTTAATGTTATAACTATATCAGCTTGTAAGCTTTGACAAAGGCTCTCGAGACATACGTATATAAACGCGACGACGGATTCCCACGACCGCGTAACAGCCGCATAACTCGAGGCTCTGTCTGCGCACCACCACCTGTGCGCTCGTGCCTCTATATATTATTATTATTTATTATTATTATATATATTACTATAGAGACTTGGCTGATAAACTCTCGGGGCTCTCTCGCTGGCAATTTGATAAGGCAAGCGGGTTTGCGCGCTCGCCGCGATGATGATAAGGCGCGCCAGAGCCGTTTTCACGCGCCAGTGCAGTCGTTCGTATGGCTGCTGCTGCTGCTGCTGCAACACACTTATCATGAAGTGCTTGAAAAGTCAGGTTAATATACGCTACAGGACCAAATATCATACGAGTTACGTGTGTACACTATAACTACGATATTATAAGCATAAATCATATAGCGAGTGGGAGTTTTGACGTATACGGTATGATACGCCTATTACGAGAGTAAAAGGAATTCGTCAAAATATTTTCGTAACGTTACGTTGAATAAATTACCTAACGCTCGCTTCGCGCGTATGTGTGACTGTGTGTAATTGTGTGAACGTGTACAATAACGTTGTTTTCTCGTCTGGCACAAACACACGCGTGGTTATTGAAATCGAAGCGTTTACAAATAATATGTACGCGTTATCGAACTTCTCGGTAATTTTTTTTTCCTTTTCACTTATAGCTCGTGCTCATCATCGTGATCTCTTCTCGACTCGAACGAGTCCGAGATTTAATTATCGTTAAATGGAGCCGCGCGCGGCGCAGCAGTAAGTAGAGTTCGCATTAACTCGTAATATTACAGAAAAAGGATATAGAAAAGCCGAAAAGTTACCGATCGTGCAAATTTTCTGCCGCTGCTGCCCGTCATCCACGTCGAACTCGCTTTTTCGTATTATAAACTGCAGCGCTGGTATGCGTCAATTTTTGACGCGCGCGCGCACGCTCGAGAGAAAACGTTTCGGAAAATGATTCGTGCGCGCGCGAGAAACGAGCTTTTTAAACTTTAGCCTTCTGTTTAAACTGGGCCAAACTCCACTCGAGCGCTCCTCGGTGCATATAGACATTATTATCGTTCGCGTAGCAGCTAAAAAAAGGGAAAATCTCTTTTAAGAGAGAGAGAGAGAGAGAGAGTGGGTGAAGTGAGTGAAAGAAAAGAATAGGAAAAAAAAGAAAAGAAAGAGAGTAGTACCCCTGATCCCTTATAACAGCTCGTGGACTTAGTACTACCCATCGTCCTCTTTCTCTCTTTCATCGATTTTTATTATAAAAACGTGAATGGAATCTATAAAGCAGCATTTCAAATATCTTAACCACGCGGGCGCGCGCTCGAGTTCGAGCAAAGGACGGAAGAATTCAGCTGGTTCTGTCGTTCGGACTCTTTCTCTATCTCGTGCTTGATTTACAACGGCATTATGTTCTTTCGATATTGCTTCCACCGACGCGTACACACATAGACGAAAGTATTTTTTAATTAGAAAAAGCGTCCGCTCGCGAGGCACGAGGTGCGCGTTGAATCGAAGCGTATACGTATAAGCGCGCGGATGAGAAAAAAAAAGAAGGAAGAAAACGAGTGACGAAATGAAGCAATCTCGCGCACATTATTTAGAGGCGATGACCCAAATGTCGTCGATGAATATCGCGCGCGAGCGCACACGCACTATAATCTCGTAGGCTCGCGTGCAAGGTCGCAAAAATTATAAATAGATTTAGCCTAGCCCAACCCCCGAGACCATTGATTATAATTTTCGTTGCCGCGAGCACTCGCTTGTATATTATCATATCATGTACCTTTCGTGCACCGAAGAAAATCTTAGAGGCATAATTCCAACAAAAGTGGACAGTTGGATCAGAAAATCATACTTTGCTGCCACAGCAAAATTATTGGGCCATATTTCAATTCTAAATGTTGCTAATTTTTTGCTGTGGCAGAAAAATATCTTTATCTGATCCAGCTGTCCACTTTTGTTGGAATTGTGCCTCAAAGACTTTCTTCATTGTAGTTTTTCATTACATTGTTATTACATATACATATAAGCGACGATCATCGTGACTGATTTTTCACGAGACATTAAAATATACAAGCCCGATGAAAATTATAAACAAGCGAACTTGTTGTTTATTTCTTGTTTCTTACTTAAACACTCGGCTTGTATTTCGACCGTTTGGGACCGAAGCATAAATGCTTACAATCAACCAGTCTCGCTTTTCTCGACACAATATCGAACGAAGTAGTCGGGCGTGTTCGGCTCGACACGATTTTTTGCACACGCTCTCCAACACCCGGACTCGTTATTATAAATCAAACTTTGGAAAAACAAAGAAAAAAGGAAAATGGATGTAGCAAGAGACGTGTGTCGGCTCTCAGCTATGCGTGATGCGACCCTATTTGTTGTCAACCAGTTCCTTCCGGAATCGATCGATATCAATCAGAACTTCGAGCTGGAGCTGACCAAAACTGGGCCGCAGGAGATCGTGGATGTGAACTTGCGGCTGGTGAAGTCGACCTGGAGAGATGATGGCAATGACAACCCTTCGGCATGGCCGGGTGATGGGCACAAGCTGACACTGACTGTGAAGTTGCTATTTAGGAATTCCGCGCACATATTCCATCAGAACTCGACGATAAAGTGGGACTACAAGCTCAAGGCTAGCGTACAGATGATGCACTGCGGCAAGACTTGTCATCTGCCATTTCCGCTGGACAGTGCGAGAACGCGCGACGCCAACACTCTGGATTTCGACGCGCTCGAGTACGTCTTTGCCGGGTTTGCCTACAGGAAGATTGGGCACGTCTGCCTCAATGTGACCAGAACGAAAGTGGACTATACCGACCAAGGAACCCGCTCGCGGTGCCCGACAATTTTGGGCGAGACTTCGGGTGGCTCTATAGGGCAATCGTCGAGGAGGACAGCAGCGGCGACGTGAAGCTGCGCATGAAAGGCAATAACTGGTTGTGGGCCCACAAGGCAGTGCTGTCTGCCAAGTCGAGCAGCTTCGAACTTTATTTTCGCCATAACCCCCATGTCAATGAGATAAACCTCGAGGAGGCCGAGGTCCTCCAGAACGCCGAGCCCGGCGTAGTGACCATCATGCGGGAGTTCTTCTACACGAACGAGCTCGACTGCGCGAAACTCGGATCCTGCTCGCACGACCTGTGCGATCTCTTGGTACAGCTCTACCATTTCGCCCACAGAAACGGCCTCGAGAACCTCAAAACCGCCTGCCTGGACAACATGAAATTCGCTGTGATCGACAATTTTCATACGGCCACGAAATACCAAAAGTTTGCCAAAGACAACGGTCTCTCTCACATGTATGAGGCGCTGGAGCAGCTCCTCAAAGATACGACGATCCCTTTCAACAGGCGCTAGGGAGATAGGGAGTAAGCTCTACGAACGCAGTTTGGGCAAGGACAACTCGCTGCGCACGCATAATGAGCGCGAGGGCATCGAGAGGGCGACTATCGAGTTTTCGAGGAAAAGTCCCAAATCCCGGGTTCTAATGTAAGGCGATCGTAGAATGAAAAAAGAAGTATAGTGTACATCGTAAAAAGTGACTTGACGATAAAGAACATTGTTTGGATTTGTTCGTTTGAGTGCGTGTATCGATATAAATTTTCATTTTTATAGTCTTCGTATGTATAAATTTAAACGTTATTATTATCGATCGACAATTAAAATTGATTCATTAGAACACGTTTGTTCTAAAATTTGAAACGTTTTGCTGTTCTCTAAATTCTTTTCTCGTACACGACCCATCTATCAAGCCCGATGAAAATTACAAACAAGCGAACTTATTATTTATCTTTTGTTTCTTACCTAAGCGCCTCGGCTTGTATTTCGACCGTTCGGAACCGAAGCGGAAATGTTTACAATCGAGTCCAGTCTCGCTTTTCCCGCCGAACGAAGTAGTCGTGCGTGTCTCGCCTCGACGCGATTATAATATACGCGCGCTCTCGAACCCCCGGGGACTCGTTATTATATATCAAAAATTTCATAGACGAAGAAATAAGAAAAATGGAATCGAACGTGCCCGAGTGTCTGCTCGCGACTCCGCCGTCCAAAGAAGTCCGCATCGAAAAGACGTACGGCGAATCGATCGATATCTACCAGGAGATCCAGTCGGAGCTGGCCGGGCCGAGCGAGATCGTGGAAGCGCACGTTTGCCTGCAGAACTTGGCCCCCGGGGCCCCGCAGCGATACTGCATGCTGTGCCAGAGCGATCACAAGAATCTGCAGCTGATCGTGGGGCTGCGTTTCACGAACGACGCGCACGTCGTCAAGCTGGACCCGTCGATCTGCTACGCCTACGAACTCGAGGCCCGGGTATGCGTGGCGGCCGAGAACAGGCTGTTCCATCTGAACTATCGGAGTCAGAGCGTGCTTCGCACCAACCTGACTCTGGAATACGCGCCGTTCGAGCTCGCCTGTCCCGGGCTCGCCAAGTACGACAATACGACCCTCGTCAAGCACGTCTGCTTGAAGATCAGGAAAGCGAAGCACATGTATGTCCTTGAGACGCAGAAGTGGCACAATGTCCAGGAGGAACCGGGGCCCAACTACAAGAATCTCTATTGGCAAATGCTAACGAACCCACCGGCGAGCCGCTGCGACGTGTTGGTGCGCGTCGGCCTGGTCGTGCTGGGGGCCCACAAGGCAGTGCTGTGCACCAAGTCGCACAAGCTCAGCAAGTATTTCAGCGACAACCCCAACGTCCACGAGGTCCACTTCACGCACGTCTTTCCCGACGTGGTGCAAGTCACGCTCAAGTTCTTCTACACGAACGAGCTCGACCGCCAGCCCCTCGGATACGACGGGCCGAAGCTGTGCGATCTCTTGATCAGGATCTACTATTTCGCCAAATCTCATCAGTTCGAGCAACTCAGAGTGGCTTGCCTGGACCACATAGCGTTCACAGTGATCCCCGGAACGGCCCCGAGATACATCACGTTTGCCACATATGAAAATCTGCCGTCGCTGCGTCGGTCGTTGCAGGCCTACGTCCAGTTCTACTTGCACGGTACCCAGCCCTTGCCTCAACCACCAGCTGGAGCTGGAGCTGGATTAGCTCTGCAGTAGATCCGGCGAACGAGTGGGCCGAAGACAATTTTTTGTGGAAAAAATCGGAACTTCGAGCTCATCGTTACCAGCTAGCAGATGCGATCAAAGAATGCGGTTGACGAGAATTGAAAAAATAAATATAGTGTATATATATTGTAAAAAGGGACTCGGCGATAGAAAGTATTTGAATTTGTTTGTTTGAGCGTGTGCGTTGGTATAAATTTTAATTTTATAGTCTTTGTATGTATAAATTGTATTGTAATTTTTATTGGCCGACAATTAAAATTGATTTAGAACGTTTGTTCTAAAATTTGTATAAATTTGCTTTTTTCTACGTTTCCTTCCTCATACAAAACCCTTTAATCAACAATCAAATTTCGAATCTTCAACACAAAATTAAAAATGCAAATCTTGCAGCTATTTCCTCTTTAAATTGAATACAGCAATGATGTTAAACAAAAATAAAAAAGGAACCAACAACAAAAATGTTGTTTGCGTCTTGGCAACGTACGTGAGATACATACTTTTCGTCAGATAAGTTTGCAAGGTATGAAAAAAAAGAAGCAAAGCAGAAGAAGAGCGCAAGTCTAGCAAGTAGAATGAAAAACTTTTTCATGCATATAAGCGACGATCATCGCGACTGATTTTTCACGAAACATTAAAATGTCCAAGCCCGATGAAAATTATAAACACGCGAACTTATTATTTATCTCTTGTTTCTTACCCAAACACTCGGCTTTTCTTACAAATGTTTACAATCAGTCAGTCTCACTTTTCTCACCACATCGAACGAAGTAGTCGGGCGTGTTCGGCTCGACGCGATTTCACACACGCTCTCCAATACCCGGACTCGTTATTACATATCAAACTTTAGAATACAAAAAAAAAGAAAGAAAAATGGAATCGAACGAGTGTCCGCCGTCCAAAGTATTCCACATCGAAAAGTCCTTGTACGAACCGATCGATTTCATCGAGAACTTCGAGCTGGAGCTGACCCAAAATGGGCCGAAGGAGACTGTGGATACGGAAGTCCGCCTGAACAACTTCGTCGGCTACGATAGTCAGCCTACGGCGGCGCCTCTCCACCCCTTGGACTCGCAGTGGTCATCTCCTCCAGCGGCCACTACCAATTATTATTATTATTGCCCGTCCTGCCAGCGCAATCACCAAAAACTGCAGCTGTCCGTGCGGCTGCAATTCCGGAACATCGCGCACATTTTCCAGCTGGACCCGAGGATGGCTTGGGGCTACGATGTCGAGGCCCGGGTACGGGCGAGGCTCCCCGACATCGCGTTAACATCTGGCACAGCATACCATCTGAGCGATCCGCAGCGGATGGGCTGTCGTCGCAGCGGCACGACTCTCGATTTCCAACCGTTCGAGTTCGTCTTTCATGGGTTCGACGATGGCAATTATGACTTCAGGATCATCGACGTCAGCTTGAAGATAAGCAAAACGAAGCTCTTCTACGTCGAGGAAAACCAAAGCTGGCAAATAGTGCACGACGAACTGGGGCCCTGCTTCAAGGATCTCTATCCGAAAACCCTAACGTACCATCCGGAGTGCGGCTGCAACGTCATAATTCACGTCGGCCAGGTCACTTTGAAGGCCCATAAAAAAGTGCTATCTGCCAAGTCGTACAAGCTCCACGAATTTTTTCGCGCCAACACAAAAGCAACGGAGATTAATTTCTCGAACGTCGAGGTCGACGTTGTGCGAGCCATGCTGGAGTTCTTCTACACGAACCGGCTCGACTGCCTGAGCCTCGTCGTCAGCTCGTCGAGGCTGTGCGACCTCTTGATCAGGCTCTACCGTTACGCCACAGTTTATGATTTAGACAAACTCAGAATCGCCTGCCTGGATCACATACCGTTCGCGGTAACCTCCGAAACGGCCTCGAAATTTTCCGAATTTGCCGAGAGTAGCAATCTGACGAATCTGCATCGGACGTTGGAGCAGTACATCTACGCCATGAATTTACCTCAACAGTTGGAGTATCTTGACAGTAGGACTAAGACAACAGAGTAGATGCGATCGACGAGAATCGAAAAAATAAATATAGTGTATATTGTAAAAAGTGACTCGGCGATAAAAAGAATTTGTATTTTTTTCTTTGAGTGTGTATCGATGTATAAATTTTAATGGTTATAGTCTCTGCGTGTAAACATAATTTTTATCTGTCGACAATTATAAAATTGGTTCATTAAAACGTTAGTTCTAAAATTTGTAAAACTTTGCTTTTTTCTACGTTTTTTTTTTACACACAACCTATTAATCAACGATCGAATTTCGAACGTACAATACGCAAGCTTTTACGCAACACAAAATTAAAAACGCAAATCGTGCAACTTTTCTCTTCGATAAATTGAATACAGCAATAAGGTTGAATGAAAAAATAGAAAAGAAAACCAACAACAAAAATGTTGTTTGCGTCTTGGCAACGTACGTGAGATACATACTTTTCTTCGGCTAAGTTTGCGAGGTATAAAAAAAAAAAGAAGAAGCAAAGCAGAAGAAGAGCGCGAGTCTAGCATAGTAGGATGAAAAACTTTTTCAATCGATGATTGTTCGAATTGGGTACTTTGTAAACTTCGAATTCGTTTTATATATAAGAGAGTATATATGTACGTCAACGCGGGATATATACACAAAAAAAACGAGTAAATGAAGGAGTCGACGTTTTCTTCCGAGATGCGCTACTATATACTACTGCCAAACCCTCCCCTGCGCACGTTTGCACGTTTCTTATACGTACTGCACGTATGTAGAAAAAATACTCTACTTTCTCCGCACTTCTCGATTCGTCGTTCAAATATATATATATACTATATATAACAGAGCTGAAAAATTTTAATTTGTCCCCGTTGATTGGCAATTTGCGATATCTAATCTCTCTCTCTTTTTATTTTCTCCTTCGCAGTCCCAGATGTGCCATCGAACGCCAACAATGCGGAAGATCATCATCACCAGCCGCAGCAGCATCATCAGCAGCAGCAGCAACCGCCCAGCGTGCCGTTACGCAACAACAGTATTAATCACGACGACGCGACGAGCAGCAGTCATCATCAGCAGCAACAGCAGCAGCAGCAGCAGATGCACGATAGCTGGCGCACGACGTCGCAAGACTCCACGGCTACGGAGGACTCGTCGTCGCTCCAAGGCCCGATCGATCAGAATCAACAAACTACCCCAGGTATATATATATATATATATAATATATAACGACGCACGACGATGTTTACGCACACGCCCTTCTTCTTATTTCGGCCCTTATAAACGGCGGCCAGGGGGGGGGGGGGGGAGTAACTTTCTCGTATATAAGTCTTCGTGACGTAGTATAACCGCTATACAGCAAAGAGAGACGCGCACAAAGCGACGAAGTTGAAATATACGTCTCGAGGGCATGAATAATGTAAGCGCAAACTGTTTCGTCGATTTTACCCTGCCGACCGAGCGAGCGACTTTACTGTCGTCGTCGTCGTTCAAGTTTATATCCTACGTACGAAATATATAGGATATTGTAATATCTTCGTTAGCATTTCGGCGCGTGTTTTATTGTTCTCTTCGCGTGCGCGCACGCGGTTATAGTCGCGTTTTTTTTTTTGCTTTCTATCTTAATACGAGCTCGAGCTTAAGAATCTTAATCTTTCGTTGTTCGTTACCCGCGAGACGATCTTTTGGCGCTTGATTAAAAAAGGATATCTACGCGGGGAGTTGGCCGCATTGAAATTTCCTCTCGCTCGTTCAAACATAATTAGTCGTCCGCCGCGCGTTTGAGTGAAAAAAAAATTTTTTTATTTCATTAGAACTATGACTTTCAAGAATATATAATGTCATATAGAACGTACGTAATCTCGAATTCATTTTGTGCCCGCGCGAAACAAAAGCCCGGCCGCCAGAAGCTGCTCGCGAGCTTGATATAATATAATAATAATAATATAATCCGCGAACGGCCCCCGCGCGCGCGCGTGCACAGCTGCTCCGAGCATTGTGCGCTAGCTGCGCCGCTCGAGAATTCAATGAGGCTCGTCGTCGCGCGAGCTCCTCTCGAAATTAAGACAAATTCGTTATCTCGTGCGACACAATTGCGCGCGCGCGCGCGCCTCTATTTGTCCGCGACTCCATTATATACTAATAATATAACGATAATAGGCCGATCTCGGGAGCTTAGAATTTTTTTAATCAGTCCGCTATTGTAATTCGCGATATTTTAATCTTTCGTCTTTTGCCGCGAAATAGAGCGCGAACGAATCGAATATATAGGCCTCGATGATAATCATTCTATACAGCGACGTCGATTTCTCGATTCTAATAAGTAATCATTTTTTTTTTTTTTTGGTTGCGCAGACGTTCAGCAGCGTTACCTCGTGGAGACGATCACGATGACGACCGTGACGGAGCGTCGAATCGTCCGCGAGATCAGCGAGGAGGACAGCAATCGCGTCGGCGGCAGCCTCGAGGACTCGACGACGGCGAGCGACGGCACGAGCCGCCAGCCCTCGATCGAGTCGCAAAAGTCCATGGACGACTCGAAGGCGAGCAACGGCGGCCAGTCGAACGGCGGCGACTCGTCCAAGTCCTCGGACGACTCGTCCTCGGACAAGGACAAGCCGTCGGATCTGTCGCTGGCGGTGAAGATCGGCAGCGTCAACACCCTCGTGTCGAACAGCCTCAAGCCGAACTCGGCGGTGCGCCAGCTGTTCCCGGATCCGCGCTTCATCTCGCCGCCGCCCGCGCCCGTCAAGAGCCTGTCCGCGGATCTCGAGGACGCCCAGCTCGAGGACACGGTGGACGGCAAGTTCCTCGTCACCGCGGAGAGCCTCAAGCTCTTCGACGCCGTCAAGCGCACCAAGATGGGCTCGAGCGGCCGCAGCGAGTCCTGCGACGTGGGCGGCGACTCGCAGTCGTCCAGCACCAGCATCAAGCGCACCATCGAGCGCAACGCCCTGCGGCGCAGCCTCAACTGCAAGTACGACTCGCTGCGGCGCAAGAATCTGCGCAGCAAGGATCTCACTCTGGAGGAGAGGATCAGGCAGCTGACCTGCGTGGACGACAACGAGACGGACAACGGCAGTGCCACGGATACGACGAGCGGCGGAGGAGGAAATAATCTGGCGAGCCTCGAGAACAACAACACGGGCCGCATAACCCACCTGAATCACAATCACCAGCATCACAATCACAATCATCACGTGATCATGAACGGGGTCGGCGGCATGATGAACAACATGATGGATGGCGTGGACCATCTGCATCTGCCGATGCAGCTGCCTCGCACGTCGCCGTCGGGCGAGGAGCGACCCAACAAGGGTCACGTCATGATGCAGCAGCAGCATCAGCAACAACAGCAACAGCAGCAGCAGCCGCACCATCATCATCATCACAATCATCACGGTACGTCGTCGTCGTCGTCGTCGTCGGCCTATCGGCGCATCACCGAGATGTTCGGCGGCCAGAAGAAAAACTCGTCGAACAACAGCGATCTGAATCTGCCCGACATCAGCAAGCAGGTCGCCAGCTGCAACAAGCAGCAGCAGCAGCAACAGTCCAACAGCAACAACAAGGCCAACAAGCAGTTCCTCGCCAGTCTCGCGCCCCTGTCCTGCGTCTCGGCCAACAGCATGGACGGCCGCGAGGACTACTACCAGCGGCTGCCCGTTCGCATGCACCAGCAGCATCAGCACCAGCACCAACAGCAGCAGCAGCCCGGCGATCGCAACTCCATCTCGCACAACTCGGACTCGTCCTACAGCCTCGAGGACATCGAGGACGCCCTCAACGACGGGATCCCGGCGCCGCCCGACGTCACCCGAGGCACACCGACCTCGGCTGGCCCGTCGATGGAGGCTTTCGGTGGCAACGACGCCAGCGACGAGCTGCAGGCCTTCGTGGAGCAGGACAAGTCGAGAATCGAGCGGATCAAGCGACGCTACGAGTCCGAGGATAGTCGCGCCAACAGCTCGTCGGAGCAGCAGCAGCACGACAACAGCAAAAACAAGAGCAGCGCGACCGAGGACGACGACGATGACGACGACTCAACGATTACGGCTTCAATCGTCGGCCGTCGGTGCGCGGAATCAAAGCCCAGTTCAAGACGACCAACGAGATCGTGCATCAGCTGAGGACGCGAAGCGCCGCCGCCAACTCGCTGCCCGAGGCCTGCCGCTTGGGTTTCCCAGGAGGAAATCAGCAGCAGGACGACGCGATGAGCACCTCGTCGGCGGCCTCGGACATCTACCGGGTGACCTACACCAACGACGTGCACGCCGACCCCTCGACAATCACGCGCATCAACAACATGCAGAAGCAGATCAACGAGATCTACCAGAGCATCGCCGAGAGCAGCATCAGCAGCGTGCTGCTCGAGCAGCAGAAGCAGATGGCCGGGGCCGGGCCCATACCGTATCTCGACGGCACCCTGCCGCGCACCATGAGCGCCTCGACGCAGGCCGCGATCGATCATCGCAACAACGTCGCCGCGGCTGCCGCTGCCGGCGGCGGCGGCGGCGGTACGATGCTGAATCAGGCGCGAATGCTGCGCATCGCCGGCGGTGGCGAGGTGCTGCCCGCCTCGAGCACGCCCCCGGGCGTCTACAGCACCCTGCCCAAGGCGCATCGGGCCCATCCGGGCCAGATTCAGACGTCGTACGCCGCGGCGGGCACCTACTCGTGCATCGTGCCCCAGGCTCAGGCCGCCATCAACAACGGCCAGGCGGGGGCGGCGGCTCAGGCTTCCGCAGCGGGTTCCAAGTGCTACAGGACCATGTACGTCGTTCCGTACAACGGCAACGCTCCGCAAGATCCGACCTATCAGAATCTGCAGAGGATCGGCATGACTCAGCAGCAGCAGCAACAGCAGGCGATCGGTTATTCCGAGCAACAGCAGCAGCAGCTCGAGAGGTATCCTTACGCGAGGAACGGCAGGATCGAGGCACCCACGTCGTCGCAGCAACAGCAACAGCTACAGCAGCAGCAGCAGAGATATTACGTGTCCAATAACAGGCCAGCGACGATACCGGTAAGGACTTGATTGAAATTTTTCGCCGCTTCGAATCATTGCTAATTTTACGATTGCTATTATTATTATCAAGCTGAATCTTATAATTTTAATTTTCTTCTCGACAATGACTCAACCGTCTGAAAATCTCTGTCTTATTATTTTGTTTGAATTAGAGATGTAGTCACGGCCATATAGTCGATTGGCCCGTTACGGAAAGTCAGATGTATTGATGAGAATTAAGAAAGAGAGAAAATTACGCGGGAGAAAAAGAGGGAAGGGTATTATAGACACTGATGATAAATGGTTAGTGGTGTTCATCAAGATAAACGGAAATTTTTTCGTGGAAAATTTGGCCAACTGCACACACGCTGCTTTTGTTTTTCTCAATTTTGAGCGAACCATCGCGATGACGTTGATGATCTTACTGAATTAAATTTTCCACGAAAAAATTCGATATACATATTCTTCCCTTAACTGTGCACATGCATAAGCGATCGATGTTTCATTTTATTATTATATTCACAAAGTAAAACGTTGTACTTTTTCTATATTATATCATATATGCATATTATTATATAGTGTTTTATTCGTATATTGTATACTATATAAAAGGCATTATGTCCTTATTTCGCTCTAAACAATTATGAATTCTATATCTATGTGCAGTTTATAAATGAAATTTTTATTATTAATATTATTATCATTCAGCAATTGTTATGATCACAGTCACTTCACACATTACACTCACACTCACGTACACACACTTATTACGTACAAAAGACTTCAAAGACTTTATACTTTTTTGAAGGTCCGCATATATAAGCTCTTTTAGCTATTGTTTTATACGACATCTCTCTCTGTATCATGCTATTTCACGGATTAATTATTCATGATATCCTCCCCGAAAAAAGAGAAAAAAAAAAGAGAAGATGAGAGAACCTCGTCGTGCACACTACACCTCGCTCATTCACTTTATATATCTTTCTTTCTGTATACCTTGTATATTCTCTTCTCGCTCTCGTGCCTTGACGACGACGAAGACGACGACGACTACCCTGGCTCTCTCTCTCTCTCTCTCTCTACCTATTTATAAATCTTTCTCTCTGTTTTTTTTCCTTCCACTTTCCGTTTTGCATACATAAATAACAAAAAAAAAAGCAGGCGACAAAGGCTCGCATCTCCAACTATAACTAGACCTGGTTTACTTACACTTTTTTTCCATATCTAGATAACTCCTAGTTTTGTTTTTTCTTCTTTTCCTTCACGCTCTTTTTTTTCTTGTTACCTTCAACGCGACGACACCTGTACGATATGCCTCACTCACTCTCTGCCTTTGTATGTTTGTGACTGTGTGTGTGTTTATAAGCTTTAGTGCATTTATATATTATACATTCTTTCTCACACGTACACACCGACACGCAGCGAATCACAAACGAAATATCAGAGAAGCGCGAGGCATATCATGTACATAAATACATCATAACATCATCGTACAAACGACAAGCATTGCACATATTATATAAGCTGGTCCAACAAAGCTCCGCACTCGTATTACTCATACATAAATTTTGTTTTCCCTTTTGTTTTTCTTTCTTGCGCGCCACTACCATCTCTCTCTCTCGACTCTGCTGCAGAACACTCAAACTACGTCAGCGGCGCTTCACCTTCACCTCCATCAAGCCGAGGAGTTTCAAGTCTCTTCTTCCGCGGCCACCGGTCGGCCACCGTCGGGCGCTCTACAGATCAGCTCCGCAGCGGCGGCGGCGAGCGCCGCAATTGGGTCGCAAGCTCTGCCGGTGGTGCCGCCACCGCCACCGCCCGACGAGTCCGTCTACAACGTGCAGACCTTGTCGGGCGTCACGTACTCGATTTGTCCGCCGCCTCCGCCGTCCCAGACCACGGCCACCTACACCTATCAGATGCAGATACAGGGTACGGATAAATTGAATGATATATAATAATAACGATATGTGCCGTAACTAGCAGCTGCTGCTGGTGAGTTATATATCGTGCGTTTGTGTGTGTGTGTGCGCTTGTGCCTGCGTGTCACCTCTATACACTCACTTACTTACTCTCTGCTCTATCTATAATAATACACGTACCTGCGCCACTGCCGACGATGTCGACGCAACGCGTTTTGGATTATCTCGTTAGTTCGTCGATGATATAGAAGAGACTATGTGTGTGCGAGGGAGTGGGTGGGTTGCGCCGAGGTAATTTCATTCCGGGGTCCTCTGGTACCGTATATACATACCCAGAAATCGCATTAGAGAATTTATGTATGTATTATACGAAAGCTCGTTAAGTCAACTTTGACGTACACACACACGCGCGCGCGCGGAGAATGATTTTTGGTCTCGCTTCTCGGTCGGTGGTTCAGCTCAGCTCTATAACGAGAAAACAATTGACTATTGAGTGCGCGCGCTTGCAAGCTCATCGAGCTTAACTCGAATAATCTCTTTGAATGAGTAGTAGTGGGTAGTAGGGTGGAGGAAATAAAGAATAAAGGAAACGACGGTATAAGGAAGGGAAAAGGCAAGAAAAGTCGTAAAACTCGGCTATAAAATGGGGACAGCTGCACGCCGAAAGCTCGATCGTAAAAGACAAACGTTAGATATGTATGATACGAGTCGCATGGAATTTGCAATCAAGAAGGGGCTTGTTCGACACACGGAGCTTTGCCGATCGCGGCCATCGTCGGGCAGCAGTCGAGTCTCTATATATGTGTAGCACACTAAGTTTTCCACGTGCTCGCCCGTATTACACTGTCGTGTTAACACGATGTCATCACCACCGTGTGATGCATTAGTATAGGATATCGAACGAAGAGAGTGGGACGCATCGGAGCTTCTCTCTCACCGATGCCGAACACGGTAGCTGCTGCTGCTGCTGCTGCTATATGTATATATATGCAAAAGAGAACCTGAAATGCTTTTCGACGCGAACTCTACTCTCTAACTCTTTGGTTACTCTAGCTGTCTGTATAATATAACTTGTTCTCTCTTCGATCAGAAGCCATAAACTTACGACTACATACACACACACGTACGTGTCGCGCAGACTGATTCATTTGCCCTCTCTCTCTCGGTGGTGGATCTCTCCTATGCACTGCTACTATAATATTGGCGAGTCTGTCGAATTAATTAATCTTATTATCCATCTTAAGATGATATACGTGTGCGTGCGTGCGAGTCGTTTTTTGTGCTTGCACGAGGGTGCACCTAATTTGAGCTTCGACGGATTTGATTCGTATATACGCGAGTCGTTGAACTCGCGCTCGCGCGAAAATGTTTTTTTATTTGCTCGATACGTTCAATTATTATTTTTTATTACGTGCATATACGGGCGCTTAAAACGTGGAAGGCGAAAAGAAACGAGGGACGATGGGACCGAGGGGTTCGTCAACCCTTGCGAAGTATGATCCCCGCAGGATCGTGTGTACACGAGCACAGACGGAAAACGAACGAACGGGACGTTGTTATTCGATATTATACACGCCTCTCTTCGCGCTGATACTCTTTGTGATGGGGTATTTTGCTTAGTCGATGTCACCGTGAGCGACGACGACGACGACGACGACAACCGTCTGTGTGTCTGTCTGTCTGTCTGAGCGGCTTACATCGACGAAAAAGAGGGAAAAGGCAAAATATCGCTTGATATCTGCTCTCTGAATCAATCTCATTTCTAACGCTTGTTGTTCTTTCCGCTAAGCACTAAAACCGATTGTCTTTTGTTTTTATTGTTTATGTTGATCTCACCAAAATTTACACACAAAAAATTGTAGCAACCGCACCGTATATATTTTCCAGGCAAATAAGCGCACCCGAGAGTCGAGAACGTAATGAGAATGCGTAGTATCCATCTCTATCTTGTAAAACAAAAAAAAAACAACAAAAAAAAAAACCTCGTACATGCTACAGGTCGGCTATCCGACATGCAGACCCAGAGCGCCGTGGTGGCGGTGCAGGCCGCGGCCGTGGCTGCCACCAAGGACCCGATGCTGAGCCTCCTGAACACGTCGTCGCAGCTGCTCCAGGCGACGAACAAGGTAGCCGCGGTGGCCAATGCGGCCCAGCAGCAGCAGCAGCAGCAGAGCCTCACCACGACGACCATGACGACGCCCTCGGGGCTGGGCGGCACGTCGTCGCTTCTGTCGTCGCCCACCAAGCACCACCAGCAGGCCCTCTACCACACGGGCAGTCTGCAGCGGGGCTGCAGCGTGGCGGAGCGCGGGGTGCCCGAGGGCGCCGCCTCGGCGCCGTCGCACGACTTCGTCGTCAGCCAGAGCCTGACGTCGACCATGATGACTTCGCAGCAGCAGCAGCAGCAGCAACAGCATATGCAGCAGATGCAGGATGGATCCGTTGGTCAAGCTCAGGCGACGACGCAGCAGGACCAGCAGAATCCCGTTTATTATGCCATGAACGTCTGAGAAGAGTTTTACTCAGTACACGGCGACAAGGAACTAATAAGGTGTGATCTTATGTGAACGCGAAATATATTATTAAGTGTATTTAACGATGCGTGCCGCAGAAACGTAATATATATATATTGTAACGAGCCAAGTGTACGGCGCTGAACGAGACGCCTCTGTCATTATAGTAATGTATTAACTCGTTATCGTTTTGTTTTCTTCTCGTATCTTTCTTTATTTTTTACTAATTTTTTAAGTTATTGTGTAATCGGTCGAATTGTGTAAGCCGAACTAACGAGCGGAGAGTTCGTTCGTTGTGTTTGTTTATTATTATTATTAATTTTTTTTCATTTTTGTACGGAATGCACAAAGATTGTTAAACGTTACGCAGATCGACGGACTGAGAACTGATACGAAATTTCATTAATAAATAAACCCACGACAAACTCGCAGCGACGTCACGGCCAATGGTATATAATCACACACTTGTATTTAAACGAACGAAGCACCGTGTTATTGAGACGAAAACTAATTTTTTCCACGACGACGAAGACGAAGACATCAACAGCAACAACAACAACAACAGCAACTACATATTATTATTATCTTACTCTTAAAAACTTGAAAAAAAAAAAATTAAATTAAATAGTAATAATGATAAAGCTAATGGGAATTTTCGCAAATTTTTAACAGACTGACTTGGACTCAACTCTTTTATTGCGTGTTTTTTAAAGGGATCGTTCTTCTAGCGAGTAGTCGAAAAACTTGTACTCTACTTTATATACTGAACTGTACATTTTTATTGAGTTTGACGTTTTGAATAATCTTACACATCTTCGAACTTTTGAATGTAGATAGAAAAATTGTATAATATACTAGAATCATTTGTGATAAAGGAATTAAATATCAGAATTAGAGACAACGCAATTTATACAAGCGGCATTTATCAAATTTCTACATGTGGCAAATGCATTTTTGAATATGAATGATTGGTATATTATATAATGATGCTATAAGTGTATCACATTTTTTACGATCTTCCAATAACTATTTGTATTTTCGAGACTCTTTTCTTTGTGTTTTATTTTTTGATAACGACTCGGTCTTCGAAAAAAAGGCGAAAAATCTCACAGTATTAAAATGCATAGTATTTTATAATTAATGATTAGGAAATCGATACTTAACCGTCGCTCTAATCAAAATAAAAATAATGCAAAAGAATAATAATAAACAATTATTAATTATAAAAATTATCGATAAGGGATGATTACGCGCCAAAGATGCACCGAAGGAGTAATGGTATTTAGAAAAAAAAAGATAGTTCGAACTGGTGTAAAAAATAGATTATTATATATGCTATTGTAGAAAAAAAAAGATATCAATTGTAAAGTTTACGAAAAAATATATAAATTTGTATTTTTCGGTCGTAATTATAATCGCCAAAAAACAAGTGAACTGTGTACCCCAAAGTGGACAATGGAGTTGATGTATTGTAATGATGGATCCTCATTGAGGAAGACTCAATTTTAACATACGTTTAATCGTCTGTTATATTCGGCCAAACAGTGTATAAGAATGATAATAAGAAATGTTGAGTAGTTAATGACATTTTTTGTTATACGCGAATCGTTGCTGTAATTTTTTTAATGAAATTTGAAAAATATTCTATTAATCGTGTAGACAATTTATATAAGAAAATTATATATATACCACGAAGTTTATTCGTTGTATTTGATAGCGAGTAAAAAAACTATGTAATATTTAAAAGGAAAAAAAACAAAAATGTATCAACTTTTTTCTCGAAAGTTTTCAAAGATCTCAAAATAAAAATGAAAACCATTGATTAAGACTTTGTATGTTGTATATAATAATAATGCATTAGAAAATTTTTTGTTTTTGGACGTATACGCATTTTCATCGAGCTAATAGTATGAATATCATAAATTTATTACGATATCAAGGTGTCAACCAAAGTTGCGAATTAGTTCTTAAGGTAATGTGATATTATTTCGATTTGTGAAATGGTATATAGATTTTTATATTTTTCTTTGAATATTTTTTGTTTCCCAATCGTGTACATATTATAAGATTATTATCGATAAAGCATCCATCTTCGTGAAAAAGAGTGATTAGCAGCGTTCGCAGTCATTAATTTTAAATATTCAATTATTATACATTACATTATATCAGATATTTATAATTCATTAAAAAGAGTATTAGTAAATCATTATGAAAAAGTCGATTTGTATAGTTATATATTTTGTAAATATTTCAGACATGCAGAGCTTTTTAGGTACAAGCTAAAATATTTTTTGTCATTCGATTGCTATCTAAAAATAAACGAGGCTATACGACTGTACAAAATCATGATTATTTAAAAGTAATTTTTGTTTCAAGAGGCATTACGACGAGCGACGATGAGCTTTTTTTACATCACCAAATACTTTGTTTTTGATTATCAAGAAATTTTATTGGTTGTTAACTATTATTGTATATTAAAAGAAAAAGCGTATAGTCTCTTATCGTAAAATTAATACAATTCTGCGTAGTTTATAGTAATAATCTTTCACTTGTATTTTCCGCAAGTGCAATAAAAATGATTGTATATTAAATATAAACTATTATATAAAAGTAACAAAAAAAATAATAATGTTCGACGGGTTTGATTGTTGGATCATAACACACGATTACGGTCAGGAGCAGAAACAAAAGAGTTTCCAGAGAAAATACAGCTCTAGTACTTTTTTGAAACATTGAAGACTGCAATAAAATATTATGTTATGATGACGACTCTGGCCTATATTAATTAAAAAAACATATACTAAGTACACGCATAGTTGTAATATTGAACGAAAAAAAAGATTAAGAAGTATTAGTATACACTGATGAATGTGTAAGAAATAAACGATGACGAACTACGATTTATTGATTTAATCAGCGACTTACGATAGAGTTTAAGATTTTGATGGAAGCAAAAATAACCACAAGGAATTATTGTTCCAACGCGTAATATCAATATTATTAAATGACTCTGGAAGAAACTTTGCAATTTAAAGTTTTAAAAAAATTACTATGAAATTATATTCAATCGAATCACGTCCGTGAATTTTCAGTGCGAATCATTGAATGGTAAAATAATATTAAAACGCGAATACTTACTTATAAAATGATACATGTATTTCGATTATATGTTGTAAGTGTGCGGAAATCGAAAGAAGCGATTTATTTATTTGTACGTCATTTTTTGTTATATTTTAAGTTACCTTTCATTTATTCATTATTATTATATTTTTTCGATTCATAGTAAAAATGACATTCCAAAGAAATATCATCAGTGTTCTATTTATTTTCATTTTTTCATGCTCATATTTATTTTCCAGCCTACAGCAATATCGTAGCAATATATTTATTTTCCATCAGTTTACAATGTGCTTTTTATACATTTATATTAAAAATGTACGGAATTCTCTTGAGAGCACAAAATATTATGATATTCAACAAATTTTTTAAAAAACAAAGATTGGTTCGCGAACTCGTCGTTTGTAACAGAATATGGATGATCTTTTAGATACATTATTATAATAATAAATATATGATGAAAAAAAGCTAATAATGAAGCCAAAATAAGAATATGCGAAAGAATTTTTTTGCACTGCTGCAGTTATCGATCAGTAAATATGAATAAAGGTAGATCCTTGAAACAAAATGTTGACCTTAAAACAATATTTGGGACCCTTAAAATTAGTAGCTGTTTTGTAAAGAATATAAAAAATACAGGCTAGAACCATTAAACTATCTTGAATTTCTACGAGTGTTATTAAAAGTAAATATTATATTGGTACTTTCTTTTTTGCTCTTGAACTTTCAAAGAGGGTAGAAAAATAAAAGATTTAATAAAATGACCATAATGAAGCTTATCCTCATAAGAGTAGAAGTGATTGAATTTGATTATTGGTACAAAAGAGTATTTATAGCAAGTACATTGATCTAACAACTCTGATAACAGCGAAATTTAACTCTAATTTTATGTATGTCCTACATTAGGAACTTTAATTTCATCGGAAAACTCCTTTATACGCGTTTATGCTTGAAGAAAGGTATCAAAAAACAATTTTTTTTTCTCAAAATGTAAATAAACTGGAGCATTATATAGCCATATAAGCTATTAAACAAAGATTTCAAAATTTTCAAATAATCGTACATACATCAAAATGTGTAATCTCTATAGCGGCCAAATAATCAATTTTGAACGAAAAAAAAATTAAACTTTGAGACAATTACAATTTAACGAAGTGTACTACTGAAACTGCCATTAAAAAATTTTTCTCTTAAGTGAAGCTAAGAAATTTGAGCGTGTTCGTTTAAAGACTATTTAAATGAAATATAAGTGATAAGAAAATACGAACGTGTTGAAGCACGATGATTCATGCTAACTGTGATTGATGGAAAAGCGAGAATATAGTGAAGAAGAGAGAGAGAAAGAATAAAACTAATATTATGGTTCTAGTGCTTTTGAGAATAAAAAAAGAAACGTTTAAAAGAAATAAAAAAGAGTGAATAATTGATGTGATTAAGTGCATGACGGGCGACTCGAATCTGTGTGCAAGACGTTCGATAAACCTTAAATTGAGTTATTAAACATGTATGGTAATATGTGTTTGTACCACATAAGAGTACTTTTAAACGCTATCTTGTTACAATTGTGATGTAACAAAAGGAAAAAAAAAGAATAAAGCAAACATTCTGATATTTACATATTGTTCTTCGGGAGTGTGACGAATTCTATTTCACGAGATGACAATTGCAACGCGCGACAAGTGAAAAAAAAAGAAAAAAATCTTTACGACAGAAAAATCGCAACTTTTGCAATTTGACGTTGCTATTATACACTCATATAGCGACTTCAAATGCCGTAAAAAAGTATGGCCAAATTAATTGAGATAAAATTCGAGACAGAAACTGTACATATTATGTATAGAAATATATATTCAATTAATTGTTAAAATAAATTAGTAAATCGTGTAAATAAAAGCTTCAGTAATATCAAAAATATATCGATTGTCGTTTTTTTCATTGAATCAAGTAAATAAAAATGAAACGATGTTCCTTTCACCACAAATCCATATGTAGGTATCAAATATTTTATTTCAAAACGGAATCACAAAAATAAATTTTAGTAAAAATTGTTATTTCGTCTCACACAATCCACATTTTTTCTTCAACTTTTATATATCTCATTCACAGTACTTGTAAAAAAGATTTGACAAACAAAAAAATACAATTATCAAAAGATAAGCTGCTGTAGCAAAAATTTGATTTGCATGAAACTAAAAATCTCAGTTTCAGAGTTGCTTGGCACTTATAGAAAATAATAAAATAAATTAAATTTGATTACTTGATATCATTAGTAATAAATATAACTAAAATTTCTTTCTCATGATGAATTAATTACTTCTAAAGTTTACAATTAAAACTAAACCAAAAACAACACTGATAATGCACATGGTATAGATAAAAATGATTGAAAAATTACTCAAATGGATAAAAATAATGTCAGTAATTAAGTATCCAGTTAACACTGATTTTGAAAGACTATTCAAAATGAACAGAGTCAAGCTAGTTGTAAAAAATTGCTTCAGAAATTTTTATTACTCACACAAAATGCTTAAAGTACTTAAATTTGAGCTTGTCATAAATAACTGTCGATACAATATTCTTAGTTAGATCTTAAGAGTTAATTCTTCATTTCAACGCATGTGGGTTGTTTTCTGTTGGTTATTTTTTTCTCGAATCGTTTATATACGCAGTAATAATATATAATTATATAATTCATTTTGTACAAGAGTTTATACAAAAAATATAGAAATCGTTTGAGCAGACACAAACGCTTGTGTACTACACATCTAAAGTTTTCTAAAAAACGCATGCTTGATCATTTCATGTAATAGCTTATTCATTTTTTTCTGACTAATCGTTTTTATAAAAAGTTTCAAATTATAATATCTTAGCGTTAAAATGCCTTAATCTTTATTTCATAAACTGAGAATAAATACGTAAATGTATCGCTGATGTTTATTGCTGGGCACTTATCTCAGTCAGTAAGCAAGTGATGCGATCCTATAAAAAATAACAATTTATAAATGGCTTTTTGTCAAAATTAACGAATAATTATACATGAAATGTTAGTTCTCTTTATAAATAAGATAAACATCTACAAAATAAAATGAAAAGCAGCGAGCTTACAATGCATTGCTTTTAGGGCCAGTTGTTGAAGAGTATGTAGAACATAAAATCGAGGATATCTTCTACAATACAGAACATCTCCTCCTTCTGACAGGCTCTGGAGGTTCAAGTGCTGCAAGAATTGCTTCATCAAAAACGTTCTTTAATCCTTTCTGCAAGAAATAATAAATTCATATTAATACCCAAAATTTCTATTTAGAACTTGTGCAAGAATTTTAATTTTACCTGTGTTAGTGCACTGCATTCAACGTACTTGACAGCTTTCAATTCTTTCGCTAGTTTTTCACCTTGTTCACCAGTGATAGGTTTTTGTTTATTTTTTGCAAGTTTTTCTATAGTTGCAGCATCATCTCTCAAGTCAATTTGCGTGCCAACAAGTAAAAATGGTGTTTTTTGACAATGGTGCGTAATTTCAGGCACCCACTAAAATTTTTAATTTTATTATTAGTAAAAAATAAATAAATATTTATTAACATTATTCTATTTCCATGTACTCACTTTTTCTTTAACATTTTCAAATGATGAAGGTGATACAACTGAGAAACAGACAAGGAATACATCTGTTTGAGGATAACTCAATGGTCTGAGTCTATCATAATCTTCCTGACCTATTAGAAACAATTTCAGATAATTTTATAATAATTTCAATGAAAAACAAACTTATAAGTATGAATGAAAATGTAAAATTAGTTTACCAGCAGTATCAAAAAGACCAAGTGTATAGGGTTCTCCACCAATCATCACAGTGACAGCATAGTTGTCAAAAACTGTTGGCACGTATTCAGAAGGGAATTTGTTTGTTGTGTAAGATATCAGCAGACACGTTTTACCAACTGCACCATCTCCAACAACCACACACTTTATTGTTTGCATTTTGAATATTTGTTTGAACTTCCTGTAATGATGAAAAACAACTTATTAATTTGCAGCACAAAAATTAATTGTTTAAAATAAACAGCTTCTTATTTGTTGAACCGTCAATTACTACTATGTTTCTTTGTTTCTATAATTATTCATTCTAATGAATGAGTGCAAAACGAATGAATAATTATTGTATGTAAAAGAGTAAGTGTGGTGTTATTGTAACAGTGCCAAGCATCGCAACACTGAGTTGATTTAGGGAGCATTAACCTTTTTTATATGCACACACGATAGCATACTGTATATGGCACTATGAATATAGTATTGTCAGTTAATCAAAACAAATTATTCAAAACTCGTTCCAAGCTGATAAAAAAAAGAGCCAACAAGAAGGGAACAGGCAACACATGTCAGTGAATAAAAAGAATACACACGAACGTGGCTATCATCGGATAAATTTAAATTACCAATCCTAGTTATATTCAGGGCAGATTTTCGATCGAAATCGATCCAGCATCGATTGAATGCAAAACATTCGAGAGAGGGCAGAGTTGAGAGAGAAAGCAGATTCGAGAACGAACGTTCAATTACGGATGTAATTAGAGCGCGGGCGCGACGTCGTCCAAAAAGTGCACGGGTCCCGTCAGACTGTGTTTATTATGCGGACAGCTCGGTAAGACGCTGGAGAATCTTTCTATAACATTCGATATCACTTGATGATCCACGTATCACGCAGACGGCACGGGAGAGAGAGAGAGAGAGAGCGTAAGACAGAGACGGAGACGGGAATTCCTCGCTTCGAGACATGTATCGGAGCAAAAGAGAAAGAGCGAGCGAGTACATATGAGAGAGTGAGAGAGAAAGAGACATAACGGCATTTGTAATATGCCGCGAGGCGTGTGCACGCAGAGTAGTAGTATGTACCAGCAGCAGCACACACATATGCAAAGGAAAAAGAGAGCGAGTAGCCGCGAGAGAGATCCCCGAGAAACGCGAGGAAGAGACGAGTATAGAGAGAGAGATGAGGATACACGTCGCGAAGACGGAGAGCATCGGAGCATCATCATCAGCAGCAGTAGCGCGTTTCTCTCTTGCGTTTATATGGCAAACGTGTGCTCTTCTGCACATACACATTTGCACGGATATATAGAGTCTTGGAGACGCGAGACGATCGTATACACACATGTATGTTGTACGATTATAAAAGGCGAAGCCATTTTGCGCGGCGTCTCGTGCTTTTTTATATAGATATATATACACACAAGTAAGTGCTGTACGCACACCACATACACACACACGTACGCGCTGATTTTTCTTTCGGTTTCTTGCTCTCTCTCTATCCTCGATATGTGGGTATGTATGCGAGCCTAGTCGTATACATATACGCACACGCAAGTGTACATCAAGTATATATAAAAACAGGGGGGCGAGGCACACACGGTCGCGCGAACACGCACACCAGAAACAATTTCACATACTTGAGAATCGATGACAATTCCACTGCGCCTTATACTTTATATACACCTATGTAACCATGTGTGTAAGTGTACGTTTGGTATAAGTATGCACGATAAGGCAGAGAGCGCGAGAGGAAAACAAAAAAAAAGGAGTCGTCGTCGTCGAGCACTGCACCACCACCACCACGCACGACGCACCAAACAACTATTATAACGCAGCACACGACCGGCTCGAATCGGTATTTGAATTATACCTATAGATGTACCACTGGTATTGTAACACGTCCTCTCCACTCCTGACGTATATATATATACAATACGCTGGAAAACTGCAGGTGTCTCGCGTCTGTTTTCACGCACACCGCTCCGGCAGTACGGATATTATAACGTACGTGTGTGTGTGCGTGATTGCGAGTATAATAATAAGCTCACTGCAGTAGCAACAACAGCAGCAGCAGCAGTAGCAGAGGGAATTTGATGGATGGGCGTCGACGCACACAACGTCTCTGCGCTTATATATACGAACTATGTGTGTATGTACGACGGTGTATAAACGCGAATGATGATGCACTGCCCCACGGCTCGAGCTCGCCTCAACTGCCGTATGTGTGTATGCGTGTGTGTGTTGTATACATACACAACAGTATGCGAATGTGTAACGTGTCTGTGTGTGTGTATACAAGTATGTATGCGCCAGACGGAGAAGAAAAAAAGAAGAGAGAACTCGCGAACTTGACGCTATCTTGAGGAGTCGTCTATATATATATACAAAAATATATATATATATATATAAATGACGTGCACCAACTCACAGCACACACTAGCACTAGATTTTTTGCCTCTTTATACATGCAAAACCATTGAACAAAACGCGTGTGCACACGCCGTATGTATTCATAATATACAATGCATGTAACACGAAATAATATACCTATTCAAACGGCAGCAGCAGCCAACTCACCGACTGTGACTTCTCTCGACTATATGTATTATATTAATATATCGTGGTGTGTATATCAATTCGTCGCGCACGTATTTTGCATCACAATTCCACACAATTCACCGCACACAGTCACCAACACTGCTCTCCGCGCGACTTTGGGACTATATCGCCTATATATAAATGGTATATACAGCACTGGTTTTTCGGTACGATCTCGCGGCCGTGTCCACCCGGAACTCGAACGCAGCAATGTCGAGAAAGACGAGAAGCAGGATTAGCGAGTTTAGCGAGCACCCGCGCGTACGTCGCGCCAAGATCGCGGGAGGCGGTGGACGCGCGAAATTACGGAGCGCGGAGTGTCGATAACATCGATCGCTGCTGGCGCAGAGGTAAATCTGCTCCGAAGAGTTTGCAGTTATTTGAATGTAAAGTTTTTTTTTATAAATTGATCAAGTTATATCGTATGTTGTTAAATAAGTGATATAAATTTTCTCGTTAGCGGAGTAAACGAGAAAACTTGTGTTTTATTTAGATGTGCTGAGTTGACCAATCTTATCACTGGGAATAAGCCAAATTCATTGAATACAGAATTTTATTTTTTAAAACAATTTTTTTATTTCAATAAAATAAACTGAATGTTTTATCAAAAAGTTTGGAGATTCTACTAATAATAGTAAGTTTTTGTCTAATACTTATAAAATTGTAGTCCAAAGCTTTTATTCATATTGTAGCTATGGTAAGATAAACTTTTAAGTTGTTGAAAAGCATTAACATCAATAAAATAATCAAAAATACTGATAACATTAAAATAATAACAAAATAACTTGTAAAGCTGTTCTATTTGTACGAAATGTAAAAATATCTTGTAGGAAAGCTCATGTTGGAATGCACTTTTTTTATGCAGATACTGCACACCGAAAACCAAGGTTCCCAGCTGAAGTATCTGGGGTATTTTGACTTCTGGCAGCACATCTGTATCTGTAGCAATAGCTGTGATGGCAGAGATACGATCCACCTTTCTTCACCTTATCTTTACCTGAGACTGCTCCTTTCTAGAAAAGAATTTTATAAATGATAGAAATAATGAAAAGTTTGAGACATAAATGGTTTCTGTGAGATGATTATTTACAGGATTTTTAAGAGTTCCCACATCATGAGAAGGTTGCCACCAATCAGATGTCCATTCCCAAACATTTCCAACTATATTATAAATGTCGTAGCCATTAGGAGGAAAGTGAGTTACTGGAGAGGTGCCAAAAAATTCATCTTCCTCAGTGTTGTTTGTTGGGAATTCACCTTGCCAAATATTGGTTCTAAAACAGTAAAAAATGTCAATTTGAAATGAAATATGGTATTCATTGCACTGAAATTACAAACCTATGCTCATCGTTTGGTGTCAACTTATTTCCCCAAGGATATAATCTATCCTTGAGTCCTCCTCTACATGCGACTTCCCACTCAGCTTCCGTTGGAAGTCTTTTGCCCATCCACTTACAATACGCCACTGCATCGTTCCACGAAACATGAATAACTGCATGATCCATTCGATCTGAAAATATGTATGTTTCAGGTAACTACATAGAAATGTTCAATGAAAAGATATAAATAATTGAAATATAGTCAAACCGTTGATTGAAGAATCTAATCCTTCAGGATTTCTCCATGAGGCACCTTTCACCGGTAGCCACCAAGGTGCGGCAGCTACAGCTTGGTCAATGGTACTTTTAGTTTTTTCACTGAGCAGTCCTTCAAAAACGAAGGAATCTCCAAAAACTTCAGCTTCAGTCTTGTGACCAGTAGCTTTGACGAACTCCTCGAAATTCGCATTGCTCACTTCGTACTTGTCCATGAAAAAGCCATTTATGTCAACGGCTCGCCTGGGACCTTCCCCGTCGTTGACGAAAAACGGCTGGTCGGTGCCGATGTGATAGACTCCGGCTTTGATCTCGGCCATATTAGCCGTGAGCACGGCCTTGTGAATGGGCTTGACGATCTCGTCGTCGAGCTCGTCATAGTCCTCCGCGTTGCTTTTGACAGGACAAGAGCCTTCGTCGAGCTTATTGTCGCCGCTCTGCCTATTGAGATTTTTGCCGCAGCCGCAGTCTTGTTGCGGTTTTTCCTGCTGCTGCTCGTTGGCGTGCGCTATTATCACGCAAAAATACAGCAGGCAGACGTATCCGCGTACGCGATACATTGACAGCACCTTGTTGCTCATTGTTTTTTTTTGCTAATACTGTATGTGTGTATTGTTATACACTCTATATGCTAATACTTTAAGAGTTTGAAAAAGAAGAAGAAGACGAAAACACAGCCAAGATTGATTTTTCTATTGTAAAGTGCACTGATTTATTGGCCTAACGGTCGAGTCATCGCCTGTTTTTTATTTACGTCATTCTGGAGACTAGAGGATATTTGTTTGTCAATCGCTGCTGCCGCCGCTGCAAGACGGGCCGCCGACAACAGGATGTCTATTTCCCTACTGCTATATGTATTTCGCAGATCTGCTGCGCTAGGTTAGGTAAATAAGCCCGCACGACGATGCGCTACTATATGCAGACACAAACAGACTCTGCACTGACAGTCACCACCGCGGCACACGTGATGCGTCGAGCGCGCGAAATTCGCAGTTCAAAAACTATGCAAATGCCGATTTGGCGGAAAAAGGGCCCAACGCGATCGATCGAATTTCGAAGGCCAGCGGGATTTTTCCACTCGTTGAAAACCATTTTTTATCCAATTGGCAAAACATTGTTTCGAGTGCATGAAATTATTATGCGATTAGATATTAGATACCCAAAAGGAAAGAAATGAATGGACAACAACATCTATTATGATCGAAAAATCGTCAATCTCTTAATTCCCGCAGTAAAAATGAGAACAATAATGCCTCGTGCGGGCCCCAAAAAAAAAACGTGAATTCCCCATGCCACGGCTCATAAAAATTGTTCCGCCGTCGGGCGCGCGTCTACGATTGTTAACCCCGATAAAAAAAAGAAGCAAAAAAAAAAAACGAAACGAATTAAATCGACGAACGACTTAAAAAAAAAAACGAGTGACTCGCCGTGCACTCAGCACTAACAAATGAATGATTTATTAAACACACAATGGCACTCGACTCTGGGTGAGGAGATAGATAAAAATAAATTGTTTTAATAATTGTCACACATTGAAGAGGCCTTACTTACGACTCCGCTTTTATAATAATACAACGCGAGCCACGCGATGATGATCGATATAATTAGGTGAAGTCAATTATTGGCGCTTAATTGCGGATTTTACATTATACGCGAGCTTTTCCGAGCGCGAGAGACTATCATAACGTGAAGCCGGTTATTTCTGGAAAAGAGTGAAATTTTTATGTAATTACGATATAATGGCGCTTTACCGTAAATTTTTAGGACAAAATCGAGCTGTTTTCGAGATTACGCGGATTATTACACGCGCTTAAACACCTGCAGTATTTACACGCACTTCCGATGAAGTGTCAACGGTTTTCCCTCTGATTTATCGTCGCACTATTGCAACGAATAGTTTTTCATTTACCAGTCTGACGCACGATGTTGATTTTTTTCGTAGAAATGTTACTATTAATAAAAATCGTTTCAGTTTAAGTCGCAGTCTCTTTTAAGCTCCTCCAGATTTCATCGATAATCTTGCATCGCACCCGAGACTCACGTACATCGTATAGTTTAATCCAATATAACTTTGCGATTTATCGATCGCTGCACGTGAGGTGAGAAAAAAAAATCCAGTACACAATCGATCGAGCTCACTCGGATTAATCGTGAGAACTAGTCGTTGAGAAGCTATAATTTAATTTGATTTTCTAACTTTTTTCTCACGCTTTTTTTATGATTTTCGACTTGCGAAGACGAAGAGAAAAGAAAGAATCTTATCTGTCACCCACATAAAACATACATTTGATAAATCGAGTTCGAACTAATTACATCGTAAAAGCTTGTGAGTACGGTAATAATAATTTGGCAAGGTGTTTGAGCGACGAAAAAAAAAGAGAGAGACGTGCACATAGCACCGTTTACCCTCTGTAATTGTTATAAAAAAAGCGGAGGTAAAGTCAATCTCAATTAACCAACTAATTTCTCTTTATCGTTTTGTTCGCGTTGCGCAAGTACACATATTTTTGTATGTATTTTTCAAGAAATTACAAGAATTGTAATATTTTTTTTTAATGCGAAGAGCACAGCGGAAAAAAGTCAAGGTGAATTTTTCGCGCGCGCGCATCGCGCGCATTGTCAAAAGAGTCAAACGATAATTTCTGTATATATATATATTGTGTACGCGAGTACCGATGTACTCGCGGCTGCGGCTGCGAGCTGTCAATGAATGTAAATACATTTCCAAGTATCGCGTTTATAACCGATTCGAATCAGAGTGCATCGAGCGATTTCGCGCGCGCCCAAGGAAAATTGTCTGCGCGCACTGATAATGTGCGCGTGCGAAGGTAAAGATGCTCGCGAGAGAAAGAACTTCGCTTTCGATCGATGTTGAATTTATATAAACAAATTGTTGTCATTATGCAACGTCGATTTTTAATCCACAAACATTGATTCGACGTCGAGTTCAATGTTTCCTTGATGTTTTTTTTTTCTTCTGTTATCTCTCTCCACCCGTGGCGAAGAATTATACAGTGGTAAGGTGTGCAACTACGCGAATATGCGCACGTTTTTACCACGGGCTGCATTATTGTATGATGTATACGATCTATATACGGTCGTTTGTGCTACGAGGCGATACACGTAAGATCGGCCTCGGGTGTAGTCGTGACATTACAACAACAAAAAATCAATTTAACGTATAATTAAGCAAATGATCTCTATGCCAACACTGATAACCGAGAATTAATTATAATTGTAACGCGCAGTGATTGTACACAGACACGCGGTGCCCTGGGATCGTTTCGGGTGATTATTAAAAAGAAAGAAGAAAGTAAACATTGCTCGCGTCCACTTTTAGAATGGAGACCCAAAAAAAAATTTTCCTCGTCGCAACCGTCCTCCGGTCTTGCTTCAGAATATAGCTTCCCAAATTTTTCCCTATTATTATTGCGATTCCAATTATACGCAGCCAGCCGCGCGCCGGATATCGTCTGTGTGTACCTACAAGCTATAAGCTCTTCCCCGATACCTCGAGTCTATTAAAAATCTTTTTTCTTTTTTTTTTTATACATGTGTCCGTAGTAGTACATACAGAAGGAGAGCCGTGTCATAGACACGGTATAATATTGCCGATGTATCACAGAGCTCTCCGCGTGGCTTATCAAACGAGCTGCGAGTTCCTATATATCGTTATTTTATTATACTCGGCTGAGAAGATAAGACCGCGGAGAGCTTATAGGTCTCTCTCTCTCTGTCTCTGTCTCGCTTCCAAGCAAGGACGCCAATATCATCCCAATTATTTAACGAAACGAAGAGAGACAGAGAGAGAGAGACACAGAGGCGCGGGACGACGGGCGCGCGCGATACGATACGCGGTTCGCGTGTGTCGAAGCGCGAAGCACACACAGTGTGTCGTACATACGTGTATATTATATATATTTTTTTGTGTAGTATATTATATCGGCGCGCAAGATAAGTGTGTACACACACGTTTTGCCGAGCTTCTGTGTGTATACGTGTCTATATGTACGTGTCTCTCTCTCTCTCTGTGCGCGTATATATAATATACATCTATACAGATTTGTATGTACACTTAACAGGTAGAGGCAAAGACGACGACGACGACGACGGGAAACAGAGAATTTCTGAAAAGACAGAAGAGTGAGGGAATCTCGCCGTCTCGTGTGCTGTACGTGTGGGCTCCGACTTGGGTCTCTCCATTTGAATAAAGGGTACAAGCTCGGCCGGGCACGCATGTCAGTTGTGTCATGGACGTCGGGCTCGATTGACACTCTCTTCTCTATTCTCTCTCTCTCTTCCGCGGGATTCTCTACAAGTAAGATAAAACCAACAAAAAAAAAAATAAATAGGGAGAGAAGAGCGCGACACATAGACACAACACGGCCAGACGGCGATTCATTTGCAATCGGTTAGTCGGCTCGTGTGATTGTGCTCGACGAGCTGCTGCTGCTTCTGCTGTTGTTTACCGCGGATAGTACAAGTGTTGACATCGTGGATACGTCTCTGCGGGCTTTCGATTTTCATTGTTCGCTTCTTTTTTTGCTGCTTCTTCTTCTTCTTCCACGAGTGAGCGACCCTCGGTAGTAAGGGGCTCCTCGCGATACTACTTTTACTACTACTACTACTACTGAATTTTGTATACATCGTCAAAATCGCCTTCGTCGTCGATCAAGATGCAAGGACTCGTGAAAAAACCTAGTGCGTGCATGCGTCTGACGCGTTTTGTGTTTCTGTTCGTGCTGCTGGTCGTGAAAGCTCACATCAACGGTGGACACTCGCTGCCCCTGTCCAACGATGGTAAGTCTCTTTCTCACTCTCTTCTTGTTTATTCAACTATTTTAATCACCCAAAAAAGGGAGCGGAAAAATAATTTTTTTGTCGTCGATTCGCGGGTGCTCGAGTTATATTTTTGAAAAATTTCGGCTCGGGCGCGTCGGTGTTTACACGTTGATTGTTCGATGTTCGACATTATAAATAAAATTGCCCGGCTTTTATTATTTAATTGCTGATTTCCAATCTCGAAGCAAGTGTCACATAAAATATAATTAATTGTGTTCTATAAATTCCTTATAAAAAAACCCACACAGACCGAGAGAGAGAATGATCGAAAGGTATACAAATAAGTCACGAGTTCGATTCGTGGCGAAGCCAACGACGACGTGATCCATCCATTCATGAAGATGAGCTTTTTAATCTGATGAGAAAGAGTTTGCCGATCGATAAAAAAAACTCGCCGATTTCTTATGTAAACATTTGCTCCGATTAAATTGAATCGATCAATAAACCGATGCACAAGCACGATCGCGAAGGGTCGGGCGGCGAGAGCTAAAAAAAAAGTAAATGAAAATAAAAAAAAGACGCTCTCACCCTGTGTGTGCAGCGAGCGCGAACGCATTAAATTTTAACGAAACGAACGCGCGACGTACGCGATATAAACAATATAAACGTGCATAAGAAAGCTATCGAGTTTATGCCTTCCTTGCATAATAATATACATCGTATCGAATAAGCTGTTCGATAATAGGAAGGCAATAAACAACGGCAACAGTAATGATCGATTTCGATTTTTTTTTTTTTTGTTGACAAGGAATTACACGTTGTCGTCTTTTGTAGAGAATACAGAATTGCCACACACACACACGTGTGTGACTCCAATTTTTCATGACTCGTACAATTAATTAGTTACCGCAATCGAATTATACGTATTATTATGCTTTCGTATCTAATGATTCTCGAGAATGTGAAAGTTATAACGGGATCGAGCTCTTACAAGAAAGTTAAGAAAAAATAATGATAAGAGAGACCACCTTTGTTGATTGAAATTTTCAAATTGATCAACTTGTGAATTTCCCGATGCGTCATCTCGAGCACCACCGCGACTGATATCCGCTGCACTCGTGCGCGCGCGAGAAGAAAAATATCGAGAAAAATCATTTTATCCTCGATGATAAATCGAGCGCGTTATATATACGTATATGCGATCGATCAGCGAAACGCAGGTATATCGAATAATATTAAACATCGCTCGTATTTTTTCGATATATTTTTAGCCATCGGCACGAAACCGCTGCTGTTTAACAATGCCAGCAGCGCGACGGCCAACGCGACCGACGACGAGGAGAGCCTGCTGGACTTCCCCGAGGACATATTCACCGAGTACCAGCTGCAGCACGGCGCCATACTGCTCCACCTGTTCTTCGGCATCTACTGCTTCATCCTCACCGGCTTCGTGTGCAACGACTACCTGCTGCCTACGATCGATCTGCTCTGCATCAGGCTGAACATCAGCACGGACGTGGCTGGGGCGACCTTCCTAGCCGCGGCCAGCTCCTTCCCGGAGTTCTTCATCACGCTGATCGGCACGTTTCTGACCAAGAACGATCTGGGCGTGGGCACGGTGGTGGGCAGCGCCGTCTTCAATACCTTCGCCACGCCGGCCGTGGGCGCGATCTTCGCCACGCAGGTACGCGTCATTTTTTTCTTCTTCTTCTCATTTTTCGATCGAAATGCAAATCGGTTATTATTCTTATACCTCGTGCGTCTCGTGCACGCGCGCGCGCGCGCCGATAAATCATATACGCCGAATTTCAAAGAAAACCAATAACTTCTGCTGAAATTCACAAAGCAAAGAGTATGGTACGCGAATTTGTTAAAGAAAAGAAAAATTGCATAATTCCGAGACTCGTTTATGATGTTACAAAAGCTATCGAAGCCACGAGTGTTGTTACTCGCGCTTATCGTGCATTGGCGCTCGAAAATTTTTCTGATCCCGTGCGACCGGCCGAGCCATAATTATTATATTTTCTCTCTCTCTTTCCCCCCCGAAAAAAAAGTATATAGCGATGGCCCACATGACGAAGTGATCTGATACACCCGATGCCCGCGCGACACCTCTAAACATATTGCGATACGCGCGACGATGTTATCGTCGCGCACGAAAACGACAGAATTGGCAGTTCAAATTGATTTACAAGTGGCCGATACTTGAGCCGTTCGGCCGATTAAATCGAACGAAAATAAGCGTGCGTGTGCGCGGACAATATTTATAAACACACACACACAAATAATGGGGGGAAAAAAAGAAACAAAGTGCACGAAACGATTGATTTATCGGGAGCACGTGTACACCTGTGTGGCAAGACAAAAACATGCGTGTGCCGCGCATTTCCAAAAATAATTTTTATCCTCTCGCGGCTGTATACACACATAGTCCGCGAACGAACTCACGAATGTAACGGCGCGAAAGGAAAAAAAAATAATAGGAATCGCGTCGCATGAGCCTATGCGGCGCGCACGATAAGAATCGTCGGAAACGCACGCTATATGCATCGAGGCTTAATAACGCCAATCATGCGAACGATTTTGCCCGCGCAAAGTAGACGCGACGCGGATAGTGCGGGATTATTCGCGAGATTTCGCGCACTCGCGATCGTGTGCAGCCTACGATATAAAGCGCGAGTAAACATCGAGGCGCCTTTTTTGTTTTCAAATCCGCGGTTCAACTGTATATATGGCTTAATTAATCGAGGAAAATCTAATCCCGCCGTGGCAATGAGAATCAGCACGCAAAATTGAATCAGGTCGTGATTATAAATGCGCGAATTTCTGCACGCTTCGCCCGCGAGATCTCCCGCTTATCTTTATTGCTCCGCCAGACAATCAACTTCAATGATTTCCACAATAATAATAAATTAACAATAACAATAACGCATCGCGACTCGTCCATCCACGCAGGCCATACCGCTCAAATGGAAGATCCTCTCGAGGGACTGCCTGATTTACGGAGCCTCGGTCGGAGCCCTGGTCGGCGTCATGTGGGACGGCGAGATCAGCAAGTGGGAGTCGCTTTTCTCGTCCTTGCCTTCCTCACCTACTTCGTGATCCTGCTGAACGAGAAGAGACTCATCAAACGCTTCAAGGCCATCAGGCGTGCCTGGAAAGTCAGCCCCCACAAGGGCAGCAGCTCCAACAGCGTCCAGATTCAACCAGGTGAGTTTCGGCTCGATCCCTATATATACGTTTGCAACGTACATTTTTTTTTATTTAACTCCGATGTGAAATTCGTTGCCAATAGCTCCGGAAAGGGAATTGGTGGCCGAGAATTACACGATGCCGTTCGGCACCTACACGCCGAACTTCCATCCCGATCTCATAACCGAGTACAACAATCACATGAACAAGCTGAAGGCAGCCGTCAACGCCGAGGCCGCCAACGCTAACGGCGGTCAGACACAGGTGGAGAAACAGCAGGCGCCGGTGCAGCACCAGGATGAAGAGGACAGTGTGCCAGGTGAGGGTTTATAAAAATTTTATATTACACAATTTGACTCTTAATTGGTATTTAAAAAAAAACCCCGAGATCGATATCAAACCTATTGTGACACACAGATTTCGGCGCGATTGTAACTATCAAAGAGGGTATGGCACTGATTAGGCGCGTAGAGCTTTAAATCTGTCAACACGCGAGTTAACGCTCGCGTTTATTGACAAGCGCCTTTGAAAATAGAACGGGGTTTCGAGTCGATCTCGCGAGGCGATGATCATCGCTCACACTCTATCCTATTAAAAAATTATTACGATTTATTTGGAGTGTACATGCTCGTGGATTTTACTGCGTGCAGCGTACATACAGGTATGTGTGTACTTGTCTTGTCTCTCGAGAAGCTTACGAGCTTATCAGGGAACGAAAAAAATGACTCGTCGATTTGATAGCTTAATAGAGCGAGCGAGAGAGAGAGAGACTCTATTTGATCAGCTGACTGCGCCGCGGCGAGAAACACACAAATCCCATACAAGACTAATTCGATGTAATTAAGGAACACAATGGCAATGCGACGCTTATGCAATGTTTATCGTGCTTCTCGAAATATTAAATATTTATAATGCACACACACACACAGAGACCGGCTGTCAAAAATTTTTTTATTGAAGCTATTATAGACGCCACGCTCGCGTCCATAAACCCCGTGAGTGCAAAGATTGTTAGCAATAAATAAAAAAAAAACAACGGAGAGTGCCTTATTATTATATTGTACTCTGTGTGTCGTTCGGGTTTTTTCAATTTAATTTGTTTGTTTATTTCATAAAACGTCCGATAAACATCGTAAAAAATCATTGGAATTTCCTCTCGCGCTCTCCCCAAGGCACGTTTAAAATACACACACACACGCGCTTTTATCAATGCACACACAAGAATTGAGAATCAAAGAAAAAAAAAAAGATTAATAATAACAATAATGATGATTTTCATCTATACAGAATCGATATTCGTCTGGCCGAGCGACAAGCCGCCGATCTCCAAGTTCTGGTTCCTGTTCGTCTGGCCGATCAAGTTTCTGCTGCTCTGCACGATCCCGGACATACGCTACAAGAGCCGTCGCCAGTGGTATCCGCTGTCGTTCGTCATGTGCACCGCCTGGATCGCCATCTCCTCGTACCTGGCCTCGTGGATGACCACAGTGGTGGGCACCACCGTATTCATACCCGACTCGGTCATGGGCCTGACTTTCCTCGCCGCCGGTGGCAATCTGCCCGAAATGGTCTCGATAGTACTACTATCGCGGCAAGGTTGGTTTCGCGCACGACATCATTATTATATGTGCTTTGGCGATAATAGCGATATCGAGAATACGCGTGTAAGCACGTGAAGTTTTGAGAGAGTCAGAGGCAGAAAAAAAAAGTTGGATTTTCCGCCGAGCTCGAGCTTGAATGAGAATCTCCTGCCTAGTACAGCGATAAAGCTTTGGAATAGAAAAAAAAATCATCAATCGATCGATGAATGATTTCGCGCTATCGGTGCCGCTCGCGCGCGGCGTGCATCTGTACACTACCTATCATTTTATATATTTATAAACGCGACGCTTGCGGTTCGTCGCGCAGGTTGCAACTTCTGCCGCTGCCTCGTGTGCAAATATCATGGTGCGAATGAAAAAAATTGAATATCATTCATTAAATAATTTCATTCATGTACATCAAGATACTCGCGATGCATTAGCTCTTATCTCTTCTCTCTGTCTCATGTATTATTTATGCATCGGAAAAAATGCCTTCTAGTTCAATAGCGTATCCGGTCAAATATTTAATTGAAGCCGCTCTCGGCTTTCATTTGGATATATATATAATACGGGATTTTTTAGCTCGTAAATTCTTTTCTTTCTTTTTTGTGTGTGTAATAATCGATCGATACATATTATACACACGCGACGGTTTATCAATTCTCGCATACTCGAGCATATTTTCTTTATCGTGTCAATTTGATTCGCGACACCAAAAGGCGTGCTATCATCTGTTGACAAGTGACTTTTATGCTTCGAGTCTATATTTTTTTTATCGCTGCCATAACTGTAAAATTGTAACTTTAAAATTTTTGGACGCGTACCTTTTTTTTTAATGTTCTTTTACTCGTTCTTCTCTCATTTGAAATAGATCGCAGTGGTAGTAGTGTAGGCCTCGAAAGTTGGCAACGGCCGATAACGGTGCCGCTTTCCTGTCCAAAAATCGCATGCCAAAAAGGCCTCGCGCCATTCATTATACATAGACAAAAATTTATTCATTTTTTTTCCTTTCGTTTCCAGGTCAAGGCGACATGGCCATGAGTAATATATTCGGCGCCAATACCCTCGACATCCTGCTCTGCCTCGGCGTGCCATGGTCCATTCAGACGTTCATGACCAATCAGCCCGTCGTGATCGCCTCGAAGGCCCTGGTCTACAGCAATCTGACCATCATCTTCTGCCTGCTGGGCTTCTACCTGGCCACGTTCTACTGGAAATTCGTGCTCAATCGCAAGGTCGGCTTCACCTGCCTCCTCATGTACGGCGTCTTCCTCGTGTTCGCCATTTACATGGAGATTCGATGAACGGGTTGAGTAATTTGGAAAGTGCGACTTTTCAGAAACGATAAATTTAAAAAAAGAAAAAAATCGTAAGTTTAAACGCGTGAAAAACTTAATTAGCCAAATAATTAATCGTCGATTGATTAATTTTGTTTTCCTTATGAAAAGAAATGTAAATCAAGTGTGCTTAGAAGAAGTGATATTGTACATATAAAATTATATCATCAGTCTTGTTTCGAAATTAATTTGAGCAAGAGATTGAGAGTGTGCCTTCCATTAATAATTATTGTCAATAGAAATTTTATTGACAGTGTTAATGACAAGAGGAAAAAAAATTTTCCTATTAAAAAAAGAAACGCATTTTAAAATCTCTCGGTTAAAAAATTTTTATCAATATAAAATTTCGTTTTGCAGTATAATCAAATAAATTGTACATAAAAGGTAGTAAAGATTAATGTAATTGTCAATTTACTCTAGGTAGTTAAAAGCCATATGAGTGCGTTTGTGTGTGTGATGAGTAATTGAATGTTCTTGAAACATGAAAAAAATAATATTAACGACTGCATTATGCCTCGAAAATCACGAAAAAATAATGCGTGAATCGTGTCGAGTCGCTTTAATATTTTACTTTGTTCATTGTTTCGCGAGTAAGAGTGTGAAATTAATTAATTTACCGCATTGTTGTTTGAAAATTCAGATGCACTCGTTCAATGAAAAATGTCGTATGCCACTGTTGCAGCGGCTACGTTTCTTCGCAACAAAGTTCATTTGTTTTTTAATGAAAAAAGCACACAGTTTATCGCTTGTATGATGTAATATAAGATTAATATAATTAATTTTTCGTAAACTGTGAGTGTATGTACAAATTTAGTCAGCATCTTAAGTAGTATTAATAATTTTATATTTTGCAAAATAGTTAAGATGAGCATGAAGATATATTAGTAAGTTACTGCGTCCCCTGTTCAAGTATGACGAAGTGCTAATTGCTTACTTATGAACTCTTTTTAATTTAAAAATTGTTATATTTTTATAAGGTATACTCGACCAAATTGTCAATTTGGGAGAAGTTAAAGACGAACAAATTTATTTATATTTTAAATAAAAAAAAAATATATCAATTATTTATGGTCGTTAAAATGATACTTTTTTTATACAAAACCTTTACCACTCCGTTTTATAGTTGGAGGATTTGCGATTGATAACACAAGATCCGCCATAAAACAAGATTTATATTGTAGATTACTTTACACCAAAAATCTTAATGAATCATCGAGACATAGTTGACAATTGTGAAAATTGTAGAACATAAATTTCAAAGTTTATCGTATCCATAAATTACATGGATAATTTAAAATGTCAATACTTATATCGCTTCCTTGTTTCCATAATAAATCATAAAATAAAATAGATTTTCAAAGGCTGTATTTCATCTGATAGTGAAATCGCGTGAAAAAAAGTAAAACTTGTGAAATATTTTTTAAGGTGTTAATAAATCAAGTTTATTTAAAGCAGCATTTATTCATCATTATTTTTCCAGTATTGCTTCGTAATTTCGTTAATACTTAGCAAAATACCACATTGGAACCAGAATCTGCGATTGATCTTTGGTCCCAAAAAAGACTCGCATTGGTGTATACATTAAATTATAACAAATCAGTTTTTGTTCGTCTGTTCATCTTTACACGCATTATTATAATTTTTTTTTATTACTTATTTGCAATCTGTGAAGCAGTTTCGATATTAAAAAGACATTTCTTCTTTTATTTTTCTACATCTTCGAGTAACAATGTAAAAACAATTATTTTTTTCATATAACTCAACTTCGAAGAGAGCGCTCAAAAGATCACGAACTACTTATTGATTTTATGTTCTTTTCTTTATTTATACTCTATGTTTTACTCTACAGAATTTCAAAAACCCTCGATTGTTATTTGGCGTTATCATAGCTGTTGCTGTTCTCTTATTTATGTTATTCTCTTTTGTTTGCGATCGACATTCTTAGGAACGTGCCATCTCAAATTTCATTCCGTTAATTATACTCTTAATTAGTGTATAATAACAATAAATATGTCTAAAAAAAGTTGAAATACGCCATAATAGCTCGTGCTTTTATTGCGAATATTATCGTTTTTTTCTTCTATGTTTATATGTAATACATACTTCTCATAATTTGTAGCGTGTGATTTATTCGCAACGACGATACGCATTGCTCAGGTATATCATTTTATTGATTTTTTTTTAAATCTCGGAAGGAATATTGAGATGCACTTATCATTCGTCAGTAAAAAAGTAACTTTAAGTTGGCATAATTTTTTTTCATCCTTACTCATATCTTTTTTAATTTTTAATTCATTTTTCCTTTCATGAAAAATGTGACGAGATTATGCGGTTGAATATTATTCGCAGCTGTCATTTGTATTACAATTTGCTGTAGATTATCTTATCGAATGAATGCTATGAAAATTTGTTTTTTGTATCAGTAGTATAATGCCATTTTTTTACTACAATAATGCGCTCTTAAATTTTTTTTCTTATGTTAATTTTGGAAGGTCTTTTAAGTATGTTGTAATTCGCGTATAATTTTTTATACTAATTATCTGTCTAATATTAAGAAGAGTCATTATCAAAGCGATACTTTTTAAGCTATTGTGTTTTTTCATCTGTATAAATCAAATATATAAACAGCACTATGATACAATGTTGAAAAAAAGTCATTGGGATTACAGTTCATAAAATAATAAAAAGTTACATTCCAACCATTTTTCGTGCAAATATTATATTATTAAATTTGTCAATAATTTTTTGATCCAATTCATGAACATTACAAAATAATAAAATATTAAAGATATTCGCTTTGGAATCATTTAAACTCTATACTTAGCTAAGGCTCTGAGATGTTTCTTATTAATGTCTTCTAGAGTAATAATTATGTACCTTGACATTTCCAAATTTCCTGAACATATTGGTGTTAGGCAATTGATAATGGCATTTTTTTATAAAGAGCTTTGTAGATGCCAGAGATTAAATGTTTAAAGCCACCTGATGGGTGACAAGACGAGCTCGTCAAAGTAAGCACATTTTTCGCGTCAACAAAACAAAATGAACTGGAGATGAAAGAAAATCAAAATGTCTAATGCAGCAAATAATTTTAATTTCCAAAAGAGTTTGAGTTTCTATGAATTTCTTGCTTTTATCAATAAATATAATATTGAAATTGTATTTATTATTACTTTTTTTATATCATTGATATCATCGTTATTTTATCTTTCACTTTATTTATGCAATTTTCCTCTTAAACGTTATAATTGATTTTAGTTTATTTATTAATGATGTATATGACAAGCTTCTTTACCTTCTATAAAGTTTTTCTTAGATATTTATATTGTTTATTTTATTTACAAACTCTAATATAAACAAAAGCTTTTTAGCGTTTGTCGTATGGTTTTAATATTTGTTTTTTTATTGTATTCAACCTATGGTATTTTATTTTGAGAAAATTTTTTATTTATTGAAGTGGACGAATTTCACCCCTATCTGTTTATTAATTATCAGTAATATTAGTTATTAATATTTTTAGAAAAAAGCTGCATGCTACAGTTCGACGTATCTCCAAGAATTTTTTATTTTGTCGATCGCGATAAGTGCTTTATTATTTTTTTCTGTAAAAAAAACTGGCATTAAATATGTATTCGTTGAAAAAGCTCTGTATCACTTTTTTTGCCCTTTCGTCGTAGTTAATAGGAATACTTTTATAGCCTAGATTAGTGATTTTCGATGTCGAATTTCCGTTTCCTTTATTATTTTTTTCGTATCTACATTACATTGTTTAACCTACTTGTATGTTTATAAAAATCTAATAAGGCAGAAAGCTTATCTGCGATCATAATAAATCTACGATGTATCTTTGACGATCCTGCGTAAATTCATGTTACTTTTTTGTTGCTAAATTTTTTATTTTCAATGTCACGCTTACCAGTATTATATATCTTGAAGTTCATTTGATAATTATTATCGCTTGAGACGCGTGTGATTCCGTACAACTAAAAAAAATGAGAAAGTGACGGCTTCTAAAATTTAGCAGCAATGAGAAAACAAAATCGATAACTCTTCTTAACGAACTAAAAAATATTGTCTTATATTGTGCAGATGGAACACTATATAATATATTTCATATAAAAAGTGACAATATTTTTGTTTTATTATGATATATCTTTCAATAGCGATCAACTCGACTATATACTTTATCGTAATAAAAAGTGGGCCTGCGACTTAATACGGTGTACGTGTGTAAAACACTGAAACTTTTGGCAAATTTCAAAGGTGTCGAATGCGCAATCATTCGTCTGTGCAAAGAGAGCATTTTTTATGATTATTATATATAAATTTTTTTGTTATAATTATCATACATACGACCTACTTATGAAGATTCTTTTGTTTAATTTTCTTTTTATTAAAATAAACAATATCGTAGTGATCGAATGGTTCATTATGCTTATCATAGAAGGCGGACGTTTTTTTTGAGCGCATTCATTGTAAATATATATATTTATGTTCATATATATATTTATATTATTACTGCGTTATTATTGTTAACATTATTACCTGATACTCCAAGCTTTTGTATGTACAGTATTTATCACGAGTCACTACTATAATTTTTATTTTTACTTAATTTACTTTGTATAAAAGTTGACAATAGCGGAGAAAATCATGCATCTCTCGCATTAACAATTTTGTTTCGTTTCTTAATTATTCTGTAATGAACGATTATGTTAATTCTATTAACTATTTCCTAATATATACTTTTTTGGGAAGAACTAAGTTATACGTTGTTTAGATTTACTCTTAAAGCCATATACTTTTTCGCAATTTGATGAGTGACTCATTGTTGAAAAAACCCATATCATTTTGCTTGTGGTATTAAAATGCTTCAAACCTTTTGGTTGATTCGTATGTTTTTGAGTGTTATCAGTCAACTAGAAAAGGTAAATGTGTAGTTTACATTGTTTCGTCACTTTTTTTTGAAGAGATTGAAAAGCTACGGTCTTTAAATTTTTATTGAACCTATATACTAGCGTTTTGATATGAGCTGTGAGAAGATTAGGAAGATTTTAGAGGAGAAAAATACTATGAAAATTAGCCGAGCTGATTTTCGCTACTGCGTGGCGTATAGTCGAGATTTCTTTTTCGATTATATTAGCATCGAATCAAATGTTCGAAATGAAAAAATTATTTTTTCAAATTACTCGGCTACTAAGATCTGTTTTGAAGTTAATAAGTATATAGGTTTCAACTTGACTTTTGCCTTAGCACTGAAAAGTATTATCTATAATATGTAGTAATCTCTATAATATAGAAAACAATAATAGAATCTAAAGTTTACATAATATTTTAAATAGTCAATATATTTTTTTCATAACAATATAGATCAACTAGTTTTGTCAACATATATACTTTTATTCAGAAATTCTGATAATCTGACGAGTGATTCTTATATTTTCAACAGCCAAATGAAACAATTGAAATTCAATTTTACTAGATTATTAAAACAATAAGGCGATATCATCGCGATCGAAGCGTGAAATTATTTTATCTCTTCTCTTATTCATTTTCTAATTTTTTTTCCTAGGTTCCTGTACAATAATTTCTTTACAATTTTGAACCAACAAGCATGAATTTTTCGACTCGTTCATTTCTTTTCATCTTTCGTATTATTATCGTATTTACATTAAAATATAATTAGCAAAATGAGAAAATTCCTTACACCCGAGGAATTTATAACCATCTTTTTACGCGTCTTTGTACAATACAATGTAATTCGAATAATCTTGCTTAAACGTATATTATTAATTTTATAATTATTGTATAATTATGTTGTAAGAAGTGAAAAAGTTTATAACTGCTCGATTATTAAAACTATTTTTCTCTAAAAATTTGAAAAAAGTTTCTTGACCACTACGAATAGCGACGTTATGGATCGATCTATATATTTACAATTTATTAATTTTATTTTAATTTTTTTAATCTACTTTTCCGTCCATATACTACAATAATCATTTAATTATTCATAATAATGTAACAAATCGCAGCAGACTTCGGCTGCATACGTATATAATACCGTTTCGTCGTTCACGTAGGCAATGAAACAATTTATTATATGGTGTATCATTTATTGAATGATATCGTATCGATCGTGTACGTAATACGTATATATTAGTTTGGATGGATTTGCTCGTGTCCAGAGTTCGGGCAAATCAATCGGAATTGCAGCATATCATTATACTTAAACAACACAAGTCGCAACGTCGCAGCGAATGAATTTCATTAACATTTTTTTCTTCCTTTTATGCGTTACAACAAAAGCCGCTTCGAGCGCATTTGTGTGTGTGTGGGTATTTAATTATGTGCAGCTGTGTAATATGCGTGTGTGAGGTATTATACGTGTGCGTATAAGCGCCAACCCCGGGCGTAATAATTAATTGAATTTTCAAATTCAAAGAGATAAACCGCGAGAATGGAGAGCAGAAAAGCGTATATTATTCAGCGGTCGTGCTTTGCGAGAGGATTTTGTCAATCTTTTGACTTTTCTTTTTTTTCGTCGAGCCGTAACTGCGTGTCGCGCGTATGTGATACAAATCGGTACAACAATGCGGTGTAAAATGGCAGGATTTTCCGCAACGAAACGCGCTCGGGACGCAAAAGAACGTATACTTCTTCTTTTTTTCATCATGCGTAATTAGGCGCGCGCGTGCATACACGGTGCAATTGTAATACGCATAATCGGGCGAAATATACGAGACTGCGACGAAAAATTTTTTGTTGTCCCTTGGCAAAGTGCAGAGCAAGATTCCGCGTTTTTTCGACATAACGATATAATATAGCCTTGCGTAGCCTGAGCTCGTTTTTGCATGTATAATATGTGTGTGACGAAGCAAAAAAAAGCATCAGAGCAAGCTCTCCCTTGATTTCTCGGCGGGTAGCGTTTATCATTGGACCTCGCAGAAGGAGACCTTCTGGCTGTCCTTGGACTGGTCCTGCTGAGCGTCGCCGGCCTGCGAGGCGTGCGCCGAGGTGTGCTGCTGCGACTGCTGGCCCGGCGGCAGCTCGCTCTTGGGGCTGCCGGCGAACGAACCCCCACGACTGCCGTGGGGGTCGAGCGATTGTCATCTGAGCTCGAGGGTCGATATTATGGGCGGTCGGGACGGTCTGTTGCGTAGTATCCTCTCGATGTCGGTCATCACGTTGTCGGTCAGTCGAGGTATCAGCTGCGAACGATTTTTTTTTTTTTTTTTGGTTTAATTTGTTTAAAAAAGGCATAAGATAACGATCGACACACGCACCTGCAAGCTCTGAAGACTCTCGTAGAGTTGTTCAGTTGTCGTTGCGCCGAGCAGAAGGCACTGGCAACTTTCATTTTTCAGGGACCACGCGATGGCAAGCTGAGGATAGGAGCAGCCGAGCCTCTCGGCCAGGACGCACATGTCGCGCACCTTGTCCGAGTACCTCCTGCTCTCGGAGCCCACCGAGTCCTTTCTCAGTTGCTCCTGCTTCGGGAGAAAGACAATTTCGATATTTTTTTTAATTCACCATTTCGTTTGCTTTGGTTATTTCAACTAATTCTCGTGTAAATCATATAGGTAATTTCATCTCGCTCGTTCACAGCGATTCACTATATTAGAATATGCAGTCTCATTCAACAAGAAAAAAAACAGGTAAAAATGTTGTAACACAACTAAAACACTAATACGGACATGATATATGTGTGTAGCAAAACTTTTGAAATCAAGCGATTACATAACTATATCACTATAACACTTCTGTTGTAAAATTCTAGCTTATTCGTATAAAAAGTTTTATTCGGTGAAACCGTTGCAAATTTCGTGCTATCACCTAAAAAAATCGCAACATCAACAACACCAAACAACACCAACAACTAATGTTAAAACACAGTAAAGTTTTTTTTTATCACTTGAATTTTTTTTAAAATTTTTCTTTTGATTATATCGTTAGAGATTTATACTTTTTTATGCTTTTCTGGATTATCTTTGTTAAATGCCTTATGGAGTAAACCGTGTAATATGTATAGTATGCAGTAAACGCTAAAAACGAGAATACGTATTATTCACTTTAACAAACCTCTTTAAAACAAGATTGAGACTCATCCCCCGTCCAACTGAAGGACTTATTCTAAAAAGAGAATGATTGATGTCGTTTTTTTTCTTTTTTTTTTTGTAAGACAACAGAGATAGCATTGGCAATGAGACTAATTGTATCTAATACAAACACATAGATATCTATAGGCGTTTTAAACTACATGAAATGTACACAAACACGAAACAGTCGCGATTTTCATACATATGAATTGCTGCACATTGAGCTGCTATGTATGGCAAGCTTCTTTTTCATTTTTTTTGTGAAGTATCAGACAGTTTAGGATTGAAAAGAAAAGTCCTTACTCTATGCGATGAACGCGATCTGGACAGAACGGAGATGCCATCGTCGACTCGATTCGCTATCAATCCAATAGACATGGTCGACCAGCACATCAAACCAACACCTGAAAAGACAAGCAATTTCGACTTGTAAAAAATTCTTGTTGAAATAAAAAATGCCAAACTAAAAAACACTTACAAAATGTTCAATATTTTCATTATATATTGATCAATGATTAGCTAAAAATTGATTTCATATTGAGAAGTCACCGAATATGCGAGGTACAAATAAAATTTTTTAGAAATTTTTAGTCAATAATAGCTCGGTCAAAGTCAACGAGCTTGGATTTTTACAATTTTCATACTCGACCACTTGTAGATTTACACATAAAGTTAATCACCATCTAGCGGTGAAAGCTTGAAGTAGTAGTGTATTTTCGTATAAAAGTGGTAATTGAAAACGGGTCAAAATTTTTAGAAACGATAAAATTCTCATTTTTTTAATCATTTCTAATGCGATTAATAATTGTAAAATAATTTTAAAATAATTGTAAATTAATTGCAACAGAAAATGAATCAAAAACAAACAAATGATAATTTCAAAATATTTCATATGGCTTATTTTGTTTATCAATACATTATTAATGTTGAGCATCTCTACTTGAGAAATAGAAAAACTTTTATCTTTCAATAGTCATGATATACACAATATATTTGTTCAATGATACAATTACAACGACTTAGTTTTGAATCTGTTGGATGTTCGCATGTTAATGACTGAGCGAGCGAGTCGCTATAGTGCGTGGGGCCCGCGAGGTGGGGGCAACGCACGCGGTCCGTCTCTCTCGACTCAGTTGTACGGAGCACTTGTACGTAGCGCGAGAGTCTGGCCTTCGCTCCGAATTCGCTGCATAGTACTACACCACCTTATCTCTTTTCAGGGCGTCTGCACATAGCTCTTACGCGCCGCTCTTATTTGTTTCAAAGACCCTGCCCATATGGGTTCGTAGATATAATCGCGACGCAGAAGCAAACACATCTTTTACGTAACTTGTAAGTAAATACAATTATTTTGGAACTAAGTATTATGAGTTATAGAATTAATAGTTTAGTAAGATTTCCAATTTCTAGAATAATAAACGTAATTTTATAAATGATATTAAATGAAGATGCGTTGCCAAAATTCACATAGCCATAATATCACGAGATAAATCATGGGAATCATTCTCCATTAATTTTGGTCAAATTTAAATAAATAATTCAATGGTCAAAAATCACGTCTAGGCATTTTTTCCGTACAAGTTTAACCGCGAGGGTTGCAGACGTGTTTTGGGTATTCCTGTGTATTCAATATATCTATGTATATCTATAGATGTATGTACACAAATGTATATAGATATATTAAATACACAGGAATACCCAAAACACGTCTGCAACCCTCGCGGTCAAACTTGTACGGAAAAAGTGCCTAATAAAGAAATGTTTCGTTAAATGCATTTCAAAAATCACGTATATTAATTTATGTTATAAATAATGTTACGCGTATAAATAAATCTAGTATCAGTAACATTTCTATGAATTTTCGAATTATTACGAAGTTGTAGACGCACGAGGTGCGTTCGACACGATCACGCGAAGAGACCTGATGAGAGACAGCTAGAAGAGGGGCAGCTCATGCGCGACGAGTTTCGCAATTCGCACACGGCAGTTTCTTCGTAAAGACCCGCGCACTATGTAATGACATACTGCTCGGCAAAATAATTTGCCAGGCCATAACGCGGCAGAGGTTATGGTGCCACGCACGCCGTAAACAAAACAGAATGGTAACAGATTTGTGCTCTCTAACAGTTTTTCTGTGAATTTAGCGAAATTGTACGTAATTAAGATGGAATCCAGTAGTTTGTACTCCGTCAGGTAATTTCATTTTATTAAAATGAAATCATACAAATATTAAAACATAGTTCTTATATATATTGGAGTTATTTCAGAGTGAAAGAAGAGCCTAGTGATGCGTCGTTTAGTGAAAATGATAGTGAAATTATAGACGAGAAACCCGATCTCGAAAACTTACGGCTTTCACAATTTCCGGGAGAAAATTCCGTGAGTTTTGACTACTATGGGCGATACATCTGGTGTTTTGTTTTTCTTTTACAAAACTTTCACTTTACCGAATATTTTATATTACAGGTGCTTCAAGAGAGCAACGAGACGGATCCCGAATTTGAGTGCGAAGACGTGAAGCCCGATATAAATTTATTAGCAGCAAATGAAACTGGCGATCGTTCTTCAAATAACTTACAAAATGTAGAAGGCAACGATGGTAATGCAACTCGAAACACAATCGATGCAGAACCCGCGGGTGGAGCGAGACGGGAGATTCTCGGTGACGCCGCAAAAGAATCGAATTCGAATCCCAACTCCAAACTTGCCCAGGCAAATAAAAAAAGGAAAACGAAAAAGAAGCTGCATCTCAAGCGTAAAGGTAGAAAAGGCGATAAGGATACAGGCGTTCCGTGCGAAAAGTGCGGGAAAACATTTTCAAACACGAGCAGTCGAAAAAGGCACGTCCTGTCGTTTCACGAACAGATTACCCACTCGTGTCAGATATGCGGCAATAAGTTCTCGTTCAAGAGTAATCTCAAAGTGCACATGGACTCGGTGCACGGCAACTTCAGCGTTTCTTGCAAAAAATGCGGCAAGTCATTCATGTACAAGTCCAATCTTCGTACGCACATCGACGAGGTGCACAACGGCAGCAGGCACGGGTGTCATTTGTGCGGACAGACGTTCACGCAGAGGAACAATCTCCAACTGCACATCGACTCCATTCACAACAAGATCACTTACCCTTGTAAAATTTGCAAGAAGTCGTTCACGCAGAAGAGCACCCTCAGGCACCACACCGACGCGGTGCACGGCGACGTCAGCTACACCTGCGAAGTGTGCGGAAAGATATTCCAGCACCGTGACAGTATAATAGAGCACATCAAGGAGGAGCACAGCGAGGTCAAACACGCGCGCATAAGAAAGAATTGCCTCCAAACCGGCACGGGTACGGAGCGCAAGCACAAGTGCGGCGTGTGCCGAAAATCGTTCGCGAGGAAGTACAATCTCCAGAACCACGTGGAATCGGTGCACAGACCCGTGGCGCACACTGCGACAAGTGCGGCAAGTCGTTCGTCTACAAGTCCAGTTTGAAGGCCCACATCAAAGCGATACACGGCGGCGTCGCGCACAAGTGCGGCATCTGCGGGAAGAGATTTAACATGTCGTGCAACCTCGACAGGCACGTCAAAGCGTACCACAAAGAAGTCCATTTTACGTGCGACGCGTGCGGAAAGATATTCTCGCAAAAGAAGAGTCTTCGGAGTCACATCAGCGAGGTGCACTCGGAAGGAGGGTTTACGTGCGACGGTTGTGGAAAAAAATACAAAAATCAATCTAGTCTCTTTAGACACATCCAATCGTCGCACAATAGCAATAATACCCTCGGATGCGATATTTGCGGAAAAGTATTTTTGCTCCGATTGAACTATACACGGCACATCAAAAGGGCGCACACAGGTATTCCTAATGAAAATGGTGTTCATCGAGAGCCTGCAGAGAAAAGCAAAATTCCTACAAAGTCCAGCCAAACAACACCCACCGCTGACTCGGTGCATAAAGCTAGACATAACTGCGATGCTTGTGGAGAAAAATTTTCAACGATGACTCGTCTCAAGGCCCACATCGATTTGGTGCATCACTCGAGCAATGCATCACAATGAACGTATGAAATTTAATGTACGCGTTCTCAAGACTAATTTAATAATTGATAGTTCCTCCGACTCGATCAACTTTTGTAAAAATGATGTTAAATTTTAAGAAAAATCAATGAATTTTTGGAGAAAAACGAAGCACATTCTTATAATTGTAAACTAATGAAATTTTCAACTTGATGTTTATTTTATAAGCCTAATGAAATGTTCAACTTGATGTTTATTTTTATAATCCTAGTCATTTTTCAAGCTACTTCGCTCGCCTTAAATTTTGCAAGCTTCGATGTTCCACAATTTACTTTATTATCTAATGTATACTATGGAAACTGAATCACATCACAACTGTTCACGCTTTTTAGTTCGTAACATTTTTTTAAATGTTAATTTTTTTTTTATACCCAAATAAAGTGAATTTGATCAAAAATAGTTTCGTATAAATTTTTCTCCTCCCCCATAATTACCTATTTTATTGTACAGCTCCGGCATGTAAAGCTCCGGCTTGTCCCTGTAGAAGAGATGATACTCGGCCTGCTCGACGATCGGCGTGACGCAATTGAATTGCCGGCAGTTCGAGTAGGCCTCGTTGATCTCGTTGGGCGACCATTTCGACGTGCCCCAGTACATGGCCCAGCCCTGGCTTATCACGTAGTTCATGGCTCGAACGATTTCTGGCGGACGACGGCGGCGGGAGAAAGCAAAAAAAAATGTTCATCGACGACACGTCGTTTATCATAGTTTTGAAGATGCGCCGTGTAACAGTTGTATATATACGTACCCTCCATCGGACAAGAAGGATCGAGTCTGTGTATCATGACTACGTCAATGTAGGACAGTTGGAGCCTCTCGAGCGAGGCCTGCACTGTCTCGACGATGAATTTCCTCGAGAGCCCTCTAGCCTCGGATCTATATATACATAATAATGAACAAATGTTTTGATGCATGCCTCTTTTTTTTTCTCCATCTCTCTCTCGCGCGCGAATCCGCTGTTTTACATTATTGTTATATATACCTATAGGTAGGTTAATCTATAACTCTCATTTTTTTTCTGCTCTCGACTCGCATATACACAGTCCACTCGACGAATAGAAGTGAAAATCGATATCTCGCGTGTCGCGTCTCGATCGCTCGTCGAGTATATGTATACACATCTTTTAACTAGCAAATATCGCACTCGAGCCGAGCCACTAGTCACCTATACTAGGCGATTCGTATTGAGCTCTCTTGTGCCGTACAACCACCCCCGCGCGCACGACGAGTTGCCAAAAATCCAACTCAAAGCCCTCGATGCGCGCTTACGTACTCTCGTGCGTGCGATTGAAATGATATGGCGTGCCGTACTTTGGATTCCAGTAGATTTTCGTCGTGACGATGTAGCTCGTGCGGCTCCAGTTCCTCTTCTTGAGTATGCGACCGAGCTGCGTCTCGGTCTTGTTGCCGCTGTGTATCTCGCTCAGGTCGAACAGATTGATGCCGCTCTCGTAGGCGAGGGCCACCACGGCCTCGGCGATCTCGTCGTTGTTGGTGGCTTGGTCGCCGCCGAACGACGACCACATGCCTGCGTGGACGTCACGCGTCGAGCAGCAGCAGCAGCAGCAGCGGCAACGAGAAAGAGAGAAGCAAAAAACGGAGAACGAAAAATTGTGAAAAGTTGCTTGCTTGGCGCTTGTTTTTTATTTTTGTTTGTTGCTTAGTGGTAGCTGCTGTTGCCTGCGATTCAGGCGCGTTGGCTCGGTGTGCCGAGCCGCGCGGATGTATACTTTTTTTGTATAGATATATATATATACATCGTTGCAAGTAAGATAAGAGCATTGGAAAATTACGTATATGTACACTTTATATATAAATATAGCGTTTTACCCTTCTTTCTTGGCTCGAGAAGTTTTTATCCCATTTCGGTAATAAATCTACTGGCCGAATATATCGAGCGATATATCTTTTGTGTTCTCGATTTTTATTCTTTTATTTTTGCATTTGCGTCGAGTTATAAAGTGCCAAAGAGTACACAACCCACAAAAAGTTACACAGCGTGTATATAGAAAATTTAATAAATCTTTTTTAAATCATCTTCGTTAATTAAGACTTTGATTTTATGAATCAATTAAAATCTACTGATTATATAATAAAACTGAACCGAGGTACAAATTATGCTACGTCTACTGTGCGTGCTATACTACATATTACATGTCGTCAAGAGCCAAAGCAATGCAAGCAATAATTACATACTAATAATATGCGCAACTGTGTGTACCAAAGGAACGGAATCAATTAACTTCTGCGCTACGCTCGAGGGTCGTAATAATACATATATAAAAACTATTTATAAGCGTGCATACAGGCCTCGTTGAGAATACACATCGATATACACACAGCGCGGCGCAAAAAACGCAAGCGCAAGCAAAACGCGAATACACGAAACGAATGGCAAAACAAGCCTTTCATTCCATTAGCGAGATAAATTTAAATTGCACATACCATTATAACCGCAGGGGGGGGGCAGAGCAAAGCAGTGGTAGAGCGTGCGAATATCGATAACAATATTACATTATTACCCCGAAAGCCTACAAACACATATTACTCGCATGCATATACACAAGTCGAAAAGCGCCAGCGCATCATCTCCCGCAAGGGGATACTATACGCGCGTATTACTTCCAGTATACCATTACGCAGCAACGGTATAAGCATCCGGTCGAGATATGCGCAATTTTTCTCCATCTCTCTCTCTTCTCTACTTTTTTTCTCTCTCTCTCTCTCTCTACTCGCGAGCTTTTATTTTATACGTATGCTGTATGTGTGTATCGCGAGAAAGCCTCGCGCACACGTTATAATACATTGTGACTTTGGAGTTTTACGCGCGCATGGAAAGAAAGAGAAAAAGAGAGCGAGAGAGAAAGAGAGAGCTGCAGCGCGGCTCCGCAGAAACACAAGTTTCTCAGCGTACAGGCAGGCAGCAGGGTACCTTTTATGTGCGCCTGCTGTATGGTATACGCTAGGTAGGCGCCACGGTATACAACGGAAAAAAGCTTTTTTCAGCTCTCGCGATTGTCCAATATTGTCGGGTAGTTTTCTTTTTTTTTTCTCTCTGTCTCCCTTTTTTGCGCCGTATCGTACCGTCTACTAGCGACGGGGAAAAGAGCGAAGCGAGAGAGAGATAGGAAAAAAGGTGCGCGCATTCGAGAGGCATAGATGGGTGCTTGCAGCAGCGCGAGCTTTTACTCTCGACTTAGAGCTGATATTTTTTAGCAGGGCATGGACGTGTGTGTGTGTGGGGGGAATGCGATTATGCAAAAATGATATTTAAGCATGAAACGAAGTTTTCGATGCTGCAAAAACGTTGCTTTTACTATAATAATACACGTGCGATTTAGCATTTATTATACGTGAAAAAAGTATATAATTATAATATAATGAAAGAGATAATAATAATATAAAAACATGAATGTAGATAAATACTCATTAGTGAACGATTGTGTACGCGTCGTAGGTACATGTGTATGTTGTGCAGAGATAGAAGATGATGACGAGATTAGAGAGAAGATGTCGATCGTGCGCCCGACGATGATGACTCGAGAGATGCGATGAACGAGGCAATGATGATAATATGGCATGTGAGTCGTATTATATATATTAGTGAAACACGTGTGCGTGCGGTTTTGATCTTTTTTTTTTTTTTTTTTGATCACTGATCGCTTTGATCGTCGGCTTTTGGGCGTTATTGTTGCGTTTTTTTTGTGGCATTCGTTGCGTTGCGTTGAGTTGCATCGCCGCGGCGTGATATCCATACCTAGTCCGACGTTGGACACGCGCAGGCCGCTCTTGCCGAGATTGCGGTAGCGTATACCTGGCGACGGGCTCGACTGCAGCCTCGCCGAGTGGGCCGACAGGCAGGTGGCCAGCAGGTGCTCCTTTATGCCGTAGGTGCTGCCGTAGGGGCCGCCGCTCGAGTCGGTGCCGCCGAACTCCTCCATGCAGTCGAGGCTGGCGATCGGTGCGCGACATCTGCGCAGCGGTCGACGTCAACGACGGACATATTTTTCGTTATGCATTAGAGATTTAACATATATATATATATATATAATAACGCGAGAAAAGTACTCGTATATCAAAGCAAAATGTTATACGGGTGAGAAAGTTTACGCGCGAGTCGTTCGACACCGATGTGGATAATGCATACAGCAGTATGGGAACTTTCCGAACTTTAGCGCGTCTAGGGTCTGTCGCGTTAAACACACGTAAACTTTCTCGACGTGCAAAAATATTCATACATTATTCTCCCGTCTAACAAAAAAATAGCAAAAGGAAGCAAAAAAAAAAACGATCTCTCTTACCGATAAATCGTCGGCATGGGATACGAGTCGTCGCTCTCCATGCTGCTCTGGGCCGTCGCGGTCGGCGGCGGCTGCAGGCTCGGCTCGCGCAGCAGCGGCGGCTGCCGCCTCAGCCTCAGATCCGCCGCGTCTCCGCCGTGATGCCCGCGATGTCCGTCGTCGAAGCGCTCGTATCTGTCCCCTCGGTCGCGATCCCGATCCCTGTCCCGGTCGCGATCCCTGTCGCGGTCTCTGTCTCTGTCTCGGTCACCGCGATGCGACGAGCTCGTGGGGGCCTCGCGCGACGACTCGCGCGACGGTGCGGACTCGCGCGACGACTCGCGCGCCGACGAGGACGACAGCGAGGTCGGCCGGTGCTGCGTCATCGGCGGCACGACGCCGCTGCTGCCGCTCGACACCGTGCCCCGCGTGCTCGTGCTCGGTGCTCCCAGATTGCACAGCATTATTTGCGACATAGCATCACTCCCACTTTATGATGATTATATTATTTCAAGAAAAAGTATTAGAAAAAAAAAAAGAAGAAGAAGGAGAAATCGAACGAGAGGATTCTGTGCCCGCACAATACGTGTGTACAAATCCAGAGAGACGCTTTTGAAGGCGGTGGGGGCCGATGTCCAACCCCCCCTCGTAACAACCCTCCCTTTCGCGCGATTCGCCTTTTTCACGCGCGCGCGAATTATATGTATATATTACAACGAGGCTCCCTCCGGGAGTACTAGTAGTAGTAGTAGTAGTTTTCGATTTGCCGTAGAGAGCAGGAGAAGTAAGTAGAAATAGCTTTAGGTACAAATGCTAATGGTAGGAGAAGTGTTGGCGGCCTGGTATGCACGAACCGAAAGCACTCGTACTTTATTCCGAAATTCCACGGGATCACTCGCCAACTCGGCCGGATGCTGACAGGATTTTTATTCTCTCGAACGTTTGCACGACGACGACGACGAGGACGGCGGCTCGCAGCCTCGAAGCTGACTTCGACAACGGTAAGTATTTCATTTTCTGCCTTTCCTTGTTTGTGTCGACGCGCGTGTTCAATTTTTAAGCTGCTGCGCGTCTTTTCTTAATTACTTTTTGTTTTTTTGCGACCTCAACGCGCGACGCTGATTCGATCGAGAAGCTCCTCTTGTTTTGCCGCTGCCTCTTGTTTTGTGTCTACGACGAGTTGAGAGAAACACGACGCCGTACACGCATTTGCCTTGCACATGTACAAGTGAGAGATTCACGTCGACGTCGTAGTCGGTAGAGTACTTGCAGCAGTAAAACAGCGACAGCCTGTCAATGTGTATGCATAATTTACGTGGTAGTAGCAGTAGTAGTAGTAGTAACAGTAGTAGTACCAGGCCTCACTGTCTTTCTCTCTCTCTCTCTCTCTCTCTCTCGTTGTCGATGCGTGTGTCGTGCCACGCGCTTAAACGTGTCGAAGAAAATCCCCTTTTCCGCCTCTCTGCTGCTGCTGCACAGCGACGAAACGTGCCGCCGCCTGCTGCCTCGTGTGTGCGAGTGGAAACTGTCGAAAGTACAGAGAAAAAAAAAAAAAAAACAATTGCCAAAGTGAAAATCACTCTTTACGATTGCAGCTTTCAAATGTTAGCGGCATTGTGTGTACGTGTGTGCGTGTGTGTGTTATGTATGCATGTATGTACATGTGTGTAGCTATGTAGCGTTCAGCTCGTGTCAGACCGAACAATCGATGTAACAATACGAGAATTCGGGTGTACTATAAGCGTATACAGATATATTTTATTATTTCGTTTCTACTACTGTACGTTGTGCCAACCGCCCAAAATTTTTACCAATTGTCTGCGCGGAAATTTAGGACCAAAAAAGACAAAATAAATGATTCGAATTTTCCTATACGCATCCGCGGCCTAAAAAAATTATACATACTTTAGTATGACTTTATTAAGAGCTTGCTAGTTTGAAAAAAAAAGATAAAAAAATGAACTGAAATTGCGTTACATAATGTATACGTGCAGCGTCATAAAAATTGTCGAATTAAAGCTCTCTCTCTCTCTCTCTCTCTCCGCACAGTTCGTGCTAACTCGTACTCCAGATACATCTTTTCCTTTCATTCAGTCGTTAATTACGAGTTATATACGTATATATACGAAGAAAAAAAAAGAGAGCAAGTCCGTTTTTCAACGTAATGTATAAACGCATTTTTAATTAAACGCACACGTTTTTGAAAAAAAAAAACGAGAAAAAAAAGGACCGAGTATTTTTAACTCCCTAATTTAGCTCGAAAATTTACTTCGCTCGGTCGGCTGTACGACCATATTTTTAATTCATATTATAATAAATAATTAGGGGCATCTCAAAAATCTCACGTCTACGTGAGTTCTGCGAAGTGTTTGCGATCCTTGATGTACTTCTATCTCGTACTCGTTCTATATATTAGAAATGCCAAGTAAGTACGAGATCAAAGATCACAAGTTAATTTCGAGCTGAAGTAGTAAGAGTTATATGCATGGTATATATAGCGCACCACATATACACACACACAGTTTGTTCTTCGGCGCGGAGCACTTTCATATGCTTTCAATCATAGAACTTTCTGAATGGAGCTAATCAAAAGTGCCTCGGCGTGCGTTTATATTGTGTATGTATATTTATGGGAGTTGAGGGCAATTTATGCGCGCCGAGCAGAACGTCTTATATATTATATATAGGTATAATACGGCGTGCGCTTCTCGCGCTTCGAGCTACTTGGCGCGGACAAAAACGTCAAAGTTGCAATTTTCGCACTTACCAAATTATACGTTCTCTCTCTCTCTCTCTCTCTCTCGGTACTTGTGTGTTTCTTTCGTTATTCTTCTTATTATTCTTCGATCGTTGAGAAGCACCTCGAAATCACGTGACAGAATAGGAACAAATTCACCGAGCGACGATTTCTTCTCTTTTTTTTTCTTTCACGCGTAAAACATGAGCGAGACGGTAAAATTGATGTACTCGTTGAAAACTTTGAGATCGCAGGAGAAGTAAATCACAATCATCGTCGTGTCACAGCACAATAAACAACACTCTTTCTTGACCAAAGTGGAGAGAGAAGGATTTAAACGACACTACCACGTACACGGCGCACAGGTGAAATAGTTTTTAAGCACACTTTTGGGTAAATACTGGCGGTATACGAATTAACCGAAACAGCACATTGCAGGCTCGAATCGATATTATAACTGCATTGGATTGTAGTATATATGTATATACACACGCGGCACACGGCACTGAGCTTTTTTCCTTCCGTTCCTCTTTTCTGCTTCGTCGGCGTGTATACGGGATTAATACTTAAATTTTCGTAAATTTTATTACTATTCACTCGTGTGTCGAGAGGATGTGCGTCGAACGTTGCACACGTTTCTTTTTTTTTTAATTTATCACAAATGACGATGAGGCAACTTCGTTGACTCACAATAATACTTTTCTACCTGATGGTATGAACGAAAAAACGTGTGCGAGCGACAGATCGATTCGCTGCTGCAAAAGGGAAGCACTTGACGAAGCGTTTTTCTTTTCCTTTTTTTTTCTGGGTAGGATTTTTGTCGGTCGCGCGCTTCGGATTTTCTTAATTTCTTTTCTCTCCTTTTTTCTTCTTGTTCTTCTTCACAAAAAAACGAGCGAAAAAAATCGATGAGAGCTATAGTGGTTATATATCGCCGAGAGTCGCTGCTCGCCTGAGTGAGCGCGTAATATTCCTTAATGCATAGATACGTTGCATATCACTGAATAATTTACGCTCGCTTTTCTTTTTTTTGTATAGCTATATATATATTTAATATAATTTTTCGTTATATATAACGTTGGACAGCAGAAAACTGCTTTTGTTTCCTCATTCTCATTTAAACAGGTACATAATGAATCGCTGCATCAGCAGCAGTCGAGCAGAAAATGTAGTAGAGAGAGAAAGAGAGAGAGTGCAGCTATACGTTAAAGTAGTGTCAGACGAAATCCAATCCCCCAGACACGCGTTTTCAGCGATAAAAATCTTAGCTTTTACGTAGAGCTCAGCGAAAAAGAGGTAGAAAATTATAAATAAACAACGGTCGTAGCGTCATTATCCTCTCGTCGCCAGCTTTTTCCTGTTTGTCTCCTTTCTTTTCTCTTCTCTCTCTTTCCTTTTTTTCTGTTTTTTTGTTGTTGTTGTAACGTTTTGTTTTGTTTTTTTTTTAAACAATGCTCCGCTGCACGTTCCAATGCATGTCTGCTATATATTATATACACGTCCGTGTATACGTATGTCGAGCAGTTCGCACACACGTATTATTATCCGTGTCTCTCGTTGCGCTCGGGGTAGTTTTCTCGGTGTATCATCTAGATAATACGAGCTCGAGCTCGAGCGAGCGGCACGAGTAGCAGCAGTGCTGCGGCCACCAGCAGCACGTGTGATGATGGGCGCCAATAGTAACGCAGATGACTGACATCCTGGCACAATAATGTCGCAGAAAAAAAAAACAGCGCAGCAGCTACCACTACTGCTGGCAGCTGATTCCTGTCGCAACAACGAGGACGATCGGATTACGGCCTCGATCTTTCGTCGCTGCTGCTGCTGGCTGATGATGCACGAGGCTGCTGCTGCTGCTGCAGTGCTGCACGAGGAGGACGTGGCTGCCGCTGCTGCTCGTCGAAGTCACCGGGGCATTCTCCAGTCCAAATGGCATTATCTGCAATTCTGCTGGCTTCATGACGACGACTACGACGACTATACACTGCACTTATTATGTATGCACACTGTCACTATTTCCGTTGTTGTTGTTGCTTTCGTTGTTATTGTTGTCGTCGTTGTTGCTGTTGCTACTGCCCCGCGTTGCTCGCTCCTCTTCCACCACACGTCGTTTCACTCTCTGTGACTGCGGAGAACAGGAAGAGGATACGTAAGCGTGTGAAAAAGTAGTAAAGGCTTTTTACGTACGTACGGACATGTGTATGTCTAACAACATACGCGCCCAGTAAGTGTGTATGTATGAAAGTGAGAGAGAGATAGAGGTAGAGAGAGAGGGTGAAGAAAGAAGTGGGGCTAACAGCTACTACTGGTAGGTACGGCGCGGCGGACCGCACTGCGGCTGACTACTCGCTCTAGCCCTAGTGTGCTGCGCTGCTCTACCGGTGCAGTCGCACGCAGGCAGAGTCAGGCAGGGGGCGACCCTTGCAGCAGCAGCAGCAGCAACACCAACACCACCACCGCACATGTATTATATGCACCACGCGCGCGAGCGAGTGTGTATTATTGTATGTGTCGCGCGGCTCGACCGTGTCACTATAACTATAGGCAGCAACTCGCGACAGCGATCACTAATATCAGTTGCTCCTTCCGAGATGTTATTGTTGCTGTTGTCTTCTCAGTCTTCATAGTTGAATTAAAATTTATTCTAGTTTTCTTTTTCTTAGCGTATTTTCTTAGCGTAACTTCGAGCTGCTCAATGGACGGATCAAAGACGACGACGACGACGACGACGTTGTCGTGAAAGAGGTGGTGTTGGACGAGTTGGAGGAGGAGGTGGAGGAGGAGGAGGACTTGACGCACGCACGTTGCGAGCCAACGATAAGCATCGATTGCTGGCAGCAGCAGCAGCGCTGATGCATGGCTTGTAAATTTAGAACGGGAAGCTGCTAGTTTATAAGGGGCCGTAGATAGCACACTGTAGCAGTAGCAGTAGTCGTCGTCGTCGTTGGGTTGGGGGTAGTTATACTGCAGTAGTAGCGGAGGCGGCGGCGGCAGCAGCAGCAGCAGCAGTGCAACTGCACCAACTAGTAGTCGACTGCTGCGCGAGCTAGAGAGAGACACTCGGTGAAGACTGCACCGAAGTAGGGATGTTCTCTCTCTCTCTCTCTCTTTTGCTCCGGTACACTACTCGACTCTTCCCGTCCTCTTCTCTCGTCGCACTCTCTCGAATATCTACTCTCTTTCCTGCAGCCTACTACTGCCTAATTCAATGTATATCAACACACTCGTTCACCCACTACGCTCGGGCGCACTTGCAAGCACTGCAAGCACACTGCAAGCTTTCGTATTATTATTATTATTATTATTATCACATGCAGGTCCCGATGCCGACGTGTCGTCGATTCACTCGCTCATTGTGTTTATTTCCCAGGTCGATTAGCGACGCCAAACAATCGGCCGAGATCCGATCGCGCGGCGAAAACACAATGTGTATTTTCGGCGGGTGGGTGATATAATCGTCACGATGGCATTACGATCGTGTCAACCCACCGCACACAAACGAGCACTTAACGAGCTTTTCAAGGTCACTCGTCTGCCGCAGTATCGAGCATAAGGGGGGCCTCTCTCGGGGAAGTTTCTATTATTATCAGGTGGTACACAATAACACAGGCCACTTATACACCAGCAGCACACTGCAGCGGGTTAGGCAGGCAGGGGAGGGGGCGCTTTTATATATAGCACGCGCGCCTCGAGTACGTATAACAAAAACGAGATTAAGTGTTATTGGCTCGGTTTCAGATATATCGTATGCGTGCGTTTGTATACATACACACACACACACTTGTGTTAAGTATAAACGCCGAAAGCTTAGCGCACGTTCAGCCCACTTGCATTATACATCTAGGCTATTTGTATGACTACTTGGCCCTCGCACCCTTTCACACACACACACACACACACAGTCCCCGCCGAATTCGCAGTTCCTTTCTTCCTGCTTCTTTCTTTCTTTCGCGATCTTCGTATGCCGAACCACTCCTCGGGGGGTTGCTGCTTTTTCACTCAACGCAAACGATAAATCATTAAACGTTATATGTACACACTAAAAGCACACGCGCGTATACGTACGTACTCCCACGCGTGCACTTTGTTTGTTTTTTATTTTACTATTATTATTATCACACACCAACGCTCGCTCGTGCTCGCGCGCGCACGTGAAAAAAAAATTGTTATAAACTGGCGCGGCCGTAAACAGCGCTGGTTACGCACTGAAAGAGTCTAGTCTCTTCTCGCACGCGCAAAGTTAAGTATACACGGGTAGGTCGTGGCAGTAGCAGCAGCAGCGCAACTCGCTCGCGCCGCGCGCTTATTCCACCCAACCATGTGCAAGCTCGGCTCTATAGCTATATACGTATACGTGTGCACGATATATATATAGGGGTAGGTAGGTAGGTAGGTAGGTAGCGTAGTAGCGCGAGCGAGCGCGCGAGTTTCATGCATATATAGATGCGGCGCGATATATATATTATAAAAGTATGCATACGCGATATATCTATATCTGCATCGCCAGTATATAGGTAAAAGGTGCGACGAGCGAGGCATAGAGTATATATATATATATATATATATATGAAGGGGGCGGCTGGTGGTGGTGTATGTATGGTAGTACGCGTATAGCGGATGGTATAGAGCTAGCTGGTGGGAGGTTTCATCGTGCCCACCCTCACCCACCTCTAGCCTCGTTTGATGCGCACCGCTCGCGCAGCAGCAGCAGCAGTATCCAGACAGAAAGAGGAAAAGAGACGGGAGGAACGAGAGCGGGTCGCGGGTGCAAGCGAGAGAGAGAGAAAGAAAATCGACGACGACGACGCGGCGCTTTGCACGCGAGTGACCCGCGCGTATATAAGCGAGCCGCGGCGCAGCAGCAGCAGCGTGTACATATTATATAGATATAGGTACCCCCATATACGGGGTTGTGCCGTGTGCAGCAGTAGCACACCGCGTGCGCGCTAGATATATGTATGCTAGCTACATAGCTATAAGCTAGCTAGTAGTAGGGGGAGGCTTGGTTGCGGCAAAGGCGCGCAAGACGCTGTCGCATCCGGCGCATGGATCGACTCTCTTTCTCCCTCTCGGCTGCGAGCTTTGTGTGTAAGTGTGTGTGTGTGTTTGTGTAAGTTTGCAAGTACAGAAACACACACACTCGTGCAAAAGCTCGCACAACTCGCGCTATGCACTTTCGCCCTGTTAATGCTAGACACGAGCTTTTATGATTATACACGAGCGCAGCTATGTGCTGCTATACCGAGCGCGCGTCGACGATATTGGCTCCATATGCGCGAATATGCTTTTGGCTATTCCCGACTTCTTTTTTTGCGCGCGCCTAGCGCGATGAGTACGTGTGTGTAATATCGCATGCGAGCTTCCGCGTATCATGTAGCTCGCTATACCAAAAAGCTTCGCAGCAGCAGATTGTTTGCGATTCGCTTCGCGCTGAATGAGGGGGAAAAAAAAATTTATCGACGCATTCGTTTGCGCGAATATCCAGTCGTTGGGTTCGATTGGCTGCGCGTGCAGCGCTGCGAGCTTTTCGGCGCGATTGCCGTTGATTCTGCTGCTGCTGCTGCGAAGCTTTTGAAGTATGTGCGAGCTGCCGTATATATACATGTGAAAGCGCATGGCCAGCAGCCACCGCCTGTACTGTATAGAAGCGAGCGGGTCAGCGATCTTGCCCTCGATTTTTCAAGCGCCGAGATTTAGTACATCGGGATTGTATGCACGTATATAATAAGTCTGCGAGATGTGTGTAAGACACGATGATGTCGTCGTCGACGACGACTACCAAGACGACGATGATGATGATATGAGCTCGCGAGCTTTACAAGTCTTTCTTTTCTACTTTCTACTTAACGAAGAACCAACTTGAATTAAAAGGTTTGTTGGATTCCGGGTAGAAATGCTCAACCTTTTATGACTAGTTTTTGGCTTACGAAAAAGTGTATTGATTATAAAAGGGCCATTAGAACTAGTCACGTATACTAACCAAGAGTATAACGTTTTTTTTTATATTTAGCTAATTAATGGCCATTTTTTGACTGCATTAATTTACTTCATTTGAAATGCGATTAAATTGAATTTAGTGATTTGATTTTAATAACAATATGGTTAATACTTGACCTTAGAAATGAATCTTATTACGTTGCATTTATTACTATCAACGGTATAAATTTACAAAAACTTTCTTTCAGCTTCGAAAATTTTTTATGCTGATCTACCAACAAGAGTATTGAATTTATATTCATTCAACGTTCTTTTTTTGGAAAACTTGCTTTTACTTATACATTTATTTAGACTTTGCCACTTCCAGTTTTACAGATAAAGGGACTCGCCATCTACCAGTGAAGACTTAAAGTTGTATTATCGTGTTTAAACTAGTTGAAAACTGGTCTAAATTTTTTGAAACAATTCAAGTCCCATTTTCAGATCACAAATTGCATCACAACTCTATGATTAAAATCGCCAAAAACAAGCATCATCAGGACTTCATTAAACTTTCTATCAGGACCACGACGTATAGAAGAGATGAATCATATGCACTATTTGTATTAAAACGACATTAATGAACGACTAAAACAATCGCAGTAAACTGAAAATCGTCGTTCCTTTGTACAGATGCAGCAGAAGCGGAGTTGTTCCGGGCAGCTCTCTGCCTCGCGAGTTCGAGCACCGCAGAGCGTGGCTTAGCGCAAGTACAGCGAACGTCTTGTATATCATGAGTGAACCGAAACGGTCGCGGGCCAACGAACCCCAAACTTCGGAACCAACGTGTACGTCTGTGTGTGGACGCGCGGTTTATACACGATGAAAGTGATGCACGCGTAATATAACCACATGCACGTTCCGGTATATACCGTCCGAACGCACTCGCGCTCGTACTACTTGCTGCGCTGCAGCTCCGAGTCTTGGCGGCTCACCCGCGCGCGCGCGCGCTCGCACCATTATAGAGCGTGATTATTTTGTCGTACTGCGCCATAACGCACACAATCGAATCTTTTGAACGTGTACGACGATTCGTTTCTCAACGAAGCGCGGCAATTTTTTTTCTGTATTTTTTTTTGTGCGCCGAGCTTTGCAAACCCGTAAAAACGAAATCAATAAAGCAGGATATAGGATAAGTTATATATATAATATACACAAAGCATGGCAGAAAAAGAGTCACGCGCGATTTTTCAGTAAGAGAAACGCGCGAGCACGTGACGTGTCCCACGTCTAGAGAGCCAGAGCCCGTGTACATGCTCTATAAATGTGTGGATGTGTGTGTGTGTGTACATACAGGCGACGGGGTCGCGTGCCAATGCTGCGCCGGATTTTTGCAGGTCTGCACCACACACTCACACATACACGCACACTCGATGCTCGAATCGTGAGTGTGTGGGTGGCGGTGTTCTGGCTTCCGTGATGCGAATTCTCACTCGGAATATACTGTATATACACTGGAAATATATATAATACAGCCACACATTCCATATGTATGTGTATCGGATATATTAAAGTAAAGCGAGAGAAGGAAATGCGGCTCCGTTGCCGCTGTATCATATATATAAAATTGTGTATGTGTGCGACTGCACAAGTGTAAAAGTACACACAGGTTTATAAGTATACGTGCTTGTAAGAAACATGTGTCCTTTTTTCGAGGATGTAAACGTGCGGCTCGACTCGAATGTAGGTCGAGACAAATTTTTCTGGTTGATGCAGCATATAATGCACACAAACGTTTATATTTATTTCGACGCGCGATAATTGTTTCGAGAGTCGAATAATTAGATTCTCTCTCTCTCTCATTTTACGCAAGAGAGGCGAAAAAAAAGCCACTCGAGCTCTCGTTGAATCTCTTTATACACATGAAGTTTGCGTTTTTAATACGAGCGTTAACAACGGGCGTCGATAAATGAATTAAGAGAAATTATTTTTCCCTCGCATTCGGGGCCGCCGCGAATGCCGATGAATCTCTGCTGCAGCAGTACCACCACCGCCACAACCATCGACCCAGTTTTTTTTTTTTTTTTTTTTCATCTTTGTTGAATTTATTTACTTTCTTCTTTTTTGTTTCGACTTTGAAAAATTTAAATTTCCGTATGCACAGGTTTTCCATCCTCGATAATGTAAGGGTCTGTGTGTCTATACGTATAACGAATCCGTCTGCATAATGTAATATTTATCCATACATAAACAGCAAAGTTCAATCAATGAAGGCATATATAAATAAAATCCATAAAGCGCATTATACCTGTATACCGAGAAACATTGACGTTTCTATCTTTCTCTCTCTCTCTGCTTCTCTCGGACAATATTGGAATATCGTTTACGAGTAAGTGCAGCAGCTTGTTGTACAGCCGAAAGCTCGCATATCCGCACAAGCGCGCGCCGAGTGCAGCAGCTTGTACGTACATATTACGTGCGTGTGTCTGTGTGCGAGTGCAGTAGGTATGTATGTGTGTGTGTGGGTGTAGTTAGAGGATATAGACCGCCGCGTACAGAGAGAGAGAGCCAAGGGACTCATCGGCGCGCCGCATTGCAGAGATCTCAGGCAGCAGTGGCAGCAGCAGCAGCAGCAGTGGCTCGTAGTTCGGTCAAGAAAACGTCTCTCTCTCTCTTCGGAGCAGATGCTTCTCTCGTTTTCCCATGCATACATGTTAAAAAATGTAGTTTTTGTACAGCAAGCAAAAGTTGACACTCTTGGGTACCTTTTACACCTCGACTCGTGCATCACGTGTATCATGCGCAATGTTGTTCGTCGTGTTCTTTCTGAGATGTATACATGGTATACATCAGCAGCTACGTGCTATATGTACGCAAACTCTCGTCACTCACGCCGTCCACATTGTCTTTCGATATTTTTCCGCGTGCACCATCATCCGAAAAGTTAAATTCACCCCCGAACCCGTGACCTCTAAGCACCGAGGGATTATTTACTCGTAACAATGGGCCCCGGGAATGTGAGCGCGGCAACTCTCCAGCTGCGAGCTTTGTTCCCTAAATAAGCGTTCACGTATACGCATTTTTGAGGAAAGCTACTCTCTCGCATACGTGCGTTACGTATACACACGTACCGCGTGTGCCCTCTGCTCTCAAAAAGGAGCTCTGGCATGCGCGCAGGCTTTTCAATTTTCGTAAAACGACAAACGCAGGCACACACAGCAGCAGCGCTTTTGCGATAAATAAGCTCGAAAATTACATCCTGTTGCGTATGCATTGTTCGCATTTTTTTCTTTTTTGGACTAGTATGAAAAGTTCTTTGTAGATTCGTATTTTCGCGTTTCAAAGCTTAATTGGAAACTCGATAGAAAATAAGTGTCAATTAATTTATTTTACGTGAAAAATACTTTTCATCGTCAGAATACAATTTAGAACTGTTAAAAAATAAATAATAAAAATTAAATGTGGATAACTACTCTTATGGTGAGTAAAAATTTCAAGTTAAATTATTTGACTTAAATTATTTAGTAAATGAAACAAATTGGTTTTGACACAAATAAGTACACAGAGTTGTTCAATGTTTTCTATGAAATTAGCAAAAATCATAACTGAGATGTCTGCTTGAATAATGAAACGCCTCTTCTGCTACTAAAAATAGCTCAATGCCTCAAGAGTACAAAGAGTGTAGGTGAAAACGCCTCGTCATCTTAAAACAAGGTCTGTCTCCCTCTCTGTCTTTCTTTCGCAGAGTGATTTTCAAGTGCATAAATATTTTGGCCTCTCGCGAAACCTGAAAAAGCAAATAGCTACTCGAAGATTCCCTCCGGTGGAGATGGGCTTTATAAGCAAGGAAGAGACGAAAGTTTTTGGCAGCCGACTCTCTGCACGGAGTCGAGAACAACGACGTCAGACACGCACGCTAAGCTCGACCTACAGATTCGGGTGCACACTGCACACGGAGAGAAACTTGATTCTCTCTCTCTCTCTCTCTCTCTCTCTCTCTTTCTATTTTCCTGTCGGTACGCTGCGGCGCAGGAATCGAGAATAGGTGACACAACTGCAGCTGGAAAACGTCGTTGCTCCCGTTGCGTTTCGGCGAGGACGAAATAAAAATACGTCAGTTTGGAATAAGCTGCCAAGTGAAAATAAATAAGCTAAAGCAGCTTGTCGGTAAGTATTGCACTTGTCCGTATACGTATGTGTGCGCGGGCTTATACTCGTTGGTATTAATTATAGATTTTGATATTTTTCATTGTGTCGCGAGCTTTCGCTCGTACGCCAACGCGTTAGTTGGGAAATTTAATTAAAACTCTTGTTTTTAATTATGTCTCGCGCGCGTGAATAATGCCCGGAAATAATAGCGAACTTTGTCTCGTTTCACGGAAAAAAAAATCAGCAGTCGGTCGCGCGAGAGTCTGCCGTCTGCGACATGTGCGCGTTCGTGTACGTACGCCACCACGTTTTTATCAATAATTCGGGTGAAATCGAACTATTCGTACACGATGGCAGCAAACCAAATCTGTGCGCACACACACACACGCTTCAAACTTAATATCTATTCAAACGAAAGGGAGAGAGACACAGAGATAAAAAAAATAGACAATCGTGATTTATAACTTTTCATCCCGTTCATTCGTTTGTGCATATGTGCACATTTTCGTATATATATCTCTCGGTGATGTTACTCGTCGGTCCGTCGCTCGTCAGGAATGCAGCGGCAGCAGCAGCAGCAGCAAGAGTCAGAGCGAGAAGCAAGAGTATAGGTAGCATCTGCCGCAGCCGCGTCGCTTTAGCGTCGAAGAGGAAGAGGAGGAGCTCTGAAAGTTTTATCATGACTCGCGTAGAATGAAAATTGAATCCGGCAAAGGTGTCACCGGCTTGTGTTTTTGGATCGCTTCATTTTTTTGTGTGCTTTTTTTGTTTCTTTTATTGATTTTTTTGCTATCTTCGTAACTTTTTATTAAACGATAATCGTAGGAAATAATAATGTATACTTTTTCGAAATAATTGATTTTTTTTTCTATACATAAGTTTTAGGCATTTACAACGTCGCTTAACCATCGTATACACGTCCATCGTAAGATTTTTATCCGTCTCGTATCGAATATAAATTGTAACAATGAGTGACGATAAATTTTTTCGAAGCGCCAAGTGAAACATTCTATTTTAAAATGAATTTTTTTATCCTCCTTACTTTTAGAGCTCACATTGTCACGTTTTCGTGGCTACAATGGCTAAAATCAAATATATATCACTATAATATAAATATATTAGTAAATGGAGCGAATCTTATCGATATACAACTAAATGTGAGGCCAAAATGAGTCAAGAATATAAACTAAAAGTAAACTTAAATGTTACCATAAATATTGATACATAATATAATCTGTGAATGAATAATCCTTATCCTTACTAATAATTACGGTTTTAATTGATGTAAAAAAGAAAAAGAAGTAGAGCACACCAAACGTAATAATGAGATTCAATGTTAATTCAGATAATTATCACCATAATACACTTTGTGCATCATCGCTACATTCTCATTTGCTCTACAAAGAAAAATTTTAGCTTTTTTTTTAATAAGTTGAGAAATTCAATTGAAACAATGAGAAAAAACGAAATGGAGCACTTATACAAATTTAAATAAATAACTTACAATATAATTTTATCATACAATCTGAAGGATTTGGTAACTGAATTTTTCTTTGGTTTCGATGGATTTTGTCTTTCCTTTGTTAATTTCATTTCATAAGAGAACAAAATCGATCATATTTCTCATAAAGTTTTTCATTAAAATTATAAATCGAATACTTGGTGTCATGCTAGGTAAAAATCTCGTCTCGCGACAGCATAATCCTCTCGTAGTACATAGAATAAGAGTAACTTAAATCTGTCGATCCGCCGTGAGGGGATCGCTTGAGAGAGCAAAAAAAGAGAGAGACAGAGCGAAAGAGAGAAAAAGAACGTCATCTTCGTCCCCGCGCACGTCTCCGCGGCAGTATTACACATCTCCCTCTGTCTTTTTCTTCGATATCGTGAAAAACAAAACGTGCCCCCTTCCGCGTTTATTAATATTATATAAGCCTCTCTCCCTCCCTCGAGAGAAAGAGAGAGTCACTCGATCCGCATTTGCACAAATACATGATTGTATTATTTATAAAATAAAAATAATTCGTCGTCGTCTTTCCCGTTCCCTTTTATCCGGCCCTCGATCTCGGACAAGTCGGCAGGTTCACCCTGAAGAAGACGTTGAGCTCGATGAGGGTGGCGAGTATCAGGAAGACGGCGTACATGCAGAGGCAGGCTCGGCCCACTTTGCGATCCAGCTGGAAGCGATTCGTGGCGAAGGCCACGTAGAGCAGCAGCAGCGTCGACAGCAGCGAGATCGCGCTGTACTCCAGGCCGCCCGAGTTGATGCTGATGTAGTGCTGGCCCTTGAGGGTGGGCGCGAACGACGACTTGATGAGCCAGGGCAGCCCGAGGCAGAGCAGTATGTCGAACGTGTTCGAGCCGATGGAGTTGCTGATGCCCATCGAGCCGTGGCCTGACGGACAGATAGAGAGAGAGAGAGCATCGAGTGTTGTTGTTTTTTTTCAATTTGATCGAGAAACTGACCCGTAGAAATAGAAACTGATAGAAATGCTCAATATTTTATGGCTTCTAGTTTTTGGGCAACGAAACATGTTCTCGAACATAAGAATCTTTTTATGCCTAAGAATCTTTTTATGTCTAAGTTTTGACTTATACGATTATTTTTACTTAGCCACTAGCAGATTTACAGAAATAAGGTACTCGCCATCTAGTAGCGAAAGCTTGAAGTTGTAGTGAGAGGTTAACACCTCGTTCAATTTATCATTTCCCGGTCATTTGAAATACTCTCAATATTTTTAACGTTATTGCAATAATAAAAAACACCAGGCTAATTTAAAACATTTTAAACGATAATTTTTTGTTCAGCATTTCTACCAACGAAAGAGCGAAATTTTTACCTTGCTTGGCGACGATGACGCTCGATACGGCCTCCGGGACACTCGTTCCGGCTGCCAGAAATGTAATGCCCATGACGGAGTCGGGGATTTTCAGCGTGTCACCTGGAAAAATCACACAATTTTTTTTTGTCATACATCATACATACCCTATATCCACTGCAGGTGAATTTCATGCAATGATAGAGAGAAAGAGAGAGGGAAACAAACTAGGTTACCTATGATCGTTATCATCCAAGCGACGATGTAGCTGAGCGAGCCGATCCATATGATGCACATGAGAAATGTGATTGGGAACCATTTTTTAAATTTCGGCTTGTCGCAGTCCGGTATCGTGCACATGAAGACAAGATGAATGGGCCAAGTGATGATCCACGTGGTCTTCCGTATCCAGCCGGCCTTCGAGGGCCAGACCGTCAACTGGTACTCGTACTCTGTGCGCGGCGGGAGGATATTTTTTTTCTTTCATTCTGTTTTGCTCGCTGTAATTTACACGCCGAGGCTGGCGCAGAGTAGAGGATAAAACTTACCAGACTCCTTGTCCTCTTGAGTTTTTGTCACGCCGTTCTGGAGAGGCACGTCGATCGTCGCAATTTGCTCCGCGCGCTCCACGGCGGACGATTGCAATTTATCAGATCCCGATAAGTGAATTTCGCCCGCCGCGTCACCTGCGAGAAATCGATATTATAGACGCTTTTTTTGTAGTGCTGCTTTCGAGCTTCATTTTTCGTTTTTTTTTTTATTATCGGCCCTTTTGCGCACATGAAGAGAAAGCGATTTGTTCTTTTCTATCTCGGCCTCTCACGAACTTTTTAATATAATTATCGATCGATGAACACGCGTGGGGGAAAATTTGGCTTTTTTTGTTGATTTTTTGTTACAATTATATTAAAAAATATTAAGCACATTTTTATGACTTGAAAATGACAATTCAATAGTTTCAAAAAATTTAGACCAGTTTTTAATTCAAGCACTTTAAATGCGATGATAACATTTTCAGAATTCACCACTAGATGGTGAGTACCTTTATTTCGGTAAATCTGCAAGTGACAAAGTCAAAAAAATTCTATAAGTCAAAGCACGGTTACGCCCATACGACACGAAAATAATTTTTAAGTGTTTAAAATTTATGCCAGGGATTCTAAACTAGAAAGGAAGGCGATGAGAATTTTTGCATGTACAAAAATAACTAGTCGTGCAAAATACTTTGTGTTACATAGATTTTTGCCACTTGAACTCGAAGCTCGGGTCGCGCGCATAGTGTTGTATCGATTTTAAATTAACGCAAAAAATAACAAGATTCCAATGAGTTCAAATCATGCGTGCGTACGTACGTACGGTCATCAGTGCTCAAATACCGAAAGTTCTATCACGTAGTGGAGCCCACTTGAAATCAATCACGAATTGCTATAAATGCTGCCCCGAGAGCATGGTCGGCAATAAAGTAAAATAAAGTATGTTGAGAAAGAGAGAGAGAAAGAGAGAGAGAGAGAGAGCCGAGCGGTCAAGAGGCAAACATTATGAAATTTCGTTTCATTCGTTTTCTTTTTTTCTTTTCTCTCTCTCTTTTTCTGTCTCTCAATCCTCCAGTTCGCGAGGCGCGTGCATGTATATAAAATCGACGATAATAAATCTTTACGCCTGCTAAATTACATAACGTACGCTTGGATTATGATCTAATAGGCGATAAATCGAGTACACGCGCGTGCGAAGAAAAAAAAACAGAAGGAAGAAAAAGTGTTACACCGAGTCGCTGTACACACAGGTAATTCACCGCGAGCGATAAATAATATTTTCCACGGCTCGCCAATTAAATAGTACTGGCTAATAAACAAACGTGATCTTGGATCGATGTTTGAATTCACCTGGTCGCGCAGGAGGATTGCTCGTTTCGTTCTCCGCTCCACTGCTGCCGCCGCCACCACCACCACCACCTCCGCCCTGCTGCTGCTGCTGCTGGACTGCGGTCGTCGCGGCGACGGAACTCTTCCGGCGAAACCTCGCGCAGCGCTGAAACGACTTGTCGTAGTACATGATGGCTATGTAGACGATGTAGAGCAGGACCAGGCAGAGCGCCTCGTACCACTCGACCCTCTCGTCGTGGATGATGCAGATGAGGATGGCCACCGTCACGCCGTAAGCGAGACAGTCCCGACTCACGGGCCACCAGTCGAGCGGCACGACCTGCTGCACACAGACACGCACTGCATTATATACACCGGCTTTCCGGCGGTTTTTTGCCACGTCGCGTTGTTGTTGTCGTCACACATACCATACCGGCGCCGATGCCGCAGCAGGCCGGCACCGCGAGGATATTGAAACGGCCGAGCCGACGATCGTGCCGACGCCGATGTCGCCCTCCGTGATGAAAGTACCGATTGCGTTGACGAAGAGCTCGGGCGCCGACGTCGCCGCGGCCATGAATGTCGCGCCCGCCACGTCTTTTGACATTGACAGCGCTGAGAGAGAGAGAGAAAAGAGAGAGATAAACACATTTATGTATAAACAACAAATTGACGATCGTTTTTTGCACCTACTTCTTCGTCACTTTTATCGGTGCATTTTAAGTGCCTCGTCGGCTTTATGTTTGCACTTTACTATATATACATAATATTATTGAGAGAGATCGACTTGGATAATGAAAAGGTACAATGCCACGTGAGCAATTATATGGCGGTATATACAATAGCAAAAACATGTTTTCGTAATGTCTTATTGTCAATTAGTAATAATGCAAACAAATTAATGCGCGCGTGGTATCTGTATGTGTATATACTTGCCATGGCATATTTTTTCTACGGCAGGTACGAAAAATTTGTCGCATACTACGGCTAAGGCGACGAATAAGTAGAGTGAAACGAGAACATGGACGACGACGGCACCTTCCTGCCTCTGCTGCTCGTCGAAAAGATCGTGCGGAAAGTCCTCGATCGCCGGCGGCGTGCAATTGGTCCCTTTGTTGTTGTTGGTTGATTCGTTTGTTTTTTTTTGTTTTTCGACGGAGATGATGCATGAAATGATAGAAGGCAAAAAAATTTTTGATGAAAAAATAAACGTATCGGATATGGAACGCCGAAGCGCGGTTACCATCGGGAGCTTTGCTTATTATTCTTCCTCTCATCGGTCGACGACGACGATCGAAGTCATTTTCTACTTTGAGTAGTAGTGGTATATATACGGTTAAGCACAGAAGTTTTTGTTTATTCTTCGAACTTGGGTCGAGAGAGAGCAGTGGCTTATGAGTATTTCCGGGATATATACCTCGCTCACGAACTTGAAAGCTCGCCCCCAATATCTGGCCGCGTGCGCAGCTCTCGAGTGTGCGTCTCTCTGCCACCGGCGGCGTCGCAATTGAATACGTATACCGTGCGGGCGTCTCGAAGCTTTTGTTTCGAACGAGGCACGTTTCGAGAGAAAGAGAAAGAAAGAAAGTAAGTAAGTAAGTTAGTAAGCAGTCATAAACGTGAGAAAGTTTTTTAATGGACCCGAACGATCGATTGGTCCGTACTCGGTATCGAGAAATCATAGATGCAGATCGATAAAAGCTCGCGTTGCGTAACCCGAATCGTTTTGCGTTTATTGATTTCATCGTGTTAATGAAATCGCAATGTTTACCTCTATATCAATCGGGTATTTTGCTCTTAATGAAAAAGTGAGAGAGAGAGAAAAAATTCGAACGATTATTTCGCAGGGGGAAAAAATTGCATTATTTGCATTTCTTCAGAGAGCCGATAACGTCGCGCGAGTCGTCGCTGTTTATACAGATTGGCAATAGCACCGCAGGTATACGCGGCTACAATAATAATATATCTATACAAAACATTTCCCGATGACACCTGTGCGATTGCCAACTGCATCGTTTCTCGTGGTATTCTCCCAGGTATACTACTGCTATATGCGTGCTGCAGTTTCAATCATAATTTCGTCGTGTACATACCCGTCTGCGAACAATAGAGTATATAGCGTAGAGAACACGACAGTCTAGAAGTATTTCTCAATAGTCTCGATATAAAATATTACGATATTATGTCAATTCGCGCGTTATTGGACTAAGGCGCGATGACGATAAGGATCTGCGTCGCGGCGACGTCGGTCGATGATGATCGTCGTCGGTTATACCGCAACGACGTCGTCTACGTCGACGTTGCTTTATTGCCGTATGATAGAGTCAGAGAGGTAGCATAAAAAAGCATCCGCGCGCGCGTGCGAGTCGTCGAACAAAATCGAATGCAATAACAGGCGCTCGTTGCGCGTTTCACAGATTAACTCGAGCGACGAAAAAAAAAAAACGATTTTTTTTCTTCGTTTTATCGCGCGCCAACACACTTGCGGTTCAGTGTATACGTCGCGCGTTTCTACATTACTTTTTATCGCGCGTTAATGCATTGTTTGCGAGTGTGTGTGTGTGTGTGTGTGTGTGTGTGTGTGTGTGTGTGTGAACAACATCTGGAGAGTTTTCATGCCAAGTTGCGAGAGAGAAAAAAGAAAAGTCAGCTTTGGAGCCGAAAGGCTGCTAACTAACTTAGCGAGCCTCCGTATACCGCCGCTCCGCATATCCGAGTTTTCCCGAAAAAAAAAGAGAGAGAGACACTCGTTACGCCCTCAATCTTTTCATTATGTATTTTTCTCTGCGCCCCTGTGCTTTTGCTCTCGCGCGATCTCATTAGGCACTTTTCTACCGAGTTTTACCGAGAGATTGCCTAGCTGCGAGGGAAAGAAAAAGTCGAGCAAAAAAAAGCGAAAAGTTTGTGTGAAACATTTTGTGTCCCTCTCTACTCTCGACGCGTATATTTCGAGGGAAGTTAAAACGTCGTCGTTGTCGGAAATGGACAGGAACCAAACTGTATTTAGTCAAAAATTTAAGGAGAAAGAAATTGCGACGTTAGCATCCATCAAACCGGAGTCACTTTCAAACGCGAGCTTTGCAATGAAGTTGTGGATTTAACTACCACTGCTCGACGCTAAACGTAAACAAGTTACATAGGCGTGTGCCATCGCTCGGACACAACTTCCGGTCCCGAGAGAAAATCTTAACGCCAGCTCGTCAATCGGGTAAATAAACAGATCGCAATTGCGATAAGTTTACTGTGCAGCAACAGCAGCAGCGGTATATGGATATCGAAGCTTGCAGGCATCGCTGGCTTCAAAAGCTCGAGAGAGTCGACGCTCGGTTTTCTCGCACGATCGAGCGCGCGACCACGCATAAGTGACAAACGTGTATCGTACATAGGGCGAGGCAGAGCGAGGCGAGACGGAGGGTTAACAAAAAAAATAAATAAATAAAATTGAAGAAAGCCAGTTGAAGATAGATGGAGACGATCTTCGCACGCGTCGGTATGCCTTGCTCGCGTGCAGCAGCTATTAAATGTGTGGCACAGCGAATTGCCGACGTTAATTGTCGCATATCATATGCGTGTGTATAATGCGGGCATGAAATACCGCGAGTTCCATGCGCTGACATATATCGCGGCGAATTCCGTACGATCGCTTGAAACATTATCGAAATTTCTATGACTATTCGCTTCTTTTTTTTTGTCGTTCAATGAGAGAGAGAGAGAGAGAAAGAGATTCGACGTGCTCGTGTGTGACGTATAACATACGAGCGAGCTGCAACGCGTGTTCGACGATAGTATACGCATATAATCGGAGCGAATCTCGCGCGAGCCAACGTTTGATTCAATGGGATACATCGAGCATCGAAAGAGAGGCATGAATATATATATACACCTGCGGCGATCGTGTTTACGGATGCGTTGACTGACTGGCTATACCACTCCCTAAAATGGGAACGTTTAACGCGTGTCTGCGCCGCGCGCGTCTATACGCTCATCATCATCGTGTGTGTGTGTGTATTATATGCACAAAAGAGACTCCGCTGCACTGTATGTGTATTGGCATGCAATGAGGCCACTATATAAGATAGCGCCCGACGCGGTGCGCGTCGATGCTTCGAGCCTATACATAATGTAATGCGGCATGTGCCAAACACACACACACACACACACACACACACACACACACACACACACACACACACACACACACACCACACACCACACACACACCACACACCACACACACACACACACACACACACACACACACACACACACACACACACACACACACACACACACACACACACACACACACACACACACACACACACACACACATAAACACACACGTTATACAGCATGCGCATGTCCGAAACATCGTCATTATACACCTTCGAGCTTATGTGCTAGTATATTATCTGCAATTTCACCGGAATCGAGAGAACGTCGCGGTGCAACGATAAAATTTCACAACGATACGTACTATAATGTTAAAAATATTCACAGAATAGGCTCATCTAAAACCACGCTTTGATTTATACAATTATAATGACTTAGACACTTGCAGATTTATAGAAATAAGGTGCTCGCTAGTGGTGGATGCCGGATTTAATTATGATTCATTTTCATAAAGTTTTGGAGCAAATGAAGTTGTACGATACATTATAATTTTCATCGAAGCTTTCATGTAAAAGTATTTTTAATAAAATTCAATGTAAGCTACTTTAATTCCAATGGTTGATTTTATATTAAATCTGCATAATAAATATTCAAGGTTTTTGTTTAAGATTGTTGCAAAGGAAGATTCTGATTATTGACGAAGCTGTCTATATAGGTAGGTTAATCTAGAAAAATTGCGAACGATCAAACAAAAGAAAGTACCACTCGAAGATCAAACACCTCGTTCGTTGAAGTATTTGAACATTATAATGTTCTAGAAAGCGATAAGATACGAGACAAAGGAAGGACATAGAGCACACGTGAATCATTAACGAAGCGTACCATATCCGAAGAAGAAATGCGAAGGGTCTCGTAGACGCAAACATATTCGTCGGGAGAAAAAGATCCCTTTAAATAAAAAAAAATCCCTCAGAAGAAAGACTCTAGACGCGTATCAAGGTATACCCGCTGAAAGCTCCATACAAGACGTTTACATTCGTGGTGCACGATTCGGAGCTACATCGTCTCTCGGTGACACGATGCGAGAACCATAAGTGCATATCGACACTTAGCCAGGCGCGACGACGACGTACGCTAACATACCGTAGTACCGTATTTGCTCGAGGCCTTCTAACCACATGTAGCCGTCGCAGGCCGCCGCTGCGTATCGAGGCATCGCAAGCTCGTCGCCCGAAGAGAGAGATAAATTTACAGGATAGCTTCTCTCTGCTTCTGGCCCGTACATGTGTGCAAATGTGCGCGCGCGTATGTTAGCGTGCAGTCGGTCGTAGCGCAGCCGGCCACAGAGAGAGAGAGACGCGTTATATCTAGTTTATGCGAAGCTAACATTAGAGGCTCGTATATGTATATTGAATGCGCGCGCGAGACACAGAGAACTGCTGCTGCTGCTAGCGGGCAGGCGAGCGAGCGAGCAGGCATATCTGCAGTCTCTCGGCAGCTTGCACTCATTGAATGAGCAGAGAGCAATTTAGCATTCTTCTTTCGAGCTAGCTGCTCTCTCGACTCTTAACTCGGCTAGGAAGTCGTGTACCGCTGTATAGCAACATAGGTGATAAGAAGCTGCTGTATTCCCCCCCGAGCCGCGCGTCTTTTCTGACGTTCTCGATCGCGAGCTTTTCTCGAAAGCTCCCCGCAAGTATAGAATCGATGATTGAGGGATACGGATACGGGGCCAATCGAGATCGTGCACGATGATATACCTCATTCGCCAAAATTATTCGAAAAGCGAGCGCGTTACGTACGACCTTGCAGCTCTTGGAAATTTTTTGATCGGAAAGCTCGTGATGCAAAATTTCGGGGAAACGGTACTTTTTCAAGAAGCTGCTACTGCTACCTCGCTCCCTCTGGTACTTTTTATGAGAACAGATAAAAGAAGCTCGATAAAAGTCACGTTTGATGGAAGATCGTAACCAGCTTCTCGCGCGATGGAAAGTTTCCTTCTCGCGAGCGAGCGAAAATAAGCCGCGGGTAAAAAATGTGTTACGCTCGAGCTGGAGCTAAAAAGGAGTCACGATGTTTCGGCTCAAAATTACTTTTTTTTCATACCGGAATATCATTTCTTTTTTTTTCGAGGGCAATTGATTATGAAAAACAGTTCGGTAAGTATTTGATATCGATCGATATACTTTCCGGTTGGCTTTTGTTTAATAGCTCAAAAGGATATAACCAATAAAAAGAAAAAACTTTCGACATCAGAATAATTGTTATTATCTCACCCGTGGCGAAGTCGCCGATATCCGTTCCGATCAATAGCCAATTGGATCTTTTTTTTTTATTCGAAAAGGAGAAAAAATCGTCAAGGTTCGTTGACTCGTCGTCGTCGTCGTCGTCGCAGTAGTCGCCGTCGGCTCTAACTTGATTTATATAAGTAATAGGCAAATGTAAGCGAGCGCGCGTGTGTGTTTTACGGAGCCTGCACTAACAAACTTGTGCGCGCGCGTCAGGATTATAATAAATCACTGTCACCCAATTCTATCCATAAATATTTTTTGTTCGTCGTTGCGTACTCCTGCCTTTCTTTCACCGATCACTGCGATGTTATTTTTTTTTTGCCCCTCTATCTCGTGCCTCGCAACGTGCTGCGGTCCTCGTGCACACGTGCAAGCGCTCCCGCGCGCATTTTTTTTTTCTTTTTTTTTTTAACTCCTCGTCAATCCAAGTTTATAAGGGGAAGATGTTACCGTGTAACTGAACGTCAAACACACCATTGATAGTTCGATGTTGATCGATGTAACCTGTCATAACAGAGAAAAAATACGACTTAATAAATTTATCGTGAACAGCAGCAGCAGCAGCAGTTGCCAGAGCTTGTGCAAGCTTTCATGCTCTTCACGAGCTATCGTTTTTTTTTTTTCATTTTCTCGTGTAAATTATTGAGATTTCTCTCAAGCTGATGACGATGACGATGAATGATAAGAAAATTTTACAAAGCGCCAAAGCTATGCCGATGTGTCCGACTCGAACACACGGTACATATACGTAACATACGTTTGCACAGGCAGAGCCGCACGCAGACATAAGTACGTATACATAAGAGAGATACAAGCGTGCGGCATTTGAATTGACGTGAACTGTGAGATAAACTGGCGGTAACCTTATTCTTCTGATTGAACGAATTAAACTTTTCTACTGTGTGTCTGTGTCTGTGTGCTTGAGACTTGGCGGTAAAATGCTATCTCGTGGCGAAAATGAGGGGATTATTATCGTCGTCGAAGGATCGCGTGCGTATAAGACGGATCACATGTAGTCGGCGAACCCGCGCTAATTCAATCCAATACATATATATATATATATATATACATAATATATAAAATGACGAAGCTTGTGTCGATGATATGCGTGCCACGCGAGTGCGAACGACATCTCTTATTGCATTATCTCTCATTAGACACGGTGTGTGTAGGAGGTGTGCGATTACGATGGGTGATTATAAATTGGGTCGAAGCGATCTTTGAACTTTCTTTACAATCAAAAAATTAAATATTGTCGTGCGTATGCCTCTTTTGTGCACAGAGCATAGAGCATTGCGTTAGCTTGCAGCTAGAGCTGCACAGAGATAGAGAAGAGATAGAGAGAGAGAGAGAGAGAGAGAGCAAGACGCAACAAAGGTAGTTTTATCCATTTTATTCATCATGTTTCATTCGTCACTAGGCAATCTAGATCCGTGCGTGTGAGAGCTCGTATACGTGTGTGGGCAGCGGCAGTTGGCAGCTCGACGTCGGCACTCAAGAGTCTCGAGCTTTTTTTGCAAAATTAAATGCACGCACAAATTTCAGACGCAGCACAACAACGCGTACATATACAATCGGCACACTTCGATGGAATTTGATTGCGGCACACTTTCGATCTTTTTTTTTTCGCGCACTTTATGTCCGTTACGCACTACCGTCGTACATTGTATATAATAGAGTTCCTTTTATATTCGTCGGTCACGTGGAGCTCGCATCGTTATGTAGAGAGAGAGAGAACAGACCAGTCGGGCCCGTGTATTATAACAGCTCTCTTCGGGCACTCTCGAGAATTGCAGCGACGGCTCTGGCTTTGGTCACGGAGTCTCGAACAGAAATTCCGCTGACAAAATCACTATGTTTCTCTCTCTTATCCTCGGTTGTTAGATATATATGTGTAACACAGTTTTGCGCCGAGGCGAGAGAGTTTTGTGCACGTTATACTTACCGGGCTGCTCTCTCTCTCTCTCTCTCGCTGCAAGCCCGTAATTACAAGGTAAACTAGACTTGAATAGAACAATAAGAAGGAAGAGGAAAATGGCGAGAGAGAGAGAGAGAGAGAGAGAGAATGAATGTGACTTTGCGAGAGTGAAAGAGATGGGGCAAAGCATTTTAAAAGTATATAAAGCTGCTGCTACTGTCGCTGAAAGTAAGCTCCGAAAGCTTCGCCTCAAGCCGCGGCTGCTGCTGCTGCTGTCGAGTCGTTAAGGATTAATAGAAGCCAGAGTGGATGCACTTTTTTTCTTCTTCTTCTACTTCTCTTTTGTATATATATTGTCTCTCTCTCTCGTCTCGTCTCGAGCCGAGTATTAAACTCGATTGCGGGTAATGTTTATGATAAGAGCACAAGCAAGATATGTAATTGAAAAGAACATTTTTCGTTTTTGTCGTTGTCGTCGCCGTCGTCGTTGTTGTTGTTGTTTGAAATAAAAAATGAAAGAAATGAAAAGCCGAAGCAGAAGCCACCGAGTGATTCAGAAAGGTGAGTTTTTTGAGAGAAACAGAGACCAACCTCCTCCTAGGTTGGACGTCGAATCCATGCTGTCAATCCCGTTGTCGCACACATACTACGTTAAACAACACAACCTACGAGAAGTCGGACATCGTTTGTTAGAGAATCGCTCCGATCGTTCCAGGCCAGGCCCCTTCCTCGCGACCCTCGGCCTGTACCGACGAGCTCTGCCTCTCCGTCTCTGTTTCTCTCTCATTGTGTCACTGGGCTCTCTCTCTCTCTCTTTCTATGTGGCTTACTGCATTATGTTTTATACATGTGTCGATGTATGCGCTTACACGGCACAGGCACATGCACAGCATCAACATCTCTCTCGCTCGCTCGCGTAATTTTGCTCTTTGCTCGCTTCAACTCCTACTCGGGCTCTCTTTATACACGCGAATACGTGCATTGTACATTTATACATACAGAGAAATAATATATACGTGCGTCTGTGTGTCTGTGGTACCTACAGGCGCGCACTTTGCAAGCTGTGCCGCTTATGTCTCTCTGTATATGCATGTATATGTGTGTGTGTGTGTGCTCTCATGGGCCGTTAGCTTCTCGACGCAGCACGAGCGCAGACGTCACGTCATGCACTTGGTATGTACTTTGCACCTATATTCGCGATGTATATGTACGCTTTTGGCCCCGGAAAACTCGTATTTTTTGGTTTTCGTTTTTTTTTTCATCTAGAATATTTTATGCGGAGTCATGCGCAGCCACGCTTTTTTTTGTCGAGAAATTACAATTTTTGATTTTATTTTTCGGGCACGCGACAGGAAGGTCGCGCACAGAGCAGCGCGCGGACTACTCGAATAATCAGAATAAAACGGATGTATGCGACCCAAAAATTTGCGCGCGCGCGCGTGCGATGTATCATATCTCGCGAGAGCTGCTCTTGGGGCTTCATTAGCAATTTACGTTTCCGAGCAGAAGTTTCGGCGATACTTTTCAAGCGAATATCAAGCTTTCATTTAAAATTATAATTCGAGTGGTGTACCTACATCTTGTACCCGCGGTGAATTGTTTACCGCAAAAGTTACGCGCGCAATAGGTCGTCGTCCACATCGCGACGATGATACAATTAAAGCTCGTAAACACGATTACAACGATTGCGGTGCATTGAGACTAAAAAAAAAGTGGAGTCAACGATCAGTGATGCAACACTCAGTGTTATTTAGCTGCGAGAGAGAGAGAGAGGGAGAGAGAGAATTTGATTAATTTATCAGATAGATGAGCGATGATACATTGTAAGGTACTCAAATTTGCTAAACAAATTCAGCACGATTGATAATGAATTTTGCCATCGGAACAAATCATCTGCACACAGGTTTGGACGATAAGATTTGATGTGTTTTTTTTTAAAGACAAATCGATCTCTCCAAAAAAAATATAAGCGATCGCCAAGGCGTGCATTGTAAATTTTGCAGTAAGTTTCTTTAAATCGCTCGCCATCGACCTTCTTTTATTATTTCTCGATTGTTAAAAGCAGCGTAAAAAATCTGTCTCGAATTTTATTCCGTGCAAAATTAAAAATTTACGCTCCGCGTGCTCCGGACAATCCACAGTTGCTCTGTCTCTCTTCTCGATCGCGCGCGCGCGCGACACACACAATAAATATGCATCATAAAACTCGCTCGCTGCAGCAGCAGCGTACTACAACGTTTTTTCTCGGGTAAACACGATGTTTATTTTCGCGAGCGTTCGTATATACGATTCGGGCGATTTTTTTTTCGGTACAGCATAAGCCGCGCTCCGTGTGTGTCTCTGTCCGGTGCATAAGGCATACATCATATACACGTTTGCACTCGGGCATGCGGTAGTAATAGAGGGTACGTAACATGCAAATCGTGTATATAGTCGTCGCCGCCGCGGCCCCCGGAAGCACACGAGTACATGGTACCGAGAACTCGGTGATACACATAAACTGCGTGAATTATGATCTTCCTTCCAGTGCACAAGACGTATTGTCCAAGATTGATGCGTTAAAAGCCGCTGCTGCTGCCGTTCACGAGACGGTAATATCATTATAACGATGTTATAGTTATACCTGTCAAGTAAACCGGTCGAATCGACGTAGTTATGAGGGCTCGTTAATTGTTATGTTTGACACGGTTTAGGATGGAGATCGTGTGTATATAGATCGGTTTCTTGAAATTACAATCGAAATTGACACAAGATAATCGAAAAAAAAACACGGATATCCAGTTCTGTCCAGTTTATTGGATGTTAAAAACAACAAAAAAATCATAAGTTACATATATTTATATGAATCACCGCATTTCTGTTGCTCAAATTAAAAAAATAAAGGAATCCCAGGCCGTGTAAGATTGCCCGCGATGCATAATCATCTTGCATCTATAATATCGTTCCCAGATCGAGAAACGCTCCGGGCGCCGACGCGATAATATTCTAATTATTTGGACGCGCGCTGAAAACTTTCCTCGCGATTACGCACAGGCAGTGGTCAGTCGCTCAACACTTATCCCACCTGTATTATGCTCTACAACAATTCGTAAAGCAGCAGTAGCGGCAATTGGCCGCTTAGCTCACTTAATCTTATCTTCATAAAATTCGATTCGCGCGCATACACACATGCGTATCAACGAGAGCGACGACGTTCCTCGCTCGCACATAAGAAATTGATAGAGAGAGAGAGAGAGAGAGAGAGAGAGAAGCGTCGCGGAACCCGCGAGCCGATCGCCCTTAAATATGCCGCGACATCCCTCGAGCGATCTTTCGATCGCAGTTCCAAGCGGGACGTCGTCCGGCGACGTTCTTAATTACCGAACATATCGATAGAGGAGAAGAAGAAGCTCAACGAAGTATAACTTCTTTATATACTCGGGACACGCGCTCCGAAGCATCTCGTCTCTCTTCGCCTTTTCATCGTCGTCGACGAAATCGAATTTTCATCCTCGTTCATTGCGTTCGTCGTTGAATGATACCTTTGGTCGCTGCGAGCAATTGGCTTCAAGGAAGAAGCGACCGACAGCACCCTCGAGACAGGCAAAAGTCGATGTGGACTGGTGGTTGGCCGGCTATGGCCAGAAGGAGACGCGGCAGCAGCATCGCTCTAAGGTTGGCCCTGGCACTGGCGATACCGACCCTCTACTGTCTGTTCACGAGCCTAGCGGGCTACGCGGCTCAAGCGGCCAAGGCTGGCGCCTTTCTGTCACCTCAAGACTCTGCCTCGTCGTTCTCCTCCTTCGATGCTCCGACTCTTCGTAAGTTTCATTGGATATAAGCTCGATTAGAAAATTCAATTTCCGAGAGTAACGGTACAACTTGGATTGATTCGATCGATTAAAAGCTCGTGTACGTCTAAAATGTATCGAGGTATTCCGCGAACGATGTATTATTAGAAACCGCTTCGAGTATGACTGACGCACGGAGTACCCAAGTATTTTTGGACTTGAAGTACTTTGGCAAAAATAATCAAGGCTATTAAAAAATCGCACGTAATTAATTATCTCACGTATGATAAAAATTCGCGCGCACGCACTCACTTACGCGAAATGAACTTTTTTTTAAACCAAGTGCCGAAGATAAACCGAAGATGCCGATAATTTTTGTGTATTTGCAACAATTTTGGGTCGCGCACTCGAGGCTGTGTGTATCCGAGATGCACATCTCCGATTAAACAGACGAATAAAACGAAGAAAGAGAAGAAGACCGAAACGATAAAATTCCGTCGATGGAAAGCAAGACCTTCTGGTATTTGTCTTGTTTTCGTCGATGCGCAATGGAAAATAAAGAGAAAAAAAGTAAATAAATCGCAGTGTCGTCGTCGGCGGCGGTGATCGACGCAGGTGCCTGTGTACGTCTATTTTCTTACACGATTAGATGCGTTATCGACGACGACGAGCGCAAATTCGATAAGTTACGCGCGGACAAGTGCCTGTATGTATTTTTAATCGATCTTGTATAAATGAGTCAGAGAAAGAGTGACGATGGGATTGCAAAAAAAAAAAGAATCACGGCGCACAAATATGTGCTGAATATCATTTTACTCTATTTGAACTTTACTCTATAAATAATTAAATTTTTTTGTCAATCGATCGTAAAAAGCACTGCCCAGCGCGAGTAGATAAAGCGAATAAATAATTGCTCGGCTGGCGCGACCTTGATGCACTTATAACAACGCGACGATCGTTATAATGCATATAATAAAACTCCATAAGGTCGAATTCGAAAATTAAAAAATAATAACAATAATAATAATAATTGCAGAATCGTCGAGAAAACTGCTGCAATTCGTAGAGGAGGTCGGCGTCGAGAAGGAGAACGAAACTTTGGCCGTAGAGGAGGTCAAGCCGCTGCAGCAGGCGCCTCCCTATCTCAAGAGCAACTGCACGCCCCCGTCCATCAAGGAGTTTCCCGCCGACGGGCTGACTCGCTCGCAGCGCCAGCATGGATTCATCCTCATCCACGTGGTGATCGCCATCTACTCGTTTCTCCTGCTGGCCATCGTCTGCGATGACTTCTTCGTGCCGTCGATCACGAGGATCGTCGCCAGTGAGTTCGAGCGCACTCAAATTTTTTTTCTCCCTAATTGCGCTCATAATCATAATTATTATTTCGATTTCTCGCGCAGAGCTCGGCGTGTCGCAGGATGTCGCAGGCGCGACCTTCATGGCGGCCGCCTCGTCGTCGCCGGAGCTGTTCATCAACATCGTCGGGACTTTCGTGACGGAGGGCGACCTCGGCGTCGGCACGATAGTCGGCTCGGCCGTCTTCAATATCCTCGCGGTGCCGGCCTGCTGCGGCCTGTTCGCCCAGCAGGTCCTAGATCTGGACTGGTGGCCCGTGACCCGCGACTCGCTCGCCTACGGCGTCACCGTCATCCTACTCATAATCACCCTACATGACAGTCGTATCGAGTGGTACGAAGCCTTCGTACTCGTATTATTCTACATTTTGTATATTTTGGGTGAGTACGTACAACAATGTATTTAAGGCATATATAGTATATGAATGATAATTGATCGCGATTGACGCGCGCCCGACTTGGAAGATGCGGCGCGCGCGATAAAGAACCCGATTTGCGTCACGTATAGTATGCTATCGAGATCATCGACTCTATTAAAGCTCCTATATGACGTACGAATTATAATACATTTTACCTACGACGATGTACTCTGATCTACTCAACGTTTAATGGCTAGTTTTTGGCTGACCGAAGAGTTTTTCGAACGTAGATGGGCATGACTATAGAGCTTGATTTATTTTAACCAAAAAAGAACGTTTTCTCAATATTTTATGAACATATAACGCTCCAAGTTTTTTTTGCTGTTTAAAAAAATTATTATTTAAACACAATTTTAATAGTCACTTTTCATTTTCTACATTTGAATTATAAAAATCAAAAATTTTCAAAAATTCGTTATTATTGAAATGTCATTGAAAAAATTCCTTAGGCTTATATATTTACTTTCAGTTTATATATTTACTTGCAGATTTACAAATAAAGATACTCGGCATCTAGTGTCCGAGGCATGAAGTTGTACTATCGTATTTAAAATCGTCTAAATTGTTCGAAACAAATAATTTTGGCCATTTAAAATGCGTTCGATATTTGTAGAAAAATCGTCAAAAACAAGCCAATCGATGATAATGTCAAAACATTTTAAATGTTCATTTTTTGATCACCGAGGCATTCTTAGTGTTAAGCATTTCTACCGGAGTATATCATCGCTTACGAAAGATATTAATTCTCATCACCCTTTGCGTCGTCGGCTTTCAGCCATGTGCTTCAACGAGCGCATAAGCGCCTACCTGAATCTCTTTGTGACGAAGCGCCGCAGGCGCTACCGCAACTTGGGCGAGGACACGCCGCTGATCGGCAAGTCCAAGTTTCACGAGTCCTTCATGACGACGAAGGACTGCAGCGAGCTCTTCCAGACGTCCAAGTCCAAGGGCTATCAGAACGTCGGCGAGTGCAGCAGCCTCGCGGCCGTCGACCTCGAGAGCTTGACCAGCAGCGGTGACGATTGTGAGTACAGATACATTTGAAATAACAATTATGCGTAAATAATTCTCTAATTGCTGAACGATTGTTCACGCTGCGCAGCCGAAATCGTCAACATGACTAGCTGGCCCAACGACGGCTTCTGGGAGAAGTGCTGGTGGATATTCACCTACCCGATCAACGCCGTGCTGCTGATCACCATCCCGGACTGCCGCAGGCCCTCGCTCAAAAACTACTATCCCCTGACCTTCCTCATGTGCGTCGTCTGGATCGCCCTCATGTCCTACGTCGTCGGCTGGGACATTACGATAATCGGTAAAGCCTCGCGCGTATTTCTGCGATCGCCTTCCGAGATTTCACGTAATTCTCTAACTCTCCGATGATTTTTTTTCTTTTTTAATGTACAGGCGACACGCTAATGATTCCCGACTCGGTTATGGGTCTGACTTTCCTCGCGGCCGGTATGAGCGTGCCCGAGGCCGTGTCCAGTGTCATTGTGACGAATCAAGGTGAGCCGAGCCGAGAGAAAATCTCTCGTTTCTACTATTCAAACGACAACGACAACAAAAACTATGTACAATACAATAAACGAAACGATGTTAACGTTTTTAGGTCAAGGCAACATGGGCATCAGTAACTCGATCGGCTCGAACGTCTTCGATGTCCTTCTCTGCCTCGGTCTGCCCTGGTTCATCAAGTCCTGCTTCTTCCCGACCCGGGCCGGCGAGCACTTCGTCCAGATCAACTCCGACGGCCTCATTTACAGCTCGATCTCGCTCATGTCGACCCTCGTGCTGCTCTACCTGGCCCTCGGCTGCAATCGCTTCAAGCTCGATCGCAAGGTGGGCATCATCTGCCTCTGCATGTACTCGGTCTTCCTCGTGTTCGCCTCGCTCATCGAGCTCAACGTCTTCTTCGTCGCCACGAAGCCGACCTGCGATCACTGAAGGAGAGAGTGAGAAATGAATTTACTGCCGCTGCTATATTTGCCTGACGATGATAGCAATTGGAGTATTTATGACGAGTACATATGGGACTATGTTTTAAAATTATATAGTGATAAATAATTAATTCGTTCGTAGCTGTGATTTACAAAGTGATGAAATCCAAAAAAAAAAAAAAAAAAAAAAAAAAAAAAAAGATGACGAAAGAAACATTATAATAGACATAGCTAGTAACTGGAGCATCGACTAATAATAATTCGGCCGTGCTTCATTATTAATAATATTTTACCCAAGAAATTGTGTGTGTATATCAAAATGTACATAGGTCCAAGCCAAATATTTTTCTATATATATTCCTTAAATACTTTTAACGATGTCGCAATGCGGCGTCAGCGGAGATTCGACGTACTCGATGTAATTACGAAAATGCATCATTTCGTGTAAATTATTAACCTCTATTATACTTACATAAATGTCATTCGAATTTTTTATTTAAGGTGTGATCAGTTTGTTATTGTTTCTTTTTTTTTTTTATATAATACGTTTAGTCTGTGCATAATATACGTTTATTATTAAAACAATAATTAATAATAATAAAAATAATTTGATTGCAAGAAAAAGAAATGCGCCGAAATTCATTGACCTCGCGCGACCCATACATTGAACTCTGCGCGCCTATATATAACATCTTTCGGCATTCTCGCGCGATTTCGGGCCGCCGAATTAATTTTCAATAATGTTGATCCGATCAAATTGAAAAGTTTTACCCTGCGCAAAAGTCGATCAATGGGGGAAGAGCTCTTCGTTATAATTATACGCCCATATAACTATATACAGTCGAGGCTATCAATAGCCCCAGTTTAGAAGGACTTTCCAACTGCATCAACCGACGACGTGTTGGATATGTCATTATTGGCACCGTGCCTGCGCGGAGGGTCGAGTCGCAAGCGCGGCCCAATCTGTATGATAATTTTATCAAGCCCGAACTACGACTGCCTACCACCCAGCTTATCTATATCTATATACGAGTGTAACCCTCGACTAACTAAGTAACAAACACGTTCACTAATTGCGCGACGAATTCGCTTGGCCGATAAGGTAGGCACGGAAAGAGAGACATTGATTCGGCTTACACACGATGAAATCAAGATGACACTGTTAAAGTAACGAGACGCTTGATTATTAAGTACTTTTTTGATAAATTTTAATAAATATATATATTTTTATCAAAACGATTGCACTACATTTTTGGACAAAGTTTACAATTTTTGTGTGTGTTTGTGATGTCTACGCTAAATTCGATAAAAAAAAATCACTTTATCGTGAATGTATACAAAAAACTTCTTTGATGAATCTCGATTCATTCGTTTGAAAATATATTTCAATTTCTCGCTTGATTGTGCATGAATGTCTGTATAAAGACAGATTCTTCATTCATTTCATTCATTCAAATATATAAATAAAGAATATACTATCAAATCATTTACATCAACATACTCATTCAGTAATAAAATAACATATTATGCAATACTGCCTTACTCTATACAATTCAACTTGATGTTGATTTAGCCTTAGAAGTAGAAAAGTATCTATAAATAATATTTTTTCTTTTTCATAATGTAAATCAGAACAAAGTCTTTGTAATAAGGCAACTGATGACCATTGGTAATATACATTTGCTTTGGTCAACAAAAAGTTATTCTTGAAATGTACAGGGAATATAGGTCACAGTTGCATTTTTAATTTCATATTAAAAAATTCATCTAAATTTTTTTAAGATTCCTAATCCATTACTTGGATACTTCTTTCTTAAGAACTTTTGCTGGCGATTTACCATACAAACCATCCAAAAATAGTCCAAAGAATACAATAAATGTTGCTAGCCACTGTCTTGGAAGCATTGAATTACCAAAGAATAAAACAGAAGCTAGTACAGTAAAACATTTTCTGGTTGTTGTAGCTATAGAACAAGCTAATGGTCCATATTCTGACACAGTCAAGAAAATGAAATATTGTCCCAGAGCACCGCAAATGGTGAATGTTGCAATATGTTGTAGAGCAGATGGATGTCTTTGTAAAAATGAAATAAAGCTCACAATTTCCCCAGTAAACAGCATGACAACTCCACTGAAACCAACTGACCACAAGTTCATGTTCAACATCATGTGTCCCGATTTAGTCTTGTGATTAGCTCGCATTCTATCTTGTACCGCACTAGTGAGACCATCCATTATGAGCGATAAAATAAGTAGAATCTGACCAAATCCTTCGTTCTCAAGCTGTTTACTTGGTACATTATCTTTGTACATGAACATTACAACACCCAATACTACCATCGATACAAATACATATTTCTTCAGAGGGTAGGACTGAAACATTAAAATCAATCAAATAACTTTTGAAGACTTACGAGTAGTAGAATGTTACAACAATATGGAAAGCTTAAAACTCACCTTGCCACCGAGTAAGACACCGAGTATCATGACAGGAATGGGTTTACCGGCTTTGCCAACGACCTGAGTCGGATAATTAACAAATTGCAGGGCCATGTTACTGCAGGTCATGGCGAGCATGTAAGTCAACGAGCATGTGGCATAATACTTGACGGTGGTGGTGTCCTCACCCTGCTTCATGACTGTCATGAGGAGTGCTTTGGCGAATAAACAATTGACGACGCATGACACGAACACCAGGGATATCATGTACGTGAACTTCTCCGTGTTGGGCCCGTCGACGTACTGTCTTCGCGTTATTCTCTCGTGCACGATGGCATAGTAGGAATAACAGACGAATATGCCCAGGGTGCAGAAGAGCAGCTTCGCCGTGCTGGAGCGGAAAATCGACGTCTTGCTCGCCGACATTTTTGTGCACCGTAAAAAACTCTATGTACCACTGCCACGGCTGTAATCGATTATTACTGGCTTGAACATCTGCTGCTACACTCGCAGCAGGCGGTATTTGGAAGATTGTTTACGTATACGCTGGGATATATATATACAGCGCCAATCAGCAGCAGTCAACGTTCCGCAAAACGCGTCCACGTTGCCACGCGTGAATGGCAGGTTTTCAGCCGCCCGCCGCACAGCATCGGAGTTCGCTTTCGCTGCTGCTGTTGTATTGTATACGAGATCGGTGCGCCTGCCACTGAGTATTCATTGTAAACAACGTCTGCTGCGAAGCCGTTCCTCGCTTAACAAGGTGTTGTGACGCTGTCAGAGACGCGAGCAGCTGTGCGCGTTACTGCAGGTGGTTTTCTCCGCATGAAAGCATCGCGTGTGACGCGGAGTTGACTGACATTTGCATACTCGAATCTTGGGCTTGATTTAAAAAATCCGATAATTATTTTACTATACAAGTCATCGATTACGCGATCGGCATTCGCACCGCGTGTCGTCAGCCGCTGAAACGTTTTAAAAAATCCGTTGAAGAAGCCGTCCGCGACACTTTTTTCATAATCACAGCGCCACTCCACGGTTGGCCAGCGAAATCTCCGTGCAATTCCTGTTGGCGCGAAACTATACCTATATATCGTAGTTAGTAATCGTGTGTGTGTATACACGCAAGGTGGACTCCAAAGTATACTACACGCTACTACGAGCTTATGTGTATAGTGTAACATTGCAAGAGGTGCGAGTGAGTATTATAGTCCATGGCGATCTCAAGGTGTGTCTCGTTGTTCGATGCACAGCAGTAGTAGTAACGAAAACTGCAGCAGCGTCCGATTGTTTTCATATATCTGTGCAGTGTGATCCATCCTCGAAGCGACGCCAGTGTTTGCGTTGGGTGCATCGCGAAATTGACGTTTCATCCTCGTTACGGTGAGTCACGATTTGCTGCTACAGTAGCTTCATTCGCGTTGTATCGAGTTCGCGTACGAGTTTTTCGACAAAACTTTATTATACTCGAGTATACGAGCGAGAGCGAGAGTGCATGCATGTGCGTGCGTGCGTGCGAGCGAGCGCGCAGCAGCGTCTGGTGGGTGTTGTCTTGCGGATGACACACTTCAGTTGTGATTAGAAACGTCAAAGTAATTCTTTATTTTGTACACTTGCATCGAGCGAGATAGGCCGCGAGCGTAATTTTACTTACCGCTACGTTTCCATGCGCTTGGCGTACTCGGATTAGATTACTTTTATCATAGTTGAGTCTTATTTATTTACATAAAACCTGCACTGTTTACTAATTGGATGGCTTGCTTGCTTGGAATGAATAATCTTGTTGCATGTTACTCGACTGGCTAAAAAACAGTGAAGCTCTGCTGCTATGCAGTTTTCATGAATTGTGAAACGAATACTGTATTTTACAGATGGCATCCTTAAATTACGGGAAGAAATCACCCAGTATGGGTACACCATCGGTGTATTCACATGTTACATCTAGAAGTAGTGCAAATTTGAGATCATCTAGATCAGTGAAAAGTGTCAAAATACCATGGTACCAAAGAAGATTACTGACTCATGCAATCATCATGAATATACAAAAAGGAGCCATGTTTACAGCCATCTATTCATTAGTGAGTTATAAAAAAAATCTTTGAATCGTTCAAAAACTAACGCAACAGTTTGATAAGATTGTTCCATTTTTTTTTTAGGTACTGTCTCTATTCACAATTTCTACTGCAATATTTGACATATATTGTTATTCACAAACAACGCCAGGATCTATACATTATGGATACTATATAATATCGTATGAATTTGTATACATTGGAAACATGCATGGTGAGTTTGATTTATTAAATTCAGAAAATGAAAAGTAAGGTTGGAGAAATTAAAACATGTCCTTAACTAAAAAATTTATTGAATTTACAGTTCGGAATGCCTTGATTATGTTTGCAATGTTTTCTATGTTAATCGCAATGGCGGTGTTTGTAACATCGATTTACCTTATAAGCGGATTAAGAAAAGAACACGAGAATAAAATGATTCCATGGCTTTGGGTTTTTGGAATTTTTACAATTGTTAGAGTAGTAGCATTCCTGTTCTTTAGCATTGTCAATGATATGATTTTTTCCTACAACATTATCATTTGTCTTCTTTGGATTATTTTCACATTGATGAATTTATATGGATTTTTAATTGTATGGTCACTTTTCCTCGAATTGAGTGATTTAACTAAATTAGAAGATTTAGCCCATCTTAGAGTAAGTATACTTTTGAATTAAATTTATTAAATTAATACAAATTGAAAGGAACTGATAATTTTAAACGATTTCTTATTATAACTTTTAGATTGGCACAATGCAATCTCTGAATGCTTCAACGACACACTCTATAGCGGGATCACGACCTACTACACCGCACAGTACAGTTTCAACGATGCCAGTAAACTGATTACCTAAATCAGGAATCTTCCAAAACTACATCTTCAATGTGTGTGTTCAATTTCTCAAACATAATGGAGCGAGCACAATTATTGTACTCAAATAAGCGAGTACATTATGAAACGCCTTGTTTTATAGTTTAGTACAAAAAGGAATTATCTACATAGTATTTAGACGTACTAAATCATGCAACACATTAACGATAAACTAGCAGCTTGCTTGAAAAGCTAATCATCTGCTTTTTATCACCAGAATCAGTTCTTCATGTTGAGACTGATTCATTTTATATTTTACCACTAGTGCCTATCGTTATACACATGTGTGCGTGCGAGAGTTACAAAAGTTTCCGTCCAATGAATATTAACTATTGAATGACTGTGAAATAGTAATTTTATTTACATTATGCTCTTGAAGCAATGCTATGATATTATATCATCGACTTTTAAGATACGTTTTAAAAAATTGTACACGATCGTTTTTACTTTATATATTAATAATGTATATTTCTTATACATCTTGAGCTTAAGATTCAAAAAAAGCATTTTACGGAAAGTCTAAAGATTCTTTCGAAAAATTTTTTAGAAGTGCTTGGAACAGTATGTTAGTAATACTCTAGATTATCAAAAGTATCATATTTTATACCTTTTTAAAATGGATTATTTTTTGTTTAATCTACATATGAGAGTATTGTATTATTATAATATTGAAAAAAGAATCTCAGAATAGAAAAATCGTATTTCCAAAACAACAAGAGATTAGTTTGTAGTATGATATGTTCTTGTTGCTATTTTTTTTTTTAGAAAAATCAAAGTCCGTCCATTGTATAACAAATCTGTCCTTATGTAACAAAGTAAGACACGTTTTTATCAATATGTGCATTTGTATTTATGACTTTATTTTTTAACTATTTTTATTCCAAAAAAACTAATGTTAAACACAAAAATGCAAGTGTAAAGCTTTTAACAAAGAAATAAAATTCTGTATTGAATATTTGAAATGTTACAAAAACTATTCATTATTACAGTGATGTGGCACTATCGTTCGCACTCAGTATGATATATTTTATTTACAGTTAAAAACGTCAAACAAACATCAGTGACATGATGTTTGAACAAAAAAAGTACAAATAAAAATTATATTCTCTCGCTGTCTTGGTGATTAATTAAAATGTATAACGGCACACCTTCGTTGTAACTTTTCGTTCGACGTATTTCGTCGTGAAGTCTGTCAGAGCTTGGCGTCGTCTTCATCTGTCGTCGTTGTCATCGTCGTCGCCGTCGTCGTCGTCGTATGGTTCCGGATACATGGTCGAGGTAAATGCAGGTGGCGGTGTCGTGGGATTTGGCGGCGAATCTATCCCCATAAGACTAGTTATCCCAAGGAAAATCTGTGCGATCACGGCCAGAACAGAGAGTAAGATTATCATGAGAATCTGATAAATCAGATTGCAAATGCCAGTGATTATGTAAACCATAATTGCGAGACACATTTTTGGAGGATTGTAAATCGATTTATTGTCGAGTAAATGGGTTAGGTTTTGATTAGGTCGCGCGAGTTCGACTCGATTTTCTATACTGATGTCTTTCCAATGGTTTACGATTGATAATTATTCTGGCGAACTGTTACTTATTTTTCAAACATTGGCTATACATGGACTTTAGACTGAAATTTAACGTCCCGAGGAAATCATAATATTTTGAAATGAGCCCTCGTTCATAGCTTGAGTTAATTTGTAAAATTATTATTACTGCTTTGAGCAATATTCAAATCGATTGAGAAACTATTTTTGAATAGAAAGAAGACTTCCTTCTACAATTAAAATGTTCCTCATTATATATTTCTTTATTTAATTAATTTTATTTTAACGGTCTCGAAATCCTTTGCGGGAACAGTCAACAAACAAGCGACATTCAGCGACAATTCTCCCCCAGATTTGAGTATATTGTATTATTATAATGTTGAAAAAAGAATTTCAAACTAGAGTAAATTTTATTCCTAAAATAGCTAGAGATTAACTTTTATCAGCAAAATCAAAGTTCATTCATAGAATCGCCAGTGCTTACAAAAACAAATACTCCAAAATTGACGGCGAAAATGATTATACTTCTAGTATTTTCAGTGGAAAATATTTTATGTTAGATGCCAAAGAAGTCTGTCACCATCGAAGTATGGTCATGAAAAAGAATCCACAATTAATGTCAACGAAAACTATAATTACTGTAATGTTGCTCGCAAAGATTATTTTAACGGAATAAATCCACATAAGTACTAACAGCATTTACAGAAAAAAGTATTGACGCGTTTTTTTTGTTGAACAAAATTCGGGAGTAATTTTTTCGAAGTACGAAGTAATTTTTTTTTTCGTAGAAAAAATTTTCATTCGTGTCGAATATGTATAAGTAAAGCAATGACATGATATTATTGAAATATATAACGACAAACCTTTTTACAAGAGGGTATATTTTCGTTCGATGCATTTCGTCGTGAAGTCTATCAAAGCTCGTCGTCTGTCAAAGCTCGTTGAATACTTCCTGACTTACGCTAGCGGTATCACCAGGTAGCGTGGAATTTAGCGGCGCATCTGGTTCCATTAGATTCCTAATCATTAAGCCAATTTGAAAAATCAGTTGGGCAATGCCAGTCACTACGTAAAACCACCACCACCTGCCGGTCCAGATATTTTCCGCAAATTCCATTGTATCAGTGGATTGAAAATTAATTGAAATAGGTTTTGATTGAAGTCGCGCGAACTCGACTCGATTTCGTATACTGATGTCTCTTCAATGATTTATAATCGTTAATCATTTGGGCGAACTCGTTGCTTACTTTTCAAGCACGAGCTATAAATGGGGATTTTAATACTCCGAGACAATCATAATATTTTGATTTCTTAACTTGGGCTAATTTATGAATAATCATTATTTCCTTGAACATTATACTTACCAATTAAGTAATAATCTGAATAGAAAAAATAATTTACGAGTAAAAAAGAAATTAACGTTTTTACATTTTTATTAAAACTATAATTTAAAATATATTGCATTCTTACAAGATCTATAAAGTTTTTTCATTATATAATAGAGTATTGACAAATGTAATATAATGCGAATTTACATTATTTTTGCGATATTAATTTTTGAATTCTAATTGAGTACATTTGATATATAGTCATATAAGTATCGTGAAGTTTACTCTATGTTGCATTATTTATATAATCGTATTTACATTCTTTAACAAAATTTTTTTCAAGTTCGATGTATAAATCGATCCCATTCTTAGTAGTCTAAGAGAATCTACGGGAGAATCGCGTCGACAATAGATAAATATACAAAATACACGGGAGAACGGCGCGTAACTATCAAAAGAATCAGAGACTGTGTTTATTTTGTGCATCTATATATTGCAAATGCGATTCCTCGGTATGATGCTTTATAAAATTTAAAAGAAACATTTCGTAAATCTACTGCTCGTAGTTTAATACCACCGAAGTTCACCATAAAAATGGCAAAGCAAATAATTCTTTTTTTTTCATGATTAAAATAGCTAATCAACTAATATCTTAGACATTTCTTATGCACCAGTATCGAAATGCTTCAAAATCAACGCTTACATTAAAAAAAAGTATGGAAAAAGCGTGAAATAAAAAACAGGTTCTTACTTCTAACGTTAAAAGATTTTAGTGAATTCTTAAATTAATAAAAAAAATGTTTAAGCTATTTTATATTAATTCTTGCGTATAAAATATCTTATGAATTAAATGGACCTCGCATTTATATTTTATACTTTAAAACTAGATCTGCGGCTTTTTCTGGCCACAGGCGTATGAACTTGCCTGCGTCCAGCTGATTCCAGGCTTACGGAAATCGACGCCGAGAAAAAAATATAAATTCTACATTCAAAATCTTTAAGACTAGCCTGGAACCAGTCGACCGAATGTTGATAAAATTCCACATGAAAAAATGGATAATTGTTGCACGTATCAAGTTTTTTTTTATAATGAAGTTATCTAAAAAAAGTTAAAACGGCCATATAACCTGGGCACGATAATTAGTAATTTTATATGGCTCGGCGCAGTTTTCCACTCGTTCTTATCTCAATGGATTAGCATACAACAATTTTCATCGATGGTTTTAACGATGCAAAGATCGTCGTCGAGTGTTTGCATTCCTGTTTCAACGGCTCGAATTCACCAAAGTTTATGCGACTCTTTGCCCCCCTTGTTCCGATAGCTGCCGCACGCACTTCCGAACCGAAAAATTAAAATTAAAAATTAAAAAGTTAAAAGAACCATATTACTGCCTATCGGGTGTTATTATCTGGGCCCTAAGTTCAGAAGTTTCTTTCAGCTCGACGCGGCGCCTTTCTCGCTCTATATTTCTTTTCTCAATGGATCAACGTGTAACAATTTTCATCGATAAAATTCAAATTCAAAGTCCGTCACGTTCGTTGGAGACAGAGAGAGAGAGAGGGAGGTATTGTTAAAAAAAAAAAACATTAATGCGATGAATGGGGGGAAAAAAATTAAAAAAAAAAAAGAAATCAACTATCGATTCATCTCGTGGCCAGCATGTAGGCTTTGAAAGCGGCCCAGGCGCCCGCGGAGGTGAGCAGCAGCCTCAGCAGCATGTGGCCCAGATAGAACATCATCATCTTCCTCTTGCAGGCGGGCAGCGTCTCCAAGCCGTCCTTGAGCAGGTACACGCGTATGCCCTTGATGTAGGTGCTGAAGTACGTCCGCCAGTCGAAGTTCTTCATGTCGAAGCCGAAGAGCTCGCGGTCGGCCTCGTCGAGGCGCTTCCACATGGCCTGGACGTTGTCGTTGCCGAAGTTCCACTCGCGCGTGCTGAAGTACGAGACAACCTCGGACATCTTGTGGACCTTCTCGTACATGGCGCGCATCTTGGGCTCCTGGCCGGTGAGCAGGGCCAGGCCGTCGTACATGTAGGCCGGCACCCAGTGGAACAGCACCTTGCTGACGTTGTGCCAGAGCCGATTGGGATTCATGCTGAAGGACTGGTACCAGATGGCCTTGCTCAGCGGATAGTCGTTGGCGAACTTGAGATTGGTCCTGCGGAAGTCCTGCCAGGTGATGGGCGCGTCGTTGGTCGAGATGAAGTTGTAGATCAGCATCTCGTCGTCTCTCCTGTCGTTCTGCATGGCCACGTCCCAGGCCGCGGCGAGCAGCGCGTTCACCGTGAAGTCGACGGGCACGATGTTGGCGTTGGCGGCCGGGTCGCAGTGCATGGTGCGCAGCAGGCCCGAGGCGACACCCGCGGCGATGCCCGTGGGTCCGTAATAATTGTCGATCCAGCCGGGCATGGGCTCCTTGGCCGTGGAGATCACTGTGGAAGGCACGACAAAATTCATTTTCTTTTCTTTTTTAGTTTACTCTCGTTTATTCGTCATAGGACACGCGCAACGATGACGAGGCTTGATATCGATGATGAGCCATTTGCATAAACAATCGCGTGTGCTGAGAGGCGCATCATCGATTGTTTTTGAATACCTTTACACGTCGCGAACCGTATATCGTTGCAATACGTAAAACAATGCGTGAAATTAGCGTGAAAATCTCGAGTTGGCTGTATCGCTGGTGTTTCCGCGAGTTTATTGCTTCTTCCTCGGATGTGGACGATCGATTTTTCCCGCGATTAAATAATCTTTACGAAAAACATTTTTTCCATACGTACCAATACCAGGTCTGAAGATGCCCATTGGCAGTCTCTGGTTCTTTCTTCGGAGCAGATCCTCCGACAGTGCCTTGGTGAAGGTGTAGGTGTTGGGCCATGGAGCGATCAATCTATCATGCAAAGGAAACAGTTTAGAAAACGGACTCGTTGATTTTTCAATTCATTTTATAAATGAGAAAACGTACTGTGGACTAATGACGTCGAGCAATTCCTCGGGCATGTTCTGAGCGATGGCCAACACGGCGTCGGCGCCCAGCGGATTCTCGTAGAATCTCTCGTTGATGTCGTGGGATATGCAGTTGGAGTAGGCCGTCGATACGTACATGAACGACTGCAATAACGAAAAAAACAGAACCGATTACATTAATTTCATTCTCGTCGGAGATACTTTCAAATGCATTTCGCGTAGCGCGCGTAATAAGTGGGTATGTAGAAGACGAGCACAAGGACGAGCTGAAATTCGATTTTCACCTTGCGCGCGTATAGAGAATTTCGCCACCGCGCGAATAGATCCCGAATATAGCCGATCGGATGATGACACTCTCTCTTAGACTCAAGGCTATATACGCGCGATGCAGCGCTTCGTTTTGTTTTGGTTTTTTCTTTCATTGTCCATCGGCACGAGCCAAAAAGGGTGCCTTGCCAATCGGCCGAAATTTTCTCTTTTATCGCCGCAACACGAAGGCGACCTTGCCATTCCGTTTAGTAAGCTCGCGCGCTTGTATACACTTTATTTTTTCTCTCTCTCTCTCTCTCTTTCTTTTCATTTTTGCGTAACGAAATTATAACCACGATTGAAATTAGACAGCAGCAGCAGGTGGCAGTGGCCCCGCTCGAATGAAATTGGAAAATCGGCACGTATAATTTGCGTAATTTTCAACAATAGAAGTGAACGAGAGACCTTATCGATCGCGTGCGGCGCTGTGTATATTATTGCCGATCGTTCGAGTCGGCTCGTTAAACTCGCGGTAGGTATAAGACGACGACTACGAATCGTTTGTACGTACCGATTAGATAAGTCGCGAGGCGTTTAAACAAATCAGAAATCTATTTCTTTATAATAGCATACAAAATACATTACCTTCAAGTTGTTCATCTCTTTGCAGAGTTCGAGCATGTCGGCGGTGCTCTGGGTATTGATGGCCGCGGCGAGCTTCAGCTTCTCGTCGAATTTCACGGTGGCGGCAACGTGGAAGACGATCGATACCTGCGAACAACGACGCAGAGAAATTATATTCGATATTTCTCCATATTTTTTTAATTTAACTGCACTTGTCATTATCTCAACGATGATGCAGCACGAAAAAGCCGTGTAATAGATACAAGATTATTTTCGTGTATTGCGTCGCGCTCGATAGTCGCGTGTATGGCTTTTATTTATTTTGTTTTTTTTGTTTGTTATTTATTCTTTTGACTTTATTCCGAACACGTGCGTCATTTTGAGACACGTGAACTGAGCCGTGTTATTGAAAAAAAAAGTAGTGGAAAGATAGGAGGACCCCATTAAAACAAAATAAAAAAAGGAAGAAAAAAAATCGTTTGAATTCACCGATTGGCACGTGTGTTACTCAATGTATAAATTCGCCGTTGCATCATCGGGGCTAGGTCACGAGGAGAAAAAAATATATATCATGTACGCGCATATAAAGCGCCGAATTTTTTTTTTATTTATAAATAAAGCACTCACCTCGCGCTTCAGCAGCTCTCGGTCGGAGGTAGAAAGTCCCAGGCCATCGTAGCAGCAATCGCCCGCGACGGCCGCGAGTTTGTGTTGAAATTTGGCTAATGGTATTTCCTTCTTGAGACGATCGAATACCTGTATGCGCGTAAGATACATGTATTATAAACGTGACAATCGGGTTTATTGCAACTTTGGCGTCTTTGAATTCTTAGACGCCGGTGTCTTGTTATTTTTTTATTTTTTTCAAGTTTTCGACCAGAAAAAAACCGTACGCGCACGTGATTGGAAAAATATTATGTTGCGACCGCGCGCGTGTATAACGTGTCGTTGAAAATGACATCACTGTCGCGTTCAACAAATATAAGGTTGATAAATAATAGAACAAGATTATGCATAAGAAAAAAAAAAAACCGCGCGACCAGACGACGATGTAAATATGTTCAGTTTCCAAGACAATTTCAATAGAACAAAAAGGCCGAACGAGTTTCAGCGTGTGTGCGTGTACCCGCACAGCAAAGTCAAGTTTCCACGGTTTCTCGTCGATGTAGCCGAGACTCGACCTTTAAACGCGCGCAAAATTACAATCGCCATAAAGTAAAAAAAGGTAAACGATTATTAGTATACGTCACGAGTCGAAAATTACGAAATCGATCCTTTTTCTTTTCGCGCGCGCGCAGCTGTTTTTCCGAGAAATACGTTACACATTATATATAATGCGTATCTCTCATAATCGCGCGTCGGAAAAAGGAAAAGCGGACCTGTACACGCGTACAGTCTCAGTGACATTATATATATATATATGATACAGAAAAAAATGCGGCGACTTACGGCGTCGTCGAAGTATTTGGCCATTCTATCCTTCACGCTGACCTCCCTCTTGTCCCTCACGAGTATGTAGATGCATTTCACGTCTGGGCAGCTTCGCAGGAGCTTTTCTACGAGGACCTTGCCGAGAAAGCCGGTTCCACCTGTGCGTCACATACATTTTGGTCAGTTTTAATTGTATTTAAAATCGAGGAAGAACGGAGGATGACGTCGAAAAGATCGTCAGTCGCTGCATAATAGAGATATGCGCGTCCTCCTCCTCCTCATATCGCATTAACGTCATCGTCTCACACGTACCCGTCAGGAACACCGTTTGTCCCGCGTAAAACGTCTGCAGCGGCGTTTTGGCGTCGCTCATCTCGGCTGCGGTCTGGCCGCAGTTGGACCGATAGTTGTTGTTCTCGTTCTGGCACGCCCGAGACGGCGAGGACGAGTACGCGCTGGTCGCCACGGCGGGCTCCTCTTCCTGCAACACACACACACACACACAAAGAGCACATTAACAATTGAGATTCAATAAATTAATCATAACAAAGTGCAAGCTTATGGTATGCAGCAGCAACGAGCTTAAGATCTTTTATCAAAAAGATAATCGAATGGAGATGATGCATAAATTATACCATGATCAAAAATCGATGCTACCTCAGAATGACTCGACGAAAAAAATCGAAAATTTACCCAAAAAAAAGCAAGAAAAAAAAGGCGATATAAAAGCCTCCAGGACCAATGCTAATTTTTTTCTCTCGGTCGAAGACGCACGTGCGTGCGCTAAATGACGTCATATTTTGTGGTCCACAGCAGCCTAAGACGCACACATAATATGTTGATGGAAGAAGAAGAAGATGAAGAAAAAAAAAGTCGTACGCACGAATAATAGTATTAAATGCGTGCACGCGCGCGCATGTCCGCACGTCCTTCGAAGCTCGCGTATACATTTTATACATTGTTACATTAGACGAGTTTACATAGCGACGAAATTGGGTTTTTTTTCCATAGGATCGGTTATAATCGATTTGTACCGATTTTCGAGCCTCCTACTTACTACGCGCTCTCGATCGATTATTACATCAAAGCCTATTTCTCTATATATACGCGTTTAATTGTGCGTACATACATACATAATGTATCTCTGCGCGCGCGGATGTTTCCTGCAGCTTTTCGTACATACGTAACCGATGACACTTTCTCTGTCTCTCGTGTCGACGTCGTGCGTCTTCGCAGACACATCGTGACTCGCGAAATTTCACTCATCTCTCTCTCTCTCTCTCTCGCGACGCACTCCGTAAAACCGCAAACGCAGAGAGCCGCGCAATTTTCGATACTATGTGCTACTACGATCGTACGGAGAGAATCAATCATCTCGCGGTAGCGCTAATTTTTTCCTTCTCTATTTTTTATCATCATATTATCCAGTTGAAATAGCTTAGCGTCATAATATAAGACCGCGCGTAAAATAGAATTCACGTTCCTCTCTCTATAACTTCTCGCGTAAGCAATAATAGATTACTCCGAGCTGCTGCTGCTGCTGCTGCTGCTCGCGCGCGGATGTAACCATTACAAGCGATCGCTTGGAGCGAAAGGCGCAGATTTTTAATTCCTTTTTTCCTTATTTCGTCGCGCGTCTACATAATACGGTGAGCTCGCGCATGGGTTCATCGAACTCGCGCGACGCGATACACACACACAGCTGTGAAGCAGCATCAGAAGAAGAGGAAAAAAGAGAGAGAAAAAAGCGAAGATGAGACCGCATTGTACCTATATAAAAACTGTACACAACCATTGCGAGTACATATAATTACATACACTCGCAAACGGGTGCTCGGTGTGTGGTACGTGTGTCCGCCTATAATCTTAGTGTCAAGGACGCCGATCTTAATAATGGCTTGTATAATTGACGGGCGCGAGTGAAAGATCGCCTCTTCTTTTAACAGTTATACACGCGGGTTGCGAGACAGCGAGCTTTTACGGATTCTCGTCCGTTTTACAGTTATGCGTGTATCGAATAATTGTCCAATTGGAGCCCCCCAAAGCGCGCGCGTATTAATATGGAGCGGCGAAAGATGCTCGATTACAAAAGCCGCGGTCCATATCGAGCTTTTATAAATGTCATTTACGCCAAAAAAGTATAACGCGCGTGTGTATATTATGTACACGTAATACACAACACGAAATTCTGGAAAATCGTCCACGAGATGTTACAAGTTTTTTTTTTTTTTTTTTAATCATGTCTCGGCTAAATATAAACCAGGTTGGCGAGTTGATCGAGTACCTTTTGAAGCTCGATGTAAATTATATACGTATGGTGGAATACGGTGTGCGTGGTGTACGTGACCACGGTGACACCGATACATCGAAAATCTCGGCGATAATCGCGTGCGCGCGGCGGCGTGTTACGATGCAAGTTGCAGCGGCGGTGCGCGCGGCTGATCCCGCATAAAAATAATATGCGCGCATGCATACGACGCCGGAGTAGAGGGAGCGCGAAAAGAAGGACCGAAAGAAAGTTCCTCGCTAATACCGCTCCGAAGAGTGTCATTACGTCTCTCTCTCTCTCTCTCTCTCTCTTTCTCGCACTGGTGTTGTGCAATTTTTTCTCTTTCCATCTCTCTCTCCGTGCCATAGATGATCGGCTCTCGCGCGGGCCACAGACACGCGGCCGAGCTACATAGCCAAGGAAATGGAAAACATAAACATTTCCTATCATTTATTTACTTGTAATATGTGCCCCTCTCTACTATACATGTATATTACGAAGCTCGAGTGTTACATGCTTACCGAATGTGTTTCGGATCGGCATTCGTCGTAATAACAGCTGATCCATGCTCGAGTATTATCACGAGATTAACCTAATGAACGCGATATACGAGATTAGATACTTATTTTTTCCTACTACTTTTTTTTTTTATAATTTGGGCTTTGCAAAATCGTATCGTACAACATCATGGGATATGTCGCGAATAGATTCCGAATCTATTTTAATGGGTCAACTAACTTTCGTCGCGATATCTCGCGCGCGGCGCCGTTATCAGCGATATGCATCGGTCGTCATCGACTCTAGTTTATGATTTTTCAGACGTGCGATTCGCCGATTATCTGCCGTCTATCTTATCGTCGAGCACATGCTTGGTGAGAAAACTTTTTCGCGCTCATCTTCGCTCGTATACGTTTTTGTACTCGAACTCGCGACTGCGCGCCTACCGCATTAGTGTCTTTGCGTATATAGAAGCGATCTCGAAACTCGAGCTTTAATCGATACGAAAACAAACGACAGTACGCGACTCGAGTCATTCTTCTCTCGAGGAGGGATGGAGAGCGCGAGTGAGTAACACGCACTGAGGCTATAGCGACGAAGCTGCAGTGAAATAATTTCATAATTACGTCACGCTTCACGCGTTTGTGCTTTCTATGGCCAAACCTATGATGCATGATTTTCGTTCGCACCTGCAGCGTAGCCGCCTAAAACTGCAGGCAGCTTAGAGCATGAGTTCTTAAAATTGGCGCGTGTCAGACTCATTTTATTTATTTATTTTTTTTTGTTATGCATATTTATTTCCAGAGACGACGATGACGCTTAGCTGCCACTGGTGTCACAGGTGTCAGCATGCATATAGCGATTAAATCATTTCGAGATTAGCTCGAATATGATTCCGTTCTCGTTTGTTGCTAAATTGATACAGACGCGGCCAGACGAGACAGAAGCTTTGTCGATTCTTATTCGATTATACACACACACAATATAGTTAAAATTAGAAAATAGAAATTTCGGAGAAATGGATGTGAAGAAGAGGGTCGCGCGATATCGCGAGACAAAGACTAGTAGCAAATCCAACACGTGCTAAAACGTCCAAATTAGTATATTTTTCAAACTTATAGTAGCTCCGCGTGTCGCTTTTTTTTCTCTTTATCAGTACTAATATATTCGCCCGTTAGATTCGTCGCTTGTGTCGCGCACGGCTTACACTGTTAATTATGGAGGACCGTGTTTAATCATCGAAAAGTAGATAATCGTATAGTTCGCGTGATAAGAAAGATGTTTAACACACGTATGCATTGAGCTACAAGTATAACAATTTCGTAACGCTCCGAATGGAGATCAGATAATTTTCTTAATTTCCTGCCTCGTTTTTTTTTTCTCTTACTTCTCTTCTATTATTAAACAAATTACGAATGGATACATAATTTTTCGCGTAGAATTCACAAATCTGTTTCTCTCTCTCTTTCTCCTCTTTCTCTCTCTCTTTGCCTTTTTTTTATGTAACCTCCGCGCGCCGTGTAAATATACGCGTTCATACACATATACGCGCACCATTTGACGAATGTATCCGCGAGCGTCGCAGAGATTTCTCTCTCTCTCCCCCTGCTGAATTGAATGTAATATACATTTTTATGGATTCTATGGGAATCAATTTCCGCCAGCTAGTTCTATATGGCTAAAATGGGATCATTCTGCTTTTTGGTCTCGCAGAAGATCGGGTGTAGACGTGATTTTTTTCCTCTTTCTCTCTTTCTTTCTCTTCCGCTGTTTAATCATATGTAATATTCGTACGCGTAATAATATACACAATCGCCCGAGAGATTCACTGGTTTACTGGAGGTGAAGCAGGCATCCAGCCACGCGCAGAAAAGAAAGCTGCCAGTACGTATGTAACGGACTGTACACAAATTTTTGTTATGCCTGACGAGCGCGATGGTTATTTTGAATAATCAAATGACGAAATTTTATGAGACAGTATTGGGTATAAATCGATCAAACCTGTTTCGTCTGGAATAGAATCTGGTACGAATATATTTTTAACGTTTTGAGTGTAAAAAAGGAAAATTCTCTCTTTCCGAATATGCCGAAATTTTTTTTTCGAAAAAAAAAAAAAAAAAAATTGTGTTACGCAGTAGCCGATTTCACATGTTGCAAATCTCGGGGAGCAGGAATTTCGAGTTATGCCGAAAGTCCCGGAAAAAATATAATACAGGAATGAGCTAATTTTGACACCAGCGTAATCACATTCAAGAAAGCTTTTATGTATTTTCAATCGTCGCGTCTGCAAATTTCATCATTCCACTTTGCATGAAAAAGCTCAATTTTTTTTTTTTTTGAAAGCTTTGTAAACTTGGAAAAAGCACACTGAGGTGAAAATCGGTAATGCAATTTATTTTGTACTTACATGGTTGGCGGCGTTTTCGTTTTCGAGATACATCTTGACAACACCCCTGGTTACTCAAGCACCGAACCAATTTATCTGGATTTTTCACACGTAAAAACTCAATTTCAAGAAAAAGCACTTTTCGCAAATCCAATTTTCTTCTTCGTCAATGAGAAAAAAAAAGTAATCAAAAACCGAAATTTTCCTGGGCGCACACTTTACTCTCTTCGCTCCCTGTATCTATGTGTATTAACGTACACACTCTCGGGTACTATACACTACTATCGATGGTTGGAGAAAAACTGAACGTCGTCGTCGTCGTCGTCGTCGTCTTCTACGCGAATCGTCGACGCGGCCCCGGCCCGTAAGTGACAAATGTTCGAGTAGAACTGCGGCGCGTGTTGTGCTCGCTCGCGCTGTTAAGGCCCACGCTCACAATGACTGAAGGTGCTGCTGCTGGTCTGCTGCTGCTGCTGCTGCTGCCTGGCTTAGCCGCAAATCGTGTGTACACACATTAATACGAATATGTATCCCCGTGTGTGCGCGTCGGTGAGGAGAGAAACGTGAATGTGTATACACACGTTCGCGCACACACATACAGACGCATGCACACGTACACTTGTGTCGAGAAGTGTGCGAGCGACTCGTGTGCTATCCCCCTTCGTTATATTATATTATTCTCTTAATATCTGGCCTATAGAGATAGACTAATGACGATACCGATCATCGCGACGCGCGCACGTAAGAGCTCCGACACTCGGCGGAATATTAGGATATACGCGTATTTTTCTTCTTCTTTTTTTCCATGCGCATTATGATTCTTTATTTCTTTTTTTTTTTCACGACTGGAAATTCGTTATTGACACGGGTCGAGTCACGATGAGCTTGAAAGAAGAAGTAAGAAAAAAAAATCGGTAGTGTTTGCATTTGCCAACGCCGCATATGAGCCGCGATCTGCGCGCGCGCGCGCGTGTGTGTGCGCTATATTATAATCTGCGTATGTATGTGTGCTGGTGTCCTACACTCGTTTGTTGTATATGTGTACACTAATGAATGTACGAAAATTACGCGCGAAATTCGCTGATGCAGGATATATTTCATTCGTGTGCTATATGTATGTGTGTGTATATATTTGGATTGTTGTTTTGTTTTGACGTATGTGTGGCATTTAAGAATTTATCGCTCGCATACACGCTCCTTTCATTATATTACGTTTGTAATTTTTTGTAAAAACAAAAGAAGAGTCGCGGTGTTGCAGCAGTGGCAGTAGCCGCGCGAAGGGTAAGGGGATATTATACTCATCGCGGCGCGGCTCACGCGAATGTAAATTGATTTTTTAATTTATTTTCAATGTCGTTCGCGCGCGACTTTTTTTTTGTCTCCTTTTTGCACAAAAAGCACAGATATAGATAGCCTGCAAAATTTCCTCGGATCGCACCTCTCTCTGTACTCTGGCTCGCAGCTCGCGATGATCGCGAATTTCAAAAGGCGCTTATTTATAGAATTACGCTGAAATTCGCTTTATATTTACCGCGAACGATTTTTTAAAATTTATCATTACATTTACTTTAAAACGATTAAAGAACCTACTTTAACTCATTAAAAAACACATTCGTAAGAGCAGCAGTGGCGGTAGCAGTCGTGCGGTCGCATGTGTGCTCCTCGCGAGTCCACCGAGGCGCACATGCGTGTATATATATGAAATAATTAATAATTCAAGATACATAAAACGTTAATATATAGCAATGGCCTGTGTGCGTTTGACCAAAACCTTGACACGTCGTATTTCCACACGTCGTACATGCGAGGAGGAGAGCCTCTACTCTCCTAGCGGGTTGTACGTACATGCATACACAAATATTCGCGTCTTTAATTCTGAAGATGTTTGAACACATCGATGAATTGCATTGGATTGCGATTCTTTTATTTATTTATTTTTTTCATTATGGCGAGTTGTTATTATTGTTATAGTATCGTCATCGAAATTGTGCTGAATCAATATGGGAAGCTATAGCTAGGATGACTCGACGAAAGAACTGTCCGCACGTTTACGAAAGAGAATCTATTAAAAATATGAGACACTGCAGTTTCGAAAACCATCAAAATTTCAACGTCGAGATGCTCTAATCGTCCAGCGATAAAGAAATTCATAATGGAATTTAACGACTTCCGATCGGTTTTGTAGAATTTTCCATTTTTTCGGGCGGTCATCGTCGTAAAAATCCACGACGATGACAATTTCGTGTTACATAATGTAGTACGTTCCACCATTGGACCAATTCTCGCGCGTATATACTCTCGCGCGCGCACATCTAGTTACACAATATACGTATTATATATATAATATGTACCCACTGCGGCTGAAAACATGGACACAGGATAGGAGAAGATATTATAATAAAAGATGACGTTCGCGAGCACATGCGATTTGTGCGAGGCATGTATAATACAAGAGAGCGAAAAAATACCCGTACCAACGCCGCCGCGCCTCGACGTGCGCGCAGCGGCCTTTTCGTGGACGTTTGAAATTATTTCATAATGTGAAAGTTCTCTGCGTACGTATATATACGTATCTCTCTTTCGCGACGCGCAAATTCGTCTATTGCTCTTTTGTGCGCGCAGCACGTGACGCGATTTTATAACAACAACAAAAAATAAGGTAATGTGCGCTCGTTTATGTGCTGCTATGGTGCTTTTACGGATGCTGTTATAACTGCCCGAGATTTGATGGTAGTTTCAGGAATGGATTTCGGCAATCGTCGTACTAGCACTCGATACTTGTGTATCTATTATAAGTTGATATATATTTGTACAAGATAAAAATGAAATAACCGCGAGATCGAATTAAAATAAGATAACACGTATAGAGCGAATTATTACAATGGGAGTGTTTTATAAAATAATAAGCACAACGGCTACTGATATAGGTATTAGATAAGATTGATGGATATGTCTATATCAAAATTAGTTCGCGAATAATGTACACTTTTAAAGTACCAAAATTTTTTTTGCCTATATTGTATTTATGTCAATACATGGCATTTATGTCGATTTATTAAGTGAATTCAAATGATTAACATAATAATTACTTTTTAATTCTAGTCGATAAAATTTTAGTTGGCTTACAATTTTTTGAAAAGCACTATTTTTTTAAGTAATAAAAACCGAAGTAATAGAGGAATGAACATTCAATGAAAAAACATTTCTAATTATTTTCAAGTGATATCAAGTGTAACTTTTAACTACACTCTAAACCTATTAGTGTTTTTTTCAATAGTAAATATTCTTAGAATTCAACAATCATTAGTATAAACAATTGATGTAGTCATGCTTGATGTCTATGCACGAATGACTGTGAATAAGTACAAACTAATGAATCATAATTCGTTCTGCTATCAGTAATTATCAGTAATTTCTAACTTTTATTGTGTGTACAGTTCTAGTTATTGAATGATATAAACGCCGTGTAAAACATGTTAAGGTGTCATGAATGGATCATGTTAAAAAATATTGATGGTCCGATGAATGTAAAAGAAACATTTATTCAAAATAAATATTTAATTTTTATTGGTCATCTAAAAATGATCTTAAATTGTAGATAAATACAAACTGTATCAAAAGGTTTGAAGACGAAATTCAATACTTATCTATGAAATCTGGCCAATTAAAAAATTTTTCAACATCATTTGAAAATTTGCAACTGAAACTTTTAAATTATGTGTGTTAATAGTTTTTTTTTTTACTTTCTAAATTCGATTTTCAGATAGTCAATTTCAATAGCATCACAATGACTTTTCGTCATCGATCGATAATTAATGCACCAATATCAATTTTACATGATTTACTAATTCTCAATTCTACTCATGTATTTTTGATAAATTTTATTCTGACATAAACGTACAAGGTTATGCAATTTTGAATTATATTCAAAAGTTCTCATTGGGTTTATTTTAATGGAAATTTTTACAAAATTCTTAATCATATCATCATATACATTGTTCGTAACATATAATATTCACAATTATTTTAACTATTCATTTAGTCAATCTCTTGAAAAATATTATCATTTTGATCTTACAAGATTGATTAGATCATTCTTATAACTGAAAAATCGATCTCTCGTGCAAAAATAAATTCTTTCGACGTTTCTTTTATTTCTTGACAATATTCATGGAATAACACTTTATTCCTAGATCATTTATTCTTAAGACAAATTTGTAATTTTATTTTAAATTTAACACTAACAACTTAACGAAAGCAAAACTTAAATACTATGGCAATTTGCTTTGTGCATAGATAGCCTAACTGTGGACACATAATAAAATAGAAAAACATTTAACGTATAGGCATAACTATCTTAACTACGCCAACCCTTCTGCGATATATCAATATATCATTTTTCTATCTGATACTAATGCTCTCCCTGAAGCGACTCAACTGCGATTGAAACATCACACTGGTAGTGACGAGATAGTAGATACCAGCGGCCAGGGCACTCAGGAAGGTTGCCTTCACACCGTTGTGGATCATTTGGAATCTAAAAGCAAATATTATGAATAAAAATAACGAAATAATGAAATTAAATTAATGAAATTTTAGTAAGTACCTCGCCATGCGCTTCTTGGCATCGGGTATCGTTTCGGGTCCCTCCTTGAATATGTACAGTCTCATGCCGTCGACGCAATTGTTCATGTAGTCCTCCCAGTCGAACTTGTACATGGAGAATCCGAATAGGCGCCTGTCCTGCTCGGACAGCCGGCTCCAGAGGGCTTTGGTGTTGCTGAGATCGAAGTCCCACTTGCGAGTGGCGAAGAAGGCCGTGACGTCGGCGAACTTGTGTATCCTTTTGTAGATACGCATCAATCTGCAATTAAAAAGATGTTCGATTGGAAGCCGCTGTCTCGACACCTCTCTCGACTCATCTTCGCTCGCACTTACTGGATTTTTTGAGGAGCGAATATTTTGGCGGTAAAATCGACTATCGCGCCGGGTACGGAGTGTAGGAAAAAGCTCAGCATGTAGTACATCCAGTAGAACTTGGTGCAGGTCAGGCTGTAGCACCAGAAGGCCTTTTTGCTGGGCTTCATGCTGCCGTACTTGAAGGCCAAGGCCATGTACTTGCCCCAGGTCAGCGGCTCGTCCCAGGTGGACGCGTAATTGTAGACCTTTGGATACTCGACGTCCGGCTCGGCTGTCGATCTACGAAAGCACATCGACGAAATCGGTAACATAATTTTCGAGCTTGCAAAGCCATTTACTGCGCGGCGTGTTTATATGTGATGTACATACTTGGAACGAGCGACGTCCCAGGCGGTCGAGATGAGGGCATTGACCGTGAGATCGACGGGTACCAGCTCGGCGGTGCACTTCTTGTCGACGTAGAGGGTACGCACGAGGCCGGACCCGCCTCCCACCATGGCCCCGGTGGCGCCGAACACGTTGTCCACCCAGCCTCGCACGGGATCCGTGTACGAGCTTATGACTGCACAGCGAGATGGACGGACGACGGAAGAAAGAATATTAAAAAAAAAGAAGAAGAAAATGATTAATACACGTGCGAGAGCCAGAAAATAGACTCGTAAATAGAAAGCGATTGCGAGTGCTATAATTAAAACGAGTGCGCGAAGGCCTTGGGATCGCAATGAATCGAATTAAAGCCACGATCGCAATAGGCTTATTTTCAATTCTCTCCGAATGATTTTTTTGCGCTAATTTTTTTTTTATTTATGTAATAATCAATCTGAAACGGGGTCTCACCGACGGCGGGCCTGAAAATACCGCACGGCAATCCTTGGCCGTACTGCTGGACGACTTGCTCGGCCACCTGCTTCGTGAACGCGTAGGTGTTCGGAAAATCGCCCAGTATCTTTTTCGTATCGATATTGATTTTTTTCTCGTCCGCAGCGTGGACGTATTCGATGAGCTCGTCCCCTGTAACATCATGAACGCATTACACATTAGTGTCATTGAAATCAAGAGGATCAGATTGACAGTAAAAAAGATCGTTACCGGTCATCGGCGACGCGTACAACTTTTCAGCGATCTTCGATTGAAGACAATTACTGTAAGCCGTCGATACATGGACCACAGCCTATAATAATAAAATCCATCACATTGTTACGCTTATTATTATTTTTTTTCAATCGATCGATCACTCGATCGATGCAAAAAATTGATACTTCGTTGCGTTACCTTCAAGTGCGGCATTTTGGCAGCGAGCGTGAACATCTCTCTGGTTCCTCGTACATTGATGCACACGGCCTTTTTCAGATCCTCGTCGAACCTGACGGTCGCAGCTCCGTTGAAGATAATCGAGACTTTCGACTTGACGGTCTCTATGTCCTTCGGCGATAATCCCAAGTTCGTCAGCGAGCAGTCACCGGCCAGGACCACGATCTTTTTGCGGTAGTTTGGCAGCACTCGTTTCAGCTCGTCGAACAGCTGAAATCGATTGGATCGATCGTAATTCGAAGCTTTCATATCGAAGTGTTATTATTTTCAAATACACACCGGTTCGTCGAGTATCGTTTTGATCCTGTCTTCACATTCCACGTCCTTTTTCATGCGTATGATGAGGTAAACCGCTTCGATGTCCGGGCATTCTCTGAGAAGCTTTTGGACCAGGACCTTGCCCAAAAAACCGGTGCCCCCGGTGATTAGAACGGTCTGCCCGGCGTAGAACCGTTGAATCTCTGACTTCTCCTCATCTATATTCGGTAATCTCATTTTGGCAATGGTGTAATCTTGAAAAAATTAAGCGTCGTTATTATACAATTGTCTTGCGCTTTTACAAAACAATAAAATTCATCGCAATATCTTTCTGATAAGTTGTTTTGCAACTTATTTAATCATTTTTTGCAACTCGTAATGAATGTAATCGCGCACGCACCGATCGATCAAGGAGACACTACAAAATTAACTCACGTCCAGGAGGAGGAACAAATTAGCCGATTGCAAATATATGTCGCGATCAATTCGATCTGACAAACATCACATAATATTCTAATCGTTAATTTGTTTGTTTTGGTGTCGTGAATTCGATTTAAAAAAATCAATAAGTCCCTGATATAAAAATTATACAATTCATAAGGTCGTTGCGCCGTTTTGTCGCGAATTTATTAGAATCTCTATGAATCATTTTAACCGAGGTACATTGAACTTTGAGCTTTGAGCAATCATTGGAATTCTTGTGAACACGTGAAACGACTGTATTTGAATATAGCCTTTGATCTAATGGAAATTCAAATGATTTTATTTTTAGATATTTTAGGTGTTGCAACATGTGTATGTGAAGTATGTATTGGTGTACCTGTACTCAAACACGAATCATTTTGGCAAGGTTATTTAAAAATGTCTCATTGTACAATTATTGTTTCAAATATCTGGCCACACGGGCGATTGCAAAACGATGAATTATTATTCATTACAGATCTGCTCGAAACTAGAGACTTTACTCGATTTAACGATTATGAATTCAATTAATCAAGGCATTAGCGATTCAAGATCGTTACATTAGAGGATTATCGGTTATTATTTCATCGTGTCATAAATTTAGCGGTCAATGAGCTTTGCAGCTAAGTTTTTTTAACAGTCAATATGATTATTTATTATTAAAGTCGTTTACATTTAATGCAATAAAAAATATGAATTGCTTTGTCAATTTATGAAGCTGTACTAATAATATAGTTCGGATTCTTATTTCAAGATAATTATTAAATATTCAGTTTGCAGTTCATAAATAAATTAAAAGTACCAAACAAAAAATCAAAAGCTCACCACACGCTACATCATAAACACCAATTATCTTGAATCAATAGCAAAATATTTATCAATGGCAATTGTAATTTTCTCACTCAGATATATCGATCGAATTACATACACTCGTCAATCCTATCATTTCACACCTATCAGTACACTTGCTCCTTTAAAAATTAATTACTATAAAAATTCTTCTTTAACGACAATAATAATTCTCCCACTCAAATTTATCGATTTAATCACAAACTCCCGTTATTCTTATCGTTTTAATCAGTACACGCTCGCTCCTTCGAAAATTAATCAACGGTACAATTTCTTCTTACCCTTTTTTTATCTGCTCAGAAGGCGGGTGGCACAAACGGCAAGAGACAGGCTGGAAACGAAGTCTCGCGGATACCTGGCAGCTGGAGCTTGTCACCTGGCAAACCGTCGTCCACTGACTGTGACCCACGACTCTCGTAGTCCGTACACAAGTTTAAAGCGTATATAGCGCGAGTGCTCTTTCTCTCTGTTTCACGGCGCGCGCGCTCGCTCCGAAGCGAGCTCGGGCCTATGGCTTATGATGGGTGACTATGTGACTTAGTCACTTGTGTGCGTGCGGCGCTTCGCCTTAAAGTGAAAGCTTCCCCACACTCGAACGCTCAATTTTGTATATATTTTGATTGTGTCTCTGTGTATATATACACACTATAACTATCACTACTGTACCGATGGTTGTGTACGGCTGCTATGGTGTGTGTGTATCATATATTATATTTATGTACCGCGTGTTATCATCTAGACTTGAACTTTGAGGTACGAATTTTTTCTCTCTCTTTCTCTCGCTTACTCTCTCGTTCGATATTCGAAGGTCGATGGCTTGCGGTTACGAATTCGAGTGGTTAAAAAAAAAGACGAAAAAATTACCACAATTTACCACAATATATATTCGACGTAAAAAATTGCGCTTTTAGCGTTATATGGTTTTGGGATATATTCGCTGTTCACGCGTGGGCCAAAAAAAAAAGACGAAGAAGAAGGAGCTCGCACCTAGAGCTGCGTCTTACGCCCGATCTCGAGAATTGACACGCCCGTCCAAGAGTCCGAGGGAAAACTGCGCGCGAGTATATAACATCATCGCGCGCGCTGACAGAGCTCCATAGTAAGTACACAATCGAACGACGCGAATCGCGAGAACAATGCGATTATCTGGTAAACAATTCACGTTCGTCTTCGGCTTTGTCATGTGTGCGCATCCTCTTCTTCTTCTTCTTGGTCTTCCATCGACGGGAGAAAAAATCAGCGGCAGCAGACGCGCACGGTACATTAACGCGGAAAATTTGCGCTCCGAACAATTATGATAGATTACACACGCGAGGATGTGTCTGTGTGTGACAACAATGTTAATGCGGGACGCTCGCACGGGCGCGCGATCATCGCATCGATTCGGTTTTAGCCGGATCGATGCGATCGTCCGCATTTCGCACGTGAATGCGCGAGTTAGAAGTAGGGCATAATCCGTATAATTGCATGTTTATGAGTGCATTTGCGGCGCGTGTCGACCGGCCGCTGCCACATGCGCCTGAGAATTTTTCAGACATGTACATAATTGAAATATTGACCTTTGCGCAAAGAGAACATACGTGCGCGCGAGAAAAACCAGCCGGTTGCGAAGAACCTTTTTCGGCTAATGTACATAATCGGTACGTAACGATCGTCGACTTCGCATATTTGGCGCGTTCGTATCTAATCGTCTAACAGGTTTTTTTTTTAACTGAAAAATTTCATGTTTAATACCAAACGGCTCTGAAATCTGTATACCTGCTTAAAATTACCCGCGCTTAAAATACCTGCGTCTCGATTTGCGTACATCGCTGGGGTGCGTGCGTTCGCACGTTCGGCCTTTTGAAATACGCTGCTACTGCTCATGCTACTGCCGCTTGACGTATGTATAAAGAGCAAATGGCAGCCAAGCTCGACCGAGTTGTAAATATTAGTTAAATGTTTTGTCGTTTGTTGACCGATCTTTTAATTGAAAACGCGACGACAGTCGAATAGTTCGGGTTGCATATTACGCGTGTAATACGTGATTTTTTTCTTATTGAATCATCTCGGTTATACCATAATGAAAGTTTGTTTTTTAGATTACGATAATACTATCGAATGCTGTGTAGTAATTGGGAATAAATGCCGTAATTATTGATAAAACAAATTCGATTTACGTGCCAAAATACGCGCCATTAAATCCACGTGTCCTTCGGTTTAAAAAGGAGAAATTATACAGAAAAAAATCATCATCGTAGCGCAATGTCAAAAGATGTTTATTTACCGATAAAGGTAGGCACGTGTATCGATCGATCGAACGCAAAAAAAAACTTCAATTATTAAAAATACCAACTATTTTTTTTTATTTGTACTATAAATATAATAATAAGTTACAGGCTGGTAATTGCTTCAAAAGCGTGATTTACCATATTATTATTTTATATATATTTTATACATTTCATGAACGATCGTTAGAGCTAATCATTCGTATCCTAACGAGATAATTGTTTACCATTAAATACATAATAATGACATTTTAACATTAGTTTAATTACAAAAAAGAAAAATTGATTTCATTTATCGAATAAAATAATTATATCTTTAAACCTCTATTACACGATTATAGTGTAACCGTAATTAACTTAATAACACAATAGAAAACTACATCATTTACACTTGCTTTAATATTATTCAGAAGCTACAGTCTCCCGTGGGTGTTGCGCACACATACACACGATACACGCGTTTGTGTTTAGCAAAAGGTTATTTTATCGCGACACCATGTTGTAGAGTAGAAAAAAAAACAGAAAAAAACTGAAACTTCAATAAATCTTAGCTTACATAGCTTTGCGGAACACACACACACATAACACAACACACTTTTCTGAAACCAATATACATACACGAACTAACGTAGTATACATATATGATGCACTCTTAAAAGACTATGCAAATATTATCGGCTGTACCGATGATTTATCCCGTAGAAGAGTCGTTAACTAAGAATCTTCAAAACTTAGGTCATTGAGATATTTTCATTTATGCGTGTACATTTTCTGTCCGTCTCTCTCTTACTCGGGCACCGTTGACGCAATCATGGATCGTAATATTTTTTTTTTACATTGCACTTGGCTTTTCCATGATGGAAATTCGCTGAAGAGATTATAAACGCTTCGAATATCATCATTCTATCACAAAAAAATGCACAAAACTACTGGTGATGATATCGTAACTGTTTATCCAAAATAAAACTGGTCTTCACTGTTACTGTTTTTCTCGTTTATGCGCCGAAAGCTGAGCTGTACACGGCGTAAATGAGCTTCCACAGCAGATACACCAAGAAAAGCTTAGCCGCTTGATGAAGGAACCACAAGCTGGAAATAACACGTTCATTTTTGAATTAATGGATGATTGACAGATGGATATTGTAAATTTTACTACAAAACGTTTGATTATTACATTTGCCATTTTAGTCGGGCCTTTCCAAGAGTTTCCAGAGGATCTTTAATGAGATATATTCTGATTCCCTTGATATAAGTCTGGAAGTATTTGTCCCAAATGATTTCCCTCATATCCATGGGAAACAGTGTGCGATCCTTGGAGTCGAGCTTTTCCGCTAAAGCTCGGACGTTCTCGTTACCGAATTGCCATTCTTGCGTCGTGAAGTAATTCAATACGTTCATGAATTTGTGAATTTTCTTATAAATTCTGAGTACTCTGCAAAAACGAAAAATAACAATCAGCGATTGGAAACGGATAAGCATAAAAAAGCTCGATTTATCAAAAAAAAAGCTCCATTCACTCACCCTAGCTCGCCTTTGCCAGTCAGGCGGTAGCAGCCCTCGGCCAGGTAGGCCGGCAGCAGATGCAAAAATATCACGTAGAACATGTGCAGCCACTTGGACTTGGTGTTGCCGAAGCTGTAGTACCAGACGGCGCGCACCGTCGGTAAGTTGAGGCCGTGCTTGGACGTCATGACTTTCAGATCGTCCCAGGTTATCGGATTGTCCTTGTTCGTGTAATTGTAAATCGGTATCGTCCGATCGCCCTCCTCTGCGTCTCTGCGGTGAAACGAACGAAATCACGTTAGACCTCTCGAAAAAAAAAATGAAAAAAAAGACGTGTCGATCGAACACGTACCTGCGTCTTTCGGCGACGTCCCAGGCGCTGGCGATGAGGGCGTGCACGGTCCAGTCGCCGGGCACGACGTTGGCCTTGAGGCTGCCGTCGCAGTGTATGGAGTGCAGCAGTCCGGAGCCGGCTCCGGCGGCCACCCCCGTCGGCCCGTACAGATTGTCGATCCATCCTCTCAGCGGATCCTCGTACGTGGAGATTACTACAAAATACAAAGCGGAGATCGTTTGTACATCGGCTCGTAGACCTACTGCGTTGCAATATTTATATAAATTTTTTACGCACCGACGGCAGGCCTGAAGATACCGACGGGCAAGTCTTCGGCCTCGTTGCGTACGATATTTTCGGCCACGGCTTTCGTGAAGGTGTAGGTGTTTGGCCAATTCTGCAAGAGTCTGAAAATGGAAATTTATTTTTTTTATATTTATTTTTTAAAATCGGTAAGCGAAGCTTGACAATCGTGAATATGGAACTTACGGTTTTGTGATATCTTCGATGAGCTTTTCGTCGGTATTTTCGACCAAAGAGATCAGTTTATCCCCGCTGATCGGCACGTCGTAAAACTTCTCCTCGATCGGATTTTGCACGCAATTGGCGTAGGCAGTGGAAACGTGTATGCAAGCCTAAAAATAATAAACAAATCAATTAGCACGGCAACAATCTCAAATATGCAAGTATCGCCAATATAATAATATAATATTACTCTCAACTGAGGCATCTCCTTGCAGAGCTTGATCACGTCCCTCGGACTCTGCACGTTGGTCGGCACGGCGAGCTTGAGCTTTTCGTCGAATCGCACCGTAGCCGCCACGTGAAAAACGATATCCACGTTCTCGATCAAGGTGCGTCGATCCGCCTCGGAGATACCGAGTCCGGGCAGACTACAGTCCCCCGCGATGGCCACGACCTTGTGCCGATACTTCGGCTGCTCCTCCCGCAGCGCCTCGAACACCGGATCGTCGAATATCTGCTCCAGTCTCTGATCCACCTTCTGGCCCTTCTTCTGCCTGATCAGCAGATAGACGTTGGAGATGTCGGCGCAGGTGCGCATCAGCTTCTGCACCAGCAGCTTGCCGAGATAGCCGGTGCTGCCCGTGATGAAGATGTTGGACTGGGCGTAGAATCGCTGCAGCGTGCTGAGATCGTGCTGATCCGCGCCGACGACGCCCCGAATGCTCTTCGTGGTCGTCATCGTCGTCGTCGCCCCCCGAGTACTACCGGTCAGGCTGGCGCCGTTGGCGTCGCACTCGGTTGGCGTGCCGGAGCGAGGCGTTTCCGGCACCACGACGTCTTGTCCGCCCGATTCCATCAGGACCTCGACCATTTTGCAATGTTTTGGTTCACCGATCGGCGCGCTGAAATCGTACATACACACACACACGTTTATGTACATATACGATATATTTAAAATCATTTAGCATTACTCAATTGCACGTATCAGCATTGCAAAGTAGCGTAAATTGCACATTGCGCCAAGTTTAAGTGCGAGAACCGCACAGCGGCGGCGATGAGTTATCATTATATATTTACAGAATTTTTTTTAGCCTCCGAGCGGCTTCATTATACGCGTATGATATAAATGAAATAATCGATTTTGCACAAGAGTGAAAGTTTTTTGCTGCTACTGCTCTTGAACTTGATCGACGCGCGCGTATACGCATATGAAAAAGGAAGTATAGGTAATAATAATTATAAGGAAAGAAATTTTAGGTAATCACTCGGATACGTCTTAGCGTGCGTATTATATCATGCCCTCGGGAGCAATTTTCACGCCACGCATCGCAATGAGGTAATGTGGACACTAAAAATAACTCGAATACTCGTAAGATCGATTCCTCGGTGTGCGATGTATATTATCTGATGTAAGCACTCGAACTTCGAGATTCGATGTACAAGAAAGATTTTGTCCAATCGATCGATACATATAGTGTTTCAATAGGCTGCTCACCCAATTTTTAATAGTATATAATATGTATGCCCATCGATACTCGCACGAGATATAATATATATTGTTGATGTATAGATTTTAATTCGGGAGGCTCTTACGAAACTTTTATACGGTATCGGTCAAGTATATCGTTCCACTTCTCGAGCAGAGCGCACACGATTATCGGCTTGTAGTTCCGCGCCGCGCACCGAGCGCGAAAAGAAGTCGTTGCGACAAAATTGCTCACGCTCGTTTGCAAGTATGAATGCATAAATAACTTCGGCGAAGTCGTAAAGCAAAAAGAAAAAAAAAACTGACAATAAAGCGTAGTTGCGAGCAGAAATTAGTGTTCATTTATGGGGGGGCCTATTGCCTCGCTCGCGCGAGCTCGCTTTTTTTTTGCCTTCTTCTTCTTCGTACCACTCGGCTTCATTCACTTTCGACACGGACACACGGTGTACGTCGTGCAATGGTTGTGAGCACACACACACACACACACACGGACACCGACGGACACACCACGCCTCCGAAGAATTCCGAGATATACGTACTATATACATACAATGTAACAATCGGAGCGTACAATGAAACGAACTTACTTTTTTTTTCACCTTTCTGCAAATAATATGTAGGTCGAGAGACCGATCGACGTTTAAATTCTAATTTCGAGTACGCTCGGTGCGTTTAAACGGTTACGAAATTGGGTACATTAAATGAACGCGCGCACACAAACAATTATCGCGTGAGATTCGCTATATTTTTAAAAAGTGCACTAGGCATTGTGTATTTAAATTTTTACTATTCTATTTGGTAACTTCGGGGCATCGTTGGCTCAGCCGGCGAGAGACTCGTTCTTTGAGCCGCACGCTTTATTTCTCCTGGAAACGCAGTGAACCGATTTCGCTATCGAAGCCTCATTTTCTCTTGTCTTTAACAATAAATAATACGATTTAATTTTTTTCCTCGTACTCGGTCAAAATCACGGCATAGCGTGCTATATCGATCACGACGGAGCAAAAAACAAGTTTCGTGCAAAACTTCCACCGAAGATGAACGGGAAGAAAAAAGCTCGACTTCGTTACGGTGCACCTCTTGATATTTTTGCATGCGAAGTCTGTCGTACGTGTAGTGGTGGTGGTGGTATACGAAAATGAAATTTGAAAATTATTCACGCGCTCGAAACCACAGAGCGTTACGATCATTACGTAAATGTGTGGTTTTTCACGCGCGGCGCCTAGTTGTCGCGCTGTATAAACATGAAAATTCCGGTTCCAGAGTCTGCACACATAAACACACACACACACAGACACACGTGTATGAGTGCAGTCGTTAGTCGGCGAAAAAGAAGAGGAAAAAAGTATTTTGTATATATTTAAATCCGTGCGCCTCGCGGGAGGGAACAAAAAAAAAGAAGAGAGAAACAGCTGACTCGTCTTCGCCGGCGCAATTCGCTCCGAAAAAAATCTCGCGCGAGCTTTGCACAAGCGCGCTTGTGTGTGCATGTGTATGGATACATGTAGAACCGCACCCGTACGCGTTAAAAGCGCGTTTTAGCATGCAAAATTAGTAAGAAGAAACCCTTCCCCTCTTTAGCACAATTATCGTCGTAGTCGTCGTTGTCGTTATCTAAGCTCATACTTTATTTCTGGCACGTATGCCAGAGATGAGTCGCGGTTGTCAGGATCTCATCAGCGCTCCTTTGTCCCATCTAACTGTTGTTCTGGCCTGCACTTCTTTTTTTTTTACTTTTTTTCTTCGCTATTTTCCGAACATTAGCCAAACGACACTTTGATCGTTTACTCGTTCGCGTGTGCGTTCGTGAGAACGGCAGATAAAAAAAAACGAGGAAACAATTGGAAAATTGCTCGAAATTAAAATAATGATTAAGAAAGTAAGCGTATATGTAAGCAGACACCCGCAAGTGGTCAAGGATAATAAGCGCGACGATACGAAACGAGTTTGTACATTTATTAGTGTTTTTTTTTATCACCATTTCAGTAGTCAAGTGGTCGATTGTTCTCAACCACTTCAATTTTTTTTTGACGCGTATTGCGTATACGTATTGAAAAGCGAGAAAAAAAACACTTTCTCAAATTCGCGCGCCCACGCACCGATGCAACAATTCGCTCTTCGGCTATTGGATGAAAAAAAAGAGAAGAGAATAATACACATTTCGAAAAACTCAATGAGTTTTATATAATCCTTATTATTTTGTTGTGTTTGTTCAGGCTGTGTCACGTCTGGTCAAGGTGGTACGTGGTATTGTATATAGTGTGTTGGTATAGCGCGCGCACGAGAAAGAACCAACGCCGCCGCCGCCGCCAATGGCTCTTGTTTGCTCTACGCATTTATGAAACTGCACTTGCGTAAAAATTAAAAGTGCGAGATTTTTCTTATTCTCTTTTTTTCTATTACGCACGGGAGGCTGTTTATTATTTTTACGAAATATTTTATGTTTTCATTAAAGTTTGTTTGTTCGCGCGAAGCTTTTGTAACGAATGTCTGTTCAAAGTAATCGTTGCAGCAAAAATACCACGAATTGAAATTATTGAAATAAATGCACTAATTTGTCTAGCCTATAATAAAATATACTCTTCTAACTATAGGCATCAAATAATAAAGTGAAAAAGAACCGATTAAAGATCTCTAAAAATCACAATTAAATTCCGTCCACGCGAACACCGATACAAATTGGGCTCGCTCGCGCGCGTGCATAAAATTACACCGAAAAACGTGTTGTAGTCGACTGAATCACGTGGAGAAAGCTCTAGAACGAATATGCCTAAAATCCGTAAATCCGTGCGCGGGGCAACTCATGACATCATTTTATCCGCATTCTTTCTATTTTTTTTTTTTACCCGCTTCGCCTATACATAACCCGATGAAAGTAATCCTTTCAAGGCTATGCACTATTTCCCAATTTATAGTTTCAGGTTTACTTGGTTCATTATCTGGAAAAAAATGTCCGAAACGAGCGAAAAATTTGCACAACCCGATTTGCTGGAAACATCGAAAAAGCAAAAAAAAAAATTGGAGGAGGGAAATATCGGTCAACAGCGTCGGCGGCGTTGTATATACCGTATGATTATTATATCACCTTCACGCTCGGTCTTCGATCCTCTATACAAAAAAAGACGATCTTTGACATTTAATAAAATACTCGGCACGTTCGAGCGTGCATTAATATTATCGTGGACTCTACTAATATTTTTATTCATGTACAGCCTTGCCCGTGTCAAAAGTGCTGCTGTGCACGCGGTATTACAAATAAAAATCCCTCCAATCATCGTCATGTGCCACACGGTGCACACACACCGCAGCAGCAGCTACAGCCTCGCAGTGCAGCGTATATCGCATGCATATAATAACGACGATCGTCGTCGTCGCGGCTGCGATTCGCGACGCATCTCTTCGACGACGAGCTCCCTCTTGGATATGTATGTAACGATATATATATGTGTAAGTATATAATGCAAACACTATGAAGTCGCGAGCCACTTGATCAATAATTCAGCGCGGTGTGCAAGTTTTGCGCTTGGCATGTTGCTCAACCGTCTCTGTCTTTCTCTCTTTCTTGTCACCGTTTTTTTAACTCGCTGCGAACGCACATGTCTCTCTGCCTTTGACTTTGTGCAAAATCAAGCACACACTGACATTCATACACACATACACATGTACACGGTGTATTTAAGAGAAAAGAATTTCTGTGCTGCGGTGGCGCACGACTATGATATTTGTCACACATCCTGTATGCGAGTGTGCTTACGAGCCCCCCTTTGTTTATAGACACAAGTTCGTATCATATAATGCACGGCTCGCGAGAAAAGAAGAAGACACTTCCGCGAAGTGGCGTGGATGATCGTCAAACAAATTTATCGTATCGATCGTTTTTTTTTTTTCTGGAGCACCGGCGCGCGACACCATTAAAAATGTACAATTTTTGTGTGTCTAGTAGTTTTATTAAGTGGACCCAATGATATGGATGTCGGACGCGTGCCTATTACGCGACCGGCGGAGGAGAGGAGAGAAATCAGTCACCGATTAAATCCGTTGACGCGTGCAATTTTTAATTATAGGTAATTCGATCGATAATACACGTTTTATAATTTAGCGTGCACGCGTATACCTATACATCTGTATGCGCCGAGCGCGATCGCGAGCATACATAATATTAAAAGCGATCTCGCTTGTAATACCGATCCAACCTGTTCTGTCTCTCGAATATACGAGATCTTTTCGTCAATTCGTTCCGGAACATCCGATTTCCAAAAGTTCGCGTCTTTTTTGTTATCGGTCGATCGAGCGTGATCGGTAAAAGAAGCGAAGAAAAAGTCGAGAATCGCTCATCGATTGTTATATTGAAGAGATTATCGAAACCACGAAAGATCGAACTCTATACGGCGAAGCAATTTTCCATGTAAACACAATGTGTCATCAGCTCGCCGGGGCGATTTGTAATGTCATAACAGAATTTTTCCTGGATCGTATCGACGAAAATTGATCACGAACATCGAGGGATAACCCTGAAAAATCGAATGTTCTAATTTACGAGGATGAATTTGGACTTTATCGCTGCTGTCGATGCCTCGTGGATGCATCTGTCTCTTCGCTTGAGTGAATATTTCGAAAAGTATACACGGACGCACGCATGTACACTCACACACACACGAGCATTTGTAAACAGAAATGCCTCATTATACGTCAATAATACACCACGCGCGATCATGTCAGTTTCCAAGTCGTATACAGCTATATATACACACACGCTTAAAGACACGCTACGACATATGATGTAAGTATACGGTGTGTTATAAGGCAGTAAATCATCCGCACGGAGTGAAAAATCTTTTGTTGTGAGCGATCATTGCCGTCTTATATTGTAAAATTGACGTTTTAAAGCGTCGATTAAGTTGCGCGCGGCATAAAAGACGGGACGCGTCCGATCGATGAATATTCAAAAATTTCACTCGACACTTTTGCACAAAAGCGTTTAATGGTCCGATGTAATAATAATGTAAATACCGTATCGGATCGTTATAATCCTAATTGCGATTTTACACGCGGTCGCGTTGATCGAAGTGAATATCACGCGATTCGATGATAGTACGCGATCGGTTCGCGTGACACGCTAATAAAAGACACGCCTTCGTACATCAAAAAATTTGCACAAACCTTGGAGTCACTTTCTTTTCACCTTGGCAGTCGCGACTTTTTCCACCCGTAGATCGCCGGACGAACCTTTTTTTTTTCTTGAGCACCAAAAAACGGATCGGATGAAAAATTTGCGGGGGGTTGCGTCGATCGACACCCTCTCTCTGTGTCTCAAGATATTTTGGGTATGTTAAACTCCGATGCAGCGATCGGAGCTACTTCTCGTAGCTCAGCAGCGACTGACAGCCCGTGGATAAATATCGACCAACAACAAGTGCGCTTGGGCAGGCATCACACACTGAGTACTCACAGCTGAGGAGAGAAGCGCGACTAAGACAGCGACACACTGTTTCTCTCTTTTGCTTTTGCTGACCGCTGCCGCTGTGACAGTGACTGCTGTTGCTGCTGCTGCTGCTGTTGTGTGCGGTTCCTTCGGGTTGAGGCGCGATTCGCGCGGATATTAAGCCACGCGCAGCGTACGCCGATTCTCTATATAAGCGTGATAAATGGTGGGGAACGCAGCACGGCACACCACACACACACACATACGCACACGTACGTATGTTTAACGAGACAGTCAGGATGACGTTTGACCATAATATATACGTATACCTACCGAATTGCTTGAATTATGTAAATTTCAAAATCGAAAGGGAATGGCCGCGCGCGCGATCGATCGATCGATAGTTTATACACGAAAAATCTCGTTGGACGACGACGGGCGAACAGTCTAGAAGTGCACCACCAGGCATGACTTTTTTGCGAACGACATTCTTGACATTTCGTCGTTGACCGAACCGTAAGTGTGTACACTCGATCGCGTGGGATTATTTCGTACAATATAGTTTTTAGGGTAAAAGAGAGCAATACGTTTATAGAGCTCGAGTGGCTTTACCGAAAAGGTGCAGTTTCATGATGTCATTGTAATTTGCAACAAAGAGATAAAGGAGCCTATTAACATGTAGACAGGTGTCATTTGAATAAACTTGATTGTTTAGCCGCAAGTTTTAGTACTTTTAGTTTAAAAGTTAACGAGAGCTTTCGTGGACGAATCGATGAATTTTTTTAACAAACGCAGTTAAAAGAGTATTTCAAGCTTAGGAAATCGCTGTAACAATTACGAGGGTACTTAAGTAAAAATTATCAAACCAATAAACATCGATTGTTTAATTGTCTGGTAATAGAAACAATTAATTCAACTGTATTGCGAACGGCGAATTTTCCATCAGTTAAAGGAAGCGAAAAACTGCGGATTATTAGACTTTTTCATCAATCACGAAACTTATTAGCCCGACTCGACTATATCGCTCGATTAAAATCGGTATAATACGCTTCGAATGATATTAGTTAGCGCGCAAAAAGTTGGAAAAAAGACGCGTCGACGCTATTAATAAATCTTATAAAACTTTTCTTTAATGGCTATATGCTTTTTGACGTAAATTATGTCGCGCTGCGCTATACCCCAGCGTGTGTGACGTCTTAGCGCGCTTCCAACTTTTTCGAAATCGTTTGCATAATGGAACCGATCTCCGGCAGAGCAAACAATAATATCTTCACTTCGAGCCAGATCTCGACGTTGCTGCAGGCAGCAGCGAGTCGCGCGTTCGCGCGCAAGCGAGTGAGAGAGAGAGATGAAAAAAAGCTACGTATGTATAAAAAATTTTAAATATCGCGTAAACCGAAGCGCATATATTACACTACGCGAACAACTATGATAAAAATGTGAGAAAAAACCATCTAGGCACTGTGTATCGACTGCGGCGGTGGCGGCTGCAGCTGCATGCTGCTGCCGTTGTACGATAATCGCTCGTATATAACATATATAGCTATTACTCGTAAAGGTGAGCGCTGAGCGCGAAAAGATTGTTGAAACGTAATGAACGCGTGGCTTACGATGCGTAAAATCATTGTCGTCGGTTTTACTGCTGCTGCTGCTGTTGCAGTCATAAGACAAGCTCGTTGATGATAGTTTTATAAATTATGAATGATGGAAAGTTTTCTTGCACAAAAAACGCCTAGTTCCGCAAAAGCAAGTTTTGTGTGCGCGCGTCGTTGTGACGATTTATCGATGGCGCCAACACAGATAACTTGTATTATTTTTTGTTTATTATAAAATGCGTGCGTTTTTCTCGACCAATCGATTCGAGCACATTCGAAAAGAAAAAAAAAAGAATGAAAGAGAAGAATCGTCCGTGCATCCGTCGCTAGCTCGCGCTCAATTAGCACCGACCGACTGGCCGAGGAGAGCCAAAGTGCGAAAAAGGTCGAGTGCGAGTAGTAGTGGTCTTTGCTCAATACACTTCGTCGTCGTCGTCGGCGTTTTGAAAGAGAAAAAACCGAGCGTACATCGGAAATTTTTTTTCCTTTTCACTCGCTCGCGCGAGTGCCTCCCGTATAACATACAAAATGATATGAATTTTAAATGCTCGAAGCTGGAAACATGCGTAATCAAGAGTAAACTCAATAAATTGTAAAAATAAATTTATTCCATGATGTTATGAAAAAAAACCATACATAAAAATCTCATTGCTTTTATCAACAAGTATATTGCAATGTTTACATTTGGGAGCATATGCATATCGACGCTTGTGTGCATGGTTTTATTTGTCAACTTTATAGACGTTACAAAAAAATTGAGTATTTAACAATGAACGCATGGAAAACCTCGGGATCTTGCACATTATAATACACATTACATATTTGAACTTGCACGCCGACTTTTGATTCAATAATTCGGTAAGCACGCCCAAATATCGTTTGAAAAAAAAGGATTTATAAAAGTAAAATAATTACAATTCGTCGAATCATCGAAGCTCGCGAAAAATATCTGCACGCCCCGCGATAATAATCGTCCGGCCGGTCGAGTGTTGTTTGAAAGTACTTCAACGACGACTCTTTCCTCGCGAGTCCGCGTACTCGAGATCGAAAAGTATAATGGTAAATCTTCTCACATGTCAGAATGGCGAATTTTTGTGCTTGTCCTTCTCACTTTCTCGTGAACGATTGTTTTGAATCTTGTACGGATCGGTTTGTGTAGGCACGTGGTGTGTATGATACAATCGCGATTCGCGCGCGGGTGAACTATTTCTCTCTCACAATCCTTATACAAATAAGATTATACATATTACATATATGCTCAATGTAGGAAGCTCCACAAGAAGTAACGTTTTAGTATTTTGTTGTTTTTTTTTAATCGATCGACGACGACGTCTCGCGACCGTCGATCGATCTTAATAATTCGATTCGCTCTGCTGGTGCTGCAGCGGCGGCACAATCTGCGACCTCAGCAGCGTCTTTTTGGGTATGAGCAGATTCTCGCACGAGGCGTTCAGCGGATGAGCGTAGTCCGACGTCCAGTCGCGCACGAAGACCGCCTCCAATTGGTCCCGTATGCTGTTGTCGTTGCGCGGGTCCGCATCCTCGAAAATCACGCCGATTCCTGCACAGAAACAAGCAAGAAAGAAAGAAAGAAAGAATAAACAATCGTCGTTGCATAATGATAATCGCGTTGGAATTTTTACACAAGTCAGACGAGTTCTTGAATTCTCGCTTGCTAAATATATAACATAATGTATAATAGCTCGTACCGGCGGTCGTGGTGAAATAATCGCCTGACCAATTGCTCGTACCGATGTAGGCCGTCGTCTCGGTCACCATGAATTTGTTGTGGTAAATTCGTGAGTAGGGAATTTTGTCGAACGAGGCGTTCGTCGGTACGGTGAATCTCCTCTGCATAATGGAACAAACAAACAAAAAAAGAAACAGATGAGAAAAGATTGTATTTTTGCATCCGACGATATCGACCCATCTTCTCTCGACTTGCGTCAGTAGTGGTCGTGGAAAATAGTAAATATCATATACGCTTTATTTGACATTTTATGACGAACGTTATACGACATATGTTAAAATATCCTGCATGACTTGCAACTGTGTATTGCAGAGAGTGATTCATAATTTTGCGTTTTTCTTTGTATTAAAAACGCGAAAAGTTCTCGGCAGGTGAAAAAAAAAATTAAATAAAAAACCGTAGACGCGTTAAAGATACAAATTTATACATGTAAAACGGCTCGCCGCAACGCGCCAGCGTTACATTATACATATGCGGTAACGAAGCCAAAAATAAAGAAGACAAAAAAGGCAGCCACCGACCACTTCGATTTTGACGTTACTGAAGCTATTGGTCAGATCCTCCAAGGCCTTGAGAAAGTAGTCCTCCGACGCGGCCGAGTACCGGCCCTTGTTGATGAGCAGCCTGATCTCGACCTTGCGCTCGATCGCCGCCGCTCTGAGCGCGTCGTCGATCACCGGCCAGTACTTGCGCTTCGGCGTGTACAGCATCAGCGGGAAGTAGTCCATCACCGCGACGTAGATGAATTTCTCGGCCCTCTCGATGCAGCGCAGGATGGCGTCGATGTCGCCGGTCCTGCCCTCCGGCGAGAATGGCGGTGGCGAGCTCTGCGTAAAAAAAAAGTTCAATTCATTTTTTTAAAAATTCAAATTTTGCGCGACTGTCTTGCGGTAGAAATGCTCAACATTAAAAATGGCCTAATGACTAAAAAATCAATATTCAAAATGCTTCAAAGTATTTAACGATTTATTGGATTGTAAAATATTAAACAAGTTTTCAACTCTATATTCGATAACCGTTTACTTTAACCACTTTATATTCGATTATACCATTTGAAGGCTTCACCACTAGATGGCGAGTACCTTTACTGTTAAAATCTGTCAGTGGCAAGGTCGAAATAATGCTATAAGTCAAAGTACGGTCAAATATGTACCGATAATCCTAGTTTTTTCCCAGATTTAGAATATATGTACTTTCTTGTACAACTGAGAGTACCTCTGCACTAACAGTAAACGTAAAAAATTATATGGATATGAAATGTGTATGTAAATGTTGTACTGTTAATTAGTACATTCAATTTTATAAAGCCTTTTATACGCAAAAACATTCTCTGGTCAAACATTAGCTTTAAAATTTTTTAGCATTTCTTCTATCAGAGCGACTTGGGATTTTACGTAGCGTCAAACTCGAGTTGATGCACGTAATCGTTGTTTGAGTCACTGATTTATTTTTTGCGAAAAATAATAGTCAAACATTAGACGACTCATCAAACACTTCAGAATCGTTGAAGCGACGAATTTTTCACGGAAAAAAATTCATCGCGTTGTAATTTATTAAAATTCAAATTCTCACCGCGAAGAAACTTCTGTACTTGTTTCCATTGAGCACGAACGCCATGGGATTTTCCATATTAATTCTAGTCGACAGAGCCTTGGGCCAAGTGGCCGGTACTTTGCCATCTTCGCCCAATTTCCAGTACACCTAATCGAAAAAGGTAAAAAAAATTCGACAGGAATTACATTAAATCGCGTGACTCGTTTATATTTTTATACTCACGTCGAAAATTTTCGCGAGGTCGTTGGCGATGCAGGAGCAGTTGTAGGCGACGATGCCCAGCTCCTTGACTTGGGTGAGCGAGCGCCAGTCCATGTTGGCCGAGCCAAGGTAAACGTGGGTACGGTCGATCAGCCAGAGCTTCGTGTGCAGCACTCCGCCGCCGATGAGTGCGGCAAAATTCAAACTGCGTACCTGTGTGCGCGGTGCATCGAGAGCATGAAGTATTATTACATACGAGGGCGAGGACGACGATGACGAGGCAGATATTATTTTTCATGCAAATAAATAATGCAAGCTTTGATCGTTACCACGGCATTGGCCTTTTTCGCCAAGTACTCGGTGTTTATGTTGGGGCTCAGCTCGCTCGGCACGTTCTGGGCTATCCTCAGAGCTATGCCCCGATCGCGGCCCGCCTCCAGCAGGGCCTCGAGCACGGTCTCGCCCTCCAAGGCGCTGTCGTCCGGATAGATGTCCTCGCGGTTCATCGTCCAGTAGAGCGAGGCTATCTCGACGCTGTTGCGCGCCATGCCGATCAGGTCCATCCAGGTGGCGAAGGTCGTCGGGTGCTCGGCCGAGCCGTTCGGATAGGCGAGGCCGATCGGTATGGACTCCACGAGTCCGAGGCGGCAGTCGCTCATGCGCTGCGACATGACGCTCTCGTTGGCCAGATAAGTGGCGTTGAGGCTCGACTTTTCCGGCGCGTGATCGAGCAGCGGTAGCAGCACGACGAGCACGATGAGGACGAGGATGAAGGTGATGGGTATGCAGCTCGGTCGGCACCATTCCTGCCCGCCCCATCTAAACAAAAAGACGGCATAAAAATTTGATCCGAGATGAATCATTATGGTCATGCGTTAAAAGTATATAAAAGAGGTGCTCAACAGAGTAAAAAAATTAAAAAATTATATAGGCTAAAATTGATTTATAAAGCCTGAGAATAAAGATGCTAAACAATATTGTTTTAAAGTCGATCAATAATATTAATTGATCGACTTGTTTTCATTGGTACAAATTAATAAAAACTGCAGGAGGCACAATTGTTTGTTCTTCGTGAATATAATAGTATCAAGTATGTACTCACCTTCCGTGATTGAGAGGATCGTCGAAGTCATTCCTCAACATGAAACCAGATTGATCCCAGAAATCCAAGTCATCGTCATATGAAGGCGTACTTACATCTAAACGAGCGTTTTCTGTAACAGTCTGAAGGATACAAAAAATTATTGATTTAATCGTGAATAAACCAGGTATTAAAAATTGATCAAGATTCTATTGTTAATAAATGGTTGATAAAATATTCATATTGTTACATCAGAAAGTTCAAAGGATGCATTTGCTTTATACGACATTTATTCAAATATATTTTATTAATTGACTTGAGCTAGTCAAACATATGACAGCTCGTATTCATTTAAGGGCCAGGCATACCCACTCAGTCGATAACGCAAGGCTACCTAGCAATTTATGTTAAATTAAAAAAATTGGGAATGATATTCGCGTATCTAAGAGTAGAGGCATATTTCTAATACACTCATTAACATCCTGTCCAAATTTCATCCAAATCCATGCATTATTGAAGGAGAAAAATGAGGACAAAGAATATTGTAACCTAGAAATTATTATTGATCATTATTATTTTTTGTCCTCATTTTTCTCCTTCAATAATGCATGGATTTATATGAAACTTGGACAGGATGTTAATAAGTATATTAGAAATATGCCTCTACTCTTAGATACGCGAATATCATTCCCAATTTTTTTAATTTAACATAAATTGCTAGGTAGCCTTGCGTTATCGACTGAGTGGGTATGCCTGGCCCTTAAGTTCCTTCAAACTTGCATGACCTCTCGGTTTTTACGACTACCAAGGCCATCTATCGGATCATAGCAGTAAGTATTTTTCATAACATCTCATCTATCGATAAAGTAGATCACTGTTGGTATTGTTTCGAGTTATCATGATTATGCCGCACAAGAATTTACGATCAGCGGCCTATTGTATTGTATATAAACGCATTTAATATAGCATAAACTGCCAAGCATTCAAGTATCATATTTAGCTTCAAGTTTCAAAGTCATGATACGAATGCCAGACTATGTTTCAGCAAAAAGCGATTGCATACGAGCCATTTACGAGTTTAAATAACCTCATCGACTTATCAAATGAGTAATATTAGTATTGTTATTTCAAATATTGAAAATATAACCAACAATGTCTTTTTTCTTCTTTTCATCTCCAGTTTTTTCGTTGTTTATCACGTATACAGTCATATTGGCTGTCAAAACTGTTGAACATTCACTGCGATGAAACTATTGAAATATAATTTCAATGCACATTTGTTTGATATTTCAAACACAGTTGAAAAATAAAAGGAATTAGTTTCGAATAAATTTGAAAAACAAACTGAAACTTCGAACATGCACTACATCAAAAAATCTCCGAATATTCACTCATATTTGGAATACTTTTTACATCATGAAAAGTAAATTCCGAATGTTCATAAAAGAATCAAAAAATAAACTCGGTTCGCGAAAGTAAATATTGAACTCTCTGGCTCTGACAGCGAACTGCCACTGTGTAAACGTGAGAGCCAGCATTGTTTCTCTCGAGGTTCTGATACGTAAGCAGCAACCATACACGGCAAAGAAAGCAAGAAAGAAATAGAGAGAGAGTATGGCCAATACGATGCAACGGAAATTTGATTCCGTGACCGTCACGATACCCTTTGTCATGATAATACACTTCGGGTCCTTATTTGTTAATTGAGAATTTTGAAAAATTTACCCAATTTCATGATTCGGACAACTTTTTTACCCCTCGAAAATCGTTAAACAAGTAAAATCTCGGCAAATACCAAGAGTCTGTTATTAGTTTTGAAGTTGCAAGACGGAACAATGGCAACTTTCATCATTACTCATTCATTCGATTTTTCTTTCTCTCTCTCTCTCTGAACTTGCCTCTTCTCGTTTCACGTCAGCTAACTAAAATCATCCATCCTCGCAGCTGAAATTCGAGCCCTCTACTCTCATTCCTCGTTTAATCTCTCTGTTTCTTTTCTCTCGAAATAATTCTGCAAAAGAAAAAAAAATCATAAAAGCTTCGTGTAGCGTATATAAAAAAAAAAGGAAAGAGAGGGAAAAACGGAGGATATACCACTCTGCATAGGCTTACGCGTGTAGATACGTATAGTTTAAACGGCGGAGCTTTCGGGAGAGGTTTCGATACATATTTAATGGCGTTTTCTAGCTGGTTGCGGAGCCGTATATATATACGCTCACGCACACGCGCACGTAAATATATACTCTCTTTGCACTCCGACTGTGGCCAGCGTTAAACGTTATGTACGCAGCCAGACGTGCTGCTCGCGCGCAATATCGATCGCGCGCACCGAGTGTACCCATGTATAAGTATAAGCACGCGCGCGTGTCCTGCAGTCGTGTGCGCCTAACTCGCGAAACTGAAAAATGTTTACTCGTTCGTCCTTGTTATAAAAATGCTGAATATTAAAATTAAATACTAAATTAACTAAATATTAAGATATTTTAAAATATTTTTTAATAGTACCGATCCGTTACCTAGATGGCGTATCTTGCACCTCAAAGTGGTTAAAGTAGTTCAGATTATACTTATATATATATATACTTTTGAATCGAAATAGCGCACGAAAAATGATATTTGATTCCCGAAACGGTATGCGATCCGGTCTGTCTTGGATTGGCAACAGGGCTCTGTACAAATTAAGCTCTGTTGGAAAGGCCCATCAGATTTGATGGTGTCTCTTTCGCAAATGGGCGATAACGATTTTTCAATACTATCCGATAAAATTTCGTCTTGTAAAGGCTCATCACATTTAGAATTTATGGGAACTGATTTTATAGTTTCATTCATTAACGGAGTAATGCATCTCATACTGACACTAAAAAGGATATGGTGCATCAGAATCATAAGTTACAAGGCTTCAAATGAAGTTTTCAGCATGTATTCTCTTTTGAAAAAAATGAGATTCAAACTAAGTATGTACATTTAAAAATTAGATTTTCATTTTCTATGAGTTTCACTAGGAGTAAGAGTGACAGTGAGTAAATAATTGAATACTTATTTTTGATGTAAATTTTGATGACGATTCAGATTTCCTGTCCAAAATCTTATTCAACCCCGAAACCCTTTCAAAATGAAAGAAAAAAAACGTATTAAAGTTTAAAAATTTTTAATATGCTCAGAATACGCCAACACCGCATGATATTTTCGTACATACGCGCTTACGCTACTACGACTACTTCTACTACTATTACTACTACTATTACTACTATACTACTACTACTACTACTCGGCTTCTATATGGAGTTATTAAACTGAATGATTGATAATAATGCGTATCGCGATGATAATGGCTACTCGATATACATATAGAACGCGCATCCCAGGAAAAGCTCCGGCTTATACAGCGTTGTAGCCAGCTGATGGATTTTCAATTATGAATGCCGCGAGCGCGAGTTAAATTTCAATTGCGCGCGATATAGCTATAGCGAGCTGCACAGCTCGCCGAAATTTTACATTTTGGTATATTTAAAATACGTCCCTCGTACGCGATCGATTCATTATCCTATCCGTGTGTGTTTCCCTGTGTGCGTTGCGTTGATGAACGAAAGGCGTAAATAATTTTAAGGCGAGCTATAGTGAAGAAAAAAATGATAATATGAGGGGAGAGTGGGCGAGCTTGATCGAGTAGTCGAATTCGCTGCAAATACTCGCGAGCTTGCCAAGTCGATGCACCGCGCGCGCGCGGTAATAACAAAACGATGTAGTACGCCAATTGCGCCTCGGCGTCCCATTGATCACCGATGAGATAGTCGATGATATCGCCTGAGCTTTCAAGCCACCGCGCCGACACCGACACTCGATGTTATCCATTATCTTTGCAGCAAACATTTTTACATTTTCACCCTCTTTTTTTTCTCCGTCTCTCTCGTGAAATTATCATTACACGCGAAAAGCTCACGAGGCGCGTTGGAATAATACTCGCATATTATTATATCGCGTACGAATACTAGACTCTCGGCAGGGTACACACGAGAGCATACCCACATAGAACACAAGTGTTGCTACCTATATAATCACAATAAGCCCAGTCTGCGTATGTACCTTATACCGCGTACGCAGTACACGTATGCACGTATGTATGTGTGCATGTACGAGAAGTCGCGTGAGCGACAATCTGGCGTCGCCGCGCGCACAACCCCTCTTTTGCACGCGCAATGCATTTTTGATGAGGCTGGCAGGCAGCAGCAGCAGCACCAGCAACAGCAGCACCAGCAAAGAGAAAGAGAGAGAGAGATTATTAGTGCTGCGCGATTATCCTGATTAAGCGGATTGGACTTTGCCCCGTTGCAAGTGCACAGGAGGAGCTTTCGCAGTACTACTCTGGGAAGCCCATACACGTATACTGTATGCGTGTGCAGGTTGTGTGTTATTGCCACGCAGCGCTCCGCAAGTACTACCATACGTACACTATGCACAGAGTGAATTTGTATGATTCGAATGCGTGCGCGAGTCGAGCTGTAAATGCCAGCTCGTGTGTGTGTGTACGCGTAGCTTTTTTTTCTTCTTGCTACCCCCGGCTTGCTACTGCTGCTTTCCAAATGGTTGGTTTGTTGGTTCGCTCGAATTATTAAAGCCTCCGAGCTCTCTCTCTCTCTCTCTCTTTCTCTATGTATACGATTTGATACGGAATTTATGCACGCACTTGGTGAACTATTGTTCGAGTGCTTCCGCGAGCGCGCGGCAACAGACGAGAAGTGGCGCAGCTTTGGATTTCGCATCGTAAAAGATAACTACGCGTATGATAAATGTAAAGTGGAAAATTCGTAGCGCGCAACGACGAATGCGTCAAATCGAAAGCGTATGATGCTAGGCAAAAAAATAAATCGCACGACACACCGATGTATAGATAATAAATCGAATGACGAAAGGACCGGTGCAAACGAATATTGCGGTCGTCAGGATCCGAGAGTGATCGTTATCTCATACATATGAGCGATTCCAGAATTTACCAGACGGATTTTCATTGGATTGGCTTATAATCAACTCATACTCGAATAAGGGACAATCAATTGTAGCAAAAAATATTGAAACTATATATAAATTTCCAGTTACTAAAATAAATGACTATCGGTAAAGAAAATTTAATTGTATAGGCTACTTAACGCTATTCAATCATTCAATGACAATATATCAACATGTGAATCTATGTTTTGATTGTAAACAATATGAACATAAACTAATTTGTTTCTTGAACAATGAACATGTTTACAGTGAGAACAAATTACTTTGAATGTTATCTTTCCCTATGAAGCAAGCCCTTAATACCACAAGATAAATTTTACTCACTTAACTTTTTACTGTGACACTAAATTGAAGGATACATTATTTATCGTAAGCATTGATATCGATAAAAGTCAGAAGAAACCAGTCGAATTTGTCTCAAAAGATAAATTAAGTAAAAACGACGATCTTGCTTCAAACGACAAAAAAACACATTTGTGATATTTGTCAGCCGGCATTTCCACTAGAATCAAACATGGAAACGCACCGAGATACAATTAAGAGTGAACAAAAAAATTATGCATGTGACAAGTGCGAAAAGAAATTTAAGTTCCGAAGTCATTTAAGTAGACACCAAATATTAGTACACAGAGTCCGCAAAGATTTTACATGCGACAAGTGCGAGAAGAAATTTATCAAAAAATCAAGTTTGTCAACACATCAAAAATTGGCACACAAAGATCGCGAAAATTTCACGTGCAACAAGTGCGAGCGGAAATTCGAAAATAAACCAACTTTACTTAAGCACAAAAAAATATTCCATGAAGTTTTCAAAAATTACTTGTGTGAAATGTGCGCCAAAAGATTTGATACTAAACATAGTTTGCTCTTGCACATAAAGACAGCCCATGAGGGTCCCAAAGACGTTACATGGGACAGGTGTGAGGAGAAATTAAAAAATAATTCGCATTTGGTCTTTCCCCAAAAGACAGTCCATGAAGTTAGCAAAGATTACGCAGGCGATAAATGTGACAAGAAATTTGGACAAAACTCAAATTTGCTAACCCACTTAAAGATAATACATGAACATCGAAAAGATTACCCATGCGACGGGTGTAGAAAGAAATTTGGATGCAAATCACATTTGGTCTTACACCAAAAGACAGTACACGAAGGTCGCAAAGATTTTGCATGCAAAAATTGCGAGAAAAAATTCGGACAAAAATGTCATTTGCTGTACCACCAACAGACAGTACACGAAGGACGCAAAGATTACGCTTGCGACAAATGCGAGAAGAAATTTGGGAAAGCATCTGGTTTGTTAAGGCATCAAAGCACAGTCCACGAAGGTTGTAAAGATTTTGAATGTGACAAGTGCGAAAAGAAATTTGCCCATAAACAATATCTGCTTTGGCACCAGAAGACAGTCCACGAAGGTCGCAAAGATTTCGCATGCGACAAATGCGAGAAGAAATTTGGGAAAGCATCTATTTTGTTAAGGCATCAAAGGACAGTCCACGAAGGTTGTAAAGATTTTGAATGTGACAAGTGCGAAAAGAAATTTGCCCATAAACAAAATCTGCTTTTGCACCAGAAGACAGTCCACGAAGGTCGCAAGGATTACGCATGCGATACTTGCGAGAAGAAATTCGGACGAAAACAGCGTTTGCTCTTACACCAAAAGACAGTTCATGAAAAGCGGAAAGATAATGAATGCGACAAGTGCGAGAAAAAATTTGGACAAAAAAGGCATTTGCTCTACCACCAAAAGACAGTACACGAAGGTTGCAAAGATTTTGCATGCGACAAGTGCGAGAAGAAATTTGGACTTAAAAATCATTTGCTTATACACCAAAAAACAGTTCACGACGGTCGCAAGGATTTTGCATGCGAAAATTGCGAGAAGAAATTTGGACATAAATCTGTTTTGCTCGGCCACCAAAGAACAGTACATGAAGGTTGCAAAGATTACGTTTGCAACAAGTGCGAAAAAAAATTCGGGGATCGAAATAATTTAATTCGGCACCAAAAGACGGTTCATGAAAATCGAAAAAATTATGCCTGCGATCTTTGCAAGAGAAATTTTGGACAAAGATCGGATTTGTTAAAGCACCAAAGGACAATACACGAGGGTCTCAAAGATTATGTTTGTGACAAATGCGAAAAAAAATTTGGCCAAAAATCTCATTTGCTCAAACACCAAAGGGTTATACACGAAGCTCGCAAAAATAATGCTTGCCAATAGGGTGAAAATAAATCTGATACTCCATTGAATTTCAGTTGTAACCGAAAGTCGGTTTATAAAATTCACCGTAAATACCTATCGGACAAGTGCAATATGTTGTTAAGTACATAATTCTAATTCTTTTTTTAAAAACACTTATTGATGATTGTCAAGTCTGCGTGTGTAATAAATGCAATACAATTTTTTCATAAAAACTCAATTTACCACATTAGATTTGATTGCGAGGGCAATGTTTTGTCTTGTGACTTGTGCGAAAAGACGAACAAAACAAGCATCAATTTCACCGATCGTGAAGATTTGTTCACAAAAAATGTGGAGCCTCAGCAAATAGAGTCTCATAACCAATTTGAACGAAGGAAAACTAGTTAATACTTACTACGACTTCATCGAGTGTCAAGCTTACCAAAAAATGTGACGTTGACCTGACGTTTGAAAATTTGACGACATAAAATAACTCTACAAGTTAATTATAGAATATATTTAATCTCAAAATATTTTCATTTGTTGCATTATTCGTTAAATGTCGATGATGCAATATGACCAGGCAAATACACTGTTTCAAGTACTCTACTATTTAAAAAAAAGTTTATGCATGCTAGAGTTAATCACTAATTTTGTATACATTTTATATATTTACCAATTTTAATTATGTATTAAAATTTATTAATTTAAATAAATTGTTTTTATTATCAAAATTTAATTTTTGCTTCCTCATAGAAGAAGGAAGCTTTGTGACGGACCGATTTTCGACTTTTATAACTAATAATCGTAGAGTACTTTTACATACATCTTAAACTAGATCGAATTGCTGACACATGTCTGTATGTGTGTGTGTGTGTGTGTGTGTGCGCGCGCGCGTGTGTTGGGATGTGCGCAGTGATATCTCGATGACGGTAGTTCGTATCGTTACTGATAGATTGTCACAATTTTATTCGTTTTAATGTAAGGAAAAAGCCAAAACATCATTTTTAGTTCTGCGTTTAGTATTTAAAAAGTTATGAAGGATTTTCGAGAAAAAAAATTTTTTTTTCATGTTTTTTTTAGTTTTGTCATATTTGTTCTAAAACAAACTGGTTTTTTTAAATAAAAGTAATACTTTTTTTAAGAAAGAGCTTATAACCTTTGATTTGAGATAAAAAGTGTAAAGATTCACCGTAAGTTTGAAAAGTTACGTTTTGAAAATGAAATTTGGTTTTTATGATTTTTTCTTTTTTCTTAGTTTTGTGTTGTTTCGTGTTCAAAATGTATGATGCGTCAAAACATTGTTAATGGATGGATTAAGGATGAAGCCAAAAAATTTGATTTAGCGATAAACGAAGAAAAAAAATTTTTTTTTTCGATTTTTAAAAATTTTTTTTTTTGGGAGCTCATAGAGGAAGCTTTTTTTTTCTTTGTCGTATCGTTTGGTTGAGAAATAATTTATGATTGAAACTGTTTTGTGAACAAATTAGAAAAGATGATATTAATATTTCCAATAGTATATTACTGCCCTAGGCCGCGAAAAACAGAAAAGTCCCAGAATACGTGTAATTAATTAGTGTCCGAGGCGAAACCGAGGCCGATAAAAACGTGCTCTGGGGCTTTCTTTTTTCGCGGCATAGGCCTGTATACTATTTTTCATACACAGTGGCCCGAAAATCGCTCTTCCCGCTTTGCGCAGCGGCAGGGAAGTAGTCACTTTCGGGCCGCTGGTAAGAAAATTATTTATTTTTTGAGGGAACTGCCTTAATTGTTACGTCATCGTGAAAAAATTCGATAAAAATTATATATCAAAGAATAGAAGAACGTTGGCAATTGATTCCTCAAGCAGAAATAATTTATGATTGAAACTGTTTTGTGAACAAATTAGAAAAGATGATATTAATATTTCAAAATTATTTTCAAGTTAAAAAAAAAGTATGAGGAAGCTAATTGCCAATACATTGGCAGCGGTTTTTTTAATTTGATCATTCGCGCTTTTTTATTAGCTTTGTAGTACTTTCACAAAAAATAAGCAATGTTCATTACAAGCGCCATTCGAAAAAATGTAAATAAAGAAGAACTGGACTAGCTTCTAGCCGAAAATTTGACAGGTAAATCGTGGATTTGATCATATAGTGAACTATACGCACGCGGCAAATATTATAACCCAATGTTGCAGGTAGAGAGTATGACGAGACACTCTGAAAACCCGCATCTGCGCGTGTAATTCGGTCCTTTCGTCGAGAGGGGCTGCTGCGCCGCAGGAGTGGTATATTATAGGTGCACTCTGCTATGTATATAATAGTATACAGCAAGTATGGCCAATGGCCCATGGCTATAACGTACCATTGATTTCCCGGATTTTCCCGGCATTCGTACCTGTGCAAGGGCGCGTGTGTGTGTATGTGGGTATAAGTGCATGTGCCACGAGGAACTCGACCGATGAAAGCTCATGAATATTTAACTGCTTATTTTTGCTGATGCCATGACCTATACGTGCGAACCGTAAAAGTCAGAACCTCGACGCACCGAATCCAAAATTCATATATCTATGTGTCGTGCGTGCGTAACGATCCAAAAGGTCTCGTCGTCTAAGTGATTACATAAACGAATTTGCACGCATATTTCGAATACGATGATTGTACTGCTGCTGCTGCTGAAGCATCATAGGTGGTAGTTGAATGTATGACGAGCGACAAGGCTAAAAAAAGCTGCAGATATTTACTTTTTTCAAGTGAACCTTTTTAAAGCGTGTTGATTAACCTTGCGTGGAAGAATGCAACTAGAATTGATTCGATGCTCGATAACCACTAAAAATGCTTGCATAAAATTTACAAAAAACAGAGGAGCGGCGTAAAATAACTCACGCCATGGTGGGGAGGCGGTAAATTTTAGAGTGAATATCGAAGTAATTTATTACACATACGTATAAAGATATATTTACTCGATGTTATTTGTGTTAACTCGATGTTGTTTGTCGGAAGTTTTTTTGGAAAGTACTTTAAGAAGACCAAAAAGTTCCTCAAAGGAATCGTCGTCAAGTAAGAATTTTAAATTAGTTCAGTTGTTGTAAGAATAATGTATAAACAGATAAATCGGTGATTTATTTGTAAACAATATGATCTTAAACTATTTTGACATAATTCTTCGACCAACTTATCGTGTTTATATTAAAATCTAATTAGTTTAAATGTTGTCTTCCCTTATGAAACAAGTCTTAATACCAAATCATAAAAGTTACTGTGACACTAAATTGAAGGATATATCGGGTAATTTAGCCATCAAAATGGATAAAGGTGAGATGAAATCCAAGGAATTTATCTCAAAAAATAATTCAAGTGAACACGACATCATTGTTTTAGACGACAAAAAATACTTTTTAGATATTTCCCAGGAGGCAGTTACTGCACAAGAATCAAGCATAATAACATACCCAGATACAATTCATAGTGAACAAAAAAATTATGCATGTGACAAGTGCGAAAAGAAATTCAAGTTCCGAAGTCATTTAAGTAGACACCAAATATTAGTACACAGAGTCCGCAAAGATTTTACATGCGACAAGTGCGAGAAGAAATTTATCAAAAAATCAAGTTTGTCAACACATCAAAAATTGGCACACAAAGATCGCGAAAATTTCACGTGCAACAAGTGCGAGCGGAAATTCGAAAATAAACCAACTTTACTTAAGCACAAAAAAATATTCCATGAAGCTTTCAAAAATTACTTGTGTGAAATGTGCGCCAAAAGATTTGATACTAAACATAGTTTGCTCTTGCACATAAAGATAGCCCATGAGGGTCCCAAAGACGTTACATGGGACAGGTGTGAGGAGAAATTAAAAAATAATTCGCATTTGTTCTTTCCCCAAAAGACAGTCCATGAAGTTAGCAAAGATTACGCAGGCGATAAATGTGACAAGAAATTTGGACAAAACTCAAATTTGCTAACCCACTTAAAGATAATACATGAACATCGAAAAGATTACCCATGCGACGGGTGTAGAAAGAAATTTGGATGCAAATCACATTTGGTCTTACACCAAAAAACAGTACACGAAGGTTGCAAAGATTTTGCATGCGGCAAGTGCGAGAAGAAATTTGGGCAACAATCCAATTTGATCAAGCACCAAAAAGCAGTACATGAAGGACGCAAAGATTACTTATGCGACAAATGCGAGAAAAAATTTGGAAAAAAATCAAATTTGCTTATCCACCGAAAAGAAGTACATGAAGGTTGTAAAGATTTTGAATGTGACAAGTGCGAAAAGAAATTTGCCCATAAACAATATCTGCTTTTGCACCAAAAGACAGTACACGAAGGTTGCAAAGATTTCGCATGCGACAAGTGCGAGAAGAAGTTTGGACGAAAACATCATTTGCTTACACACCAAAAAATAGTTCACGACGGTCGCAAGGATTTTGCATGCGAAAATTGCGAGAAAAAATTTGGGCAACAATACAATTTGATCAAGCACCAAAAAGCAGTACATGAAGGTCGCAAGGATTACGCATGCGATAAGTGCGAGAAGAAATTCGGACGAAAACAGCATTTGCTCTTACACCAAAAAACAGTTCACGACGGTCGCAAGGATTTTTCATGCGAAATTTGCGAGAAGAAATTTGGACATAAATCTGTTTTGCTCGGCCACCTAAGAACATTCCATGAAGGTTGCAAAGATTACGCTTGTGACCAATGTGATAAGATATTTGGGATTCGAAGCAATTTAATAAAACACAAAAAGACAGTACATGAAGGTCGCAAAGATTTTGCATGCGACAAGTGCGAGAAGAAATTTGGACTTAAACATCATTTGCTTATACACTTGAAGACAGTTCACAAAGATTGTCAAGATTACGAATGCGACAAATGCGCAAAGACATATGGGCGTAAAGATCGTTTACTTCTCCACCAACGAACAGTACATGAAGGTCGCAAAGATTACGCTTGCGACAAGTGCGAAAAAAAATTCGGGAATCAAAGTAATTTAATTAGGCACCAAAAGACGGTTCATGAAAATCGAAAAGATTATGCCTGCGATTTGTGCAAGAGAAAATTTGGACAAAAATGGGATTTTTTAAAGCACCAAAGGACAATACACGAAGGTCGCAAAGATTATGCGTGTGATAATTGCCAGCAAAAATTTGCGCACAAACATATTTTGCTCTATCATCAACATGTAATCCACGAAGGTCGCAAAGATTACGCCTGCGACTTTTGTGAAAGAAAATTTATACAAAAATCGGATATGTTGAAGCATAAAAGGACAATACACGAAGGTCGTAAAGATTTTGCATGTGACAAGTGCGAGCAGAAATTTGGACATAAAATACAATTGATGAGGCACCAAATGAAAGTCCACGAAGGTCGCAAAGATTACGCTTGCGACAAATGCGAGAAGAAATTTGGGAAAGCATCTGGTTTGTTAAGGCATCAAAGGACAGTCCACGAAGGTTGGAAAGATTTTGAATGTGACAAGTGCGAAAAGAAATTTGCCCATAAACAATATCTGCTTTTGCACCAGAAGACAGTCCACGAAGGTCGCAAAGATTTCGCATGCGACAATTGTGAGAAGAAATTTGGACGAAAATCGTGTTTGCTCCGCCATCAAAAGGAAATACACGAAAGTCGGAAGGAACACGCTTAAGAAAAATTCGAAAAGAAATACCGATTGACATTATCAACAATGTATAGATCTTTATACATAGTTTTAGAAATTTTAATAAATATTGTGCCTAAAGGATTGTATCATATCTGAACCTGGGGTATTCAACCATATCATTACATCTCGTACATTGTCGTTGTGGTGTTTTACTCTGTGTTCATTTTTTAGTTATTTGGTTTCTGCATTCATCCATGCAACGATCAATCGAGAATTTTTCAACGTCTTGTTTAAAACTGTATGTGGGGCGAACGTTGACTACTGGCTTTTTTTATAAATGTCAGGTATTTTGGCGTCCCACGGCCAAAAGTGACGTCCCTGCCCACATTAACATACGGTCTTATGGATATACTGTCAAAAAAGCCAGTGACTACCATTGCTACTACTACACTTTATATACAATAATACCACTTTCAGCCTCTATCACTAGATGGCGAGTACCATTATCTGTAAATGTGCAAGTGACTTAGTAAAAATAATTCTATAAGTCAAAGCACAGATTCTTAACTACAGACGGTTAAATCACTACAGGTTTCATAAACAATTTGAGGTCCCACGAAACAAAAAAGCGTATATATTTCGACCCGCTGAATCCAAATTTTCAATTCTCTCGTCGCTCAGAGTCATGAATAATTTGTTATAAACAATTTAATTTTTTATGCTGCAATAACTATTTAACTATAGAATATTCATGGAGGAAATTTCATTTCTTTTTATTTTACACAAAAATACAAACATTTCCTATTTTTATTCGTCTAGCTACGACCAAAAGAACCAGAGATATCGCAATTTTGCCGAGGTTTTTGACTTCAAAACTGAGCTTTATTTTCCTTATTTTTTAACAATCTGAAGGCACAAAATCATGTCGTTTTTAGCACGTTTATTGTCAACTCGAGCTGTAAAATAGGCAATATACGATCCAGCTCGACTTAATATGGCCAAAAACTGGTGAACATGTAGATGCTGCTTATAAAAACTAAACCTTTTTTATGTTCATTCAGAAGGGAACGTTTTAATTATGGTAAGCAGCGTCGGTGTATAAGTCAAAGTTTCTAAACCAGAATTTGCTAACATTTTAATTTTTCTTTTTCGGGGACAAATCGTTAGAGATATCAAACGTACACATGCACAAACCGCGCGTCTGTGCAGTATGCAGGTCTGCTAGGGATCGGAGGGCGATATTTTTAGTCCATCGATTACTTCCAGTTACGTAAACACATTCTCATTAATTTTTGTAATTCAATTTTCTTTACGGATCGTTCCACTCGTGGCGCCGCAATACTTATACACACACATACACGCACATACCGATTTGCTGTTGTCACGTCATCTATAAACAGCAGCATATACGTATACATACAGGATCAATTCATTCAAATTGAAAGCCCTCGATATGCACACATGCCATGCGTGCACATAACACAGAGGGAATAAAACGTGGACGACGACGACGACGACTGTTGTAATCGCGCGAAACGAAAAACCCGCAGCACGCGTGTAAACGACACGATACGAGGGATATCTCTCGTGTCTCGTAGTACGCATTATATACGACTCGTAATCAACACTATGAATTAGTGCTTTTCGTCGTCATTTAACGCCGCGCTTTATTATCTACTCCTCGTGTCGCGCTCCTTGTCTACAATATTAAAATTTAGCGTTTAAAGATAAAAATGTAAAAAAAAAAAAAAAGAAATGAGGGAACAAATGAAAAAGTTGACGATCCTCGAGTTACGTTCGAATTAAAGTCGAGCGCGTTATTGGTATATCGCGACCTCATAAGACCCACGACGACGATGAAGCTTCATTACGGCGCGCATCATGCGATGCAATTTTTATTTTTTTTATAGCTCACGTCGAAACATTCTTTCTTCTAAATTAATTTCATAGCCTTATTTGCGCGATTCGCCGCATTATGCGTATAGATATATTATACCGCACGCGGCGTAACGCGACGTGTATAAATGTCATACATCCAACTGCGCCAGCATGTAACGTAATTCCAAAAAATCCTAAAATACATATTATTCACGCGTCATCATCATTATTGCTTGTACGTATTCGTCGTCGTCGCCGTCATCATCATCGCGTCGTCAGAGTCAGAGAGCTGCAACAGTGTGTTGGCACGAAAAAATTATAGTTCGGACACATCGTATCCCTTCTCGTAATGTACATCGTATCGCTTAGTATCGCACGGGCTGCGTGTGGTCAGTAAATTAGCGAATATATCGCATCCAGGAAACGAACGAAAAAAAAAAACAACAAGAAGAGACACACGCTCGCCGCATCAAATGTGAGTAAAGCAGTAACAGCAGCAGCAGCAGTTGTCGGTAAATTTTCTACATAATGACCCGTAGAGCGCCGAGAGAGAGAGAGAGAGAGAGAGAGAGAGAAGGACGATCGCCGGCCGGTGGAATGTCCGGCGAGATATTTCATTTATTTCTCGCTGTTCCGACCTTTATTTTGTTAATAATCTATTGCCCCGTGTTTTTTTTCGACCGATGAAAAAAAGGCATATAAATTTCGTTTCGGTTTCGCGAGAACCGAGAGAGAGAGAAAATTTACATTTCACAGGTATATATACGCGCGTTCGCGATATGTCCCGCAACGTGTATCGGAGTAATGACAGTGTGTACGATAAGCATGACATTAGCCGCAATATATCTCTCCTCGAAAAGCTGCAATTACGAGTAGCGTCGATGTATGGTACGAGCCTCTCTCTCTGCTCTTTTTTTTGCTTTCAATATTTTTTTTTTTCGTCGTCCGAGAGTAATCACGTTAAAGAGCTTTTTTAGCATCGCGCTCGTGTGTGTGTGTGTGCACGAGTCTCATCCTCTATCATCGGTGAAATTTTAATAATACACCCTGCGCATCTCGCATGTTTACACATACGTGCTCGTATAGTAGCAGCAGCAGCAGCAGCAGCAGCTGGCTACACTATACTCTGTCGCGTGCTGCAAAATAGAGTAGCCGGTACGCACGAATGCTGCTGCCGCTGCACCGCACCATATCATGCCTCGCATGCGTTTTGCCTGCCCCGCGTGCTATTATACATTATATACCCTCGTATATCGATCGGCTCTCGAGGAATTTCTGTTTTTTTTAGTCGTCGCGCATACCCCCCTCGTGAGTGTACTACGTGTGTGTTATACAGGCGAGACTTTTCGCTTTTTCTTCTTACCGCGCCGCGATGGCCGCGAGCAAATATTTGACGAGTAAAATTATAATTGTTCGAAGTCTCGTTTATATAGATAACTCGCCGGCTGGGGTGGTCGGCTTCGCGATAACCTCCTCCTACACCGCGCTGTTAACTTTATAAGTCGAGCCGCGCTCGTATATAGACTTCCAGCCGCTCTCTCACTTACCCTTTCAACTTTTTTTATATTTATTTTTATCGCGAGAAAATTAGTACGAAAGCCACCCCCTGGTCTCGTTGACTGAGTGTACACTGAGGCTAATGAGAAAGTTGTGTTATTCTTGCTTATTGTTGTAATCATAATACCTTTCGCTTCGAGGTTTTACGTTTGCGACTTTTGTGTCAACGGTATCTGATGATCAACTTGATTGATGATTGAGAAAATTTAGAGGCTCATTTGTTAGCTTTCAGGGAAGAGCTGATCACATACGTTACCGCGATTTTTACCTAGTTATGAATTTTTATGTATTTTTTATGCATTCAACAAAAATCAACCTAAATTTTAATAATAGTCGGGGATTTTTTCTTAAAAGTTATACTCATATGACAACTCATATCAAGGCTCTTCACTAGAGGCTTTTCTGTCCAATTTATTCAAATACTCGTTGATGCCCTTTTCATGTAATTCTAGAAAATTGTTGTAAATTTCGATGAAAATTTTGTTCTAATACTTGAAAGTCACGTTCAGTTTGCGTACTGTAGAGGTTTGTTGTCAACATTATGGGAAATAATGCGCGAGGTAAATATGGACGTTATAATCCATTAAAATAATTCTATATATGAGATATATGAATCGTATTATAGTTTATTTACCACAATTTTTTACTAATTATATCTCCGGTTCTATTGGTCGTATCAAGACGAATAAAAAAAGGAAATTTTTGTCTTTTTGTGTACAATAAAATGAAAAAGAATTGTTTTAGTAAAAATTCAATAGTTTAGGAGTTATAGCCGTATAAACAATTAATTTGTTTATAACAAATAACTCGACCATCCGAGCGAGGTGCGAGTTAAAAATTCGGATTCAGCGGGTCAAAATACGTAGAAATACACTTCGTTTTTTGTGGGACCTTCCAATGTATACGAAACCCCCTCAGCGCCTAGACTACATGGATCATCTCAAATTCCAACATTCACTAACGCATCTTCTATTCGCTCCGAGTGGCGAGGTCAAAAGTGTCCACATTAACATATGTTCTTATGGAAATACAGTCAAAAAAGCCAGTGACTAGAATTGAATTTTATTTTATAGAAAATAACACGAGTAAAAGTAACGCTGCAGTATGGCTCCAAAGCATGCTCTCTCCCTTTTACTCTCCTTTCAGATCGTAGTGAATGTAGTCTCAGTACACGTTACGGCACCGCAGTGTAAACGACTACAAAAATCGTGTCAGTTGCAGCGAGTGATTATTGTGAAAAAAATAAAAAATATCTTAAATTATATTTTACGTGTCTTCCTGTTTGCATTTATTTTTCTGTGTGAGTGTGTATAATCATGTCCATGTCCAATGGCAGATCACGTGAAATTGGCCACGGGGAAGTTGCAGACGACCACGTCGACGACAATGATTTCGAACACGTGGTCCAACATAACCAAAAAAATTTAGAAATTTTGAAGAGTTTGCGCGAAAAGATCAACTGGAATGTTAAAAAGGAGCGACGTGAATTTCTCCGTCGCCTTTATCCATTATTCATCGATTGGAATTGCGAACTTCCCGATCTCCGGAACATTTTTAGAGACAAAGAAATCGAGCGTATTCTTTTGGATTCAATACAATACACCAAAAAGTATCATTACGTGGGAGAACAAATCATTAAATTCGTGGCTCGGAGCGGCTACAAGAACAATCCCGTCCTTGACAAAGATGGCAAGCCACTGTTGCGTTACACCACACCAATACATTATGCAGTTAGAAGCCAGATTCATAGCATGGATGTCATCGGTTTTCTTTTTAAAATTTACAACAGATTCGATGTAAATTACGCAGACGAGTTCGGCTACACACATTTCCATGTGGCCTGCAAAGTGGACTTTTACTGTATCGTTTGGGAATTCCTCGAGCACGGCCAGGATCCGAATTTACTGGTGCCGAAAACGGGCGATTCGCCGTTGCATTTGGCAATTGATCACGACAGAATCGACGTAGCCTGTTTGTTGATGACACACGGCGCCGATCCGAGTTTGCCCAACAAAAAGGGATTGACTCCTGTGCACGTTCTTTGTAAGACGAGTGAAGAGTGGAGTGATCAAATCGACAGGGTTAAAATGTTCTTCAAGACCATAGACGAAAAAAGTCAAACGTTGAAAATCGATGCTAGGGACAACAAGGGTCGAACGCCCATTCACTATGCCGTGTCGAGATTTTTACCATATACCTTCGATACTCTCATGAATCGGGGGGCTGATCTGTCCAACTTCGTCTTCCCTACCATACGTGACTTGGACAAATACTTCAAATGGTACAAAAGCATTAATAGTGCGCTAAAATTACAAGTAACATCCGGCTTGCTGGCCATCATTGAATGCCTCGAGAAACAAGATTACGAATTGGACCAAAGCGACGTCGTTACGATCATGAAATTTTTCTTGAAACACAAATTGTTCCAAAATTTGACAGATATCGATGAAAGATGGAACGATGACGAGGAATTCATAAAAAAATCGAAAAATATAACGATAAGTCAGAATCGGTCGTCGTTCTACGACTTTCTCCAGATGCGACCCGAAGAGGCGGAGAAACAACTCACTTATGCGCACCACTTCGGTATGGTATGCTCGATAAAATGGTGCGATGAGGCGCATCCCGACCGCGAACGGGTGTGCATTCAGCACCTGTGCAAGAAACTACCGAGAAGATTCTTTCGACGATGGGCACTGTATCCTTTTTGGGAGCTGATAGAATACCGACTGCCAATCGAGTGCTGCGAAATTATCCTCGAGGAGTTGAAGCACGAAGATTTATGTAATGTTTTTTTGGCGGGTGCAAACCAAAGCTCGTAATCGAATGGTTCAATCTCAATTTCGTAAACATCAACTGAGATAAGGAAACAAATTACGACGGTATAAAATGTTTGCAGCTCAAAAAATTATAATTATAAGAAGAGATATCCGAAATATTTTTTTTACAATGAATGTTACAATCAAAATAAATAAAGAAAATTGAATTCATTAATTTTTTTCTGTGTTTTCATTTTATTTAAGTTTTATTTATGAATATCATTTTATATAATGCAGCTGTTCTTGTACAGCTGCTCATTACTTATTTTAAAATAAATTTTTTTTTTTAATTTCTTCTTCCTAACGTCGTGACGTTTCCATGCTCTAGTAACAAAATAAAAAAAAGCACACGAGTAATGTCCATATATTACATGTCCGCACTCAGCATTCTCCAACCGATGTTGACACTAGTTACATGTAGGTGCGTTTGCGCGTTATCGTCGTTATTACGCAGCACGTCATTGTAAACGAATTGAATGATTTTGATAAAATTTTATTATATCACACAAACGCGCGCGCGCAAGCCCGAAAACACGAAAATGACATTTTCTTTAATGTACGCGGCGCGTCGCAATGATGCACAATATACAGATATATACGTTAATAAAGATACTTCGTACCCATTTAGCCGGAGAAAGAGAAAAGTCTCTCTCTCTCGGCGCGCGCGGGTTCAATTAGCGAACATTCGAGCGATAGCTCCGCGACGAGAGAATTATCACAATCAAGCCTTTCTAACGCACTTACTCGCTTACAAAGATGCATCGAGCTTTGAAGCGTTGCAGCGACGTTTTATCGAATACTCCGCTTACAAAAGCTCGATGCGACGACGCATATATTTATATTTATTTCATTGGGTATACAAATTTTGCGGTGTATTATTGTATTTTGTGCTTCTCTCGGTGAGAACCTCGAAATGCCATTAGCGCAACAGCGTAACGAATTCAGAGAAAGTTTCTCTTTCTCTCGCTCGACTCGACTAGACCTGTATTATATGATATTGCGAGCTTTTTCGCGATGGGGTGCGAGGAAGAGAGGTAGCCGAGGAAGACTTTGAGATCGTCGCGAATGCTGATGTTCTATTTCTTTGCAACTTTTTCTTGTCGCAAGAAAAAACAATTTTTTGAAATTCAGAATTTTATATTATTTCACAAATATTTAAGCAGCGAAGATTTATTAAATCTGTAGGGATTTGAAATTGAACCGACGCCATCTAGCGGTACTCTATCGATGGCTTCTAGCTCCGTCTCGAATTGGATGGGTACTCTTTTATCTAGATTCTCAAGGGTTCTAACGGGCGTTTAAATGAAAAAAACATTCAAGAATTTTTTTACAAAATTTGTTTTTCTTCCACGCCACTGGTTTCTATCTGTATCTGTATCCGGCTTACACACATACGCGCGTGCACATACATGTGGGGGCTCGATCTAACGCATCGGTGTGCGTTAGCCGCTTACACTCACACATACATTCACGCGACAATTGTGCCCATGTGCGCTGGCGTATGCCTGCCAGCCTCGCGTTACATAGAGTACATCTTTGTCTGTACCGCCTTTTCGTTCGCGAGAACAAGCGTAATGCATATTCGTTTGCCGGTTCTAATTATTACATTTTAATTTTATAATACTTAATGCTAGGTTATTGGTATATAAAAAATGAAAAAAGGATATTTTTAAATATTAAGTGCAGGGTAAGCTACGGACCTAATCACCTTGTCTAAGATCTATCAGAATCATTGATATATTCCGAATAAGTCTACATTACATGAGCGCTGTGGCTCAAATAGTTAAATATTATAAAAATTCGCTTCAAATATTATCAATGAATTTTTAAGAAACATAATTTGTCTGAAAGCACAAAAACAGAAAAAATTAAACACACAAAGTATACGAAAATAGCTCACGCAAACGATTGTATCCCATTGAAAAATCAAAATTTGGAATTTAAAAAAAACATTTATTGGGGAAAATGAAATTCTGTTAAAAAAATGAGTACATTTCTTTTTAATTTCAAGCCTGTTGGAGTATTTTTAAAGAAAAATATAATTAGATATAAATTTGAAATTACAGTTATGTAAAGCAGCGACGAAAAAGAGTTCCGCTAGATGGCGTCGGACCAATTTTCAATTCCTAAAGATTTAATAAGTCTTCGCTGCTTAAATACTTGTCGACTTCAAATGTAATATCTATTAATATATCTTGTAATAGAGCTTCGAAAACAAAAATTGCTTTCACATTTGCAAAATATCCAAATATCACGTGGATTTACTCGTTTACATACGAAGGAATAGTTGAACAATTTTCCTTTTGAGCTATATTCTATTTCAGACACTTTCACGTCGAAAATCAAGCGCTCCGAGCGTAGCGTATTTGATCTCTGCAAGTATTTTTAGCTTCGTGCTACATCGCGTATGAAACAAAAATCCGAATCCTGCACAGCGAGCCGCGTGGCCGTGGAAATTTTTTGTGTATCGTGTAGCATATTATTCAGCTGCGCGACCGCAAGGAACCATTTTTCACCCAGCCGTCGCTTACCCGCACATGTTATTTTAAAATCGGTCTCATGCTCATGCATAGTTTATCTTCCTCGCGCGGAGGCGACCTAAAAGGCTTAATAAATGCGGTACAAGTTAAAGTACAAGTACAAGTTATAAAGTCTAGACTCTCTCTCTCTCTCTCTCTTGTGTGAAGTGCGACGTACTACGGCCCCCGCGTCCTTGCCCCGATCACAAGAATTTAGATCAGAGAAGTAGGACATCGAGGTGTTATTTTTTTTTTTTTTAACTATGCATCGCCCGTTTGCGATCCACGCGCAAGTATACACGCTTCTGTGTGTATGTGTGTGTATGCAGCTCTCGAGCATACACCCTCTCGCTTTACCCGTATAAACATAACACACATCTCAAATTTGCAATGCATCGCGACGCTAATTACGACTCGGCGCTCTCGAGTTGTGCTCATGCCAATCGATGCTATATACAACTACTGCCGATGTTTGATTTTAATTACCGCGAGCCACAGCGGCGATAAATCAAATTAATTTGCTGATTGGTATAGTTCCGTTCCATCGAAGATATAACCCTCCCATGAATTGTGTACGCGCACGTATGGCCGGCCGCGCGTTTAAAGTTAATTGACGAGAGCGAGCGATAAACAGTCGAAAAATAAAAGAGAAACAAGAAGAAATGACAAAAAATGCATCGGCATTCGCCACGCATAATTGTGAATTCGAAATGCGATATATATAATGTACGATATTTACGCAACATGAGTACGACAGCTCGAGCGTCCGAAAATATTTGTATATTATATATAAATCTAAGTATAAATTATCTGTAACATTTATGCGTGGCGTCGGGTCAAATAATCCTTGGGAATCACAAAGCCATTATCGGAGCGCGTACAATACAATAAGCGCAATATGTGTACACGAGTACACTTTATGTCTTTAAACACCCTCTCACTCGTACTTTGGTATGCTTGCGCGCGTATTATTATGAATGCCTCTCTCTCTCTCTCTCTCCCGCGAGTGCACACACACCTAAACACACACTTACAGCTCGACAGCTCGATCTGTCTCTCTGCATATATACCAAACGTAGATTTTGCAGTGGTAAATCGTCCCGAAGTTAGATTACCCTTTATATGGCGCCCACCACCCCGACCCCTTTTTACACAATATCAGCGCAACGTGAAAATTGCCGCGCGCGTTATTCGGCTTTCCATTCGCAAAATTTTCGAGGCAAATTTTTGCGTCTCTGCAGTAGCAGTTGCGTAAAAAAATAAAAAATAAATAAAAAAAAAAAAAAACACGAAACGTCAAAATAATATTCCGCCTAATGGAATTGTTTTATGTGTAGTGACATATTCCGCACATGCCCCCTCCGTATATATACCATTATCCATTCTTTTCATAAATCGATCACGTACACACGCCTGCACACGAGCTATTTCGTTCTCTTTATTTTTTCATTTTTTTTTTGTCCTTAGCATTCGAAGAGCGAAAGAGGATATATTTCATTCTCAGACTCGTACGCGAGCGCACGGACGCGGCGAGTGCAGCAACAGCAGCACGCGCCAAGCACCACCACTAGCAGCACCATCATGGTTAGCTGTATTTTTTTTTATACTCGTCCCGCGTACACATATATAGACAAACTTTTGTGCGTCGATACGTATATATATTATATTGTATGTATACGGGCATGACGTCTCTGTGTGCATATGAATATTCGAAAGCTCGATATATCTTGCGCCCTGTAAATAAACATACACCCGGCGCGCGCGTAGAGTAGCAGCAGTAGGCTCGCAGGCCGCACACAGAGCGAGGGAGAGAGCGAGTGAGAGAGGGTGTCTCCGGCAATACGTCGAAATTACGGTATACAGGCAACGCGGGAGGGTATAGGGTACACATTGCAGTCTGGCCGCAATGCGCCTTTACTACTGACGCTCGGAGCGCGTACGTATATATATCGGCGTACACAGCGTGTATATAGATATGGATGGATCGACGCAGCAACCAGCAAAATCGTCTCGGGGCAAAAGGAGCTCTGCGAGCGAGAGAAGAGACAAGCTCGCGCGTATACACGTATTTGTGGAGGATAAGAAGAAAAAAAAATGAATAAAATGAAAATACGTGGAGTCGTAAAAAGAAAGGAGTACGCAGAGAGGAGGAGGAAGACGCCGAGGTAAAGGCGCTGAATCGAACAAAGTTATAAAAACAGAGAGCGAGAGAGAAAGTGCTCGGCTCGACGAAATGAAAATATGACTCTGTAAGGACGTACTAAACATACCGCTGGCAAATGGACTTGTTTTATCTAAACTTATACGCGCACGCTCGATTGTTCAAATCAAATTTAACTCGGTTCTTTTTTTTCTTTTGGTATAATTAAACCCAGGCTATATTTTAACATTAGATTACGAGCAATCATTGGCCAATTTGTCTGATTAATAAAAAAAACGAGAAGAGAGAAGGAGTAAAAATGTCTACACGCTATTCTTCTTGGCTCAAAGATAAGATCGACGCTCGCTCGCGGCTCATTACGACGTGTGCCACGGGTGCGCGTAGGTATACGCGTGTACAACGGTATAAAACCAATAACAATTGCATAGCCGAGAGCTGCCTCCCTGCCAGCAACAAAAGTATAGCAGTAGCAGCAGCAAGTGTCTATATGGGTGTTTGTCACGGCATGACTTCCAGACGAGTTTATTAAGACGATCGCCATGGGAATCGCTCGCGAGCCGGTGTAGGTCTAGCTACCTTCTCTCTCTCTCTCTCTCTCTCTACAAGTGTGAGTGTGTAGGTGTAATGCGTACATAGGCTCGTGTATATAATCATGGGCTTCGGTTTTCGCACTGTAATTTCGAAAACTGTGTCGTGCATTATGTACACATACACACATACACACACATACCTGCGTGTGTACACATATATACGCAATGTATATTATATGTATACACCCTTTTTTGCCCATTTCTCTCGCGCTGATGGGCCTTCGATTTTCTTCTTCCGCGCGTACACCTTTATTGTTCAACGTCATGCAGAGCGGCCGCGTACTGAGCCCCTTGCAGAGAGACAGTCTACGATAGGCGTTAAAATTTTAAATATTTATTAGTTTTCCTCGCGTTAAGTACAATTTACGATGGGTTTTCGGAGGTACGCTTTCCTTACATAAAGACGAGCCACATCGTGTAATTCATTAACTTTCAGGTGAATTTTTATGCGTAAGCTCTCAGTTCGCCAGCTGCCCGTTGTTATAACTTATCAACTTTATTGAAATAGTATATACTTGATTTTCTCATGATTACGCACGTTTTTTGACAATAATTTACGAATGAATCATTGTTCAACGATTCGAGTATACTAGTTAGCGCGAGGATGTGCCGACCAGCGATTTCAGAATGCGCGACTAATTATGTAAACGAGGCTTTTAATCTTTTGAAACATGTGAATTATATCCAGCGGTAAGTCGTACTTTCATAGAGAAAAACAATAAACTATACCACAATCAAGATTCAATATAAGAAAACGAAAATTTTTTCAAGTGTTCGATTCATTTCTTTATTTATCATCATGCTGAGTAAATGATCTGTTTTTTTTTACCAGAATTTTATACATACCAATTATATACGTAAATTACTATATCATAAATATACTACGCAAAATTTTTTCTCGACATTTGTAAAAAAACAAAATAAATTCGGTAGATAAAGCTTCGCGAAAATTGTACAAAGTCATTGGCTGAATTATTCAGGCTTACGCTGTAGCACATTCTATAGAAAACCCCCATGGTTAATGAACATTTTGGAGGGCGAAGCAAATATAAAGCGATACGTTTAATATTAGAAAGTCTGCGGGCATGTTAAAACTTGTATCGTCTAATTAATATAATTAGTGCGCGGTACTACTGCGCCTCGGCTAAATGACGACGTTATGTATACACACTCGATTCCGTTTTCCGGACATTGAGTATACAAATTAATGCCTCGACTGAGCTATATATACAGATATATACATTCGCTACATTTATATATAATACGAAGTTTCACAAATGAACGTGTCGTATGCCGACGCGAAAAGAAAAAAATTAAACCCCAAATCAAGAGAAATGAGACAGACGTGTGTTAGCCGGTGGTGGTAGTATAGTATTATATTCAAATTGAGAGAGAGAGAGTGAGGGCGAAGATCCGAGGGAGAGTTGAAGAGGATTTGCGTCGGATTTTCGGACTTTGATCGAGTATATGAACCTTGACTACGTATTAGGTGCGGCTTCCTCTTTCTCTCTCGGCTATTTTCGAATTTCCATTGTCTTTGCGCACGAGTATTAGCTCGAGTTTGCCTTTCCTATGAATTATAAATTATCTCGATGATAAATCGCGCCCTCGCGACTGCCGTTGTATGCACGTCAGGGCGCCACCACCACCACTACCACCGATGCACAATTGCATTGCGAGATTCGCCATCGTCGTTCTATAACTACGGCGCGCGCGAAAAACAAACAGCTAAAACGTACGTTGCGCGCTGCATTTGTGTAACCCTCTAACTCTTTCACCCCCCGCCGCCGCCCGAGCACACTCGCACGCACAGGGTGTGTGGCAGCTCTACTGCTATAAGCATCACGGTCTGTACGGCTCAATATATATACACTCGTGTAATAAAGCTGATTGCGAAAACAAACCAATTTCGTCGCGTACCGCTGCCGCTGCAGGTCACCCGGAGCTCGATTATTTGCGATAGAGCCACGGCGGCGGCGGCGGCGGCTTGCACAAAGTGGCCGGAAATTGATGTACAGATGTTTGCACGAATTCGCGTTTGTACCTCTCTATATAGAGCTCGAGCTCGCGCGAACGCTTTGCTGTATGTACGAGTGCACTTGTGCAGGCGCCGTCGCGCGCGCGTGAGCTCTGTATTTATTGATTCTTCTTGCTCGCTGTAATGCACGCACGCATGTGGCACGTATATAGAGAGATATTTTGTCGTCGCGAATTGCAAAAGAATAAATTTCGGTTTTTACTTGGGTTCGGCTGATGCTGTAACAACTCTCGTTTTTGCAGAAAAGGCATATTCATATCCGAATTGCACAAAAGACCATTAGTTGAAAGTTATTTTCATTTATTGTTATTAATATGTTAAAATGTGCTTAAATAAAAATACACTTGAAAAAAATGATTAAACTGAATTAGCAAAATTGTTGATATTAAGTAAAATAAAGAATCCACGTGGAAATGAAACTGTGATAAAACTATGGGGAAAAATGAATGGCAAAATTATTGATTTAGCTCGTTTGTCATAACTTATGTCTTAGTTTTCCCATCATTTTTTTTTAAGTGATTTTTAAATTATGAGAAAACTGTGGCTAACGAGCTGAATCAATAACATTGCTATACTTATATTTTTCCCATAATTTGCAGCGATGCAGCGTTGCGTTTTTTGAAGTTTCATTGAAATTAAATATAAATTCTTTTTCAATTTTATTTGTTTGCTTACCATACGAAATTTGGCAGACCTGAATAAGTGCAAAATAAATAGAAGATGTAATTGGAAGAAAAATCAATTTTATTCATTAAAATTTTGTTCATAAAATAGAATAAGATTTTCATTCTATTTTGAGGATTATGGCTTCTTTACACTCTAAATTGTTTTGTAAGCTTTCCACTGTCGTAAAATCAGATATCATGTACCGTTCACGTTACCTAAAAATGCTCCTTGGTAAATTTTTAGTATCTACTTGTGTCAACTACCGGATCTAAAAATGAGCAGGTTCAATCTTTTCTTTTTTACTCATTTTTCCAAATTTTTCAATTTTTTTTTCAACTAAATCTTAAGTCAAATAATATTACAATAGTGTATTTTTAAAAAATAATTTCTCTGTCTTGTCTGTGTGACAATTAATGAGTGCAAAATTAATTTATCGCCATCACAAGGCTCGGCTCATAGCCGCCAAGCAAATATGATACAAATCTTCGTTTTCCAATTTCTCGAGGATCACCTCGCAGATCTCGACCGACAGACGTTTGTGTATCAACTCGTAGAACGGTTCCAGCGCCCAGCGTCGAAAAAATCCTCTCGACATCTTCTCGCACAGACGTAGAATGCAAGCATCCTCGATCTCTTGAGGAAGCGACCAGTTTTGTCCCGAGCTGGCGAAGCGCAGGTAGTCCGTGTACGTGAGCAGTTTTTCCTCCTCTTCGGGGCGCAACTGGAGCAGATCGTAGAGCGACAGACTCGAATTCACCATTGTTTTCTTCGCTTTGCACATGAAATACTCGTTGTCGTCGTACCAAGGATCTTCCACCAGCGCCGACTTCTCGAACAATCCAAGCTTAGCAAAACATTTCATGATCACCATAGCATCGTTTCGGCTAAAATCGTAGCCTCTTGTCTCGAGACGTTTGGCGACGGCCAGAAGACCGGACATCTCTCTCATTGCGTCCTGCAAGGATGAAACATTTCTGGATCGATTACGGTTGAAAAAAGGAATCCGGAAAGATCGGCGCCATGATCCAAGAGCACGTCGACGGTATCCGGCAATAGATTCGCCACGGCGCACTGCAGCGGTGTTTTACCCTCGTTGTCCCGAGCGTCGATCCGCAAGGGCTCATTCAATTCGTGGCAGATCTTGAACAACATGCCCGCCGATTTGTCGCTCTGGTCTCGCGCGCAGATAAAGTGTAAGGGAGATGCTTCGAACTCGTCGTCGACCAAATTCGGATCCGCGCCATGTTTCAGCAGCAATGCGGCCACCTCCCCCTTGTCACGGATCAAGGTCATGAGCAACGGCGTGTCACCCCGGTTCTTCCGAGCCCGTACCAGCCGATTCGATTCGTCGCGGGCTCGGCGAATCGGCGAGTTTGAGTAGGTGTCGCAGCGCATGTAGATCACGCTGCTTACGTGCAGAGGAGTGGGCAAGTTCGGATCGGCACCGGCCCTCAGCAGCAACAGCGCCGCTTCTCGGTTATCTCTTTCCAGAGCCAAGTGCAGCGGCGTGTAGCTCCTCCTCGTTGCGCGATTGGGATCCTGGCCGAGTTCGAGGAAACTCTCGACGATTCTTAATTGATCGCTGGACGCGCCGGAGCCGCAGACCATATGGAAGTGCGTCAGACCGGTCGCCTCGTCGACGTAATCCACGTCGTATCTCGCGTAAATTTTGAGAAGCTTGATACATAACTTATCGATACGATCGCACATCTAACCGACTCCTCGATACATGTCATAGAACTTATATAGACGATGCAGCGGCGTGGCGCGACGCAACGTTGGCCTGACTTCGCCTCTGCGGCACTCAACTTCGACTGGCTCGTCCACGTAGCCGAGCATGATCAAAAAATCATAGAACGTCTCTGATCCTGGATTCTCGCTCAATGTACAAACGTCGTCGAGTAGACGCTCGATTTCTTCGGGTCGAAAGATATGCCGGAGATTGGGTAAGTCGTCCTTCCAATCTTTAATTAACGCCTCGACTCGGCGAAACAAGGCGTATCGATTCGATCCTTCGTCCTTCCACTGGACGTTTTCTAGCAAGCTCTTCAACTGATTAGTATGGCTTTGGTCCATCTTTCAATACTGCACTCACACAATACACACACGATAGCTTATACTTATATTTGAAATATTTTTTACTCTTTCACTTGCTGCGATCGACGCGATCTTTTCTACAGTTGTTCACTCTGTGGCGTTGTAACGAGTACCGATCTACTTTCTCTACTTTCTCTACTTATAAAAAAGAGATGGACCTCAAAGTGAAGCATCGTAAAACGACCTCTGATTGGCTGACACTGACGACGACGCCCGACGCGAGCCGACTCGATACGAGCGCCTGCGCTGCTAACTGTCAACAGACAGTTGGTACTTAAGTAACCTCAAAACATGAATGAAAAAATTGACGCGCGCGAAGCGCATTTGAAACTTACTATTTCTGAATCTTAAACTAACCTCAAAACACGAATAAAAAAATTGACACGCGCAGAGCGCATTTAAAACATCTAGTCTCTGGAAAAAACGCGTGGCCGAATTAGTAATGAGAGATACAAGTTGCATTAGCTGTGTTCCCCTCTTTTCTAAGCTTTCTAATTGAATAGTTGATCGATGCACACGTCATGCAACCGTATCGTATCGTTTGACCGAGCAACTAAAAAAGAAAATTCGGGTCTTACTTGCGACTCGATTTTTTTCGGGTTACTGATCCATACGTCCCTATAATTAAAAGTTGTCGCCAAATTGTGCATTTACGAGGTAATTTAGAGAGGTAAAACACCGAATAGTCGTTGTTGCTACTCGTGGGTAATAACCTCGTACGTTACCACGTGTTTTCAATTTCAAATCATCAAGATGTTCACACTAACTATAAAATCACCCACGTGGAAATAAAACTGTGGTAAAATTATGGGAAAAAGTGTGGCAAAATGATTGATTTAGCTTGTTTGTCATAGTTTTCCCATACTTTTTTTAAGCAATTTTTTAATCATAAGAAAACTATGGCAAACGAGCTAAATCAATCATTTTCCCATATTTTTTTCCCACAATTTTACCACAGTTTTATTTCCATATTGGTAAAGTAGGAAAATCAAAACGCCAAAAGTGAAACTTCAGGATCTTTACCTTTTAAGTTTAATTTTTGGCTTTGGAATTTCATTCAACTGTTTCGGATTTTTAATATTATTTGTTCATTCATTTCTTAGTTTACTTGGGTTTTCATTTTTTTTTTTTGGATCTTATTGCTAAATGAAAAAAAAAAAGTAAATTTTAATATTTATATTTGAAGAATTTATTTTTTGCTAAATAAAAAATAATTATATTCTGTAAATATATGTACAGTAAAAAGCGAACAGATGTGAAACAAGAGAAACCTATAGAATTTTCAATTCTTTTTTGTGTGAAATTCGTATTGAATATTATCTTAAAAGCTTGTTTTAATCGATAGATATCATAATTGATTTCAAACGTAATCGATAAGTTTTCTTGTTATAAATCAGCTATTATTCCACCATTGGAATAACTTAAATATTATGGTTTTAGTATAGGTATTTTTTTAAACTGCTGAGAGTTTCTACATTTTTTTCAGAAATAATCCAACGAGATACGCGCGAATTATATACAATATATTATATTAAACGTGTACTCTATTCCCAAAATTGGTAATTGACTCTGGGTGCATCGAGCTTGAAACTATGCATCAGCTCCGGCCGAATGATTCTGACCCACGATGAACGCGCTCTCTCTCACACACGCACACAGATACACACTCACACGCAGGCATTTAGAGCTCGCATGCTGGCAACCGTGTTTAACTGTGCAATACATTATAGATCATATAATTCGGTGATTACCAGTTGTAGCATTAGCATATAGTTTATATCGGCAGAAATGTTAATTAGCTTTCTACACAAATTATAATGGCGAGTTTACGCGGTATATTATATGTATGAATTCATTCATGTTAATTAGCCCGCGCGCCGTTTTCAAATTATTCGTCGGTATAAGTGCGCGCGCTTGATTTGAGCTCGGATACTACATTCGCGAGTTCTAGTTATTATTATTTTTTCATTTCAATTATATCATGACTATCATTATCGTTCGAAAAGTCGCATGAGATGATCTTGAATAAATAAATTTTCGCCGCCGCTCGAATCGAAGCTTTATCGAGAAACACTTATTTCACTCTAATTCGGGGTAAAAAGCATTTCGTGCGCGCGCTCTTTACATACATACGTGCGCACAGCCACGTAATTAGCTTAATGCTTCCTTTGAAGCTCTTCTCTCTCTCTTTCTCTTTCTCTCTATGTACCAGGCGTTTGGGCATGCGCTTATATATGCCTACATACATTTATCAAGACGTACTACTGATTGCCACGCGGTGTATACCTAAACCCTCACCTTCGATGCACATATATATACACGTGTGTGTGCGCGCGGCAACCCACCCCCGCACACGAAACGTTTACTCTCAAAGTAGTATAGCTGCCGCTGCTACGGTAGATTGCGCGGTTTCGCCTGCTTTAGACAGTTTATTTCGCGAATATTCACGAGGATGGAATTTAATTGACTGCGATTATAAAGACCGCGCGCGTCGGGGTTAATTTTCGCATTGTCGAGAGTTTCTCGTTATGCGCGACTCGCGGAGATTATTTTTTGTCGCTCTGGTATCGTAGAAACTCACCCGCTGCTGCTGCTGCTTCTTCTTGAAATTCTTCAACAATTTGCTAACACTACCGGGCACTCTTCTAGTTGAGGCGAAAATTTTGACGACGCCTTGATTCCGGGTAAGTAATCGTGCTTTAAATCATGCTCTTTTTTTACCCCCGATTGGGGATATATATACGAGCTCGTGTCGGCGTCTTGCCGTGCTGCAGTTTCAAAGTCGACTGAACGAGAGAGCTTAGCTTTTGGCACACAGCACAGCACAGGGCCGCGGGATACCGCTGCATACTTGAATCGCGCGCGCCTGAGATAGATATAGAAGAGAGCGAGCGCGTGAAGCCTTTCTCGGGGCTAATATTTTCGAGAAGGGATAAAGCAACGACTAACACACATTGTTCTCTTTGTAAAACAAAGAGAGAGATAGAGAGAGGCGCGAAGGAAGGAAAAAAGTAGGCCGAAAATGAATGACGTTGCATACAACTAGCCGCGGCTTGTTTTTTTTCTTTTTTTTTTTTTTTACTTCGCTGTCATTATTCAACCTGCAGTAGCGATCCTCGAGCTCTCGTGCCTTATAACGACTTTTGCACGCTATAATAATCCTGTCGGTGAATTTGACTTTGGCTGGTGATGTGCACTAATCAACGCCCGAATCAATTTTGCCATTCGTTACTTTATTAACCAATTACGTCGTCCATCTCCATTATAGTTCCAAATTACACGAGCTATATATTAACGAGTGCATTCGTATTATACGTATGTGGCATAACAAGGATTATTTTTATACCGCAATACGTGTACGTGGGACATGTAAATGTATTATTAATTGATCGATCTACGTCAAACGTGCGCTGAACATTATCTTCTCTCGTATTTCTTTTCGGAACTCGCTTCGGGTTTTTCGCACGCAACGCACGACACTGTCCGAAACTAGAGCCTTGACGCACGCAACGTCTGAAAGATAATCTTCGTTTCTTTCGTTTAAGGGCGACGTGTATAAAAGAAGCTCATCAAGAAAGATAATCTTTTCTTTTCTTCTATTTCAATTTCTCTTTTGATGGTTTAATTACTTTTTTGATTGTTAAAACCATTCACACGCGAAAATCAGGTCAATGTTGCTTATAACACGATACAAAAATGTTACCATCCTTCATTCATTAAGATTTTAGATCAAGTGCGAGTACTACGTAAAAGTACAATTTTTATATCCTTCATTATTTGTTTCTACGTAAGAGAAGCTCTGTAATTTAAAAAGCGCGTTGTTTGTTACAATTTTTTGTATGAGTGTGCGTTTATTTATTGTCAAACATTTTCTTTCGTCCATTTGTAATTAAGTAAGTTTTATTTATTGCAATTTTCATTTATGGTAGTACTGTAAAAAGTTTTAGCCCAGTTGCATTATAATTGGAAAAGTTGCTCAAGGTTTTTAACATTTTTTTGACAAAAATAAAAACCGTTGCCCAATGCGTTGGCAGAAAGCCTCTTTCAGAAAAGGCGAGTATTTCTATAATTATGTATAAATACTAGTATAATATGAGCAAAATTCCGATAAATTAAAAGAAAATGATACTTCATTTCCAAAAGGTAAAATGTATATTTAGCAATGTAGTTGATCGAGATGTCTTTCAATTATTAGATACAAGATATGATTTGCATCGTAACTAAATTTTCAAGACTTTTAGAGTTTTTTAACGATAATAGATATTATTAAATCTTTGCGTGTACGAAAAACAAGTGTGGGGAGGGGCAGTCGGTATGCGGAGTTTAATAGTACTTTACGATACAAGGGCTATTAAGTAACCCTCGCTACGCTCGGGCCCTAAACTCCGCCGTGCCGTAAAGTATCCCCTATGGCCCAAGTATCGTACTCAATTTTAAAGGACTGATATAAGTTCACATTTATGCCACCGAAAAACGTGCCATAAATGTGAACTTAAGACATGCACTGCTATAAAAACAATTTTAGTTTCGAGACAGGGATTGGCTATTGGCATACTGATGGAAGATTTTTCATAGTCGCAGCAAAGTTAATAACATTTTGAAATATTTTATTGATCTTATAATGCTTTATTGTTCACACAATTCAAGTACATTTGTGAGAAAGATTGTCTACAATTACATGTGATTTTAGGTGTACATGTTGCGTCGAACAAAACTCTCACTTCTAGGGTTTGCGAAAATTATGCACTGTCATTATTCTCGGGGCTATACTTGTGACTAATAATACATTCGATGGGCTTGCTCCGATCATGCCCTACATTTATGTAAGATTTGAGATAACTTTGGTATCCATATGATCCATATTTCTGGCAAATGTCACATTTGAAAGGTTTGATACGACCATGTACTGCATTTATATGAATTTTGAGGTGTTGTTTCAATCCACTTGACTTTTGGCAAATATTACATTAGAAATGTTTGCTCCGTTTATGAAATTTTCTTATATGAACATTGAGAGTACTCTTGCGACCATATAATTTGTGACAAATCTCCCATTGAAAAAGTTTGCTCCGATTATGTACTGTATTCATGTGAGATTTGAGATGTGCTGTTTGTCCAAATGATCTGTGATAAATAACACACTCAAAGAGTTTGCTATGATTATGTACTAAATTTGTGTTTATTCAGGGTGCCCTTTTTTCCAAATGATTTCTGACAAATATCACATTCGAAGGGTTTCCTACGATTATGCACTGAATTTATATGAGCTTTGAGTTGACTTCTTTGTCCAAATGATTTGTGACAAATCTCACATTCAAAAAGTCGGCTCCGAATATGTACTGTATTTATGTGAAATTTAAGGTGACATTTTTGTCCAAATGATCTGTGACAAAACTCACATTCAAAGGGTTTGCTTCGGTAGTGTACTAAATTGATGTGTTTATTGCGGGCGCCCTTTTCTCCAAATGATTTGTGACATATATCACACTCGAAGGGTTTGTTCCGGTTATGTACTGCCAAAATGTGAATTTTGAGATAACATTTTTGTCTAAATAATTTGTGACAAATATTACATTCAAAGGGTTTGCTCCTATTTTGTACCGTCATGATGTGGGTTTAGAGGGTACCCTTATATCCAAATGATTTGTGACAAACCTCACATTCAAAAAGTCGGCTCCGAATATGTACTGTATTTATGTGAAATTTAAGGTGACATTTTTGTCCAAATGATTTATCACAAATATCACATTCGAAGGGTTTGATACGATCATGTACTGCATTTATGTGATTTTTTAGTGAATTCTGGTATCTAAATGATTTGTGACAAATTTCACATTTAAAGGGTTTTTCACGACCATGAGCTGAATTTTTGTGACATTCGAGGTGATGTTTAAGTTTAAAAGATTTATGGCAAATGTTACACTCGAAGAGCTTGCTATGATCATGCACAACGTTTATGTGAGTTTTATGGTCCCGTTTGTAAGCTAATGATTTATGGTCAATTTCATTTTCATATTGTCTCTGATGTGTATTTTTTCTAATTATTTTAGCCTCCTTATATAATCATTAATTTTTGACCGAGGATTTACTTGAAAGTGACCATTATCATAATAATCTAAACCTTCCTTCACCTTTTCTTTCCTCAAAATCTGTAAACTTTTTTCTTCCAAGTAATTAGTCTGAATTTGGTTTTCTAATTTTACAATAAGTGAGCTACTTTGATCCTCAAATTTGCAGATGGATTTCCATAAAAGTAGCGATGCAGGTTTAACATCTTTTCACTCATAATCTATGTGTATAAACTCATTAATGTAATTGTCCTGAATTTGGTTTTCCATTTTTACAATTGGTAGGCAACTTTGATACTCAGTTTTGCAGATGTTTGTCGATAAATACTTGAGTTCAGGTTTAAGATCTTTACACTCAAAATCTATAAATATTTTTTCATCTGCCTTTTCTTGTACCACCATAACCTCATTCATATGTCTGGTCTGAAATTAAAATTATGGAATAGTTTTCGATAGTGTAGAATTGGAATATACTTCAAATGATCAAACTCACTGGTGATTTATCAAACGGGAATGTTTCGACATTTTTGACTTCACAAGAGTCCATCAAATAGAAATTGTAATTATCGCCTGCATTCTGCTAACCATCATTCGATTTTTGCTTTCATTCTGAACAATAATTATCAAGTTCGATAAAGCAATTGTATAATAAAATATGAAGGCATGTAAAATAATATTATACCTAAATGTATTTTCTCTATTTCATCCAATTCTATTCCATCATTCACTATGAATTTTCACAAAATATGCCAAAAATATATTCGAGGCTATGCTCTTCGAGCAACCAATACTTTACCCCGATTTCACAAATTTGTAAACATTGGAATTCAGCTCTTGGTTAGTGACTGTACGCACTACCCTATATCAGCAAGGTTATGCGGCGATTGTGATAACTTCTTGGCGATACTTTCCCCCTCCAATGTCGACCGGCCATATGTAATAATGGCTATGGGGGAGGCACTCATATGTCATTAAAACTACACCAAAATTGAAATGAAAATTTTCTCATCCGAGCGCATGATATGCTGACACGTACGATGTGCGATATACATGAGAAGAAGTATTTGCACAGAGAAGTGTATATCTTTGAACTCACGCCGACAATCATGTGATATTGTAAATGAAGTTGGAATGTTTATTAGAGCGTCAAGTGTTTGTAAAATATTTACGGCAGTTGCGTCGACAATTTTACAAAATATGTGATTTGCATTATTTACGTTTGTGAAGCATTAAAAACGATAAACGATTTAATATTTGACAGTGGAAAAAACGTTCATTCCACGAAAACAAAATTTTCAACTAAATAATAATTTTGCATTTTTTGATTTTTACAAATTTGGATGTTTTTTCACATTTTTTCGTAAAATTTAAAGGGTTTTAAAGTAAATTTTGATGAAAACCATAAAAGGATTAATTTTAAAATTCAGCGGAAAAACTAAATGATTATTAATCTCAACAAAAAATCATTACTCATTCACATTTTCACCATCGATAAGTGAACTCTATTCATATCCCGTTTTTTTTACTCTATACGATTCTACGCGAAATACTACACGCACAAATCGCATTCTCAAAGAGACGAAAAACCTCAAGAAAAAATAAATAGAATATCGTTGGTTCCCGTACGGTGCACCGCGTGTCTTATAACTCGCTCTAGCAGGAGCCCGTTTGTGTAACACGCGCATCGATCTCGAAAGAAAAATGAGAAAAACGACTCGTCCTTGACCTTTTTGTCATAATACATGCACACACACAGTCACTCATACACAGATACATACACGCACATGACAAGTGCATCCTGAAACACGGTTTTATTCAAATGATATTGCCTGCAGGCGAGAAAATAACACAGTCATGTAATTCATCATAATATGCGCGAGAAAGGCGGGCTTTTTATGCAAGCGCGAGCGAGCGTGCTAAATATAAAACTCCGAGGGAAGCACGAGTGTATATTTTTTGATGCACGAAAGGATAATAATTCGCTTCTAAAGTTGTGGTGAAAAATGATTTTTCAAGTGTCATAATTTTCTTTCAAAATCTTTTCAATCATTGATAAAAATACAGAAATTATTTTACATTTGTTTCGAGAGTTAATCAACAAAAATTTGTATCACCAACTATTTATGCATCGCATCACATCTATCTGTATTAGCTAAAATAAACCAATGGAATTGCCAGATATAATAGACTATAAGTGAGAGTAGAAGTACGTCAAGCATTATTGGACAGGCCTCTAGCGTCTCGTTTTAAGGTGGAGCACTCGCTCGATTTACTAGGAGAGCAAGAGTTCGTGCGTAAACGTCTTTTTTCCTCGCTGCGCGTCGTCCCCCACCCCCCCCCCCCCCCCCCCCCCCCCCCCCCCCCCCCCCCCCCCCCCCCCCCCCCCCCCCCCCCCCCCCCCCCCATTCATGAGGCTCGAAGAGGTCGAGCATCGCATGTACGAATGCATCATAATAGGCACATGCGCGTGTGCGAGCGAGAGCTATGATGCATACACAAAGAGCGAAGACGGACGTATATAATCGCGGATTCTCTCTCGAGTCCAAGCGATGTGCAGCAGTATCGCGCGTCGCGTATATATGGGGCAAAATTCCTGAACTGTCCCAGCGACCCGGCCGAGCGGCCTTTTTAAGCAAAATCTCTCAATTTCTAACTCGCCAGGAAAGCCACTGAACATCCTTAGAAAAAATGTGACATAGGTTTTCGATAGGAAATTACCTCAGCTTTCCGATGGTGAGGTCAAATTTTCCGAAATTTTTCATTTTCCCGAAAAAAAATGGAAAAATATTTCAAAGTTGAATATCTCAAAAAACAACGTTTTTTTTCTCTTTTTTATGTTTCCAATCGAAAGAGGAGGTTTTTTTACGTCGAAAACACTATTTTTCAGCGTGTGCAACAACTGAAAATTTCGAGCTACAAGAGGGATTATAGTCGGCGCTCGACCGCGCGGCCGCGGCCAGCGCGCGCCGTAGCCGCTACGTTCGGGTTTTGTGCAAATAACAATTACCAATTCATCTCAAAAAATTTAACAATAATATGTTTTCGATGTATTTTTTCCTCAGCTTTCCAATGGTGCTATCCAATTTTCCGAAATTTTCCATTTTCCCGAAAAAAAATGGAAAAATATATTTCAAAGTTGAATATCTCAAAAAACAACGTTTTTTTTCTCTTTTTTATGTTTCCAATCGAAAGAGGAGGTTTTTTTACGTCGAAAACACTATTTTTCAGCGTGTGCAACAACTGAAAATTTCGAGCTACAAGAGAGATTATAGTCGGCGCTCGACCGCCCGGCCGCGGCCAGCGCGCGCCGTAGCCGCTACGTTCGGGTTTTGTGCAAATAACAATTACCAATTCATCTCAAAAAATTTAAGAATAATATGTTTTCGATGTATTTTTTTCTCAGCTTTCCAATGGTGCTATCCAATTTTCCGAAATTGTCCATTTTCACCGGAAAAATCGAGAAATTCAATGTTTTTATGACTGACTCTCGATTTTTCCAATGAAAATGGACAATTTCGGAAAATTGGATAGCACCATTGGAAAGCTGAGAAAAAAATACATCGAAAACATATTATTCTTAAATTTTTTGAGATGAATTGGTAATTGTTATTTGCACAAAACCCGAACGTAGCGGCTACGGCGCGCGCTGGCCGCGGCCGGGCGGTCGAGCGCCGACTATAATCTCTCTTGTAGCTCGAAATTTTCAGTTGTTGCACACGCTGAAAAATAGTGTTTTCGACGTAAAAAAACCTCCTCTTTCGATTGGAAACATAAAAAAGAGAAAAAAAACGTTGTTTTTTGAGATATTCAACTTTGAAATATATTTTTCCATTTTTTTTTGGGAAAATGAAAAATTTCGGAAAATTTGACCTCACCATCGGAAAGCTGAGGTAATTTCCTATCGAAAACCTATGTCACATATTTTTTCTAAGGATGTTTAGAGGCTTTCCTGGCGAGTTAGAAATTGAGAGATTTTGCTTAAAAAGGCCGCTCGGCCGGGTCGCTGGGACAGTTCAGGAATTTTGCCCCATATACACACAATGTGCAGTTGCGGGTGCGCGTGCACTCGAGGCGTAAGTGCGACGCGGCTCGGAAATTCGCAACTAAGTAACGAGAGAGCAGAGAGCGCGAAGAGCTGTACGATACGAGGTCGACCGTTTCCGTATATAGGAGCTGCGGCGACGACGATCACGAAGACGATGATGTTTCGCAATCGCGCGCGAGCGTATAAGAGGCTCGTACTTCGACTCCGACCGAGATATTATTGCGCAATCGGTTGGATATTAATTGGAGATTTGTACGATTGTTGTACTGACGTTTTTCTTCTACAATGTATCGATCACGTTGAGTATTAATAATAACTTTTTTTTATAAAAGTTTAAATAATGAAAATTTAGTAATAAAAGTTGATAATAAACAAAAATTTCTAGCGACTGGAATCTATAGTTGGATTCTTGTAGGTATTTATGGAGTCTTCTGTCATCTGCCCCTGTGGCCTAATGGATAAGGCATCGGTCTCCTAAACCGGGGATTGTGGGTTCGAGTCCCACCAGGGGTACACCTTCTTTTTTGTCTTTTTATAATTTCAAAGTTGCTTCATAGATAAATAGTAATCACTCAATAATTACTAATTAGCTTTTAGAGTATATTTATTAATTAACAAATGAATGTTCCCATCAATCATTAATATCTTCTATTCAATCATTTTGCTTTATGCTAGAGTAAGCTCTATGCAAATATGTAAGCTATATATTGTGAAGCAGAGGTCATAGAATGATATTTTGCTTATTTATCAAGGTTGAAGTATTTATTGAAATAATAATGTATATTAAGCTTGCACTTAAGATTAAAAACGTTAGGAGCCGTCGATTATTTTCGAAATTATATTGATAAAAACGTTAAGATTCGTGAATCAATTTGAAAGTTACAGCCTAAGCATCAAAATTATCCTTTGTTGTTATTTTACCGAATCTTCAGTGTTATCTATTTTCAAAAGTTCTAACAGACCACTCTAGAAGGTGATATGTGTCATGACGCTATAACAAAGCAGTGACGACGTATATCATACCTGTAGGGGGTACCATATAATAGTTCTAAACTATATGTTGAATTTTATAAATATTTTAAGATCATAAAAAATATATTTAAAAAGTTGAATGAACCACTTGGTGGTTGTCACATTTGACATTTGTGTATTTTGCGCAGACACCGCAAATGTAAGAAAAAGGTTATAAAACATAGATTATCCAAAAAGTGAGGCAATTGAATAAAGAGCGCGTGCGAGCGATGTTAAAAAAAGTGCATCAATCTACCGAATAGTTTATAATTAATAAACATTATGTCGAGAGGCATCGCGGGCACGCCTGGCCTTTGAACTATGAACTAAGTGACACCAGTTGCTAGCATATTAAAGATCCAACAAAGTCAAGCCACCAAAAGACTTTTCCCAACAGATCTTGGCTCTCTCTCTCTCTCTCTCTGCTGTGTTGGCTAATACTTGAGCTTGTCTCTTGGAGCGTGTGCGCTTGGCAACATTCTCTCTCTCTCTCTTTCTCTCCCTCTGCACCGACTTGGCGGGAGCCAAAAGCCGCAAAACTCGCGAGTAAGTCCGCCCGCGTGCGCGCAAGCGATTTTGACAAGTCTCGAAGCTCTCTCCACGAGAGAGGGTAGAGGAAGGAAACAATGCCACATGCCTCGTACACGTTGCAAGAGAGAGAGAGAGAGAGAGAGAGAGAGAGAGAGAGAGAGAAAGACCATAGTATAGAAGGAGCTCGAGAAACTTACCGCAAGCTTGTGCTTGATGCGGGGTGTCCGAGACTTGCCGGGAGGCAGGAGCACGACGACGTCTTGGTCCTTGATGCGGCCGTCGGCACCGCCGCCGACATTCCTCCCGTACAAGACCCCCGACGGCGAGGACAAAGACGACGAGGAGGAGCAGGTAGTCGCGACTACGGAGCCCGCCCGAGCGCCCGCCTCGACGCCACCGCCGCCGCCTGCGCTCGCGGTGTACTGGTGCGAGGAGCTGTACGCCGAGACGTTCGTCACGCTGTTGCTGCCCCCGTACGAGACGTTGTGTGTGTTGTTTACCTGTCGAGAAACACACAAACACAGGACATAATATTTTTTTTGTTACAATTGTATTGATGCGGCTTACATGCATGCATTATGTTTGTCGAGCTTTGCATGTTATGCGTCGATGAAATATATAGATCTTTCTTTACGAGCTTCTGTCAATCGATCATGTATGAATGCATAGTGCACTAGTTCGATACGTTGTAAATTGCTATGGAAGCGCTACGCGCTATAAGTTGCTTATATTTTTATCGATTCAAACTCTTTACTCGCGTAATGTAAAGGGTTAATGAAAATTCATAATAGTCGTCAACGAAAAGACACAAATATACTGAATAAAATATTTGAATCAGTGTCTCGAGAAACAATCAAAACGCGATTAATTTGTCATGATGTTTTGTTGAATCAGATCCAATCATTCGACGTTTATAGCCCAGAAAAATGAGGACTTCCATCACGCCCAGACTCGACACGACAAGTGTCAAAGTAATAACAAATGATAGCTCCGAGCCCGCGAGCGTATCAAAAATTCATCCGCAGTCTGGCGCGATGTGTGCGAACTGTGATGAATCGTTTGTTTGCTCACCAAAAACAACATAAAAGGTCAAAAAATTCATTCTAATTCATTCAGAGAGAGGGAAAGAGCTCGGAATAACTTTCGCTCGCACACCGATTGTCGCGTGCGAGGCAAAAATGTTTCTATAAATGTCCTCCTCGCGTTAATGTGTCACGCGCGGACTTGCAAACCCGGCGCGTAAACAAGCGCGTACGCGTATATTTTTAGCGCTTATGCGATAATACGCAAAAACATTGTCTACTCGTAAAAAGAAAGTGATAAGCAGTTTTGCCGAGACACCTTATTCAGATATAATGATTGGAAGTTGCTATTGTATTAAATTGATGGCATTTTATCGTAATTACAAAAACTGTAAGTCAACAACAATAGGATTAAAATTAATGAAAATTTATAATTTCATGCCAACCTGCACGAGGATGTGACAAGCTTGATGGGCTATTTGAAAGAGGCCAGCTTGTAAATCACGTCCAGCGCCATTGTCTGTGGCGCAGTTGCCATCTTGATCGTCTCTTTTGCTCCATCCGAAGAAAGACATTTTGCCTCGAAGGCGAAAATTTTTACAATTGAGTAATCCGTTTTTGACGGATATTATTAAAACAAAACGTCACTTTTAATCTTCTGCATAATGCCACTCGATGAAACACACAACCACTGTTCTAATGCAGAATCATGACTCAAATTCGCAGTTTTTTGACCTGGAACGATACAAAAAATAAAATAACATATCGATTTAATATTCTAATGATATTACTCTGTATGATGAAAAAAAAACGTTTAATTTCATCAATTCAAACGATTGAAACAATGTAATATTTCATTGAATTCAATCCACTAAAACATTTCTTCTAAATCAATTTACAAAAACGTACGTGATCTCTATAAGTAATGCATACATTATGCATTGCGAGTTAATAATTATCAGCGTCAATTCCACTAAATGCAACTCTATTTGGTATAAATTAAAAATGATAATGGAAACCCGATCAATCGCTCATTACGTATGTTCAAATCGACTGCGCTCAAATTAATAATGAATGAATCGAGTTACTCAAATTGTGCACGTGGGTCAATAAATGGGTATATATATGTAGATGCGCCTGGGCATCTCTTTTTCGCAACCATTCGATGCTCCACTTGTCAACGTTAATACATTTTAAAATATTAGATTAGATAAGAAATATTAGATTTAAAATATTATTAGATTTATCAATTATTTAGATAGGAAATTGGAATTTATTAATGAACGCAAAATTTATGCTACATAAAGTCGATCCAACTTGCTCCGAAGCGATTAGCGTTAAATAAGTTCCACTTTTCGCGGAATTCGTCATCTCTGTAGCTCGTATAGCCGCACACGACATACACTCGTACATATACTTATCGTTTGTTTGAATTATTTCCGATTCTATAGTCATTTAAAAAGGCTGCGTGATGCGATGTAGATATGCGCGTTGATCGGTCTCACATTAATATTACGCTATAATACGTCGATTCTCATAAACCCTCGGCTGACAGCCTTACCCAGATGTGTATACTGCGCGTATATTATAGACACGGACACGCTAAGCGAATGCCTAGTCTTCTTTACAATGTGGAACGATATTTATAATAATCATCGCGCGACGCCAATTAATGCTCGCGCGTGGCCTAAACTCTATAAACACTCGCTCGTTCAAGTACACGCGAGTATGCGATGTGCTAACTCGACGTTTACCACCTACCTTCTATACCGTTCAGCTTTTTTTCACTGGCCGAATCATCGTTGGAAAATAAAAAAAAGAAGTAATAACGTCAAGAGAGAGAGACTCGATTATTGCCAATTCCAAGGAATCACTTGTAAACGCCATGTTCTACTTGTCTTTCTCTCGCGCGATCTGAATAAATATTAGGCGAGAGCGAGTATAGAGCAGAGTTCGGTTCAACGAGTTCACAAACTCTATACATAAGGCACTCGTGAATTATAAGTACAAAACTTATATCTGTCGCGCACTCGAGTCACTCGATTGTTAGCCTTCCTCACGTGCTGCTTAACTTATGAATGACGTATTATGAAAAGTTAATATTTTTACAAAGGCGCTAAAACACGAGTCGTTCTGCGTACGTTAAATAGAAGCACACTGCCTAAAATCACGATTGCCAAGCGCCATCGCCGCGAATTATGTTATCGTTCAATTTCAACTGGGGGACACGTATCAAGTTTTGGAGCGGCACATTTTAAACATTATCTCGGAGACGATTGTCACGCACACGACTCATCGCGGTGTGCCTTTTCACTCGCGTGTGCGACCGCGAAAACTTCTGCAGCGCGATCGATTCGCATAAAGTGAGTGCCACCGCCGACGAGGAGAAGCGTTGCACAACAAATTCACACAACAAATTGCATATTGTATCAAACATCGAGTCACAAGCATTAAACACGTTATACACACGAGAGTTGTTGTGGTTGCACACGGCAGCGATCCGATGTATCGTCGTTGTCCACGCGGCTGGACTCCCGGCTGTGCTACTATTACAAGGGAGTTTAAGCGCCGCGAAGAAAAACCGCTTGTCTCTCTCTCTCTCTTTCACTTACTCCAATACACGGAGGCTTTCGCGCCACGCAAGCTGCGGTTACAAGCTCGCCTGTCGTTGTTATACGTGTGTGTGTGGGTGGACGCGTGCTAGTATATACAGTTGAACTATATACATGCTCACCCTGTACACCGGCAGACCTGCGCCGAGACGTCAACCTCGATACCAAGGCCACGTGCTGTTGCGAGCGGCTCAAGCTCTCTCTCTCTCTCTCTCTCTCTCTCTATCTACACCACCGCCGCCACGCGCGCGTGTGTGTATGTGTGTTTATATGTGTGTTACGTCTGTGCCGCAGTATACAGGTACATTTTTTATTACACGCGCTATATAAGCAAAACGAGCTTGGGTTATAAACATGCAGGCCACTGAAAACCATGTTTTCGCGCGGGGTGGTGTTATATACAGACCGCTGCACACTATCCGCTGCACTACGAGAGACTAGCGAGTGGTATCATCGGGAGCGAGTAAGGTTTATTGTGTACGCCGTGTAAGGTGAGATAACGCGACGATTGACCCCCAACCCCACGAGTATGTGTACGTATGTATACAATTTCGTGTACAAGTGACACACAAAAATTACCGCACGCTCTGCTGCACGAGGAAGTATCATCGTGTAATAATAAAATACTCGCGAGCTTGTAGCGATATAAGTATAAGCAGTCCGCGTGTATAACAATCGCGGGGGAGGGCGAGGGGGGGGGGCGGGAATAAACTTTTTTCTAATATTATAATGCAGCGCGGCGCCGATCGACGAACTTTCTTTAATAATGGAATCGCGCGCGTAGAGAAGGCGTATACACCTCTGCACGCGGCGTGCACACGTTTTACATTTATATATGCACACACGTACTCTAGTTACCTACTTTTTGACGGCGCGATATCGACTCGAGATTGAGCTGTAAATTTATTAAAACGGCCCGTTTATAATATTATTCCGCGTGAATAAAGTATATTAAGCGCTTTCTAGAGACCGATGAAGTGCGAGACTCGCTTGATTAATGGCGGTAATTTTTTTTATATTTTATTTCGAAACCTCCTGGAATGATTACACTGAGAAAAAAGTTTAGTTGAATCAATGAAATAATAAAAATTCAATGAAATAATTTAATCGGGGGCGGCTCATTAAATATTTATTGAATCAAAGAAAAATATTTAATTGTTTCAGTTAGATCATTTAGTTGATTCAAATGAATGTCTAAGTAAATTAAATAATTATCTAATTCAAGCAACTAAATATTTCATTGAATTGCAGAACTAATTAATTGTTTCAATCGAATGTATTTTGAATTAAGAATATAATTACATTACTTCAAACAAATATTTACTTGATCGAACATAATATTTTTTTGAATGCAAAAATATATTTCATTAATTCTAATAAATATGTATTAGATTTGATTAATTAATTGGAGCTGCGAAAAAATATTTGGTCATGTTGATTAAAATATACTGGTGAATCTATAAACATTATTGAAAAATAATTTGAAGTGATGTCTTTGACATAGTGTAGTTTATTTGATAGCGAATTGTTCTTAGTTCCGGTGCTATCATTACGGATATTTCTGTCTTATATAGTAATCTCGAACATTTTTTTGACACTTTGGGGTGCGGAAAATGCGCCATCTAGGTAAAGGACCGAAACTAAAATAATTTAATATTTAACTAAAAACCGAATAAATATTTAATTACTTCAATAAAATCTAAATATTAAAAAAAATGCAATATTGGAAACTAATGATATTTAACTTTATTGATGAAGCTCTGTGTAAAGTTGAAAATTGCTATAAAGTATATTTTTAAACTCGCCTCAAATTATTACATACATCTATCCTAAACGCATTGACGGTTGAACGAAAAAATAATTATGATAATTACGATAAATATTGAATAATATTTATTACGTGAAAATTAGTTGATTTCGACTACTTATACGTGTACTTATACAATTATTTTTACTTTACCACTTGCCGATTTAGCCGAAAAAGGTACTCGCCATCTATTGGTAGATACCAAAATTGAAAATTGAATTTTCTAAAAATCGAAAAAAACATATACAATTTTTGGAAATGATATTTTCTCTCTTTCCATTGCATTTTGTAAATCTCCAGAATTATGTTATTCACAATCTACAATAACTCATACAAATACGACTGTCTGACTTATACAATTAATTTTACTTTGCCATTTACAGACTTACGAATCAAGGTACTCGCCATCTATTGGTGACGACCAAAAGTTATATTATCGTATTTAAAGTAGTTGAATATTTTAGTTAGAATTTTGTAATTTCACAATACAATCGCCTAGAACATACCAATTAATGGTAATGTATTTTAAATCATTTTAATTTCTCAATTTTTGGTTATTAGGCACTTATTAATGCTAAGTATTTCTGCCAGGAGCTATCGAGATTATAAACACGTATAAAAATTAACATTTTCAAATGAGCTTGAACAGAATGCGCGAACGCGCGCGTGTTTGAAAATGTTCAACTCCAGCCGCACTAGCTTAAACATCCCCCTGGAAATCAATAACGCATTATTCATAACGGCAGAAAGCTCTATTTTTGCTCTCTCTCGCGGATAATAGAGCGGACACCGCCTTGAGGTCACCATCATCGATTTCACACACGAATAGTGTGCGCGAACGATATTTTTTACAAATTTTCTGTAGTGCATTGATAAAGCTAATTTCATGGTAGAACTTTCAATTTTGACTTTATTTTGTGAATAACGTTCGCTCAAATTATGATTTCCACGTTACGTTTACAAAATTACGCATCCTTCGTTTTTTTTTAAATTATCACCCATCGACCCATCACACACGTCACCTCGATTCTTATCTCCACGAAAACCATTAAATGCTCGTCATTCGCTACACGTATATAATACACGCGCGAATGACACTTCGTCGTAAGCAGTTTTGTGTAATTCAACGCGTCGGGAATAATCACGCGTCAGAAAAAAATGGAAGATTACTCTCGCATAGTCCCAGGAGGCAAAGAAGAAGGAAAATATGTCGATCGATTCTCGATCACACGGCAATGATACACATCTTACGATTATATTTTAAACAGCATGTGCGCGATGATATTTTTTCTATCATACATTTATGAATAAAAGAGTCGCATCCTATACACAAGCGTATATATATAAGTAAGAAGGATGAGAAAAAAGGCGCACAAAGAGTCGCACGCGCCAACGTATATATGCAGCTTTGCACACATACACAATCATACAGGCAGACACATTTGCAGCGGTATTCAACGTGGTAGTTCTTACCACCGCGAGACGCCCAGGCTCATTAACTCGCCGCATATACATTTACACATACACATTCATACGCTTATATATATACACCTACATTGCACACCTATATACGTATAGGTAGCTGCAGAGATCCTTTGTCGGGATTTTCTGTCTCTCATTGTCACGGGCGCCCGCCACTGTTCTTCATTCGCGTCGAGCGGGTGTGTGTGCGAGCGCGCGTATGCACGAATGCGCGCGGGACGATCGAGACTTTTTTTAAAATATGCAAGCTATGCAAATGACGCGATGAGCGTATCGGGCCTCTTTCTTTTTGCTTGTTTTCGAGCTGCATCAGCTAGACTTCAACGTATTATATACGCCCTTCCTTTTATATTTTTGCAGCTCGCGGTATGGATATAAGAAAACGGGATGAAACTTTTCACCACGTTCTTTGTTTGCTGATTTTTGGGACACGATTTTATTTTTTGTTTATTTATTTATTGAATATTGTTTAGGCGTATAAGGGATAAGTGGCTGAAAAGGTTCTCTCAAAAACACGCAATCTCTATGCGTGTATATTTTATCCGATAACCGATAAAACTATGGATGACCTGATTGCGACGTCAAAAATGATGAACTAATTCATACAAAAATCATCTTAAACAAATATCTGTTGAAATAATAATCTTTTTTAATAATATCTACTGTAATCAGCCATGAATAAATAATATATAAAAAAAATGTAATGATTTCAACCTCTTCGTTATAACATATATACTTAATTTTAGACTTTAATGTTAAACATGCACAAATCCATTATCGATGTATGAATATAAGTTTTTAAGAGCCTGCTCAAGATTTCTGCCCATATATTAAATTTATTGTAGATAAAAATGACTCAACCATGTCAACCATCTATCAAGTCGAAAGTGAAATAAATTTTGAAAGGGTCTAGCGATAACATAGAATTCACAGATATTCAGAATCTTGGTTTCATAACTTTTCGGAAAGATTAAAAAAAACGAATTGTGGAATAAAGTAACGCACATTTAGATATAAAAATCACGATTACTCTTACAAGTTATTCAATTGAGGCTAGTACAAAGAAGCTTGCAGACTTCAAAAAGTGAATAAAATGAAGATTCGACCAGTATTATTTGCGTTTCTTCTCAGTGTTTCGTGTATTTATGCTAAAGCAGTTAGTGAACAGGAATCGGTTACGGCAAATAATGAAATTGACCAAAACAGTAAATTTTCATTTCAAAAAACGTCGAATTAGAACTGATGATTATAAACTTTCTGCACAATTCCAGCTGAATCAAGTGAATCCGAAGAGCAGACCGATCCATTGGAAAAGTTAAGTCGACTAGAACCTTTTTTAGAAACAAGTGAATTTAACTACAGTCTATATCTCCAAGAGCCCGAGGATGAACGAGTTTTGATTGGAACGAATACGCCCTTGTATATAGCAAAATACGATGAGGAAACTGAGAAAATTAAGTACCGAGCGTATCATTACGTAAGTTGATAAGTTAACTAACAATTATCAAGTGTTTCATGATTAATAACTAAAAGGAACACTAAATTTTTTAATTTTAGCCCGAACCACAGACAAAGAATTCTTGTAAAAAGGAACAACATCAAAAATGTAAGTTTTCGTTGTTTTAAACAGGCATTAAAACGATGCGTTCAAATTTTTAATAAACTTTTAATGTGCTCAGTATCACCTAAAAAACATGTTGAATCAGAAAAAACATATCACGAACACGAAGATACTGTTTATCCAGAAATATTAGTTGCTGTAGATTACTCGCTTTATAAGTAAGTGTTCAAAAATTATGATAGTTTTATTTATTCAGTAACTTATTTCTATATTATCTCGCATAGAAAATATGGTGGAAATGTATTTAAAATAGCTGAAGTGGCGGCAGCTTACTGGAATAGTGTCGATCTCATATACAGAACGATAAAAAATCCAAAAATAAGATTAAACATTGCAGGTCTTATCATTCCAGAGGTATATTCAAATGGCCTTAAATTTAAAATCGAGTTTTCACGGGATACATTCATTAAGAACTTTTTTATTTTTGCATGAAACAGAATCCAGAAGCAATTCCTTATGTTGAAAAAAATTATAACCATAACCTAGGCAGTTTGATGGTGATAAAGTGCTATACGATATGACTTCTCATTTCGAAGATTATGGTAAACATTTGGACGGAATTCCTGAACATTCTTTTGATACTGTTATCCTCATGACTAAGTAAGATTTTTTTCGAAATTACTTCCCTTTTAATTTCATCTGTAAATGATATTAAAATTTTGTTTTAGTCGATTAAATATTCACTACTGGGCGGGTAAGAAAGTTATAGCCATATCTATTGTTATCTATTAGAACTTTATTCATAATTTTAATATGCATTACTTATTTTACGTTAAAGGATTGGCGCAACCGAATGAAAGATTTGGAAAAGACACAGTTGCATTTGTAACTGGCAACTTTGAACACAGTTTCTCTACTGTCACTACTGGTGCACACGAGCAGGGACATTTGTAATTAATATATCATATACATTTATTACTCATTGTAAAAAATTTTTAAAGTTTTTCACAAAAATATCTTTGTAATTTTAGAATGAATGCGGATCACGATTGGGAAAAAGGTTGTCCCGGATCTCATAATATAATGAGTTATAGTCGTACAAGAAAAGCTGCGTTCGCTTGGTCTCAATGTTCACTCCGCGATATTACACAATTTCTCAAGTACAGTATAAACAATCTTTCATTCCCTGATTAAAAACTAATGATTTTTAATATTTATCATCATCAATAATGTAATTAGTCAACCAGAAAATAAACATTTGCGAAATCGTCCAAACATTGGCAAGCCACATCCACGAGTTCTTCCAGGTAGTTTTGCTACTCGGGACCAGCAATGTCAATCGATTGGCAGCAAATTGTCTGATTATTGGAGTTTAATTACTAGTAATTTTGCACACGTTGTGAGTTTTTCAATAATTAAGTATAATGTAACTAATACTTATCAAGAAATAATATTTTTCACGATAGCCCCAAGATAAAGTAGAAGATTGTTCAGTTCAATATTGTGCCAGAAGAAATGCCGAAACAGATTACGAAGCAGAAGAAATTGAGACCGTTTTGCCACCATTAGACGGTACAAGTTGTGGTTGTGGCAAGGTATATATCTTTAAAATATCTTTATGATCATGAGGGTCAAATTGAAATAATCGATTTATTTTTCAGATATGCTTCCATGGCGAGTGTGTTGAAGACCAAGAATGAGAAAATTATTGTACAACCTGTTTCATATAAGTATCGAATGCAATAAAACTACGAATGTAAGAGCCAATTAGTTTTTATACTTCAATCGTAGAAATGGTCAAGTTAAAAATCTCCCCATTTGCGGAGATTTTCAAATGAGGAGAAACTTTGATAGAAACAGTGCGCATATTAAAAATCAATGAAGTTTTACATTCGATTATACGTTGAATTAGAACTAATTTCAATAAAATTGAGTCGTTGTAAATTGTTTACAGCTAGTAAACGGTTCTACAGTAAATTATGCAATTTCTAAGTTTTAAATTGTATATACTCATGAATTTGTATTCAAAATATAATAATAAATAAAAAGTGACTTCTTTTGAATATGCAACCATTTTATTTTTTGCATCTTGTATGATGATCGGAAATGTGAATCAAGAGCGCCGTTCTCTTAAAAATTGAATAACGTTTATACAAATGCATTGATAATTTTGCTTCCTCATAGAGGAAGCTTTGTGATAGGCGTCAAAATCAAGTTTTGATATAGAAGTCATAGGACAATTTCGGACACATATTCAGAATCTTTATTGAATTCTGAACAATCATCTGTATGGATGTGTGTATTTTTTTTTCTACTCCACCCCATTCGGACACTCACCGGTAACCGCCGCTAGGCATTGCTTCGGTGAAGCCGGGGTTAGTTGAGCATTTCTGATACTTCGCTGTTAGTCGTTTCCATACATCCCCCATCCGTCGTATATTGATATGCGAGGATTAGGGGTTCAGGGACTCATCATTTTTCTACTTGGTGAACCTCCGACCCTGCGCGATGCCATCTTTCGATTGTCGTGTCCCACTTTCGGAGCCGTCTTTTTGCGTGGCCACACATTGCTGGTGTCTCCTCCTAAGTTAAGTATTAGAACTCGCTGCCCAGTGCCATCTTGTGAGTGTGGTTATCGCTTCTGTCGCCGCCTGGGGAGTGGTCAGTTCGCCTTGTCATCTTGTGAGTGTAGCGCTTCCGGCGCTACTCTCCGAGTCCCGGTGAGTTTCTGATACTCCTTTCTGTTCCCATCTTGTGAGTGTGGTTCTCGCTTCTTACTTCATCATGGGAGTGTTGTGCTCCCCGTCTATCGCCAGCCTTGTGAGTCTAGCCCGGGTCTTCTTTTTAAGTGGTACCCGCTCCACCTCGGGCACGGTCTCGACCACACCAGGCGAAAAAACGCCATCGAAAATTCGCCCAGTTGGGATCGAACCCACGCCCTATGGCACACCTTGTATCAGCAGGCAAGAATGTATGTGTGCGTGTGTTTTTTTTTTGGACTTGGGCAGAGTGAACTCTGCAACCAGTGGCCCTTCGAAACGAGTACCCCACCGGGAACCGTCGTTAAACATTACTTCGGTGGGGACTCTATAGAGTTTCTCTGCTACATCTGTGTCTTTTCCGTACATCCGCCGTCCACCTTACGGCGATTAAGGGTTCGGGAACCAGAAGCGTCGTCTTCGTCTTCTTCTTACAGCATCGTCCGGATCGTTTTTACACCTCTTGCGCCTCTTGCCTCAGTCTGGAGACGACTGATTGCGCGAAAAACGCTACCGCCATCCAATTTCCTGCGGTTTCGAGCATGAGCCTGATGATGTTTTCAGGCTCGATTACTTCTTGGCGGACTTGTTGGAGTCTCTCCCTCTCTTTGTGAAATCGCGGGCAGCGAAAGAACACATGCTCCGCGTCTTCTACTGTGATTGGACAGGCCGGGCAGAGTGCGCTAAGGGTTTTATCATGGCGCTGGCTATGGCTTTTGAATTAGCCGGTGTGTCCATCGGCCCTTTGAGGCCCGGTCCCACCGGTCCTACCACCTGTTCAGCGTCTCTCTTCTCTCTTCCTTCTTGACATCCTCGGGGCGGTGCTGATATATGCGCGCTCGCTCATCCGCTAGCAGCGCCAGCGGTGGTACGCCGGCTATCACGTACGTCCCGTCGTAGGAGACGTGTGGTCGCCCACTGATCACGCGCAGGCAGGCTCGTCGATGTACCGACTCTGCCTGGCGTATGTAGGCCTGCGTCTCTGTCGCACAGCTCCAGATGGGTGCTCCATACAGGAGAATCAAGTCGACGACGTGGGCATAGAGCACGCGTCGGCTACTTCTGGGCCCACCGATGTTGGGCATGATCTTCGCGAGGGCTCCAACCACTCTTGCTGCCTTTTCGCTGACGATTCGGAGATTTTGGTCGAACCTCAGCCTGGAGTCAACGTGTAGGCCCAGGTAGCGGATGCAGGGGGTCGACATTATACTGCAGTCGCCTACTGTGATGGTGATGGTCTCCGTTTTCTTCCTGCTACTGATGAGAAGGGCCTCGGTCTTATGGTCAGCCGTTTCTAGGCTGAGATCTTGAAGCGCGCCACGCACCTGCACGATGGCAGAGTTCAGATCGTGTTCGATCTGCCACAAGTGCTTGGCCACGGCCACCAGGGCGATGTCGTCCGCGAAGCCTACGATCCTTATGTTGCCTCTGAAATTGAGGCGCAGAACGGTGTCGTACATGACGTTCTACAGGATGGGCCCCAAGACAGATCCTTGCGGAACGCCTGCTGTGACTCTGTGGGTCTCTGGTCCGTCGTCCGTATCGCAATCAAGCAGCCTCGCTGAGAGATAGCTTCTGATTATTCTCAGCAGGTACTCAGGTACGCGCATTCGGCGTAGCGCGACGTGGATGTTGTTCCACCGCGCCGAGTTAAACGCGTTCTTCACGTCGAGGGTCACCACGGCGCAGTACTTCTTAATGCCGCGGTTCCATCTCTTGCCCGCGATGGCTTCTCGGACGGTGGCGATGACGTTCTCGATGGCATTGATCGTCGATCACCCCTTCCGAAAACCGTACTGGTGATCTGAGAGGCCCCTAGGGCTCTCAGTAATGGCTTCCAGCCGATCACAGATGAGTCTCTCCAGGATCTTGCTCGCTGTGTCCAGCATACACAGCGGCCTATACGACGATGGTTCTTCGGGTGGCTTGCCTGGCTTTGACAGCCGGACAAGCCTCTGTCTTTTCCAGCACGCGGGAAAGACACCGGTTCGCAGGCACGCCGTGTACACCTGCAAGAAGATGTCAGGGTGCGTGGCAATGGCGATCTTGATAGCGGCGTTTGGTACTCCGTCCGGCCCAGGCGCAGTGTGATCCTTGATCCTCCCGCATGCTCTTCGAAGTTCTTCCATGGTGACGGCTGGTACAATTGCTCCTGCTTGGAGTGGTGGTGGCAGAGCTGGCTCGTCAGGCACTCGAGGGAAGAGAGCAGGTGTGTGTGCGTGCGTGTTGGTGTTTTATTAAATTACTTTGAACCCCAAATTTCTTTTCACATTTGTCACATGAGAATTCATTATAGACTTTGAAGGTGTGTACCATCTTCTGGTGAATAAACAAATCCGATTTTTTTTTAAATTTCTCCCAGCACTTGTCGCATGCAAAATCTTTGCGACCCTCATGGACTGTCTTCACGTGTATGAGCAAACTCTGCTTATTTCCGAATCTCTTCGCACACCTTTCACACAAATAATCTTTGAAAATGTCGTGGAATATCTTATTGTGCTTGAGTAAAGGTGATTTTTTTTAAAATTTCCTCTCGCACTTATTACAAGTGAAATTTTCGCGATCCTTGTGTACTAAGTTCTGATGCGTAAACAAACTCGATTTTTTCACAAATTTCTTTTCACACTGGTCACATGCAAAATCGTTGTGACTTTTCTGTCTTGATGTGCTATTTTTGATTCTAGTGTAAATGCCTCCTGACAAATATCACAAATGTATTTTTTGTCGTCTGAAAAAAACAATGTCATGTTCACTTGAATTATTTTCCGAGACAACTTCCTCGAATTTCTTCTCACTTTTATCCATTTTGGACTGTAGATCTTTCTATTCAGTACTACGGAAATTGAATGAGTAAAACTTTTACTTTGGTATTATAGCTATATTTTGGTATTATTTCATCGAGAAAGACAATATTCAAATTAATTTATTTTAATTTCAAACATGATCAGTGTGTCAAGAGACTATGTCAAAATCGTTCAGCATCATAGTAATTACAATTAAGTTACCGGTTTATCTGCTTATACATTATCCTTACAATATTTGAAACAATTTTAAATTCTAACTTGGGGAAGACTCCGAAATTTTTTTGCCTTCTAAAGCCAAGTAAATCTCAAAAAACTTCCGACAGACAACATCGAGCTCACACAAAAAACATCGAACAAATAGATATAGATCCTTATACACACGTAAAATGAAAAATTGTAATACTCATTACAAAATTTACTGCCCCTACGCCATGGCGAGATTGGCATGCTCGATAATCCGCCACTGGCCACAGAAATAAACAATTTGAAATCCATTACTTCAAATAATCGTGTGTTCATCAATAAAAAAAATCGAAACTCCTTTAAAAAAATTTTTTCTAAACAAGCCACCATTCTATGTTACGCTCTATACATAATGCTTCTTGGTCTTTGATCAATCCTTTATACTAAAAGGCGAGAAACAGCCAAGTCAGCTGTCGCATCTGTGATATATCTATACGTATCGTAAAGCAATCGATGATTGCGCCGTAAAGTGGAGACGACGCAGGCACAAGCACAGCGGTACTTGCATGAGTAAGTGCGCGCGCGCGCGCCCCTTTCGTGCAAAATCAAAGATGAGGCCTCTTCTCTTCGGGATGCGGGATTGAATGGATTGAATGGACCCCTCCCGGTGGCGTGCCTACAATAGTAGAAGCTACGCGCGGTGAGGCCGTAATTACGTAATGAAACGAGATGTCTGTAAAAGCGCTTAAAGCAGAAAGCCCCGTTTAAATAGGTGAAAACTCGTTTAAGTACTTCGGAAAAAGGAAGAGTCGGCTTCTCGTGCGGCTCGATAAATTGTGCAGCGCGCCGCGGAGAATCGGTATGGAAGGATCATATAATACGTGTCGAATTCGATCGAATGAGGTCAGGTTTAAATTTTTACAATAAAAATGAAAAACGAGAGGTGGTGTATAAAATTACTCGTCACCGTTGAAAAAGCTCGGTATGAAACGCGCCGTAGCGAGTACTATCTCTGTAAGGAAGGTCGAAAAAAAATCTTCACCACGAAACTTCGCGCGATTCATATGTTTTTTTATCTCCTTCAACGCAAACATCGGGCGCAACAAAGCGACTGATCGCGAACGATTAGGCGCACGATAGTTTCTCATTTGTCTTCTCGTCGTCGTCGCCGACGCAAAACTATTACTACCTAACTCGTTCGCAAAACTGTATAAAAGCGTATACGTCTATACACACGAGCCCGCACATACGCGCGCTGCCCTGCATATTGTGTGTATGTGCTATATGTATCCCATACAGCGAAAGTAATAATCGTACTCGTGCTCAAAGTTTTGCGCAAAATTGCGAATAGAGCAGCAGCGGCAGCGTCAGGCAGTGGCCTTTTTGTCAGTAACTTCCTGCAGCAGCCTTCGAGTATAAAGTTTCACGATCGTCGATTATAAAACGGCTATGTGTCTGCGATATCAAATGCGCTCGAAATCAGGCTAATGTCGAGCGACGACGTTTTTAGTTTTTTCCTTCTTCTTTCTTTAGAAGCCGAGAGAACATAAGGCCGCGCGCCCGCGCGAGATATATTAGAGGGATGAATGTGAAGTTTATTGAGCCATTAAGCTCTATACGTAGTAGCAGTACTACTACTCGTCGGCTCGAGCTCTCGAATGAATCTCCTTTGAAAGATGTGTGTGGGTGTGCGTGTATAAAAGGTGATAAAATAGACTATGTTTTGATTGATTTTTATGAGCCCGAGCAAAGTGTTCAAAAGCCGTCTTTTTTATAGCTATTAGCGAGAGTCACACTGTACGAGACGCCCCGAGTTTTATGCCCGAGGAATCTCTCGTCGGCCTTTTTCACGCGTGGGGGGAAAGAAAAACTTCATGTACAAGATCCCGCGAATATAAGAAGGTAAAAATTCAAACTAACGAGTCAATGAAAAAAATGTAAGTATCCCATTTCAAAGGAATGATTCCGATTAACTCGCACGTTTATTCGTCAACTTTATACTTTCGGCAAAATGGAATAAACACAAACTATTGAAGCAAAGAATCTCCAGCTAAAAATAAGAAGAAGCAAGATCGCCATTTTTTATCGAGAATAATTTGATTACGTGGTTGTCATATCTTATATTGCAAACTGATATAGCTTACTTGCGTGTTTTCATGCGCCACCTAGCGCTTACAATGTTAACTACTAAATTAACTTGTAATTTTTGTCAATGCGTAATCGACGCGTATTGTCGATGCGTAATGAGTATTATTCGTCTTACATAAAAAGAATTTTTTTTTTTAATAAATCGATGACACGTGCATTCAACCTGAACCAATTGTTCGAAATGTAAAATGGTCGAGTTCAAGCCATGCCATGCGTGGCTCACTTCAAAACAAATCTTTGCGTGCTTCCAGCGAGTTACACGCACGCAGTCAAAAAATGAAGCCAAAAGAGAGAGAGAAAGAGAAAAAAATACATAAATACACACTCTTCGGCAGCAAAGCCGCTACGATCTCTCGATATTTGTCTTAGGAACGGCAAATTTGCCCATCGCCAACATTTCCCTAACTCCCTTGGTCCTCTCTCTCTCTGTCTTATACACTATATACGTCTGGTATATGGGTACCGCGTGCTGCACGCGGACGGCGGCGCTTGGCCCGAAGATGCGCGGCACGCCGAGCTCTATACATAGTCGGCCTTTTTAAATATTAAAATTCCATTTTCAAAAAGAGCACCGAATAGAAGAGGAGCTCCGAGCCGAGCTAATGGCTCAGTAACAGAAAGTACAAGACGGTGCGCGCGCCCGGAGGCCTTGTCCTATTGCTCCTGCCCCCAAAAACTCTGCAGCAGGAGCAGCAGCAAGCGCAAGCTCGCCCTCGAACTTATGTGGAGGGGAAATTGAGCAGGTTTAACGTTAATGTTTCCCTCTTAGATACACACGAATCTCTCCAGCACGGGTGAAATTCAGCTTTATTAGATATTCCGATGACTCGCGTGTGGCAATTACTTCGAGTCGAGTGTTCGTGCGCGCTTGTAACAGAGTCGAGAGTCGATGAAACAAAAAAAAAGAAAGAAAAAAAAGAAGGAACGTGTCTCGCTATGTGCTATTCGTGGTAGGGAATTTATGACGCCATAATAGAGGAAATAAGAGAGTTGGGTTATATTATTCTACGCGTGAGCAATTCGCAGGCGCATTCAAAAATTCACGAATTTCATCGACGCGCGATTTAAGCGCGGATCAATCGGCGTATTATTATCCCGTTACATAGGATCGCACGAGAAACGGGTACAAAGAAAAAAAGGAGAAATGAAAACAATCTCGAGTGCTAATGCCTTAAACCTTTATTTTAAAGTATGTTTACAAAATTACTCAGCGTCTCGTTCGAGACGATCCTCGAAGCAAAGATTAAAAAACTCGCCTACACGCGCGTATAGGTATATTGACCGCGAAGTTACAATCACTTTCTCCTCGCGAAGTTGGCCGAACGTTCGTTAGGTGGCGTTAGCAGCTGCGCGTAGCTCGGTCGAGTCAGTAAGAAAATTCGAAACCACGCGAGCAGCCGCAAGGATCGCTCGCAACTTGTGGTAAAACGAGAAAAAAAATTGGCTCGACTCCGATGTAACCCAAGATAAATATTATACAACGACTTGATCGCCGGTATATAAGATCGAATCGAGTCGATTGTCGAAAAGCGTCCACTGATCAATGGTTAAGCATCTAGTTGTATAGTTGTAGTAGCAATCGAGTGTCTTAGACACGTATTATTATGTACCATTACAATTGCTGCTGCGATAGCTTATCATTTGCCGTTTGTACCTATATTCTCTCTCTCTCTATTTGGTACGGTGCTTGTATCCACCCACCTACACACAACACAACACAACGTAGACACACACAGACCCCGACTCTCACTCTGTACTTACGCTAGTTACTCCCGCTTGTGCAGCACACGCGTATATAATGCAGTCTCTACCGGCAGCAATATTACTACCTAATACGTGCGCGTGGCGCGCGAAACACGTATTCGAGCTTAGCTTATATATTCCTAAAGCTTTTACAGTCGATATTCGAGCTTTAATCCTGATGTTGCTGCTGCTGCTGTGTCGTCGTCGTATAACATTAAGTATCCATCAGTTGCCGTGGTTTATTGAATCGTGCCTTTATATATCATCGAGTACGGGGGTATATAAAGCGTTTTGACTCGTATACATACTATCTTTCTCCCTCTTTCTTTCTTTTTTTTCGCTTTCCTCAAGTTTGACTCTCGAGGTATATACATTTATACGGTATATGGGCTCTCTTTCTCTTTCTCTCTTGGCTCTCCGACGCAGGGCCATATTATTTTAGCGCCGGGCTCAGAGCGCAGTTCTCTCTCACTATCTCTGACATGGTCTAAGGGAGAAAGAGAGAGCGAGGAGAGTTTCATTTGTACGGTAACCTGTTTGCTAATGGTTATGGGGGATTCTTGGCAAATTTTACAGTTGATTAGGTGATGAATACGGTATAAGGAATTGCGTATTCCGCCCGTGCACGCGGCCGAGCGAGCGACTCGAGGAGTCTAGTGCGCAAATTGGAACAGATTTAATTGAAGTTTTTCTCTTTGCGGAGTTAATACTTTATATGGCGCTGTCTTGGGGTAATTTTTTAAAAGTGAAAAATTGCTGCTCGGCGTCCAGTGAAGAAAATCGAGCATTTTTTTCCATAAATTTTTCTCAATTAATGCGTCGAACGCGAATAAAAAAATCAATGAACGATCGCGTGGATATACATATTTGTAGGGCAATCAAATACGAAGAGAAAAAAATGCATTTCGCGTGCCTCGCACGATTAATAGGCACAACATATGCAACTCATACGCGGACGCGCAATCGCTCGGTAAAAAAAAAAAGAAAAAGAGGCGTTACGACGTTCGGTTTTGAAAAAGTGAAAAAAATTAAAAAATTTGTACCGTATATATAGCGAAGCAATATCCGCACACACATGTGCATGGGCGGTCATGCACGCGCGCACGTCGTGGCGGCCATTAAAAACTTGTGTACCGCATAGTTATGAAAAGCTCTGCCGCTTCTGTATACACTATATGTATACGGTATATATGAACCAAGCGGCAGCCACCACACGCGTGTATTGCATAAATAATCCTGAATGTTGGTTGAATACTCGAGCCTATATAGCGGTATATAGAGGACGAGAGGACTCGGTGCATTTATGCATGTATATATATATAACGCAGAGGACACAGTTGCCCCGAGGATTAGGGGGAAGAGAGAAAGAGAGAAAGAGAGAGAAAAGTCATGACGGGTGGCCTGCAGCAGAGAGCTGTGGCATAGATAATTCGGTCGAGATATATAAATTCGTGTATAATATTTATATTTTTTTTCCTCCTCCTCGTCGAAAGATAGATCGTTACAAGAGCCGCGGGATTACGTCCCCTGTATACATAAATGTTTATTTGCATTCCGTTTGGCGCTTATAATATACACATGCATGTACACGCGAGCGCGGGAGTAGTAGTTTTCGCCTTGTATAGGAAAATATTAATTATTACATCTTTTTTATTCCTCTCCTTCTTCTTCTTCTCTTTTTCATTTATTATAATTATTACTCGGAGGCCTCGAGGAGTAAGAGAGAGAGACAGAGAGCGATACACATCTCTCGCTCGATCTGCAGCAGCAGCAGCAGCAGCCTCGGGGGCCCAGGTTAATACCGCGGCATTATTATACATACATACATACATATCGTGGCGCGCGCGCGCGAGGGTTTTTAAGAAGGGCATATAATGTTTTCCAGAGCTTGTTGTCGTATTATATATACACTGCACCGCGCAGCTTTAATACAGCACACGCGGGGGCATTTAGCAGGTAAAAATAATAACAAACTATGCGCGACTTTGTATATATTATACGTGTATGTATGTATGAAAACGGCCGCGTTAGCTGTTGCGTATAATACCGGAATTTTCGTTATAATTGATGGCTTGTTAATTTTTTTTTCTTCTTCGTTCTTTTTTTTTTTTTTTTAACGAGAGAACGATTGTGGAAACTCGCGCGCGCGCGTATTTACATGTTTATAAAGCTGCGTTATATACTCGCGGGTACATAACTCGTGTGTGTGCCTCGTGCAACAATTATGACAACATTATTAATACGCCAGAACGAGTACAAGACGTTTTTATTATATGCCCCTCTTGCTCTCTCTGAGGAGTGAGATAGAGTAAGAGAGAGAGAGAGAGAGAGAAAGAGTTAAGAAAAATTATCCACTTAAGGGAAAAAACAACACTGATTTGAATTGCAAAAAAAAAATTACTCACTTACGCCTGTTGGCTATAATACCGCTGTATATGAGCTCTCTTTTAGGTGTATCGCGATACGTATCGAAATTACCTTATCAATGTCAATCATTTTGCAAAATTACATCCGCGCGACTGTGTGTCAGAGTGGTATATACGACTATATATATACGGTTGCGCCGAACTCTCTCGCTCCGACGTTCCGTAATATGTAATACGGCTTGGGCTGCCAATTAATCAAGATAATGTATTATAATGCCCCGCGCCGATGCAGATTCGAGTGGTGTATAATATTTTTTCTGCTCTTCTTCTTTTCTTTCTCTCTCTTATCGATCGGCCCGAGGCGGCTGGGGGCGTCATTTCTCAAAAAATTGCGTTGCCGAGTATACATGTATTTATGTATAGACGCATCGAACGTACACTTTTTCGAATGAAAATTAGTTCGATAATAAACGGCCAAGTGTCGCTCGTCAAGTGTCGCTTTTGTATCTTGCACATTCAAACCTTTGGAATTCCGCGCAACGATTCGAACGCACAATCAGTGTTCTCGGTAGTAAGCGCGACAAAGAGACACACAGAGACACACCGAGTGCATTATTGCTTGGCTACAATACCTGTATAAGTGTACAAATTATTAGGGAGGTACATTATATATATCGTCGTCGAAGAAGCAGAGCGGCAGATGTGTACGGCGATTATGTATGAACAGTTCGATAGGATGTTATGAGGCAGTCACGCGTTCCTTTTTTTTTCATATGTACAAGGGTCGATGAGTGCTCCGCCGCGTGGTTGTGTGTATATCGCGTGCGCGTTGCACATTGTAAAAAGGCGCGAGGATACACTACACAGACGAGAGGCCGAACGCTCACGGATTTCACCGAGTTGCTTCGAATATAATATATAAGGGCAGAGACGGGCAGCCACCACGTCCACCGCTGCTGTGCATTGTCTGTTTTCACCTGTGTGTATTGTGTACGCGTGAGTATAAGTGCCGTGTGACCGTCACGTATCGAGGGTAGAAGAATTGGAAATGGTCAAATTATGTTCGAATTTTCCGTTGCAACGAACGTTCGCGAGCTTCCGACTCGAACGCGTTCGATTTAGAACGTGTCGAGAAAGAGTAACGTCTTTATTACGAACCAGACCTTCGAGTAGATCGATTAATTTTGAAAGTTAACAATGACGAGCTCTTTTGTTTTACATCATAATCGCGCGACAACCAATTAAATTTCTATAACACTGTTGTATACGTTAGGAAGCCCAAAAACCTTACCTCAAACATTGAGAATTTCCATCGTACTCCTGAAAAATACGAATGTTGCAGAATCATGGCTCTTGAAATTGCGTGAGACCGTACGTCGTTTAAGCTGCTACCGTTCGTCGAGTGTTCCAATATTTTCGAAAAGACGATCATCGTTTATAACAACTAATCGTTGGTCGCGAATAAACCCGATACAATAACGTTCGATAAAAAGAAAGAAACGCTCGCTATCTGTCTGCACCCCATAAGCGTCAGGAAAACGGCAGGTCTCGGGACGGTCCGCGCGACCGGCTCTCCTCCACCGCACCATCACTGCTCACGCACACACACACACACAGACACAGACACACTTACACGCGTAAAATCCATTTCCCCTCAAATCCCTGCATCCGTCTCTGTTCGACGCACGACCGTTGAACGTATTGCGCGCACAGAATTCGCATGCGGCGATGCGAGTTTAGCGAACTCCGCTCCCCACTTCTCCTTGCACACAGTGTCTGTGTATAGCAACACACACACATAGCCTCTCGCTCCGTAGCGCGCCGGCAGCAGCACTCCGCGTTCTACCTACTCGTGTTTATGTGTGTGTGCGCGCCGGTTTATACACACGCTACACTGACACATGCAGCGCGCGAGCCGCCAGAAGCGGCAGCGGCGGCGAAAGCCGGCGGCTTGGCGGAGAGCAGCGAGACGAGCGACTACTCAGTGTTTCGTGTACCGTTCGCACGGCGAGAGATAGGGTGCGTACGTATACGTATCACGCTTTCGTGCACGCAGCAAACGTCAAGATTTGTTTGTTGTATACGGAGTCGGGTGTATTAGCGAGTTTCGAGCGCGCGTTGATGCCGGTGCTGATGTTGTTCAAATGCGTCCGTTGCATATTGATGTTTTATGAGTGCACGACGACTCGCCGGTTAACGTATTTATGCATTTGAATTTCGAACGCTAGAAAAATACGTTGTTTCATTCGGGTGTGTCGTTGTTGGGTTTCTGTCGGCGCTTAAAACGCGTTTCTACGCTTTTTCAAACGTTGACGCGAGTTCGTGTGTGCGTTAATCGCTGCTTATTACACGTATAACCAAACAGAACGACATTTGGTTCCATCCATTGTACGTGTATATCTGTGTACGTATTTCTCGTTGGCACGAGAAAAAGATGCTCGCGTTACGTGCCAAAGGATAATGCACGCACATTGATTGAGTAAAGGAGAGGAAGACGAGTAGTATATATAACATACATATATATACACAGCGAAGAAAGAAAGAGAGCGAAATAAAAAAAGAAGAACGAAGAAGTGGCTCGCTTTGACAGGTGCGTTGCTGCTGCTGCTGCTGCTGGCTGTACTGTGCCGTTGCCGCTGCTTCTTTTTTACTGCGTCCTTTTATGATACACTTATAAAAAGGACGAGGAGTGAGCGAGAGCACAGCTCGCGCTAGCACACGGCTCTCTTTCTGCGTCAAAGTATTTTTGCACGAAAAGTTTGTGTTACACAAAATACAAGGAAGTTTACGTGTGTATTGTACGATATATAAATATCTATAGCGTAACGAAGTGAATGAAGAGTTCGCCGGGTGGTTTTGTTTTTTCCCTTCGCGCCGCGGATCCGTGTGAAGTTTTGTTGTGTGTTGCTGTGCTATCATTATTGTGTATAGCAAGCCCGTTTTATCAGTGATTCTGTGATCCCTGGTTTCAAATTCTTTACCCCCACATATCCTACCGTTAGTTTTTTTTCTTCTCTTGTTTTGTTCAAGTGATATGATTTGTGACAGAGTAAGAGAGAGATAGAGAGAGAAAGAGAGAGAGAGAGAGAGCGAATACAACAGCGAAATAAAAAAAAAAAGAAGGTGTGAATTTCGCGAGCTGCACGTCGTCGCATGTTTGCTTTTTAGTGCTCTGTGTTCCGCGTGTGTGTGTATGTGTCTCTGTGTGCCTGTGCAAGTGCAAATATACACCTACGTATATATATGTGTATAAATATAAGCGAGTCAGAAGAGAGGATAGCAGCGCACGAGGCAGCATCGTTAGCGGTGTGAGAGAGAGCGGAGCAGAGCAGCCCCATCTCGCACACACACACACATACAACACGCATACAACAACGCGCGAGCCCGCGTGCACATATCGCCGGTTCGCTGCTGCATATATATAACGCACATACAGATCGGCGGCTGCAACGAGGAACGTTCGAAAGTGTGCGCTGCACCGAGCACAGCCGTTAAACTGTGCATAATCTGTGCGTGCGTGTGCCCTTGAAGTCGTCGTCGTCGTCGTCGTCGTCGTCTCTCTCTGTGTCTCGACGCACCGAGTTTACAATCGAGCAGGTGAGTTTTCCTTCTTTTCTCTTCTCTCTCTCTCTCTCCTATACATAACTCGTTGTGTGTGACTCCGTGTGTATCGCTATTTCACGTGTATTATATACGGAGGTGAAAAGTATCGGAAAGATCGATACGCGCGATTAAAAAGCGTCGGGATTCTCTTTTTTTTTTTCTCCTTTCGTCGTATAGGCCACTGTAATACTTGACGCGTTAACGTGCGTGCGTATATACGCGGCGAGTGCTGCTGCACACACGCCATCCATTTTGCTTAAATGATGTATGTGTGTGTGTGCGTCTGTACGTACATACGCGATATTTATAAGCGTAACAACATATATATCTGGACGTCGCTTTTCTCCGCGATGCTAATCTCTAATATATGCCTCTGTGCTGCTCTGTCTGTGCGCGCGAGGCATCGCCGCATACCCACGCACACCACACTCGGAGCGCAGAGCCCAGGAGAAAAATCTCTCTAAAAAGGGGAGAACTGCGTTAGTTTATTATAATACGAGTTTGATAGACGACTCGACGCGCGCGCGTGCTGCAGCGCACCGCACAGAATGTGCATGTGTTTGTATATATAGTACGGATAGCTGCGCATGCATATAACTGCTGCGCGCGTAGCTTTTCGTAGAAATTTATTCAAATGCCTTTTCGCGTAAATCGTCGTTTGAATGCAGTGTACAAAGTTGGAAAATTACGCGTACGCTCGCTGGCGCAGCTTTGTTGTAAGTCGAGTCAAAACGTGCCACACACACGTACACAATAAAGAGATGCAAATTTTACACTTGACACGATGGCGAAATGTTTTTTTTTTGCGTTGTTGTATCTCGACGTTCGAGGCCTGTACGAGCGTTAAATTCATCACGCCGTTCGACACATGTCAAACACTTCGAGTAATACCTCGATTGTCATTGAAGCGAGTTTGTGATCTGTCGTGTTAAACGTGATGGAGCGTACATGAAAAAAAAACCTGAAGGATTCATCTGTGTTTGCGTCCATATGTATGTGTCTATGTGTGGATGTGTGAGTGTGACTGTAGAAACAATACGAATATCACACGCTCATCGTATGTAATTACAAACTCGCGGTGATGTCTGAATCGACGTGTGCTCGCACGCGCTCGTATGTTGTGTGTATTAATATAATGTATATCAATGACGTCTACCGCTTGGCGCGCGCGCGCGCCGAGCGAATGAACAAACGACGTTGACTCTCGAATATCTGTTGCCGCTGCTGCTGCTTTTGCAGTTACGCAAGCGTCTAATTGAATATAATCTTCGCGATAAATCAACAACAATTTTTCCGTCGATATTATATGCGATGTGCTATGTGTAAGTCAGCGAGTGAGCGCGCGCAAAAAAAAACAGAAGAATAAATATAGAAAAAAAAGCGAAAGAGAGAGAGAGAGAGCCATGACCGGAGCCTCGACTGCTACCTTCTGCTCCTTCTTTTTTTATTTCGAAAAAATGCGCTGTAATTCTTCTGTGACGTCGGCACTTTTTGTTTTGGACTCTCTCGCGTGCTCTGCTCTGTGTGCTCGTATATGAATGCTCTGAGGAATGAACGCCCGAGACACGATGCTATGCACATCGCCGGCCGAAGAGACCTTTTGGTCGTCTTCGTCGTCGTGCACGCCGAGTATATCCATGAGAGACTCGCGTTCGAAACAAGACAGTGGGATTTTGTAGTTGAAGGAAAAAAAAATCCAACCCAGTCACTTTTTTTACCAACTATAAAGTTATAACTCGATGATCAGCGATGGGGGCATTGGTTTTTTTGACATCATTATTTCAAAAACACACATAGCCCAAGCGCCAGCGTGTTTGATTGTAAAAAAAAAAAATCAGTAAGAGGAACCAAATTTTGTTTCTTCATCGTAAAACATTATGATTTATTGCGAAGTATATTTATGCGCTATACTGCCCTTATATAGGCAGCTCACACACATACTTCCTCATATCAGCCGCGTGCTAATAAAATATTTATGGCCATTTTCTATATTCGCGATACGCGCGCGTGAGGCGAAATTCAAATTTGAATCGAGTGCATTTTCGTATTCATACGAGCTCGTCCGCGCGCGCACTCTTCGTTATTACGCTCTTTTGAGGAAAGCAAATATATGTGTACACACACAAACACTCGTTCGCGGAGAGCAAGATTCTCAAGAACGATTTTATCTTGTCATGCGTGCGCGCGATGCGCATAAATCTCTCTACTCGTCTCTCCTTCAGAGAGCGTTGATCTTTCCACTTATCGTTTTAATGAAAATGACGCATAAATAATCAGGATTTTTTTCCTCGATAACGTTTATTGTGTATACACATTAGAGTACTTATTATAGCCACTGTATGGCGCGAGAACACTCGTATTAATACATTCGAGGGCTGTCTGTGAGTTAGTAATCAGGGAGTTCATATGTGTGTGTGTGTATATATAGGGCGACCGCCGTCGACCTGTTATTCTAACTCTTCTCCTATATAGTTCCACGTACGAATGCGAGACGTTGCTGCTGCTGCTGCGTTGCTACGATTCTTGGTAGTCGCGCTCGTTTTTCGCTCGCACACACGGCCCATTCATATTTTAGTGATCAACGAGTTTCCTTCTTGACTTAAATTTCACTCTCGTCAGTTTTTCTCGTCCATTATAATTAATAATACATGCTTATATATGATTTAGTTGAACATTTTTGAGAGCTCAGCCGCCTGTACGCCCGATTTATAGTTCACAAAAATTTGCATGTACTAAAATTTTTAATAACTAACTCCTAAAGGTTTAGCATCGGTAGGGAGTGAGACAAATACTTTATTTTTTATTTTGCGATATAATAACGATTTAACGTATCTCCACAAATCCCGTCTAGTATGATTGCAGAAAAATATTTTTTGTTTTCCTTCTAAACTAAAGTTTCACTCTCGCATACTCTTCGATAGTTTTTCTCCTCATTATAATTATAAATATATGCGTGTATATGAATATGATATTATATCTATTATAAATTTTGAGATCTCAGCTGTTTGTACACGCCTGGTATATAGTTCACGCATTACATTATGAGCCCATCAATACACTCTCATCCAGCTGTTTTCCCTGCATATGCAGATAAATTTGTAGAAGCGCACACGCCTGTTTAATATCACAGTTATATAAGCCAAGACGTTGTAGGAAACAATGTGTGTACGATCGCGCGAAGCTTGATCGAACTAAGGTCGAGTATCTGTTGCGCATTTGTAATATATTATAATAGTGTGTGCATTCACTTTTCGTCGGTCATAAAATTATACATTCCCCAAACCGTCGTCGTCTTTGCGCGCGCGCGCGCGCCCGGTGAATAATAAAAACGGCCGGCGTTTTTCATCGTTATTAATAATCCGACGTTTCGCGCATATATATGAAACCTGTGTGTAGAGAGCGCCGGGGTTATATTACGAAATAAACGATTGTTCAAAATTTTAGCCGGTAAGGTATAAATAAAGTATATATATGTATACGCGGCAGATACTGCCCGAGCTCGAGATTAAAGATAAAAATAATTATTATGCGAGATAAGTTACCGAGGCACATGTAGAGAGAAAGGAGGAGAAAGGGAGGAACTACGCGCGTGTGTGTGTCTGCATATATTTACCTGCGCGAATTCGCTCGGACACAGTAAGGCCTCGAGTTATATTTCGATATTAAAATTAGAATGGGAGAAAAAAAGGGATGTCGTGAATTCTCATTTATATCGGCGCTGCGTTTTCTCCGTAAAAGCATCTATCACTATTATTTGCAAAGATTGATCCAATTGGAAAGTAATTTTCTTTAATGGGGGGCCCTATCTCTGTATAAAACCCCGTCGACTTTGACTATAATACATTTTTGCGATTTTAACTATGCACGCGAGTAGTAGTAGTAGTGGGGCTCCTCATCCATCTCTCTCTCACTGCATTAGACCGTATCATGAATTATTTTAATACGCCGTGAGAAATTTTCCTTGAAAACGAAACTTCTGCGCGTTTTAATATGATCGTGAGCGCAAGATCGTATTATTATTTTTTTGCTGCAGACTGCTCATACGTACGTTCGTGCATTATTCTCTCGAATGAAGCTATAATTCATTTAACCGGCTCTCTTGGCTATATCAATTTCTCGCGCTGCCAGTTATACGCTTGATTTTGTAATATACCCGGCTACAATTGTATAAATTTTTCCATAATTCCACGGACTTCTCGAAGACCATGTGTATGCCTCTCGGTGTAATATATCTCGGGTAAGAAATCAGCTGTCAATGCGCCGCGTTGTATTGAAAACAAAAGCCGGCACGCCGTTGAAAACTCGAGGCGTAATCGTATGTGTAAGCCCCGGTAATATGTAGTACAAATGATTTTTTTCCTCGCGCCTCAAGCTCGTATCCAGAGCAGCAGCAGTAGTTGGAGCACTTAGTAGTACACCCACTGTAAACTCTATATATACCACTGCAACTTGGAGTTGTGCTGTTGCTGCTGCTGCTGCTGCTGTTTGGTGTATATTGTAAGTACACAACGACTGATACTGTATGAGCTGCTGCATATAAGGGACTGAGTGCAGGAGAGCCAGAGAGCGAGAGAGAACCTTGGCGCTCGAAGCGGTGCAGGTCTATATACGTATAAGTTGCGCGCGAGATAAGGATCTGAAACAACGGGCCGCGCGGCGCGTACAATACTCTATATGTACACCTTCTCGCTGCTGCTGCTGCCGCTGCAACTGCAACTACTACTACTACCTACTACCTACTACTACAACTACGGCAGTCTGATATCGTTTGCTGCTGCTGAAGTAGTATGGGCTCGAACAAAGACTGCGTGTAGTGGTGCACTGCAGCAGCGAGAGAGGCACACCACGTCGTCGTCGTCGTCGCCGCGTGGTAGATTCTGAAACGAGACGCGGGTGCGCGCGAACGTATTACAGTCGCGTATCGCCTTGTGTTATGGTATATAGATGCAATTTGCCATGGGTGTCGATTTTAATGAGCTAAAAGCTTATGGTTTTTATTTTTCATCATTTTTTTTCTCATGCGTCGAGGGCGTGGAGTATTATATATCTATGCGGTAGTAGTAGTAGTAGTAATAGTTGCAGAGTGCCGTAGTAGCTATGTTAGCTATGTAGTGCACAAGTGATGGATACGTATAGGGATATATATAGTAGTAGTACGCCCGAGCGCAGCGTGAGCAGGTTTTAGAGACGAGCAGTGAGCAGAATAATGTATATGGGCGGATTTTCTCTCTCTCCCTCTCTCTTTTCCTCTTTTTTTTCATTAGTATGTGTATACGCGCTTGTGTGCAGCAGGGAAAAATTGTATATGCATGGCTGAGGTTAATGCACTTGACGGTTCGTACGTATATATAGCACACACATACACACTGCGCGCACTGCAGGCAGGTGCAAAAAAAAGAGAGAAAAATTTCTCAGCTGGGAGAAAATTATTTATTGCCCCTGATAAGTTAAGTGGGTGAGGATTATCTCGATGGCGCGAGATTTATGACTCGTGTTCGGCTCATTAGTTCGCTGATGTAGAAAATTTTCGTCATTTTTGCGTGTCTAGACTCTCTCGGGGTGTACGTGTTGCTGCTGCACTCACACGGCACAGTGCAGGTATATAGAATGGCCTTTGTCTGCTGCTGCGCGCGTTAGCTGCAACCTATGCTGACACGTGTATACGTATACATAGACAGACGAGTGAGGCAGCACAACACTGCACATACCCTAAATTGCTGCTATAGAATAGGTATTTTGTCGGGCTTCGCCCATATGGTTTCTCAGCTGTTCGCGCGCTCGATTGCGAGAGAGCCGCATGCACGATACATATATAGCGACCTCGCTTGGCGCGCGTCAATCGAGCGCACATTTTTTCGTCTCCCTCTATTTTATATATATATCACATGCCACTGCTGCTGCTGCTGCAACAGAGACATGCAACAGCGCAAGTTGGTATACTAGTTTGTTGGAGATATTCGCCAAAAAATGTGGGTATATGCACGTCGAGAATTGGTATATTTTTTTGGGAAAAATAAAAATACGCGCGGGCAGTAGTACCAGCAGTCGTAGCAGGCTAGCTCCTGCCAGGAAGAGGTCTGCGCGCATACCTCGAAAGTTTTCGGGAGAGAGAGAGAAAGAGAAAAAAACAAGCCGTTGTAATAGAAAAGTTTTCCCATTTTTCGCGGCTTGTCGGACTTTATGATGATCACTCTTACACACTCTCATCGTAAAAAAATGAGCCGCTGCTCGCTCGCTGCTTCTGCTGCTTATACCGCTGCTACTGCTTCAGGAAATAACGCATGAAGGGATGTGTATTCATCCATCCATCCATCCAGTGCGCGCAGAAAAAAGACTGCGAGAGAGAGAGAGAGAGAGAGAGAACACGCGAATTTCGCAGACTTCTTTTACGACTATACTCGCTACGAAGACGACGACGACGACTATACGACGAATGTTTTGCCCGTCCGGCTACTTTTATGGGGTGATCGGTGGATTTTTATACCGACGGATGAAGAGTTTATTGGCCGAGATTGCCGCTACCAACTATCTCAAGTTCTTTTCTCCTTCTCGTCGTATAGTCGTCGTCGTCGTCTTCGAGACTTGTCAGAGCGAAGTAGACTTTACGACGTTTTCTGCGTTCCATTTTTTCCTCTCTTATATTCTTCATACCAAAGGGATTATAACGAGACTCACGCGCTCTCGTTTCAATTATTCCGAGGAAGTTTATATACGTTAATGCTCGAGGAGAGAGGAAATTTTTCGCCTTTATTGATTATCTCTCTCGCGCCGCCGCTGCTGCTCGCCCCGTGTGCACTTTGAAATGTTGTTTCGAGTTTTAGGCAACGATAAGCGGTTTGTAGTACTACGAGCGTAGCGCCACACACACAGACACAGACTGGATGATAAGAGAAAGTTTTGCTGGAAATTGAAAGAATTAATTAGTGGGTTATAATCCTGCACGCGCGCGCGCGCGCCAAAAGCGTTATCGAAAACTTCCGAACGGCCAACTACAGTTGGGTTAGTGATATTAAAAGTGCACAGAAGAGAGAGATGATATTTCATTTCTCGCAAATGGGATATTTTTTACTGGGTTCTATAATTTTCGAAATAAACAAGGCATAAAACGAGGAAATACAACGTGCCAAATAGATAAATTAAATAATACCCAAGCTTTGTTGGCTACACTTCTGCTGCAAAGCTGGCCGTCTCCTTTTGCGCGAGGCATCGATTCTTTTCTTTTGTCACGATCGCGCGCGCGAAGCTTATACTTTTAACTTCGTTTGTGATTCCGGTTTTATATCTTCTTGGCTCTCGCTCGCGCGCAAACCTCGAATAACGCGGCTCTCTCGCGAATCGAAGGACGAAAAAAAAGAAATATCGTATATAATGCCCACTCTACTTTGATTATCTTACCCCAGTTAGATTTTTTTTCTATACACTCGATATTATATCCCACTGCATTTCGCGCGAATTACGCCTATGTCCGCGTTTTATCGGTGTATTATTCAATGACTTTTATCAATTCCTTGAAAAGTTACTTCTCGACTCTCGCTGTACTACTCGCTTTTAACTGCACAATCTTTTATTATATTATTTCCTCTCTCTCTCTCCCTCTCGCTCTCTTGTATGTATGTGTGTTATATATATCGGAGCTCTTTCTATTGTCGTGTCGCTAACAGCCCCGTATACGTATATACACGGGTTATTTTTTATTTCTTTTTAAAAGTCTTGATCTTTGATACATTTTTCAACGAACCAATTAGCCTATCGTCACGTTTAGCAAACAATGGCATCTCTCGCGCGCATAGCTGCGCCAGCAAAATCCAATACTGAAAAAAAGAG